>CM035411.1:4966368-5566368 GCA_020310875.1 Ceratopteris richardii
CCCCCCCCCCCCCCCCCCCCCCCCCCCCCCCCCCCCCCCCCCCCCCCCCCCCCCCCCCCCCCCCCCCCCCCCCCCCCCCCCCCCCCCCCCCCCCCCCCCCCCCCCCCCCCCCCCCCCCCCCCCCCCCCCCCCCCCCCCCCCCCCCCCCCCCCCCCCCCCCCCCCCCCCCCCCCCCCCCCCCCCCCCCCCCCCCCCCCCCCCCCCCCCCCCCCCCCCCCCCCCCCCCCCCCCCCCCCCCCCCCCCCCCCCCCCCCCCCCCCCCCCCCCCCCCCCCCCCCCCCCCCCCCCCCCCCCCCCCCCCCCCCCCCCCCCCCCCCCCCCCCCCCCCCCCCCCCCCCCCCCCCCCCCCCCCCCCCCCCCCCCCCCCCCCCCCCCCCCCCCCCCCCCCCCCCCCCCCCCCCCCCCCCCCCCCCCCCCCCCCCCCCCCCCCCCCCCCCCCCCCCCCCCCCCCCCCCCCCCCCCCCCCCCCCCCCCCCCCCCCCCCCCCCCCCCCCCCCCCCCCCCCCCCCCCCCCTCCCCCCCCCCCCCCTCCCCCCCCCCCCCCCCCCCCCCCCCCCCCCCCCCCCCCCCCCCTCCCCCCCCCCCCCCCCCCCCCCCCCCCCCCCCCCCTTCCTCCAAGCAAGGCACCCCCTTGCCCCCCCCCCCCCCCCCCCCCCCCCCCCCCCCCCCCCCCATCCAAGCAAGGCAACCCCTTGCCCTCCCGCCGTCCCCGCGCTATCTACCGTTGCAACCGCGCTAGCCGCTGCCGTCCCGTGCTATCCAACGCCGAATCCCGTTTACCCCGTGAACCTTCCCCTCGCCGCTAGGTGCCCGCGTGCCCTAGACTCCCTCCTCCTAGGCTCTCTCTCTCCCTTCCGAGTTGCCGCCGGTTGGCTACACGCCACCATGGCCAGCGAACACGACGTTGGCACGGCCGGTCTAACTTCGGGGACGGAACGCGCCAAGAACGTGACTGAACGGCGCCGCCGTCACAAAGCCCAACGGGCTGCATTAGAAGAGGAACTCAATCGCCTTCTCTTGGTGAACGCCGAGCTACATGAACGGCTCCAGGAGGCCGAACTCGACGCCGACACCCACACCCAACCCGAATCCGACCAAGCTCCACCACATCCTGACCCCGTCCACGATCGCATAGATAGACTCGAAGACACCCTCTCTAGATTAACTACCCTAGTCGAATCCCATCTCTTAGCCAAGGACCAATCTCAACCCCAACCACAACCGCAGTCAAGCACCCAACCAGCTCCCCAACCCACTCCGACCCATACATCCCAACAACCACCAACTCCTTTAAATCCCACTCCGATCACCCAAATGCAACCGGTGGACATCGACGACCCCGACTCCTTCGGCTTCTTCAAACCGAACCCCCCCGACAAGTACCGAGGCGGCCGAAGCTCCATTGCCGTCAACCGATGGATCGAAGGTATGGAAAGCTACCTCCAGATGCTCCGGGTTGGCCGCAACCATTGGACGCGCATAGCCGGCCAATTCTTACAAGACGAAGCCTCAGCATGGTACATGGTGGAACACAAGAAGCAAGCTTGGCCCTCATGGGATCATTTTACGGCGGCCATCGTCGACTACTTTGTACCTCGCAACGAAGCGTTCCAAGCACGTGACGAATGGCGTAACCTCCGTCAAGATAAGTTCATCGGGCCTTATGTATCACAATACCGCAGGCTCATGCTTCGCATCAATGACATGGCTGAAATTGATCGCTTACACGGCTTCCTTTATGGGTGCTCCCCGTACTACCGCAAAGAAGTGGAGAAGCAAGACCCCCAGACGTGGGAGGACGCAGCCCGCATTGCAGAACGGCTTAATGACGCTTACTCCAACCGGTTGGCTCGTTCATCCGACGGAAGCCAAGCTCCCCGCAAAGACTCAACCTCGAACAAGGAGCAAACCTCCACACACCGCAGATCAACCGAACAACAACGAGGTCAAGGTTTCAAAGCCCTCCCGGCCCCAACAGACAATCGTTCAGGGTCCCCGAACCGCAACAATCAAACCCGGCGCGACCCCCGTCCGGTCTGCAAGCATTGCCAAGGCAGTCACCCCACGGAGAAATGCTGGCGGAAACGAACCGACACTAGGGTGCAAGCAACGAAGACCGAAGAGGCATCCACCTCCGGCCCGAAAATCACCGAGATTCACAGTGACGAGTCAGACGACTCCTCCCCCCGCGGACCGTCCACATCAAAGGGCAAGGCTCAGTGCCATTCAGTTGCATTACCCATTATACACCAAGTGTTCATTATGGGAGAAGTCACAGGCGAACGCATGCCGGTGATGCTAGACACAGGTGCAACCCACAACTTCATGACTCCGCAGTGTGCTCAACGCCTCGGACTCAAGATCAGTAAACGGCTCCGCATGTCTGTGGTCTTTGCTCAGGGAGAGGCCAGTCATGTGCGTTACGCCGACGGTGTCCCGGTCATGTTAGGCCAATGGTTTGGTCACCTGAACTTCCTGATTATACCGATGGAAACATTCGAAGTCATCCTAGGCCTCGAGTTTATGGATAAACACATGATCTCCTTTTTCGGCAAAGGGGTAGACAAAGTACTTCTCGATCAGAGTGGGCAGGCCATCGTCGTCGACTGCAATCGAGTCCAGGCTCCTCGTACGGACGAACCCTCTGACAGCGAACCAAGGGAATCTAAGCGGAAACATACGAGTAAAGAGAAAGCACAAGCTCGAACGTCAACCTCCACACACACGCCATCTCCATTATCACACAAGCAATTTCGACGAGCCGTCTATCAAGGTGGGATCGCACACTTATGCGTTCTCAGACCGGTCGCAGAGGAGACGGGACCACGGCCAATCGACGTCTCAAAGATTGGGCACCCAAGTTTCCAGATGTTAATGGAAGAATTTTCAGATGTTCTCACATATACCCTTCCACCCGGTCTTCCCCCTTTACGTAATGTCCAGCATCGGATTGACACGCTCCCGGACCACCCACCACCGTCGCGAGCGCCATACAGGATGAATGAGGCCGACCTTCAGGAGCTGAAGAGGCAATTACAGGAACTTGAAGTGCAAGGATACATCCGACCAAGCAGCTCCCCATATGGAGCCCCGGTCCTATTCGTGAAGAAGAAAGACGGCTCCCTACGCCTATGCATCGACTACCGAGCACTCAACAAAGGCACAATCAAGAGCAAATACCCCGTGCCCGTGATGGAGGAACTTTTAGATCGCCTAGGCAAGGCACGATACTTCACGCGCATAGACCTCCGATCCGGATACCATCAAATCAGGGTGGCCCAAGAACACATCGAGAAGACGGCCTTCCGCACACGCTACGGTAGCTATGAGTGGCTCGTCATGCCATTCGGGCTTACAGGCGCACCGGCTACCTTCTGTCGAGAGATGAATGATGGCTTTCGAGACATGCTCGACCTCTTTCTAATCATCTACATTGACGACCTACTAATCTATAGCCGAACATTAGAAGAACATTATGAGCACGTTCGGGCGGTCTTGTTACGACTACGGCAACGTCGGCTCTTCGCCAAACCAAGCAAGTGCGAGTTCTGCATGAAGAAGGTAGAATTCTTGGGGTTCATCGTTTCTGAACTGGGCCTCCACGCCGACCCCCAGAAAGTCGAAGCAGTACTCAAGTGGGCCCCCCCGAAGACCATAAAAGAGGTGCGAGAATTCATCGGCTTTTGCCAATTTCTCCGCCGTTTCATCCAAGGTTTCAGCAAGATCGCGGCCCCGCTCTTGGAGTTGGTCAAAGAAAAGGAGCCCTTCAAGTGGGGAGCAGATGAAGAAGACGCCTTCGAAGCATTGAAGGTTGCTATGTGCAACGCCCCGGTTCTCAAACTTCCAGAATTCGACAAACCTTTTGAAGTCCACACAGACGCATCAGGCTCAGCCATCGGCGGCGTCCTCATACAAGACGGACAACCCATTGCCTACGAGTCGCATAAACTCACCGGCCCCGAGCTCAGATGGAGCACACATGAGCAAGAAATGTTAGCCGTTATCCACTGCCTACGCAAGTGGCGGCACTACATTCTGGACAAGCACACAAAGGTCTTCACGGACAACATCTCTCTGAGGTACTTTACATCTCAACCCAAGTTAAGCCCAAAGCAAGCAAGATGGCAGGATTTTCTGGCCGAATTCGATATCGAGATCATTCACAAGCCGGGCAAACAGAACGTGATGCCAGATGCACTTAGCCGAAGACCAGAACTCCAGGCAATATCCACCGTATCTTCAGATCTCAGAGGCAGAATTCAACAAGCACAAGCACAGGATGCCCAAGTTCAAGAACTACTTCAGGAAATGCAAACGGCTCAAGCCCCGCAGCGCTACACACTACAAGAAGGCCTTCTCCATCGTAAAGGAAAAATTTATGTCCCGAACGACTTAGAGCTACGCAAAGAGCTACTGTGGGAGGCACATGATTGCAAAGTGGCCGGCCATGGAGGTCAAAACCGCAGTTATGAGACGCTCCACAAACACTTTTATTGGCCCCGCATGAAGGCACAGGTCCAGGAATATGTAGAAACATGCCCAACATGTCAATTAGTCCGTCAAGATAGGGTAAAACCCGCCGGCCTTCTGCAACCACTCCCGATTCCCAACCGACCGTGGGACATGATTAGCATGGACTTCATCACTGAACTCCCACCGTCTTCGGGGTTCAACACCATCTTCGTTGTGGTCGACTACTTCACCAAACAAGCACACTTTATCCCGGCTGTCAGGGGAGCACTAGATTGTGCTCTCTGACTACACAAGACAAGATTTCGGAAACACAGTTCTGATTACAAGAATACCCACGAAGGGAAAATGCTACAAGAATATACGATCGATACAAGATGTCCCACAACCCGGGACCAATAGGTATGGAAAACTCGACTAGAGATGATACAGGAGATCCCACAACCCGGGATCGTAGGTAGGAAACAAGATATCTCGATTACAAGAAATCCCCTCAGGGATATGAACTGGATACAAGAAATAACTAGAAAGGATCTCGTACTACGAGATTACAATAGGACAAGAAAGGATGTCCACAATACAAGACTAGACAAGACTAGAGCTAGAAACAAGACTAGAACTTGAACTGGAACTTGAATGTACTTACTTGGAGGTCACGACTCCTTGAGCTCCCAAGACTGGCATTGGCAAGACTGATTATGAATGTGGCCAACCCCTCCTTATATAGGTTTTCAAGGGCGGTTCCCAAGGCGGTTGCGAACTGATGATGTCATCATGATGTCATCGATTTGTAACAAGACCTCCCAATGTCAGAATTCAGCGAATAGACAGTTGATCTTGGGGTTTTGGCACATTCCGGACGCAATGGAAGCATTGGTTTCTCCTAATTCTGAACCAATCATGAGATACAGGGTTCACATGGAATCTTAGGTTCAGGATGGTTTCCTTCGTCCATGACATCACCTCCCCCTCAAGCGACGAGTTCCACGAGGAGCGGTCATGTTATCTGGTCTCGGCTTCGTTGGATTTTTCTTATGGAATTCTCGAACCTTGATTGGTGCTCTCTGAAGGTTTTCTGCAGGTTCCCAAGTACGATCACTGATGTCATACCCTTTCCAATGAATAAGGTATTCCAATCTTCCCCGGGATATTCTGGAATCTAGGACATGCTCGACTTCAAATTCTTCATGATCATCAATCTCAATAGGTGGTGAAGGACTAGGTCTCTCCCCCCTCAATGGTGAAATCTGATATGGTTCCAACATGGATACATGGAAAACTGGATGTATTCTCATGGTACTCGGTAACTGGAGTTTGAAGGTGACTGGATTAATCTTGGCCAAGATGGTAAATGGTCCAAACTTTTGATGATCTAACTTTGCACAAGGCCTTGAAGTTTGTAAATTGTTTCGGAGTAACCATACTTTATCCCCAATTTGATACGATGGATTCTGGACACGATGTTGATCTGCATAGTACTTATATTGTTGTTGAGCTTTATGGATCTCTTCCTTCAGTTCTTTGTGAATGTCCATCAGGTACTGGGCCTTGTCTCTGGCAGCTGGGTTCTTGACATGATTTGAGAGTTGTATATCCATCCTTGGATGTTGTCCATAGTTTGCAAAGAAGGGAGTTTGCTTAGTAGATGCATGAACACTATTGTTATAGGCAAACTCTGCAAAGGGTAACAACTCAAACCAGTCATTTTGGTGATAGTTGCTAGTGCAACGGAGATATTGCTCCAGGACTTGATTCACTCGTTCTGTTTGTCCATCAGTCTGTGGATGATTTGCTGTAGATAGTTTAACTTGAACACCAAGGAGCTTGCAAAGACTGTTCCAAAAGCTGGATATGAACTGTGGACCTCGATCACTGACAATGTCATCAGGCAATCCATGAAGCCTAAATATGTACCTAAGAAAAAGTCTGGCAGTGGCTGCACCTGTGATTGCCTTGGTAGTTGGAATGAAGTGTGCCATCTTTGTAAATCTATCCACAATAACAAGAATGGCATCATACTTATCTGACTTTGGTAGATCTGTGATGAAATCCATCGACAATGAAGCCCATGGCCTTTCTGGAATAGGTAGAGGTTGCAAGAGGCCATGAGGTTTATGTCGGGGTACCTTAGATCTATTGCAAGTATCACAGGTTCGAATGTATTCTTTGACTTCCTTCCACATCTGAGGCCACCAAAAGTCCCTTGATATGAGTTCTATTGTTTTATTTACTCCAAAATGTCCTGCTGCAAGGTTGTCATGGCGTTGTTGAAGTACTTGGATCCTGGGCTTTCCTGGAGGGACATACAATAGGTTCTTATAGAGTAGTAAACCATCCTTTTCCTGAAATTCGTTTACTTCTTGGAATTTTCCTTCTTGAGCTTTCTGCTTAACGTTACAAAACAATTCATCCTGTGGTAGATTCTCACGGATCAACTGATTCAAGGCTGAATCTTCATGATGGCTTGAAGAGATAGCTGCTAACTGGAGATGCTCGGGCTTGAGTAATACACTCTCTTGTTGATCAAAGGCCTCTTCACCCTTCTTTGGTGCAAGGTAAGATCTTCTGGATAGGGCATCTGACTGACATTGATGACGTCCTGGACGGTATGTGATGACAAAGTCGAATCTGGATAAAAAGTTACTCCATCGAGATTGCCTTCTATTGAGGATCCGGGTGGTCATAAAATACTCTAGGTTCTTGTGATCTGAATATACAATGACTTTATGAGCTGCTCCTTCTAGATGGTGACGCCAGGTATCAAACGCGTCTACTATGGCAAGGAGTTCTTTATCATGAATTTCATAATTAATTTCTGGAGGGGAAAACTTCCTTGAATGATATGCAACTGGATGTAGTTGTCCATCATCTCCATATTGGGAAAGAATGGCCCCTAGAGCAAAGTCCGATGCATCTGTCTCAAGGAAGAAGGGCTTACTAGAATCAGGATGAACTAGGATTGGAGCAGTAGTGAATGCTGATTTCAAGGTCTGAAAGGCCTTCTCTGCTTCTTCGGTCCATGAGAATTTGGAGTTCCCTGTAAGCTTGGTAAGAGGTGTCACTATCTTGGAGTAATCTCTGATGAATATCCTATAGAAATTGGCAAACCCCAAAAAACATTGTACATCTCGAACACATGAAGGTGGTTGCCAATCAAGGATTGTCTCAATCTTCTTAGGGTCCATAAAAATTCCTTTATCTGATACTATGTACCCTAAAAATTCCACTTCTGTCTTATGAAAAGAACACTTCTCCAATTTCGCATACAATCCTTTTTCTCTTAGTTTCTCTAGGACTATCTTTACATGATCTTCATGATCCTCTAGATTTTTTGAAAATATCAAGATATCATCAAGGTATATTACAACAAAATCATCTAAATATTCTCGAAAAATATCATTCATCATATGTTGGAAGACAGCTGGAGCATTTGTAAGACCGAAGGGCATAACTACATATTCAAAATGCCCATACCTTGTTCGAAATGCTGTCTTCCATTCGTCTCCTTCTCTGATCCTGACAAGGTTGTAAGCTCCTCGAAGATCAATTTTCGTGAAGAATTTTGCTTTTCCAAGGCGTTCCAAGAGCTCTGATATGAGTGGTAGAGGGTATCTGTTTTTTATAGTGACTTTGTTCAATCCACGATAATCTACACACATCCGGAGAGTCCCATCCTTCTTCTTTACAAATAGAATAGGAGCTCCTGCTGGAGACTTCGAGTGTTTGATAAACCCCTTTGCTAGATTCTCATCAATGTTCTTGCGTAGTTCTGTAAGTTCCTCTGGAGATAGTCTGTAGATTGGTCCAAAGGGTGGTTGTGTTCCCTCTTGAAGATCTATGGGACAATCATAAGGTCTATGCTCTGGAAGGATATCTGCATTCTTCTTTTCAAAAACATCTTCAAAGCCGTTGTACTGATTGGGTAGCTGTACTGGATCATCTTTCTTGGATTCTTGAGCTGGTATGGCATAGATCATATATGTAGGTTCCTTCCTTACTGCATGTATGAAGGCTTTAGCTCCAACATATGTTGGGTTCTTCTGGATATCTCGACGGGTGATTTTATTCTTTTCCCAATTAATTTCTGGATTATGTTTCTTTAACCACGGCATTCCGATGATAACCATATTTGCTGGACTCGATATTACATTGAAACATATGTGTGAATCATGGTCACCAAGGTGTACTCTTAGTGGTATGGTTTCCATGGTTATATTCCCCGATGCTAGAGGCCGTCCATCTACTACTTCGGCTACTACTGGTCTGTTCTTTCGAAGTACTGGAATTCCATGTTTCTTAACGAGTCCTTCATCAATGAAACATGAGGACGCTCCTGAATCTACTAGAGCTATGAGGGAAAGGGTCTTCTTAGACAGGATTAACTTGACAGGGGCAAGACATGTTTCTACGGGTGTGGATGGAATTATGAGACCCTTTCGTATATCATGGTCCGGCTGTATGGTCTCTTTTACAACTGGACTTCCTCGTTTCCCTGCTCTACAAGGGTGGCTGCGACTTTGGAGTTTGTTCTCTTGTTGGGACAATTAACTGCAATGTGGCCAGGGTTTCCACAATATAGACATAATTTGTTATCCCTCCTTCTTTGTTTCTCTTGTGGTGTTAGAGGCTGGAACCTAGTTACATCTATCTGCATAGGTTCGGGCATAGTGTCATCTCTAGGAGTAGGCTGGAAAGGTTTCCATTGGCGAGGTCTTCCTTCTACTTGTTTTTCTTGTTTCCTTTCAAAAAGACGGTTATCACATTGAATGGCTTGGTTGATGTATTCATTCAATGTCTTCACCTCTGGCATCGTGAGTAGAAGGTCCTTCACGTCATCCCTTAAGCCCCATCTAAATTGGCTAATGAAATAATCTTCATGCCAAGTGAGGTCACATATCAATTGCCTAAATTCTGATGCATAGGTAGAGGCAGGGCGGTTACCTTGACGTAGCTTTCGAAGTTTTGTTTCTGCCACTCGACTCGTGTCTGCATCTCCAAATGTGGCGACAAGCTCTCCAAGAAATGCCTCATAATTATGAAGTACGGCCATATCCTTCTCCAAGATTGGGGCGAACCATGATAAAGCTTGACCATAGAGCAAGGTTCCAATAAAACCGACCTTGGATGCATCATCAGGGTATCTATCAGGCTGCATGCGAATGTACAATTTGACTTGTTGCAAGAATCCTCGAAACTTTGTACGATCACCATTGAACTTTTCTGGCATGCAAATCTTGGGTTCCTTCACAAATGATGTACTGGGCCGTTGGTTCACTTGAATACTCCCTTGATTCGCTTGAAGACTCCCGATTCGTTCTTGTAATTCTTGAAGGAGTGTACCTACATGCACTGGATGTCCCATCTCGACTTGTGTCTGTCGACGACTTAGGTCTTCGACTTGTTGTTGGAGACTCTGAAGTGATGCTACGATCTGTTCATAAGCGTTCTCCATGATGTCTGGTCTTGGATAGAAGATAGTCTTGCCAAAATGTCAGGGGAGCACTAGATTGTGCTCTCTGACTACACAAGACAAGATTTCGGAAACACAGTTCTGATTACAAGAATACCCACGAAGGGAAAATGCTACAAGAATATACGATCGATACAAGATGTCCCACAACCCGGGACCAATAGGTATGGAAAACTCGACTAGAGATGATACAGGAGATCCCACAACCCGGGATCGTAGGTAGGAAACAAGATATCTCGATTACAAGAAATCCCCTCAGGGATATGAACTGGATACAAGAAATAACTAGAAAGGATCTCGTACTACGAGATTACAATAGGACAAGAAAGGATGTCCACAATACAAGACTAGACAAGACTAGAGCTAGAAACAAGACTAGAACTTGAACTGGAACTTGAATGTACTTACTTGGAGGTCACGACTCCTTGAGCTCCCAAGACTGGCATTGGCAAGACTGATTATGAATGTGGCCAACCCCTCCTTATATAGGTTTTCAAGGGCGGTTCCCAAGGCGGTTGCGAACTGATGATGTCATCATGATGTCATCGATTTGTAACAAGACCTCCCAATGTCAGAATTCAGCGAATAGACAGTTGATCTTGGGGTTTTGGCACATTCCGGACGCAATGGAAGCATTGGTTTCTCCTAATTCTGAACCAATCATGAGATACAGGGTTCACATGGAATCTTAGGTTCAGGATGGTTTCCTTCGTCCATGACACCGGCCAAACCCCCGCTTAACGCCAAGGCCGTGGCTCAGCTTTTCTTCACACACATCGTGAAGTATCACGGGTTGCCTCTCGCCATAGTGTCGGACCGGGACGGCCGCTTCCTAAGTCGGCTATGGACGGAGCTTTTCCGCATCTTGGGGACGCAACTTAGGTTCTCCTCATCTTATCACCCCCAAACAGATGGGCAAACCGAACGGGTCAACCAGACGATCGAAGATTACATCCGGAACTATGTTAGAACGGACCAAAAGGATTGGGCGAAGCACTTAGACATCCTAGAGTTCCATTACAATGCTTCCGTCCACTCAAGCACGAAGATGATCCCATTCGAGTTGGCGACCGGCAAAGAGGTAATCACGCCCTTGGCCCTCACGCAAGACTCCACACTTGCAACAAACGACCCCGATTGCGGCGCTTTCTTGGATCAATGGAAGACAAAGTTAGAAGAAGCAAAGTCCAGCTTGCAAAGAAGCAAAGAACGCATGGCTCGCTACGCAAACAAGAAACGACGACCCGGCGAAGAATTTCAAGTCGGTGACCTTGTCCTCGTCAGCGCACGAAATATCACTCTCCCGAAGAACATCACGCAGAAGTTCAACCATCGCTACTACGGGCCATACAAAGTGGAGAAGCGGATCAATGAAGTCACTTATAGCTTGGAGCTTCCCGACAACGTGCAATTTCACAATGCCTTTCACGTCAGCCTCCTGAAGCGGTTCAAACCCGACTCCAAGTACGGACGCGAGATCCCGGTGCTGCACGACGGAGAGAACCAGTTCGAGGCCGAAGCTATCTTACGGGACCGGATCACTCGCGATGGTCCCCAATTCCTCATTAAATTCAAAGGACGACCCTTAGTCGATTCGGACTGGCTTCCGGCCAACACTTTTGGGCCCGACCATCCATTAGTTCGCAAGTATTATCGCCACACTTAAAGCCCCATGTAATGTTCCCAAATTTTTGTAATCACACCAACTTTTGTAAGACCCGAACCCGCTTGTTGAGGACACCAAGCTCTTCAAGCCGGGGGAGGATGTCACAGCCTGTTTTTCTATCCAGCCCTTTTCAGTGCTTGGGGGGTATGCCCTGTGGCGCCAAATTGTGCGCAACTATGAGGGGTACTAGTACTCCTCATACCAAGCTCTCATTGCCTTCTTCAACACGAGTTGCTAATCGAATATAAACGTGTTCTGGCAATCTTCTTGGTGTCCCTTGTGTTGGCTCATGCATTTTGTGGGTTTGAACGTCTCACCGCCCGCCCCCCCCGTTCTGACACCCCCCCCCCCCCCCCCCCCCCCCCCCCCCCCTCCCCCCCCCCCCCCCCCCCCCCCCCCCCCCCCCCCCCCCCCCCCACCCCCCGTTCTGATAGCCCCCCCCCCCCCCCCCCCCCCCCCCCCCCCTCCCCCCCCCTTCCCCCCATTTTCTTTTTTTTTTTCTTTTCAAATTTTTTCTTTTTGTTTTTTTTTTTTTATTTATTTCATTTTGTTTATTTTCGTATTAAAAAAAAAAAAAAAAAAAAAAAAAAACAAAAAATTATTTTATTAATTTTCTTATTTTTTTAAATTATTTTATTAATTTTCTTATTTTTTTTAAATTATTTTATTTTATTTTTTTTCTTTATTTATTTTATTGATATTTTTAGTGGGCGTTCATAAAAAATAAAAAATAAAAAAAAAAAAAAAAAACATTTTTTATTTATTTATTTTTATTATTATTTTTATTATTTTATTTTTTTTCATTTTCATGGCTAAAAGCTTTTGGCTCTGGATTGTACCTCGGTTGGCCGTTTTTTACAAAAAAGGAGTCATTTTCATGTTTTTTGGCACCTCTGAACTCAGTTTTTGGCTTTAGTTTTCCAAATTCCCACATTTTCTCTGAGTTTTGGTCAAAACCCTCACTATTTGCACTATTATCACCTGTTTTTATTTACCCGCATTGTCCACATGGTCTATTCTCACCTTATCTTTCCTTATGTTTCATAATATTCCATCTATACCCTCTGTACCCCTCCAGTTTGATCATTTTAGCCCCCCCAGGCCCTGATTCCTACTTCCAACCCCTCCCTTTACCAATCTACCCAGCCACATCCTTCACCCTCCCGGCCCCATCCATCTTCATACCCTCAGCCCTCCCTTCCCATTCCATTCTAACCTCCCATTGCCCCTCTTTTGCTTTTCCATAACAAAATCCCACTTCTTGTTCTTTTCTGGTGCTTGTTCTGGTGGATGTTCTCAGATGTTCTCTTCAAGTTGTTGCAGCTCTATTCTCATGGTGTGCTCTATGTTCAAAGTTTTGGTTGTAGCTCTCCGGGACGGAGAGCACATTAGGTGGTGGGCAACTGTTGAGCCCATAAAAGTCATGTTGGTCAAAGTCAACTGCAGTCAAAGTCAACTGGTCAAAGTCAACTGGTCAAAGTCAAAGTCAACAGGTGCAAAGTCAAAGTGCGTAAGTGCAGGTGTCAAAGTGCACAGGTAGTGCACAAGGAATTGTCCACAAAGGGTAAATTGGAGAAAATGGGTTGCAGGTTGCAGAGGTATTTTCTCTAATTTCCCTAAGGTTCAAAGTGTGTTTTAAAGTGTTTTGGAAGGTTCAGGTGAACCCCCCTTATGTGCAAAAGTGAAGAATTAAAAGGAAATGTGAAGGCATGTGAAGCGGCAAAGTGTACGCACAGGTGAAAGTATGGCCCCCCATTAAAATTTTTGGTTTTAGACTAAAGTCACTACAGGACAAAACAGTGAGTAGTTGGCTGCCACTTGGGAGAGCAATCTTGGAACATCAAAGTGAGCACCAAGATTCATTTGCAGTTAGGAACGTACGTGATCGACACACTCAAATCAAGGAAGAACCATTCTTGGACCAAGGTGGGAGTAAGCAAGAGAGCATAGGCTAAGTGGAGCAAGAGAGGGAAGTGCAAGAGACACCAGAGTACGTCGCACAGAAGTGGAAGTGCAAGGTGCATAGAGGGTGACCAAGGATTTTGGTGCAGAGAAGTGCTAAGCTATAGTTCCCCCAAGTATCTCAAGGTCCTTTGGCAGTGCACGCTTGCCGACAGCAGGTATTCACTCCTCCCCCTTTGTGGAAGCTTGGTGCAAGGTGTGCACAAGGAGAAGCTTGAAGCAGGTGGAGGTCTGTTGCAGAGGAGGTCGGCAGCAAAAGGACATTGGGATATTGGATATTTTGTAATTGGGCACTTTGTGGGTTTGTGCACAGAGGTATTGGTGTATCTTGTATTTCAAACATTGTACTTTTCTTACTGTAATCAAGCGGCAGAAACTTCCAAGGTGTATTTTCTCTTTTGGTCTTTTCATTTTCTCCTACAAACCCTCAAACTCCTTCTTGTCAAAGAATCCCCCAACAGTGTTGCACTAAAAACTTTGATTGCAGGTAAAAGGATAAAGCTATTCAAGAAACGTGATAATAACGAGTACATCTTGGATGAGGACATTGAAGAAGATAACAACAATGAGGCCGATTCATAAACAGGAATATCCATGTAAAAAAAAAAAAAACAAAAAACAAAAAAAGGAATATATATATATATATATATAAAACGTATAAAAATATCATTAATTTTTCAAGTTCATGTTGCTTTGTTTTTTTTCAAGTTCATTCTATTTTTTTTCCATGCTTGTTTCATGCATGTTTTTTTTAGTCTTTGCATTGCATTGCATATCCACATCACTTGAGTTAAAAAAAAAAAGGACAAAGATGATTTCTCTACTTGTGTAAAATTGTATCTTAAGTAGTAACTTATCTACTAAGAAATTGATTATAATCTAGGATTGTGGAAAGATAGGGCATGTAGATTTGGAGGTTTATTTTGGTGACATGGCTTTCATATGTAAACATGCATATGTATCCTGTATCGAAAGCATAATCGTTGAAATCCTAGCTCCTGCTATTGCATGTTTCTACATCCTTAGTCCATCTCACAACACTTGTATCGGAGTTTAAACGACTGTTCTCCGTCATAAAAAATGGTTGTACCTTGTATCGGGGTTTAATTTTTCCTCGTCAAAAAAAAAACATTGCTACATGTTACCAAGAAGTTTACACTTTCTTCCATCCCAAAAAAGTGATCGTAACCATAAAGTTGCCGAATCATCATCATCATCAAAAAAAAAAAAAAAAGAGCAAGCCAAAGGAGGATAAAGAGGCATAGTAGAATAAATCACGGGATATATAGGCAGATTTATGCATTAGTGGAGTTTAGTTAGATTTCCTTGCATGTTATTAGAGAAAGAGCATATTCATATTTATGTAGGAAAGGAGTTGATCTAAAATAAGCTAAAGATGAAAGATGTCTCTTAAAAATCCTAAATCTTTGTTTATAATCATATTTAAGGTAGATTGCTTTATGAAAAAGGTACAAAATTTTCTTCAAGATGAGAGGAACTGATGCTTAAAACGACTCAATACATCCACTTCCACTTCATATTGATGCTTGTTTTTTTTCTTTCTTGTTGCCAATGTTGCTTGTTCATTTGCATATATGTTGCCTATTTGTTCATGCATATTCATGTTGCCTGTTTCAATTCTTTCTTTCATGCAAATTTCGCTTCATATCACGTTACCTACTTATTCATGCATATAATCAATTTTCCTTCCATGTTTCTTATGTTGCCTATAAAAGAATTTGATGCCGGGAATATTTTGTTTTTCACAGATGCTAGAGTGGCGCTTCCAGAGGAATCGCAGGTTTAGTGGGGGCGAATGTCGTCGAGATTTTCTCTCCTCTCTCACTTGTGAAGGCCTACAAAAACCATATTTGGTGAAGGTAGCGGGAATTCCCCGAGAAGTCCAGGATGCATCAAGGATGTCAAAGGAAGCTCACATACAAAGTTTCAAAGAAATCAAGAAAGTCCATGGTAGCGGTCAAAGCTAGTCAAAGCTGGTCAAAGTTAGGAAATTAGGGCAACAATTTCATTGTCACCAAATTAGATGAAAATTTATATACTTGTAAAGATTGTCAAAGGCAGTCTATAGCCCAAATTTCAGCAGAAAATGGATTTTGTAGCACATTGATATGCTATGTTCATTTTGTAAAAATATATTTTTTCTAGTTTGACCCCATAAATTCTTGTATAGAATTTTATGTTAGCCATATGGTTTGGCATGTATAAAGATCATATGTGGCTACAAATTTGTACAAATTTTCAAGGCTATCAAAGCTCCCTAGACACCTTAATGCCACCTTGCAAGCTTCCAAATGTAGTCAAACTTGTACAAGGGAGATTCAGATGGGAGCTTTTTCTGCATATTCCTGAAGGAGATCTTTGGAAACATAGTCCTACAAAGTTTCATCTTTAGCAAAGCCTATTTGCAGGGTCAAAGAGTACAAAGTCTAGTTTTCAGGATCAACGCAGTTTTCTAGTTTAAGCAAATTGAAGGGTTGAAGGGCCACCACATGGCGAAAGCTGATTGAGCCATGTTGTACGATCAAGATGAGCTCATATTCAAGGGTGGAGATGCACTTATGCTTAAAGCAAGGAGGATCCACGAGTTTTTCCATAAATGAAGATTTTTTTGACAATCAAAGATCAATAATGCAACTTTTCTCCAAAAATAGTGGCTTATCTTATCCAAACTGATGTCAGCACTGATCCGACGGTCCAGATCATCAAAATGTGGAGGTGATCGCAATCCGGGTGGATCGGGTCCGATCGTGGCACACACAGGGTGTATAAAGCTAATGAATGTTGGAAGGTTTAAGGACATGAAAGTGAAATTAATTTTGAGTATGGAGAAGAGAGAGATGTTGAAATGATTATGGGAATGGGATTGTAGGAGTGCAAGTTAGATTTATGAACATGACTGATAAGAATGAAAGAGAACCCGAATCAAATTTGGAAGGAAGAATGGTCCATTGAAGGAGCTTCTTAAACACTTTTTAATTCTAATCCATATGCATAGTCATCTTTGGATGATATGTATGCATGACGTGAATAGATGGAATCCTTACACATAAACCAGTAACTTTGAAAGGAAGAATGGTCCAATATTGGAGCTTCTTATACACTTTCAGAATCTAATCAATATGTATGGGTATGTATGGATTATATGCATGCAAGTGAATTATGATGATAGAGTTTACTCACAAGCTCAAAGAAACATCCTCATTGGTTCAATGCAATACTGCGGAGCCTTCTCACACATAGAAGAAATAGAAGACATGTAAAAATACTTAAGAGACTGAGAGAGGAGACAAGAGACAAGTGACAAGTGATATGAATTAAAAGGATTTGAATTAAGATACATGTATAAGATCGTCGTGGTACGTCAAGCTAGGCAGTCTACTGATCAAAGGTGGTTCCGACCCTCAAACCATGACAGTTCAACCGAATGTCACACGTAAGAAGGTGAGTTCCACTTCAGTGACCCTATGTATGTCTAGGCTCGTAATGTCTAACTAAAGAAGTCTAAGACTCATTAAAATCAGCTCTAACTCACTCACACGCTCCACCGAGGGTGAGTCAAGATAGAGATGCTGGTTTCAAGAGCCTATCCTAGATTGGAGTTCTAACTTAAATTTGAAACTAGGTACTATACTCATACTAGCTCACCTTGGATCCTCACTCGCTCAACTGAGGATGATCGTCTCAAGGAAACCGTAAGCTAGCATGAGCCCTATGGATGCCTAACAACGATGCTCTAGGAGTTTGGAGGGGGGTTTATATAGTTTTTTGAATGAATTTGGGCCCTTGGATCTAGAGAAATCAACTCTCAACTCTAGTATCACTACTTTTGATTACAACCATTTGATTAATCAAATCAATGGCTTGGAATTGTTCTTTCTATCAAATCTAGTGTAAAGGAGTGCAATTTAGGCGCCTTCATTCTCCACCATTGGATCTGGGGATGATCTGGACCGTCGGATCAGTGCTGACATCAGTTTGGATAAGATAAGCCACTATTTTTGGAGAAAAGCTGCATTATTGATCTTTAATTGTCAAAAAAATCTTCTTTAATAGAAAAACTCGTGGATCCTCCTTGCTTTAAGCATAAGTGCATCTCCACCCTTGAATATGAGCTCATCTTGATCGTACAACATGGCTCAATCAGCTTTCGCCATGTGGTGGCCCTTCAACCCTTCAATTTTCTTAAACTAGAAAACTGCGGTGATCATGAAAACTGGACTTTGTACTCTTTGATCCTGCAAATAGGCTTTGATGAAGATGAAACTTTGTAGGACTAGGTTTCCAAAGATCTCCTTCAAGAATATGTAGAAAAAGCTCCCATCTGAATCTCCCTTGTACAAGTTTGACTACATTTGGAAGCTTGCAAGGTGGCGTTAAGGTGTCTAGGAAGCTCTGATAGCCTTGAAAATTTGTACAAATTTGTAGCCACATATGATCTTTATACATGCCAAACCATATGGCTAACATAAATTTCTATACAAGAATTTGTGGGGTCAAACTAGAAAAAATACATTTTTACAAAATGAACATAGCATATCAATGTGCTACAAAATGCATTTTCTGCTGAAATTTGGGCTATAGACTGCCTTTGACAATCTTTACAAGTATATGAATTTTCATCTAATTTGGTGACAATGAAATTTTTGCCCTAATTTCCCAACTTTGACCAGCTTTGACCAACTTTGACCGCTACCATGGACTTTCTTGATTTCTTTGAAACTTTGTATGTGAGCTTCCTTTGACATCCTTGATGCATCTTGGACTTCTCGGGGAATTCCGGCTACCTTCACCAAATATGTTTTTTGTAGGCCTTCACAAGTGAGAGAGGAGAGAAAATCTCGATGACAACGTGATGCAAGTCAGTAGTGGTTTGAGGAGAGTCTATGGAAGTTGATTATGCTAGTGATGGTGATATCACTTTCTCCTATGGTTCATCTCAAGATTCCTCTTGTTCATTGGATAGCACATATATGGCTTGGTTGATTGATGTACTAGCCGATTTCATGTTACTCCATATTGTTGAATATAGGAAGTTCAAGAAGTAGCACAAAATGGAAGCATGAAGGGAAGCAGAAAATAGCATAGACTGTGACGATGATAGAGCAGAGTAGACGCACAAGACTAGATAAAAGAAGAGAAGTTCTCTATACAAAAAATTTCTCTATATTCACAATGATGGAGTATCAACAACTCTGTACAAAAATGAATTCCTAAGCTCTTTATATAGAGTTTTGGGAATGAATATGTGCCAATGATTTTCTTATACGAAAGTAGTGAAGAATATTTAAAGTACTAAAGGAATGGATAATAACTAAAAAGTTGCCCAACAACTTTTTCACAAAAATAATGGATGCTATTTTAAAGCACTTAAAGAGTGGTCAACTTTTAATGACCCTTTTTATGAAAATAATGGTTGATATCTAAAGAGCTAAAAGAATGGTTTTAAACCAAAAAGCTTTTCCTAAAACGGATGCGCAACATTCTATCCCTCAAGCTTTGCTTGAATATTCTAGCAATCCAACCAATTGTTTGAATCTTTGTATCTTTGTTCCATCAAGAGCTTTTGTCATCATATTTGCAAGCTGATCTTTTGAAGATATAAAAGAAATGTTGATCTCTTTGGAAACTACCTTCTCACGAACATAATGGTAATGAACTTCCATATGCTTGGTACGTGCATGAAAAACGCGATTAGTTGCCAAATGTATACTGCTCATATGATCACCATAAATTTGTGGAGTTATATAAAGAAGATGTAAATATTCAAATAACTTTTTGAACCACATTACTTCACATGTCAATTCTGCAAGTGTACGATACTCTGCTTCTGTAGATGAAAGTGCCACTGTTGGTTGTTTCTTTGAACTCCAAGATACAAGAAGATTTCCCATCATCAATATGTAGCCACTTGTGCTACGTCAATCATCTTTATTTCGTGCCCAATCTGCATCACTAAAAGCTTTAATATAAAGATTAATATCATGTGAGTAAAATAAACCTTTGTTCAAAGTGCCTTTCAAATAGTGTAGCACACGCTTAGCCGCATTCCAATGTACATTTGTAGGCTTTGTTGATATATTTAGGTAGTGATGTGTGTGAACACTCTAGGACCGCCGGGGCACTTTTTTCCCTCTTTAGGAGGTTTTTTTCCCCCGGCTTGTATATACGCCGATTGCCCTAATGGGCTACTTATCTTTGTACATTATCTAGTAATACATTCAGTCTTGTGTGTTGTGCTCCAAGCTTCTTCTTCTTCCTTGTGCTGTTCGCGTGCTTCCGCAGACGTCTATCTCCAACAATTGGTATCAGAGCAAGTCGTCGCTTCTTCTAGGGCGCCGTCGACACTCCTCCGTTTACAGTCTCAGATTCGCACGAAATTTGGTGAGCATAGTCAGGGTGTTTACGAGATCAAAACAGCTTCGCTATGTGGTGCCAAAATCGCGATCTGAGCTTGTTTCGGCCTCCGAACGCACTATCGCAGCGCTTGTGCAGGCTATTTCATCCTTTTGTGCCAAAGGTATATACCAGTTTCTGTTCGCCAGTTTAAGCGTCTCGAAGTCTGCTACAGGTCTAGCAGAACTCGTCTGGACATTCTGTTCAACTTTTTGAGATATAGTCAATTTTCTGCATCAAGGTATTTTAGTCACCGGCCATGGCTGAAAGCAGTGATGTATTCCGTATGTTGGCTGTTGAGGATAAGTTGGATGGTACCAACTACCCATTATGGGCTTATATGATGCAACATGTACTGGTTGCAAAAGGATTGTGGAACATTGTGCAGGGTGTTGAAAGACGTCCTGTTACACCTGTAACGACAAGTACTGCAAATACAGGTGTTGGAGCTGATGAAGATGGTGTCGAAGATGATATTCCGCAGATTCCTGTTCGTGCTACTGTTTCTGTTGCACCTACTGCAGAGCAGATTCGTTGGGATGGCAGAGATGCCCAGGCACATGCATTGATAGCCTTGTCTGTCAAACGTGCCATTATTCCTCACATTCGCTCTTGCAGAACAGCAAAGGATGCTTGGGATACACTTACCACTTTGTACCAGGCTAGGAATGAGGCTCGTGTTGCTTACCTCCGAAAACAGTTGGAGAGTGAGCACATGAATGAAGGTGATTCTATGGACAGTTTTCTTACAAAGATCAAAGACCTGAAGGAACAATTGATTTCTGTTGATGAGGTTATACCAGATAGCTCACTTGTGCAGACCGTTCTGAATGGTCTTCCTGATTCATATCAGAGTTTTGCCTCTACTCTTCGGTTGATGATGAAAGGCAATCCGAATGCCTTGTCATTTGAGGAATTAGTCTCTGGTCTGTTGCAGGAAGATCAGTCCAGGCAGAACAGGTCCATTATGCGTGTTGCAGATCAAGCTTTCCTGGCTAGTCAGAAGGGCAAAGGAAAATGGAGCTCTTCTACTAGTAAGCAGAAATCTGCAAATGCTGCACAATCGAAGAACCAGGATAAAGATGAAAAGAAATCAGAAAAGCAGAAATTGTTCTGCAAGTACTGTAAAGGAAATGATCATATTATAAAGAACTGTCCAAAACTGGCTGCTAAAGAGGCAAGAAGAAAGAGGCTGGAATGGTTGTTGAAGAGGCCTCTACACCGAAAACAGAGTCTGCAAATCTTGTGCAGGAAGAAGAATGGGCGTTTACTACTGTCTGCAATTTTGACCCATCTTCTCATGATCAGTGCATGTCTGCAGTAGACTCAGATGTTTGGTACTTTGACAGTGGGGCGACCAAACATATTACCTCGCAGCGCAGTTTCTTCTCTTCACTCGAGCCTGCCCCTACAGGGAATACTGTCACATGTGCCAATAACTCCTCTTATCCTGTTATGGGAGTTGGTAAGATCATTCTGACTACTGCTGATGGTAGTTCTTTCACTTTGTCAGATGCTTTATTTGTGCCAGGGATCAAAAAGAACCTGTTATCAGTTTCTGCATTAGCCAAGATTGGCTTGGTTGTGAAATTTGTTGATGACAGGTGTACAGTCCATGATCTCTCAAATGGCGATGTGATTATTGCTTCTGGCATTTTATGTCGTGGGTTGTATAAGCTCATAGACTATGAAAGATCTGTGAATGATTCGGCATGTGCAGTTCATGATTCTCAGACTATGTCAGATGCAAAGCTTTGGCATGCACGATTTGGTCATCTGAATTTTGCTAGTTTGTTACGCCTGCAGAAATCTGAAATGGTGTCCTCTTTGCCCAAAATTGAGGCACCTGGAAAACATGTTTGTGATGGCTGTATTTTGGGCAAAATGCAGCGTTCTTCCTTTCCAAAAGATGGTTCAGTTCGGGCTACGCAGAAATTGCAGCTTGTACATAGTGATGTCTGTGGTCCTATGCAGACACCCTCTTTTGGAAATTACCTTTACTTCGTGACTTTCATTGATGATTTTTCCAGGCATGCATGGGTATATCCACTCAAAGCAAAGTCCGAAGTGTTCATGTGCTTCAAACAGTTTTTGGTTTTGGCTGAAAATCTGTCAGCATGTAAAATGGGCACCCTTCGTTCTGATCGAGGGGGGCAATATATGTCTTCAGATTTTAATGCATTTCTGGCTGAACGTGGGATAAAACACCAGTGTACAGTGCCGTATACACCTCAACAGAATGGAGTTGCTGAACGAAAGAACAGGTCACTCATGGAGATGGCGAGGTGCATGGTCAAAAGTCAGGCTTTACTACATAGTTTCTGGCTTGAGGCTGTCATGTGTGCAGCATATGTACTGAACAGGTGTCCCACTAAAGCGTTGCAGTCTATCACTCCATATGAGGCTTGGCATGACCGCAAGCCATCTGTTGCTCATCTGCGTGTTTTTGGTTGTTTGGCATATGCATTAGTGCCTGAACAACATCGCAAAAATTTGGATGATAAGGCAGTAAAATGTATTTTTGTTGGGTACAGTTCTGAAAGTAAAGGCTATCGTCTATATCATCCACAGACTAAACGCATTCTGGTTAGCCGTGATGTTGTCTTTGTGGAAGATGCTATTCAACCATTGCTTTCATGTACTAAGGAGACATCTGTTAGCTCCAAAGACATGTATGATACTTTGATGCCTCTTTTTACAGGTGGACAGGCTAGTGCTGGTCCTAATGAGGCAACTTCTCAACCTTTGCAGGTTTCATATGATGATGTAGATCATTCCATTTCTGATGCAGATTTACATGATGCACTTGTTGATGAGAGAGCTGATATTGAACAGGCAAAAACTATGCCAAAATGGCTGGTGCAGACTTTGCGTGACAGCAAATTAGATGCACCTTTGTCATATCGTAATCGTTCAGGCTCTCATAATGCCTCCTTTGCATCAGATTGCTATGCTATGGCTGCATCTAGTCTCTGTGATGAGAATGAGCCTGTTTCTTTTGATGAAGCACAAAATTCAGAAAATTGGATGGCTGCTATGCAATCTGAATATGATGCTATAATGAAGAATGGTACATGGTCTTTATGTGACTTGCCTCCTGGCAAGAAGGCCATTGGCACTAAGTGGGTATACAAGCTGAAGCGTAAACCTGATGGTACAGTTGACAGGTATAAGGCTAGGCTTGTTGCAAAGGGTTATGCACAGGAAAGAGGCATTGATTTTGATGAGACCTTTGCACCTACATGCCGTATGACTACTGTTCGCAGCATTTGTGCACTTGCAGCCCATCATGGTTGGAATGTACATCAGTTAGACATTAAAACAGCATTTCTGAATGGTGACTTGCATGAAGAAGTGTATGTTTTTCAGCCCCGTGGCTTTGTGCAGAAAGGGCATGAAAACCAGGTTTGCAGGTTAAAGAAGGCATTATATGGTTTAAAGCAAGCACCACGTGCTTGGTATGAGAAGATACATGCCTATCTGATTGCACATGGTTTTGAGAATAGTCCAACTGAAAGCACCTTATATGTTAAGCGTGCTAATGATGTGCTTCTGATTATTGTTGTCTATGTTGATGACATGCTGCTCACTGGTCCTATTGAGACACATATTGCTGATTTTAAGGCTGATTTGCATGCCTCATTTGAGATGTCTGATTTGGGGCATTTGCATCACTATTTGGGCATTCAGTTTATGCATGTTGATGGTGGAATGGCTTTGTGTCAAACGAAATATATTGACACATTATTGCAGCGTTTTGGCCTTGAAGACTGTAAGCCTATTGCCACTCCTATGGAGACAGGTTTACGATTGAGTCTTCATGATGCTGGAGATGCATTTGATGCTGTTCTCTATCAGCAGGCTGTTGGATGCTTGATTTACTTATGCATTACTCGGCCAGATATTCAGTTTGCTGTCTCACAGATGAGCAGGTTTATGCATTGCCCAGGAGTCACGCATTGGAAAGCGGTTAAGCGCATCTTTCGCTACTTGAGTGGTACTCGGCTACTTGGGTTGTTTTATCCCAAGGGGGGTCACTACCGCCAGATTTGCATGCTTTTTCTGACTCAGATTGGGCTGGTTGCTATGACACTCGTGTGTCCACCAGTGGTTTTTGCTTCATGCTTGGTAGCTCATGTATATCTTGGTTGAGCAAGAAGCAACCTACTGTGGCCACTTCCAGTTGTGAGGCTGAGTATAGGGCAGCTTTCACAGCGACTGTTGAGTGTGTGTGGCTCAGACGCCTTATGGCTGATTTGGGTGTTGGCCAGTCTTCTGCCACCACCATCTTCACTGAGAGTCAGAGCGCATTGGTAGTTGCGAGGAACCCTGTGTTCCATGCTCGCACTAAGCACATTGAGGTGCATTATCACTATGTCAGGGAGAGGTTCTCTGCTGGGGAGATCAGCTTGGCATATGTGCCCACGCAGGAGAACATTGCAGACCTTTTCACGAAGGCTCTGCCTAGGGAGAAGTTTGAAGCTTTCCGCAAAGCTTTGGGCTTACTTCCTTTTGTGGAGTGATTTCCACATAGCTTGGCACTTCCTTATACATGAGTGCCAGCTCCTTGTTCACCGCATCACTCCCAGGGGGGATTTGTTGATATATTTAGGTAGTGATGTGTGTGAACACTCTAGGACCGCCGGGGCACTTTTTTCCCTCTTTAGGAGGTTTTTTTCCCCCGGCTTGTATATACGCCGATTGCCCTAATGGGCTACTTATCTTTGTACATTCTCTAGTAATACATTCAGTCTTGTGTGTTGTGCTCCAAGCTTCTTCTTCTTCCTTGTGCTGTTCGCGTGCTTCCGCAGACGTCTATCTCCAACAGGCTTGTGCATGAACTGTGAGAGTACTCCAACTGCATAACCAATATCAGGTCCTGTACTTATAGCATAGAACAATGATCCAATCAGCGATCTATGCATGTCTACATTTTCAAAATGAACACCATCATGCATACTCAATTTTACATTAGGCTCCAAAGGATTTGCAACTGCTTTACATTCTGACAAACCAAACTTTTGAAGTAAATCACATATGTACTTCTTTTGACTCAACCATATACCATGTTCATCATAAATAACTTCAATTCCCAATGCATAACGTAAAATCCCTAGATCTAAAATCTTAAACTCCTTACCAAGTTTCTTCTTAATTTCATCAATCTCATCAATAGCACTTCCTGTAATGATAAGATCATCAACATAAATGCAAATATACACACATTGATCTGTTACAAACTTAACATATAAAGAAGGATCTGCAACACTTGGTTTATATCCTTGAGCTTCCAAATAACTTACCAATCGATGATTCCAAACTCTGGGTGCCCGTTTCAAACCATATAATGCTTTTGTTAGCTTGCAAATAAAATTTGGATATTTTTCATCTTTAAATCCTTTTGCTTGCTCCATATAAACCTGTTCTTGTAATTGACCATTTAAAAATGCATTTTTGACATCAAGCTGAATTATCTTCCAACATTTACTTGCTGCAACACTCCAAATTGTTCGTATAGTTGACATTCTTGCAAGTGGGCTAAATGTCTCTTCATAATCAATTCCATATGTTTGTGCAAAACCTTCTGCAACTAACCTTGCCTTGTACCTAAAAATAGAACAATCACTATTTCTTTTAATATGAAATACCCACTTATTTCCAATTACCTTCATCTTATTATTTCGTGGTACAAGCTGCCATGCGTTGTTCTCATACAATGCATCTATCTCTTCTTGCATTGCATTTGACCAATTAATATTTGAATTTGCATCTTCAAAACATATAGGTTCCTGCTCTTCAATAACTTTTGACATAAAAGCTGAATGTGAAACACAATAAGACTTAATATACCTTTGTGTTGGCTTTTCTTTCTCTTGAACTTCTCCGAAGTTCATGTTCATGTTTTATCAAATCAGATTTAGAACTTTTATCAATTTCTATATCATCACTTATCTCAACAAGCTTTGCTTTACATTTTCCTTTCTCTTTTGATGTAGGTGATGATTTTTCTTCATTATAACCATTCTCATCTTCTGAGCTCACTCCTGTAGTATCATGTAAACCATCCTCGATTTCTTCTTGCATTTCTTCTTGAACCTGCAAAATAGGATCTGTAAACCAAGATAATAACTCATCAAAGTGTACGTCACAGCTAATAATCATTTCCTTACTTATTGGATTATAACACTTATATCCTTTCTGATTATCTACATAACCCATGAAAATACATTTCTCTGCTTTTGGCTCTAGTTTGGTTCTCAATGCATATGGAACCATAGCAAAACAAACACAACCAAATACATGCAAGTGATCAATAACAGGTTTTCTATTAAATCAAACCTCAAAAGGAGTTACATTATGCGTTGTAGATGTTGGCATACGATTCATCAAATATACTACTGTATTTACTGCTTCAGCCCAAAATTTCAATGGCATATGCTTTTCATTCAGCATTGCTCTTGCTATTTCTGCAATAATCCTATTCCGTCTTTTTGCTACTCCGTTCTTTTGAGGAGTACACCTGCAAGTGACTTCCCTCTTTATACCTTTATTCCAAAGAAAGTCATTAAACATTCTTGAAAAATATTTGCTACCACCATTAGATCGTAACCTTTTAATTACCTTTTCGGCCATTGCTTTGAATTTGACAAAGCAATCAAACACATCACTCTTATGCTTAAGAAAATACACAAAAGTCATTCGGCTAAAGTCATCCACAAAAGTAACATAATACTTACTATCTGCAAGTGATGGTTCCTTCGTAGGACCCCAAACATCTGTATGCACCAATTCTAATAAATCCCTGCTTTGCAATTTTACACTAGAAAACGGATGTCTTGCTTGCTTACCAAATTGACAAGCATCACATAAATGTATCATATTTTGTTTTGAGATATCAGGCAAACCAACAACAATCTTTCTTTTAGCCATGTCTTTTAACTTATGTACATTTACATGTCCTATTCGCTTATGCCATAATTCAATGTGAGAAATCTTATTATTACCAATAGAATAATAAGTCACAAAATTAGGAGCTGCATTCAATGTAAAAAGTCTTCCTTGACGTTGACCTTTCGCCAAGACTTTATAATTCTGCTTCGGATTTTCAACAAAACACCCATATTTGTTGAACCGTACTTGATAGCCACGCTCCATCATTTGACCAACTGAAATAAGATTTTTACTTATTGACGGTACATGAAGAACATCTTTTAAGATTTTATTGCCTTTTCGATCTTCAAAGCACACGTCTCCAACTTGTGCTATATGATGCATTGAACTGTCACCTGTTTCAACTTTACCATCAAACAAAGGTGCATGTAAATTAGCAAACCAATCAACATTATTACTCATATGATTACTACATCCACTGTCAACATACCATATATCATTGCTATGAGTTGCATCTGTATTCACATTCATCATTAGTACATTTTCATGATTTTGTTCTTGAATAAAATTACCCTGTGTATGATTTTTCCTTGCATATCCATCTCGTCCTTGATTATGCCAACAATCACGAGATATATGACCAGCCTTACCACAATTATAACATGTTATACGTGAATTACCTTGATATTGTTGGAGATAGATGTCTAGGGAAGCACGCGAACAGCACAAGGAAGAAGAAGAAGCTTGGAGCACAAATACACAATACTAATGTATTACTAGAGAATGTACAAAGATAAGTAGCCCATTAGGGCAATAGGCGTATATACAAGCCGGGGGAAAAAAACCTCCTAAAGAGGGAAAAAAGTGCCCCGACGATCCTAGTGTATTCACACATATCACTACCTAAATATATCAACAAATCCTCCCTGGGAGTGATGCGGTGAACAAGGAGCTGGCACTCATGTATAAGGAAGTGCCAAGCAATGTGGAAATCACTCCACAAAAGGAAGTAAGCCCAAAGCTTTGCGGAAAGCTTCAAACTTCTCCCTAGGCAGAGCCTTCATGAAAAGGTCTGCAATGTTCTCCTGAGCCTCTCCCTGAAATAATGATAATGCACCTCAATGTGCTTAGTGCGAGCATGGAACACAGGGTTCCTCGCAACTACCAATGCACTCTGACTGTCAGTGAAGATGGTGGCGGCAGAAGAATGACCATAAGGCGTCTGAGCCACACACACTCAACAGTAGCTGTGAAAGCTGCCCTATACTCAGCCTCACAACTTGAAGTGGCCACACTAGGCTGCTTCTTGCTCAACCAAGATATACATGAGCTACCAAGCATGAAGCAAAAGCCACTAGTGGACACACGAGTGTCATAGCAACCAGCCCAATCAGAGTCAGAAAAAGCATGAAAATCTGGCGGTAGTGATCCCCCCTTGGGATAAAACAACCCAAGTAGCCGAGTACCACTCAAGTAGCGAAAGATGCACTTAACCGCCTGCCAATGCTTAACTCGTAGGCAATGCATAAATCTGCTCATCTATGAGACAGTAAACTGAATATCTGACCGAGTAATGCATATGTAAATCAAGCATCCAACAGCCTACGGATAGAGAATAGCATCAAATGCATCTCTAGCATCATGAAGACTCAATCTTAAACCTATCTCCATAGGAGTGGCAATAGGCTTACAGTCTTCAAGGCCAAAACGCTGCAATAATGTGTCAATATATTTCGTTTGACACAAAGCCCAAATAGTGAATATGCCCAAATAGTGATGCAAATGCCCCAAATCAGACATCTCAAATGAGGCATGCAAATCAGCCTTAAAATCAGCAATATGCTCCTCAATAGGACCAGTGAGCAGCATGTCGTCAACATAGAGAACAATGATCAGAAGCACATCATTAGCACGCTTAACATATAAGGTGCTTTCAGTTGGATTGTTCTCAAAACCATGTGCAATCAGATAGGCATGTATCTTCTCATACCAAGCACGTGGTGCTTGCTTTAAACCATATAATGCCTTCTTGAACGTGCACACCTGGTTTTCATGTCCTTTCTGCACAAAGCCACGGGGCTGAAAAACATACAGTTCTTCATGCAAGTCACCATTCAGAAATGTTGTTTTAATGTCCAACTGATGTACATTCCAACCATGATGGGTTGCAAGTGCATAAATGCTCCAAACAGTAGTCATATGGCATGTAGGTGCAAAGGTCTCATCAAAATCAATGCCTCTTTCCTGCGCACAACCCTTTGCAACAAGCCTAGCCTTATACCTGTCAATTATACCATCAGGTTTACACTTCAATTTGTATACCCACTTAGTGCTAATGGCCTTCTTGCCAGGAGGCAAGTCACATAAAGACCAAGTACCATTCTTCATTATTGCATCATATTCAGATTGCATAGCAGCCATCCAATTTTCTGAATTTTGTGCTTCATCAAATGAAACAGGCTCATTCTCATCACAGAGACTAGATGCAGGCATAGCATAGCAATCTGATGCAAAAGAGGCACTATGAGAGCCTGATCGAGTACGATATGACAAAGGTGCATCTAATTTGCTGTCACGCAAGGTCTGCACGAGCCATTTTGGCATAGTTCTTGCCTGCTCAATATCAGATCTCTCATCAATAAGTGCATCCTGTAAATCTACATAAAAAATGGAATGATCTGCATCATCACATGAAACGTGCAAAGGTGGAGAAGTTGCCTCATTAGGACCAGTAGTAGACTGTCCACCTGTAAAAAGAGGCATCAAAGTATCATACATGTCTATGGAGCTAATAGATGTCTCCTTAGTACATGAAAGCAATGGCTGAATAACATCTTCCACAAAAACAACATCACGGCTAACCAGAATGCGTTTGGTCTCTGGATGATATAGACGATAGCCTTTACTTTCAGAACTTTACCCAACAAAAATACATTTTACTACTTTATCAACCAATTTTTTGCGATGTTGTTCAGGCACTAATGCATATGCCAAACAACCAAAAACACGCAGGTGAGCAACTGATGGCTTGCGGTCATGCCAAGCCTCTTATGGAGTGATAGGCTGCAACACTTTAGTGGGATACCTATTCAGTACATATGCTACACACATGATAGCCTCAAGCCATAAACTATGAGGTAAAGCCTGACTCTTGACCATACACCTCGCCATCTCCATGAGAGACCTATTCTTTCGTTCAGCAACTCCATTTTGTTGAGGTGTATATGGCACTGTACACTGGTGCTTTATCCCACGTTCAGCCAGAAATGCATTAAAATCAGAAGACATATATTCCCCCCCCTCGATCTGAATGGAGGGTGCCCATTTTACATGCTGATAGATTTTTCGCCAGAACCAAAAACTGTTTGAAGCACATGAATACTTCGGACTTTGCCTTCAATGGATATACCCATGCATGCCTAGAAAAATCATCAATGAAAGTCACGAAGTAAAGATAATTTCCAAAAGAGGGTGTTTGCATAGGACCACAGACATCACTATGTACAAGCTGCAATTTCTTCATAGCCCGAACTGAACCATCTTTTGGAAAGGAGGAACGCTGCATTTTGCCCAAAATATAGCCTTCACAAACATGTTTTCTAGGTGCCTCAAGTTTGGGCAAAGAGGACACCATTTTAGATTTCTGTAGGCGTAGCAAACTAGCAAAATTCAGATGACCAAAGCGTGCATGCCAAAGCTTTGCATCTGACATAGCCCGAGAATCATTTACTGCACGTGCCAAATCATTTACAGATCTTTCATAGTCTATGAGCTTATACAACCCACGACATAAAATGCCAGAAGCAATAATCACATCGCCATTTGACAGATCATGAACTGTACACCTGTCATCGACAAATTTCACAACCAAGCCAATCTTGGCTAATCCAGAAACTGATAACAGGTTCTTTTTGATCCCTGGCACAAATAAAGCATCTGACAAAGTGAAAGAACTACCATCAGAAGTAGTCAAAATGATCTTACTTACTCCCGTAACAGGATAAGAGGAGTTGTTGGCGCATGTAACAGTATTCCCTATAGGGGCAGCCTCGAGTGAAGAGAAGAAACTGTGCTATGAGGTAATATGTTTGGTTGCCCCACTATCAAAATACCAAACATCTGAGTCTACTAGAGACATGCACTGATCATGAGAAGATTGGTCAAAACTGCAGACAGTAGTAAACGCCCATTCTTCTTCCTGCACAAGATTTGCAGACTCTGTTTTTGGTGTAGAGGCCTCTGCAACAACCATTCGAGCCTCTTTCTTCTTTGCCTCTTTAGCAGCCAGTTTTGGACAGTTCTTTATGATAGGATAATTCCCTTTACAGTACTTACAAAACAATTTCTGCTTATCTGATTTCTTCTCATCTTTATCTTCCTTCTTCAAATATGCAGAACTACCAGATTTCTGCTTACTAGTTGAAGAGCTCCATTTTCCTTTGCCCTTCTGACTAGCCAGGAAAGCTTGATCTACAACTCCCATAATGGACCTATTTTGCCTGGGCTGATCTTCCTGCAACAGAACAGAGACTAACTCCTCAAATGATAAGGCATTTGGATTTCCTTTCATAATCAATCGAAGAGTAGAAGCAAAACTCTGATATGAATCAGGAAGACCATTCAGAACGGTCTGCACTAGTGAGCTATCTGGTATAACCTCATCAGCAGAAATCAACTGTTCCTTCAAGTCTTTGATCTTCGTTAGGAAACTATCCATAGAATCACCTTCATTCATGTGCTCACTCTCCAATTGTTTTCGGAGGTAAGCAACACGAGCCTCATTCCTAGCTTGGTACAATGTGGTAAGTGTATCCAAGCATCCTTAGTTGTTCTGCAAGAGCGAATGTGAGGAATAATGGCACATTTGACAGACAAAGCTATCAATGCATGTGCTTGGGCCTCTCTGCCATCCCAACGAATCTGCTTTGCAGTAGGTGCGGTAGAAATAGCAGCATGAACAAGAATGTGTGGAATATCATCTTCGACACCATCTTCATCAGCTCGAGCACCTGTATTTGCAGTACCTGTAGTCAGAGGTGTAACAGGACGTCTTTCAACAACCTGCACAATGTTCCACCATCCTTTTGCAACCAATACATGTCGCATCATATAAGCCCATAATGGGTAGTTGGTACCATCCAACTTATCCTCAACAGCCAACATATGGGATACATCACTGCTTTCAGCCATGGCCAGTGACTAAAATACCTTGATGCAAAAAATTGACTGTATCTCAAAAAGTTGAACAGAACTACCCCGACGAATTCTGCTAGACGTGTAGCAGACTTCGAGACGCTTATACTTGCAAACAGAAACTGGTATATACCTTTGGCACAAAAAGACTAAATAGCCTACACAAGCACTGTGATAATGCGTTCGGAGGCCGAAACGAGCTCAGATCGCGATTTCGGCACCAGAGAACGAAGCTGTTTTGATCTTTTAAACACCCTAAGTATGCTCACCAAATTTCATGCTAATCTGAGACTGCAAACGGAGGAGTGTCGACGGCACCCTAGATGAAGCGACGACCTGCTCTGATACCAATTGTTGGAGATAGATGTCTGCGGAAGCACGCAAACAGCACAAGGAAGAAGAAGAAGCTTGGAGCACAAACACACAATACTGAATGTATTACTAGAGAATGTACAAAGATAAGTAGCCCATTAGGGCAATAGGCGTATATACAAGCTGGGGGAAAAAGAAACCTCCTAAAGAGGGAAAAAAGTGCCCCGGTGGTCCTAGTGTGTTCACACAGATCACTACCTAAATATATCAATAGATATGCATTACGTCCTCTGCCACGGTATGAATATCTCCCCCTTCCACGCATATTCATATCTGAGTTGCCTGCATCATAATTATTGTTTGTCTCATTTCGATCTCCACGACCTCTGAAAGTTCCTCTTCTGCCACCTCTGTGACCATGCTGATTTCCTACATAAAGTGCATGACCTACACTACCTTTTTGCATAGACTGCCCACCATTAATATTAATTTCTTTTGTTATCATAAGTGAAACCAACTCATAAAAATCAGGCAACTCCTCTCTCACAAATACAGAAGTTATAAAAGCTTTCCATTTGTCATCTTCTTTTAAACCATTTAAAACAAATGCAACTAAATCGTCATCTTCAACTATGCACGAAATTGAAGAAAGTGCATCGACAATCTGCTTAATCTTTAAAACATAATCATTTACTGACATTCGTACATCCTTTCGCAAATTATTTAACTCATTTTTCAATTGAATTCGTCGTACCTTTGTGGTTGTTGAAAAGAGTCGCTCTAACGCTTCCCAAGTCTCCTTGCTTGTTCTCAAGTCCTATATGTGTCCTATCATGCTTCACTCAATATTTTGTGACAATACAAAGATTACCTTCTTCTCACGCTCATTCCACCTTTGATATTCCTGGACTTGTTGTGGCGTCGGATTTTGATCAGGCAAGTTCGGTTGAGGTTCTGTACCCCTAATAAGACCATGCCAATTCCTACCCATAAGATATGCAGACATGCAAAAACAAGGCTTGATAGTTTGTTTTACTCAATTTTTTGGCTATTTGCATCGGCCATCCTAAAAGAAGGTAATTCTAAACGAAGGTACTTGCAAATTATCAGCTTATTAGTGTTGCATGTTATGCATATACCTCATGTATAGCACCTTTGATGCATCAACCTCGCTCTGATACCAATGTTGAATATAGGAAGTTCAAGAAGTAGCACAAAATGGAAGCATGAAGGGAAGCAAAAAATAGCATAGACTGTGAAGATGATAGAGCAGAGTAGACGCACAAGACTAGATAAAAGAAGAGAAGTTCTCTATACAAAAAAGGTCTCTATATTCACAATGATGGAGTATCAACAACTCTGTACAAAAATGAATTCCTAAGCTCTTTATATAGAGTTTTGGGAATGAATATGTGCCAATGATTTTCTTGTACAAAAGTAGTGAAGAATATTTAAAGTACTAAAGGAATGGATAATAACTAAAAAGTTGTTCAACAACTTTTTCACAAAAATAATGGATGCTATTTTAAAGCACTAAAAGAGTGGTCAACTTTTAATGACCCTTTTTATGAAAATAATGGCTGATATCTAAAGAGCTAAAGGAATGGTTTTAAACCAAAAAGCTTTTCCTAAAACGGATGTGCAACACATATCGTGAGTGGTTTTGTCGATTCCCAAGTGAGAGTCATGGACATGTGCATATCCGATGGTACGATATATGACATTGAGGATGCAAGAGATGTATGCCTTATGCTACCTAGTGGAGCATCACTTATACTCAGACATGTACACTATGTGCTGTCATGCCCTATGATCTTGATTTCAGTTAGCCAATTACAAGAGAGCAGATGTTATGCATTCCTTAATGAGCATCATTTTCAGTTGTAGTTGGGAAAGCTTATGCTTGTTAGAGGTGCCAGAGTTGGGCACAAGTATCCACTACACGTACTCCATATAAGAGATAGTCTCGTCTTAGTGGGAGTTCAACCTTATGTGCAATGTGAGACTTGTCATGTCTCATTTTTTCTACCTACACATAGGTCTATTGACATTCATGATGGACATGTAAGAAAATAATAGCACATCGGAATAGACCTGTGGACAGAGTTGAGAGAAAAATGAAGACAAAGGTAGACCCAGACTGAGAGATAGAGAACTCAAACTCTCAGATTGTCGAGCGTAATGCAGTTACAATGATGGTGTTGTCCACCCGTGCGCTCCCACTGTGGAGCTTAGATGGCGATCTAGACAGACTCTAGATGAAGGGCTTACTAGTGTGCAATGCTATATAAAGCTCAACCTCGGCCATGCTTTTATAGCTTTTACAAGGTGGTTCTGTATAGATAAACATAGTCGGGAGATAGAAAATAGTCAGTAAAATATACGATCCGACAATATCTCCACGACCAGAAGTCCTACCATCTCAGCCCTATGGGCTGGGGGGATAGGCCCCTCGGACCCCCCAGAAGGAGCCAAGCCTCCCTCTGCACTCCCCCCATTAAGGTTTTGTGGGGAAACCGCGTGATGCCACAGGGCCTTTATTTTCACATTAAATGGCAACCCAATGGCTTGGAAGTTTATGCCCTACCTAACCTAACGGATAGGCTCACAAAGATCATCTACAACCATCAACGGTCACACATAGACCTCATCTAACTTGGAAGTTAGGGTTCCACAAATATCCAGACTCTCATAATGGCTAGGCTCACAAAGATCATCTACAACCATCAACGGTTACACATAGACCTCATCTAACTTGGAAGTTAGGGTTCCACAAATATCCGGACTCTCATAATGGCTTCTCCTCATAATGGGGGCCTTACAACTTAGAGCACCATGGATCATTTGTGGTCACATGAGGGTGGAGTATTGAGCATATTTAACAGCAAATGTATGGTAGGATTCACATGGTCACATGGATGCACATGTAGAGCATGCTTTGGATGCTCATGACACTTATGGAGCATGGTTTTATTGATCATGTGGATGCTCTTATGGAGCATTCTATTGGATGATCAGTTGGATGCTTTAGAGCATGATGTAGATGCTCATGTAGAGCATTGTGATGATACTCAGTTAGAGTGTGATCATCACTTTGATCTTGGTGTTGATGTTGTGTAGTTAGCTCGTGTGGAGCATGATGATACACTTCGTGTGGTAGAGCAGGATAGCTTTTAGGATACATAGTGTATGCCAGAGCATACTAGCTCTCATGGTGCATAGCTAGATACATCCTTGGTTGAGAGGATGACTGATTTAGATGTTGATGATTCAGCAATCATGCAGTCATTCTTGGATTCGATCATGCTAGATATTGACACAGATATGTGAGGATATGTTGATCTTGACAATGGTGCTTTGGATGCCTTGAATACCAGCATGGCTGACATACTTAGGTTAGCCAGGATAGCACATGTTTCGTCAATGTTTGGGAGTCTGATGTATGAACTATTATGCTCAAGAACAGACATTGCAGTTGCTATTGGAGCATTTGCACTTGGAGTGGTCAATCATTCGATGATTGGCATAGGCATAGAGCGAGTGGGAGCTTTGCAGGAACTTCATAAGTTCTTGCATCAGTCATATGTGAGCTCGAGTCTTGTTGATATGAGTCTAGAGAAGTTTGAGGTGCATGGATACACCTTGTTTGAGGCAGTTGGTGTAGGCTAATTAGTATGGGTAGAGATCTGAACTCTTCCTCTACATTATTGTATAGTCCTACATCATTCTTTGTATGTGTTACCACTTACGGTCACATTGACCCTTAAGTGGAAGATTGTTGGGGATGTAAGGATCATGTGACCTTACCCCTATATTTATATATATACATCATATATAGAGCATTGCCTCAAGGGAGATCATTATATGGGTTTCGAGGCTCCCACACATCTGTGCGTGTCTCTCCTTTCATCTCTCTCCTTCCATCTCCTCCTTGCTCCTCTTGTTCTGCACATCAAAGCCCTTCACATCTAACTCATCCCAATCATCATCATCATCAATGTCAATAGGCTTCTTTGAGATTCCATTGATTTTCTTCCATTATCTCCTCTCGGTAAGGAAATCTTTAATCTAATTCTTCCATAAGCAAAGTTTTTGCCATTAAACTTTCTTATTTGAAAATGGTCTTTGCCCTATAAGTTATAGCTCCTCATAAGAATAGTGGCACTAGACCCAGATCTAGCATATGTCATTGAGATTTGAGATGCCATGATGATTAAGAGCTAAACTGAATGAAAATGGAGCTAGAATAGTCCAAGCACCACTAAGTCTCAAAAAAAGGATGACCAAGTCTCCTAGAATCCTCTGTAGAAAAATGGATTAATGAATAGTAATGATCAACCAAAAGGATCATGTCAGAATAAATGTGCTCACACCACTATGTGTATCAAGGACTAAATTGACCACTATGTAATTGAGAAAACCTAAAAATCTCGAAAATGTTTACAAGAGTATCCTTTGCAAAATGAGCATATGATGAGTGTTAAAGACTCATAAAACTACATGTACTAACATGTAAATCTACATAGCGAATCACTGACTCCATTGCATATAATCAATTAACCAAAAGAAGCTATTTATCATCTATAAAAAACTAGCACACATCTCCTATGGTGAAGCTAAGTTAGTCTTCCACTTGCATCATCGAAGAGAGCACGACATGTGGGTGTCTCATAGTAAAGGAAATCTCACCATGACCCTCTTTATCAATGTCAAAATCTTCATGCAAAATCGTGATTTCTATAGCAATGAACACATTGATATACATAAGCAATATCCATAAAAGCATACATAATATGTATGTGCTCAATATATGCAATAAAATGACATTTCAAAGCTGAATTCACAAAAAGAAACACCAGTCAGAAACACCTACAAGTGTTTGTCAACTCTATTCTTTAGGCTCAAAAATATGCATAAACGTGTAGTAGTTGCTCCCACCACAACTCGAAACCTTTCAATAAACCTATAGATTTATTGGTGTATCTAAAAAAACAGCCCCGAAGATGAATATTTGTTGTCAAATAAGTGTAAAGAACACTCTTCTCGATGTTCTTGAACATGTGTGAAGAGAACTATGCATGAAATTAGTCCAAAATGGCTCCAAGAATCACCCCAAAAATTCTTTAAAATAGGCTTTGAAAGCAAAGAATGAAGCTTTGAGGGCCCAAAACCTATTCAAGGTAATGTGAACCTTAGTCATTCCCCTTCTTCAAACACCACAAGAGTGTAGCTTATGGAAAGGGATTATCAGTCAAACGAGTTCGGAGGGGAATAAATTGGGATGGATGATCTCCTTAGAAGTATCAGGAACATGTGTTTTCCTTGATCGTTGAGGTCCTCCCTCACACAGCCAATGGCATCAATGGTGACTTTGGTGACTTGAATGACAAAGTATGCCAAGATCTATGCCTCAGTCGCCATCTTAGTGGTAAGCCTTGCAGTCTCTAGCTAACAAGAACATCTTTGTTGAGTCTTTATCTCCAACATCACCCCCTCCTAGAGTCTTTCATACCATATAGATGATTGAAATGTTTGTTGGTGTTTGGGAAGTATGCTAGTTGAAGCACATTATGATTTCTAAGTTTTTATAGAGCAATATTTTAGAGACATTTCAAGTGAAATTCCTTGTTTTTAAATTTGTTTACAATAGGACTGACATACTCCTTAGTGTAGTGCATGAGTGAAACAAAAATGGAAAATGTATTTGTTCATGGACTTGTAGATTGTCCATATGCATTCTTACTCCTAAAATGCAAGGAAAGGTGAAATGGTGCAAAACGGAAAGGGTAATTGAGAGGTTTGGTCAAGAAGTTATGAGTAATGAAGCATCATGTTCTATAAGTTGAAAGGATTTCACCTTGGAATGTTTGATTGATCTGATCCAGATGAGGTTGCCCCATGTATATTCTAGAGGTTGATCCTAGATTGTCAAATTCTTGGTCATCACAATTGAGAAAACTACGATGTGTAGAATGAGAGATGTGCTTTTGATGATCTGTGATAATAACCATAAAATTTCTCAGAGTTTTTATGATCTAAAAAGTGGACACATAAAATACTAGCATAAAAAGTCTTAGTTCGCACCCCTTTCGAAGTTCTACCATAGCTTCATTAATATATTGCTCATTCTACCTTTTAATGGATGCAAATAAAAACTTGACAGTGGAACTTTTCAAAGCATTAGTATTTGTAGAAGTGATCATGACCCTATGAACTGGATGGCTCCGCAGATGGAACTTCCATCTACGTTGATGTACCAACTCACGACACCTCTAATTTTCTAATCACTTTGAGGATTATTAGAGGAGTATCCTCCATGCATGTAACCTTGGCATTGAGAATCGAAATCTCCTTAGTGTATGGTCGCTCAAGCTCAACAATGGGAGATATAGACTCTTTCGGATTCATTCTTAATAGACAATATAACTTATAAGTCTTGTGAGTACAAAATGCAATTCCTAAGTAATGATATTCCTAAGCTGTTTTGTTTATGCAAAACATAAAGTAAGAAGGTTTCTTCTAAATTCTTCTCCATCCCACACATCCAAAGATAGACCTCACTCAATCCCCAAGTCCTATACAAGTAACATGATGAATATACAAGTTATGGGAAGTCCCAAAATACACCCAACAATAAGTGCCATGAATAAGATATACAAGCTTATGCATTTAAGGAAAAGATTGTAAATGGAAGTATACAAATAACAAGTCGAATGCAAGCTAAAATCAATTGAAATGACTTAACAAACAAAAATTTAAAGGACTAAAATTTAAATTCTTTGATAACCTCCAATAAGTTTTCATGTCATAAAGTATAAACACCTTCGAAAAGAGAAGAGAATTAGAAATACCTAGACAAGTTTAAAAATGATGCTTTTTTGTATCTAGAAGTTGGCTTCTTATGGGCGAAACTCTACAAGCCTATGCTAGAAAGGTTAATTTTCTTATATCAAGAAGCCCGACGTGTTGAGGGTAATTTATGGTGATTTTAAAGACGTTTAAGGAGTACCAACCCCTACCTTTTGAGTTTCAATTGATGAATTTATTCGTGATTGCTTAAAGGGCTATTTGAATTTAGGTATCCACGTGAGTGTCTATATATGCATTGGAGTTGCCTTGCATTATGGTGGTCAATGTTGTTGTTGTTCTTTGGTTGACTTCAGGATCTAGATTTGCATGGTTGATAGAGGAGTTTTCATGCCTAGTATATTTAATCGTCTTGGTCCTCCACATTTATTTGAAGCCTTTCTATGAGTGAATCTACGATCTTTGGACCTAGATGGATGTGGTATATGTAGGCTTCTTGGCATGTTTTTATTATGTTGTATTGTGCCATTTAATCTTGTGCTTGCCGGATTGTTGACCTTCCTATTGGGATTTATGAGAGTGGGTCTCAAGAACCCGAATTTGAGGATGATAGAGTTGTGCACCTATAAGATGTTTGTGTACCCACATATGCACGAATATGGTATGTGGCACTCATGCACATGTGAGATCGCCTTTGACATTCCATGGCGTCAAGTTTTTCATTCCATCTATGGTTGCTCTTTTAGAAGACTATTCTTGTGCCTTTGTAGATCACATGCCTACTTTGGATGTGGAGCTCTTTGGAATGTGGTAGAAGATCTTCTTCTATGCCCGATTGCTCATTAATAAAATTTAAATAAACCTTATGTTTCTTCTAGCCTTAGGAGACCATTGGATGCTTCAAATGCATATAAGGAAACCCTGAATTCAATATTAGAAATGTTGATGGAGTAGATACAACTCAAAGCTTAAGAGCTTTATCACTTTAACTATGAGTGATCTATGGTAGTGTGAAGATGGGATGGAAGAGAGCAAATGGAACCTTGAGCTAAGGTCTTGATTCCCTCAACCAAGATGGGGGATGTTTTTTTTTTTTTGAGAGTACAATGAATTGGAAATACACACTCACACACCCAACGTCATAAGGTAGAGGCACCCATCACATACGCTAGCATATTGCTGTTGTGCAACATTTTGTTGTCGAAGACAAATTGTGTAGAATTCTTCCAGTCTTGTAATTCTTCCAATCTTGTAGTTCTTGTAATTCTTCCAGTCTTGTAATTCTTGTGCCATTTAGAATCGTTTCACTTTAGCAGGTGCTAATCTAATCATATCTAAAACAACTTACAATGCGTTTGTCCAATATCTTTAAGGAAGTTTTCATGACGCAACATAAAGACTCTCCATTCTTCTCGGGAAGTCTTCATCTCTAATTATCACCATTTCTTCGCACTGGCTGAAGGTATGTAGACGGGTTAGACGTAGGAAAGCATGCTAAATTTCACTTTGTGAGAAGCGGATTTGCAACTCCAGCAGGGTTACCAGCGATGCAGCATGTTTAAAGATCCTCAATTTCGAAGGATGGCGAAGAGTGCAGGTTTATCCATGGACTAGTCCTGTGGAGGCAATCGTATGCGATGATGTGTTTCAGAGTATGTACTGCCAACTGCTTTGCTCGCTAGTAAACAGAAGGAAGGTGGTTTCAGTGGGAGCACCTTTCCCCTCTACAATGCTACGTGTGATCCGGTTCTTAGAAGAGAAGTGGCCGCAGCTTCTTCGCGACATCAGCGAGAAGAAGCTCACGGGGAGCATGGTGACGGATGTAGCGATACGTGATGCAACAGAAGCCATATTGGCAGCCAGCAGTGAAGAGGATGAGGAGGGACAAGCAGAGTTGCTGGCGAAAGCGTACGAGTCCTGTCAGGAAAATGGCGGAAGAGACCTCATAAAACGATTGTTGCCATGTGCCAAGTGCGTGGAAGTTACTGTGACGGGCACCATGGCCCAATATGTTCCCATGCTACAGTTCTATGCCGGTGGCTTGCCGCTAGTGAGCACAATCTATGGGTCCTGCGAGTGCTTTTGCGCACTGAACCTGAGGCCCCTCTCATCGCCGACCGCCATCAGCTACACCTTTGTCCCCACAATGGCATACTTTGAGTTCCTGCCGATCTCCAGCGAGCCTTCGCCAGAGAACTTGGTAGACCTATTGAACGTGGAGGTCGGTAAAGAATATGAGCTTGTCGTGACTACTGATAAAGGTACCTCTCTCTCTCACACATGCGCACACACACACGATTTCATTATAGTTTACATACTTTTGTCTTGTGAAACAATTGAGTAATGTCATACCTAGGTTTATATCGCTATCGAGTAGGAGATGTACTACGAGTTACAGGCTTCCACAACAGCTCTCCCGAATTTCAAATTCTCGGCAGAAAGGGCGCGCTTATTTCAATAGATTCAGAAAAAACGGATGAGGAGACTCTCCTGAGAGCTGTGCAGACAGCGATCTCGAAGGAATTGGATGGAACAGGGTTCAGGCTATTCGACTTCACTAGTATGGCTGACCTGTCAACTGTACCAGGACACTACGTCCTCTTCTGGGAGTTAAGAAGTTTGGGCAATACTGGTCAATCAAGATCGTCTTGCATTCCAGAAGCTTCTGTCATGGAAGAATGCTGCTTGGAGATGGAGTCGTCATTTGACATGGTGTACAGACAGGGAAGAGTTTCTGAAAAATTCATCGGGCCACTGGAGATCAGAGTAGTGAGTCCCGGGACATTCGATGCGCTTATGGATTGCTGTTACGCGGGGGGTACCTCCATGGGGCAGTACAAAACCCCGCGCTGTGTAAATTCGGAGGCATTGATTCATCTTCTGAACTCTCGAGTCTCTCACAGCTTTTTTAGCCCAAAATGACGCTATAGCTGTACCTTCACTCAAGGGCACAGAAGGAACGTGAATAATTTCTTTGATTTTTGTTTCGAAGTCCTTCACTTAGTCGTGCCAAATTGGAGGAATTAAGAACGCAGGGAATCTGAAGTTTTTTTTTTTTTAAATAAAGGAAGTTCGGCCTTAGCCTAATCTCCCGGACTTTAATTATAATAAAGAGAAAAAGTTACAAGTGAATGGGACTAGTGCCCATGGGACCCCCCAGATCCCACAATGCAGGGGAGGAGTATGGCAAGCTACAGGGCATTACAAATGAGGTGGATAAAATTATCATCACCCTCATGTGGGACCCATTTGGGTTTCAACTTATTGTTTTCGAGGAGATAAATACAGTGATGTCTAAACGGCGGTGATCTCTTGACTCGGGAGATTCTTTTACCAAGGAGAAACAAGGATTTCTCGATCGACCATTCCTTAGGGGTTTGGTCAAAATTGATAGCACAACGCTCCCTCCAAATCTTCCAGAGAGCCTCACCTCTGATGGCGTTCCACAGCCTCGATGAGCAACCGATCGCCTCACCCAACATCACTTGTTGCCAGTTGATTTGACGCGTGAGTCTCAAAACGCGGGTCACGTGATGCCAGATAACGCGGGACTTGGGGCAGTCGAAGAACAAGTGAGCTAAATCTTCGATGCACCGATGGCAACGTTTGCACCAAGGCGGCACACCACAGATTTTGTTAGCCCTTGCATTGGTCCAGATACCTTTATGTAAGATCTGCCACATGAGAACGGACTTTTTGACCTCAATTAGGGGGTGCCAAATAGACATGAATTTTAGCTCCCACCGAAGTTTGGTCCAAGAAAGGCACCATCTCTTGTTAAGGGTGTGGTGAACATCCAAATCCTCTTTGAAGTTGGGGATTTTGGAAATCTTCTTACCATTGCTCCATTTGAGGCCCTCCAAGCAAGGAAGATCCTGACCGTAGAGAAGGCGGGTAGTTGAGCGGTCCCAGGCTAAACACCTGCTTTGAAGAAGAGTCCATTCCTCAAAGGTAACTCTAAGTCTCGGGTCCAATTCTTCGAACCTGATCCACTGGCTGGTCTCTTGTTTCCAGAGTTGTTTCCACTGTTTGAACCCCTTGTTCCATAACCGCCTTGCAGTTTGGAGGTTCCAAGACTCCACCCCCCGAATGCCACTGATCGGGAACCAAATAGAATCATTTTGTCTTATGCCAGCCGCCCACTTCCACTCATCACTGATTCTGATGAATTGTTTGACCTTGTTCCAATTCTTCCATAAGGAACATACGAGGCTAGAGCCTTTAGGGAAGACCGGGTGGGGGGAGAACAAAAGCGTGAGAATACCTAAGTCCTTCCACCCAGGGTGGCCAACCAAGGTAAGGTCTTCTGTGTTTCTGAAGATCAATTTGGCCCAAGAGGACTCCCTATTGCTCCAAGCCTTGATAAGCCACTTAGCAGCCAATTGTCAGCCAACCCACCAATATCCAAAATTCCCAATCCCCCTGAGTCTTTAGGGCTAATGCAAGTTTCCCATTTGATTTTGGGAATCCCCCTTCTATTGGGGTCCCCAGTCCAAAGGAAGTTTCTGCAGATTCTTTCCACATTGGCCAAGTCTTTCTCCTTAGGTCTCCAACACGAGATAAAGTAAATAATTGTAGAGAGCATAAATGTGTTAACAACCATAGCACGCCCTGCCAGGTTGACTTGCATACCTTTCCACTGATTCAGCTTCCTATCCAGCTTGGATAGCACCCAATTCCAGCGTTGGTCCATTGAGATATCGAAACCCATCGGAATGCCAAGGAGACGGAAGACTTGACCGCTAGGGATAACTTGACACCCCTGATCCACCAACAATTGGGGAGTATGTCCGCTGATTGCTCTAAAAGCAGTTTTAGCATGGTTGATTTTTGAGCCTGATGCCACACAAAAGGTGTGGAGGCACCACCAAAACACCTCAATGCTGTTTGTATCGTTATGCACAAAGGCATTCATGTCATCAGCAAAAAGTCTCACAATCATTTGGCCGTGATTTAGAGGTAAGGAAAGACCCTTGAGATTGCCAGCATCCATGTGATGCTTTAATAGGCAGCTGAGTCCATTCGAGGCGATGGCGAATAGTAATGGAGCTATAGGGCAGCCTTGCCTAATTGATCTTTTTAAACGAATAGGCTCAGAGAGCTTACCGTTGATGTTTATTCTAGTTGAAGCATTTCCAAGAAGAGTGGAGACCATCTTCGTGAACTTTTGGCTGCATCCAAGGTCTTTCAATGATTGAAGAATAAAGTCCCATTCCAATCTGTCATACGCTTTGTCGAAGTCGATCTTAATGAAAACCAGATCTTAAGCAGACTCCTCCGCAAAAGCAAGGCCTTCCCAAATATCGATAATTGCTTCAAGTATAGATCTACCTTTGATAAAACCTTTCTGGTCCTCGCACAGCCATGACTTTAAATGACAAGAGATTCTGTTGGCGATAACTTTTGCAATTATCTTGTATCCAGTTTGGAGCATGGTAATCGGACGCCAGTTTTCAATTTTGTTCTTATCTCCCCGTTTGTGGATTAACTTGATGACGCCATTATTTAGGCACTCAGGGAGGGCGCCGAAAGAGAGAGCCTCTTGCCACACGAGGCGCAGCGGGGTGGCCACCTGATGTTTGAAGGACTTGAAAAACTCATTGGTAAGGCCATCCGGACCCGGACTTTTCCCATTAGGAAGGGTATCAATAACCTCGATAATTTCATTCTCGGAGATGTTAGCATCCAGTAGAGCAATCAAGTTCTGTGGGATTCTCGTTTGAGCAACCCTTGAGATGGTTGCCATGGCTTCGACCTGTGGGGGGAAAGAGGAGTCGAGACCCCGAGAAGATTGTTAAAGTGCTCGACAATGATAGATCTATTCTCCATTTCTGTGGAACATTCTGTTCCATTGTTATCGACCATTAGGGGGATGGATTCCCTAGCTTGTTTCCTTTTGAGGATGTTACACATCTCTTTCGTTGGTTTGTCGGCCTTCCCTGCCCACCAATCTTTGAAGAAAATTTGAAGATTTTTCCTTTGAACCTCCTCCTCTAACCTTAGTCTTCCCCTGATTTTCAAAAGACCTTGTTGGCAATGTAGCTTACCTTTGTTCACCTCTTCTTTAAGCCGTGAGAGCCTCCGGTACATTGTTTCTCTTCTTTTTTTTTGGATTTCTCTTATAGCCTTTAAAGTCCTGATTAGAATTTTTCGAGTCCTTTCTACTGCGCTTCTCCAACACTTAGCCGGTTCATTACAGTAAGCAAATGCTTCCGTCCACACCTCAGAAATTTCTTGGTGGACAGAGGGGAGGGAAAACGATGTCTGACAAGCATGAAACCAAGGAGCTTTTTGGAGCATGGGAATCGGTTTGAAAGACAGAGTAATCGGATAGTGGTCTGAGATAGTCAGGTCCGTGTGTTGGGAAATCGAAGGCATACCCCACTGAAGGATGGTGTTCTGATCGATGTAGCATCTATCGAGTCTTGCTTTCCTCAAAGATTCCCCCGATTGGAGATTTGACCAGGAGAAACCCTTAATGTCTTTCACCTCAACCAGGTCGAGATGGAGCTTGATTTTATCCCATATCTCTTTCTCCTGACCGTCAATAATTTTTCCTTTGTTATTCCATCGGTCCTCAGGAAACTCAACCATGTTGAAGTCCCCACAAATCAGAACATTGTGTGAAAGGGAGTCGAGGGACGCCCAAGTATCCATTCTATCAACTTCACCATTAGGGGCGTAAATTGAGACCACAGTGAACTGGAAAGGGAACCCGAAAGAGGCAGCAATCCAAGGATGATTCCGACCTTCAAAGGTCGAGGTCACATTGCCAGACACAGAGTGACTAATGCCGATAGAAGCACCCCCCGTCCCTCTAGGGTGAGAAGTGGAGAACCAAAGGTGGTTCGGAGAAATGCATTTAAGCCGTTTTTGTAAATCCTCTCCGTCAATTTTAACCTCTTGTAAGCAAATAAAGTCCGGGGCGAAGCACTTGTCTTTGAACCACTGACCAAGAATCGAAGCTCTTGACGGGTCAGACAGACCCCTGACGTTTAAAGATGTGAATTTCATTGATGATGGTTGCCCTCTTTGAGGGGAGGGACCCGATCTTTTTTCTTCTTGTGGTCTTCTTTTTTCCTCCCTACTTCTTGACTAAGGATCCTACTCTTGAGGGGGCTCTTCCAGGGCATGCCGGAAGGTTGTTTTCCTTTAAGCTTTGACTTTTGTTGCGGTAATCTTGGAAAGCATACCGAGAGGGTAGGACCTAGAGAGGAGCTTTCGCTGTCTGGGTTGTCTTCATTGCTGGTAGTGAAGCCATCCTCTTTACTCGTGGTATAACCTTCTTGGTTGTCTTATTTGCTGGTAGAGCATCCAAGGGTATTATCAGTGGGGTCTTCTTCAAAGTGGTTGTCCCCTGGGAAGTCGACCTCATTAATCTCTTTTTCTAGGTTACTGTATATGTTATTCGAGGGGGCAACTGTCGTAGTATTCCTTGCTGTTGATCTTCGAGGGCTAACTTTCCTCCTGCGTCTCACTTCAGTGAATCCTTCTGAATCTGTCTCAGCAACGCGAGTTCCCTCTTCTTCCTCCATTGGAGGGGGATGACCCCGAGTGTCATCTTGGGGGAGAGGGTCTAGGGTCCCATCTGGTTTAAGCTTGTTTTTATTGGAACTTTTCTTCAGGGGGCAGTCTTTGATCCTATGACCTTGATGTCCGCATCGGAAGCACGCGTTCGGCAAATTCTTGTACGTGACCTCTTGTGTCCAAGTCTTACCATCTCCACAGTTTATGGAGATCTTCGAGGGAAGGACCTGGTTCAAGTCTGTTTCAATGCAGATCTGTGGATGCCATCTTGCATTGAAAGAATGTTGAGCACCGTCGTAGATTAACCCCCCAACATCCTGTCTTGCGGCCATCGGGCGACCGATCGGTGATACGATTTCACGAAGAAATCCATACATGAAGAAAGCCAGATTGGGAAGCTCTACCCAAAGCGGGTAACGAAGAGGCTTTGATCTGTTCGGGACAAAGTCTGGGGTCCACTTAAATAGGCAAAGGGTGGATCGGCCCACTTGCCAGGAGCCGGCTTGCAGGGCCTGGAAAGCCATCTCTTCGTTCTCAAATACTAGAAGCAGGTGGTTCGCTGGCAGGAATTGACATTTGGAGACAATTAGGCCACGCGGGAACCACTCCTTGCGAAGCCAAGTTCTCACACTTTCAAGAGGGGGCCTGGGGCCAAACATTTGACCGATCAGGCAGGTTTTCATCAGTTCTTTTTGCTTTGCGGCCAGAGACCTCTGGGGGCGCGACGTCCACTGGGACGGACTCCATCTCCAGTGGGGACACGGACTGAGGGGGAGCCACATTGTTCAAGATTAACGAGGGAATAGAAGTCGACATTTGAGAGAGACCGATGAAGGCGGGAGAATTATCGCGACACAGGGGGTGCAATCAGGAGGCCCTTGGGGTATCGCGACAGATGAAATATCGCGACACAAGCGGAAAAGGAGGGCCCAAAAGTACTTGAACACGATGGTACTCTCTTTTTTCTTTAAGTTAACCTTTAACTTTCAAAAGCAAGCGATAGGGAGACGCATGGCGCTGGGAGACACGTGGCAAAAGGGCCAAGAAGAGCTGCTGGCAAGTCCCTCTCCCTTTTTCCTTGTTTTCTCATTCTCTTTTTTAAGTTACTATGCCAGAGAGAAAATGATTTTCGTTTTTAAAAACCTTCAAAAGTCCAGCGAACTGATTTAATAATTATTAGCATTCTAAAACAAAAGAGCTAACGAAGACCCCAGAAATCCAAAGCGTCGACGCGATGGGACATTGCCACGTCAGAAATAGAGAGTCGCACCCTCGCGATGGTCACGAACAAACCCCCTGATGGTCAGACATAACGAGTTGATGGTCCGAAATCTTCGATACTAGAGCCAACCAGACGTGATATGGGCGGCCACGAAGGTCGCGAAGCTTGGAAAGAGAAAGACACGAAGGGACGAGGATCGCGATGGCCACCAGCCCGGCGGAGCCTTGGGAGTCGTGCCCCTCGCTAGTGAGCGCATTTCCCGAAGCGTAGGACAAGATTGGACGATGGGCATGAGCCACACCGTCGCGATGGGCAAAGGACACACCGTCGCGATTGTCAAGACAAAGGACACACCGTCGCGATGGGCAAAGGACACACTGTCGCGATAGTCATTGAGTTCCTCAAGATTGGACGATGGGCATGAGCCACACCGTCGCGATGGGCAAAGGACACACCGTCATGATTGTCAAGACAAAGGACGTAGACGCGATGGTAAAACAGCTGCACTGTCGCGACGATGAAAGAAGAGCAGGACCATCGCCCCTCCGTAGATTCGATAATTTGTTCTACTGCTTCTCTCCTTCTGCGCAAGGAGATGACTTCTCTGTGGAATCTGAAGTTTATAGATTAGGAGGAGCAGGACTTAAGATTGACGGCTGTTCTCTGATGAACTCTTTGAATGAACTGTTTATGACAACAGCAGATGGCTTGAGACATTCCGTCGTTAATGGCGCATGATGTTGATCTTTTCAGACACTGTTCTTTTGCACCCATTAACTACTACCTAATGTAGAGGATAATCCTCCTCTGTATCGCGCATTTTATGCCCTGCTTGGAGTGGAAATTTTCAGTTTTGTTAAATAGGATGAAAATGGTATGAGCACAATTAAGTTCTTAACAGTGTCGCTTCCTTGAGCGTTCATGAAAAAAAGTATAATCACGCAAGCCACGCGAATGATCCCAACCATAATAACGCTAATCCCTAAGCATAATCACGCTAATGATCCCAACCATACATGTAGTATAGTATATGCAAAGCTTCATTATGAGTAAAAAGTGTTATTCCATATTAAAACTTCATCAGCAAAAACTTCATTATCTTGATTGAATGATCCATATAATGTAAATCTATATTCTCCCTTACATTACTTCCCTTGGACGATTTCAGATCCTTGTAAGTATTCCATGAAACAATTTCAGATACTTGGAAATGTAGATAAGTTGATAGAACAACATATGAAACATCACCCAACGTACTTGTGGGAATCAACCTACTTGGTTTCTCTTTGTAGTACATTTAAATGGTTTTTGTAGTACATTTAAATGGTTTCTTGAGTATTGATTTCTTTTAATGATCATAAACCCTTGTGAATTTGAATGGGAGAAAGAAGAAGCTTTGATGGAGATATGAGAAACAATGCTGCTTGGTGTCCATCATGAATCTCGACGTCCATCACGCGTTCATTGCGACCGACCGGTCTGACCATCGTAGGCCTAGAGAATGTCGATCGTGATTCTCGACGTCCATCGTGAATCGTGGCTGCATGGTGTCCATCATGAATCTCGACGTTCATCGCACGCGCATCGCGACTGACTAGGTCTAACCATCACGGGCCTCATGGGACTAACTGGTTGGTTTTGTGTCCATTGTGAGGTTTGTCGCGACTGAATGAGGGGTGTCATCCATCGCGATTGATGGGTGGTGTGCAATCGACAGAGTACTAGATTAATGTTCTTGTGCCCCATGTCCTTCACGCATGTGAAGGTGCACAATCTCCATCAATTGCATACCTGCTATTCTCAGGGCGGAACCTCTTGCTTATTAAGAGGACCGAATAATGCTAAAGACTAAAAACCTAAGATCTGGTAAAGGAGCCAGCCGAGCAGTCCTGAATTTCTCATCCACAGCTCGCAAGTGCACAACAAGTCCATATTGCACATCGCCCATAGTGCCATAGTTAATGAAGAGCAACGTATAGTAGACAGTGGAATTCGCGGAGATTAAAGCTCTTGTGTTGATTCACTTCATAGCCTTCGTGAATCTGCAAGAATAGAGGAGCAATGAATAGAGTGTTCAGGAACACTGTATTATTGATTATTGGTCAAAGAATAGCGGTATTCTCATTAGCCATGTTTTAAAGTTTTTTTGTCAATTGTTATTGCTTAATTTTGGTAAAGGAAGTTGCAAATGCGGTCTAGCCTCCCTTGACCTTGTTTGTTCTCCGGCTCCCGTCTCCCATGGCCAGAGTGCTCCATTCCTTGGTTATCAGTAATGTGGGACCCCACAGATGTTGGGTTCATGTGAAGAGGTTAGCGATCCTCCCGATGTCGCTCCCCCTGTGGTATCTTTAGGCAGGGAATTTATCTTGGCGAAGCAAGAAGAATTACTGAAAACGTGCCTCATTGTTCAAGTGTTTAGCCCAAGGCTTAGAGACTCTACGTCTCTGGCTTTGTAAGGAGTGGTTTGCGCACCTTTTAGTAGTGAGCAAATATCACTTTCTACTAGTGAACCACTTACTTTTGGCTTTGAGAACGAAGAGATGGTATTTCAAGCACTACACATGGGCACCTACCATGTTTGGAGGTCTACCCTTTGCGTCTTTAAGTGGTTCCTAGATTTTGTCCGAAACAAGTCTAAACCCCTGCGTTATCCGCTTTGGGTTGAGCTTCCCAACCTTCCTTTTTGTTGGTGCAATTAAACCCAAACCCACTTGCTTAATTAGCTTATGCTTGAGTTATTGGCATAACTTATGCAAGGCTTCATATGATCAATCTCCTGTAAAAATTCTTCACATTTATTCTTGTAAAAGTGGATTACATCCACATGGAGTTAGGAAGCTCTAAAATCACGAATCATTTGGTTGTTGAGTGATGAGGGAATCTATCCTACACTTTAGGATTCACCTTTTCGGTAGAAGTTTGAATTTGAATTCAAACTAATTTGGTTCCAAGCGTAACTATAAGAAGAGGATCAAGAAGATCCGCGTGTATCTCGAGCCTACGAGATCATTTTGAAGGACATTCATTGTGAAGTGAGAGCCCATTTCATAGCTCATTCAAATCTCACACAATGAGCAATGTATGATTGCCAATGACATTCTATTTGTACATGTTTTAACACATATATGATCATTACATTCTCATTTTACTTCTCTGTTGTAACTCCATCAGAATAGTGAACTTCTCAGAGCTTCTTCTAAGTGTTTAGTTGATCATTTTCCATGCTTTAAATCATGTTAGATTCAACATACTGTCTATTATACACATACAAAATTTCATTAGCATTGCTTCTTGGGATCGTGAGATGTTAATATATCTTTGCTCACTGGTCTGATGACTGTTGCAGCCCGTGTGAATGCCAGGATGAAGCTATAATTTTCTAAACATATAGCTCTGCATGTGGTCCATCATTTTTTATGAAATCAATCATGATTTATAGCTTACTAAGTTAATTAGAGTTCCCCAAAAGGAATTAAGTCGATTCTTGCTATGCTTAGAAAATTGTTCAAAACACTGAACATGTGTAAGAACAAAAATAGCAAGTTTTTGTTCTTGAATTGACTTGCTACCTATCTATTTTGATCCATCAATTAGTGGATCATCTTCCAAGCAACATATATGAGTATTTTTGTTCATTAGCAAGCTAAAGAGGCTCACTACACTCCTCATCCATCATTCTTAGCAGGTGTGAAGTAGGATCTAGCAACACCACTTCATCTCTTGTGACTATCCACCATCTCCTCCAACAGTGGTATCAGAGCAACAACAATCAAGATGGGAGATGGGTTTCCATCCTTCATCGACAGATTGGACAGGATCAACTACTCAGCATGGTCACTTAGGATGCAAGCCTACCTTCGAGGGAGAAGTCTATATGGATACATATCAGGAGATGAAGAGATCCCAATCTTCAAGAGCAAGCAACGACCTACAAGGGAAGAGCAAGAAAGGTTGACCACATGGTGTGCAAAGGATGCTCTTGCCATGTCATATCTAAACTCAATCTCTGATTTCTTGTTACCACATGTTAGGAATCGCAAGATCTCCCAAGAGACTTAGGAAGTACCCTCATCATAGTTCTTATAAAATACAAGAGCTAAGAAGAATCAGTTATGGATGGAATTTACAACTCTAAACAAACAATCAAAGCAAGGAGTGGCTGATTATGTAACCAAGATGAAAGATGTGGTTGACCAACTTGCAAGCATTGGAGAGGAGATAGAAGAAGAACGCATAGTGAGGCACATCATTAATAGAATCAAGGATGCCAAGTGGGAATGCTTCACCACAAGAATGGACCTCTACATGGATATGCAAATACTTGACCTCAACACCTTGATGGGGAAACTCTTCACCCATGAGACAAAGCTCAACAAGAATGGTGACAACTCTAGAGGTAACCAATCTTTTTCCCTTTATATAGATAAGAATAAAGGTAAGGATAAATGTAAAAGCAAGAAGCATGAAGAAGAGGCTAGTACCTCTCAAGCTAATTATGTAGGAAGAGGAAGAGGTGGTAGAGGAAGGGGCAGAGGAGGAAAGCAAGGCAGGGGGAGGCCAGACAACAATTCACCTTGCAACATTTGTGGTCTTAAAACCTCACCACATAAGAATGCTTCGAGAATACAAGAAATCAAAGGGGAAGAGGATTCTAGAGAGGTAGCTATGGGTAGTCAAGAGGCAGATACAATAATGGTGGAGGCAACTACAACCATAACTACAATCAAGGCTATAACAACAACAATTATGAAGGAGGTTTTAGAGGAAGAAGGGACTACAAAAACTTTACTGAAGACCAACAAGACTCATTACTCATCATGAACATGACATCCAAGCAAGGTAAAGATGATGAGCATCTTTCCTATATTGATTCAGGTCGTTCCAACCATGTTGCTAGAAATATAGCTCTATTATCTGATCTTGAAGAACCCAAAGGGAAGCATGAAGTACAAATAGGCGATGATACTAAACATTCAATCAAGAAAATTGGAAATGTCAAAACATCTGATGGTAGCATGAACCTTTTGGGTAAAGTTTTGTATGTGCCAACTATAACCAAAAAGCTAATTAGTGTTGGGCAGATTGTTGAGAACGGTTTACAGGTCAGTTTACTAAGCATTAAGCATGTATGGAAGACTCCCAACAAGGAAGAAGAAGAAGCTTGGAGCACAACACACAATACTGAATGTATTACTAGAGAATGTACAAAGTTAAGTAGCATGTTAGGGCAATAGGCGTATATACAAGCCGGGGGAAAAAACCTCCTAAAGAGGAAGAAAGTGCCCCGACAGTCCTAGTGTGTTCACACACCACTACGTAAATATATCAACATTCCCAAATGTCTTGTTTTCCTTAAAAAATAAACTACCAATCGAGACCATGTTTACATATCTAGTTTCAATATGTAAAAAAATAAAGAGAGAATGCTAATCATGTAAGTGAATGTTCTCACATGCAAATACTTGTATTTGCATGGCATTTATGGTTCAAAGAACAATGCTTTAGTTAGCATTCCTACCTTCTATGCTCATATGCTCCTTCTTATGCACATATTTGCTTCCTTTTCAACCATCCTTATGATAATACACATGCTTTTGTGTCTTTAGACCATTTCTAATGAAAAGGAAACTTCTATGTGCGCAAAGGAAAACTTATACCTTGAATTTGTGCATTGAAGCCATCTCGTGTTACAAAATGCACAGACAATCTTTCTTTTGGTTACAACAATTCATGCAAATGCTTGAGGGCTTGATTTTTTTTTCAAAGCATGTGTATTTGCCTATCGAAAGCTTAGATTACCTATTTTTTACGTGTGCATTTGTAGTATAATTGAAGAGCCTATATAAGCGCAACATGTGACATGAAGCTCTCCATCGGCTAAAAATGAGGCTGCCAAACAAAAAAAAAAAACAAGGCCTAATCGAAATTTTTCCGAGAAGCGTCGAGGCTATAAAATGCACACTTTCCCGTTACATGTTCTAATTCAAGTGAGAAGCTCCTTGTGAGCTTATAAAATCCCTACGTTTTTAATGTGGACTGTCAAGAGTACCCTCATAACCATTCGCAAAAGGCCAAATTTTGGCGCCTCTCTCAACCTCTATAGGGAAGGTTTCCATGGCCACATGTCTCTTTTGTTGATGCAAGTTCAAAGATGACTCGCGAGTTGCATCTCCTTCTCGCGTATGCCAAGGCAATAAAAACAATCACACAGACTAATAAGAATAACATAACTATCTAGGAATAAACTAGCTACTCAAGAGCGTAACCTCTCAACCCACAAGGGGTGAGAGATGCATGTATCTGCCCAACCAATGCCACTCATATATATCCCTCAAGGCCAAGGGGGGAAGTGTGAGGAGAGCTTGCCAAGTGTCTCCTCCACATGGATACTAATGCAAGGCCTTCTAACCTTGGAAGTCACATGAAATCAGATGGTCCTCACATGATCTCACATGGATTCTAAAAGGACTACTCCCAAACTTGAACATACAAGTTCAAAGATGTGAGAAGCCTCCCGAGTGGTTAAATTACCATACCCTTAGGAAATATCAAGTAGGTTGATTCCGACAAGTACGTTGGGTGATGTTTCCTATGTTGTTTTATCAACTTACCTACATTTCCAAGTATCTAAAATTGTTCCATGGAATAATTATAATGATCTGAAATTGTGCAAGGGAAGTAATGAAAGGGAGAATATAGATTTACATCATATGGATCATTCAATCAAGATAATGAAGTTTTTACTGATAATGATGAAGTGTTTATATCGAATAAGCTTTTTACATGTATTGTTGGGATCATTACCCTGATTATGCTCCTGTCACATGGGTTACTTTCTTTCTTGAACGCTTAAGGAAGCGGCATGGAATTAAAGCTTCTATCATATATTTCACTTTTATTTAAATATGTTTTAGACTTTTGCATGCTCTATTTATCCTTGTGGTTTGCAACCATATTTTCAAAATCTTTTGTCATTTTGATGGTCCCAGTTTCTATTGACTTCAGCATGCCAAGGGATTTCTTAATGAACAACTTTCTCTTTGCTAAACATATAAAAGACATTCTTTTATCTATCATCCACCTCCAATATTCTATATTTCATCCAATCAATTATACCATTTTGATGTTTCTTGGTACTTTCTTCCGGTTGATAGATTTAGGTAATGATGCGTTTGAACACACTAGGATCGTTGAAGCATTTTTTTTCTCTCTTTAGGAGGTTTTTTCCCTGGGTTTATATATACACCTATAACCCTAGTGGGTCACTTATCTTTGTACATTCTCTTGGTAATACATTCAGTATTGTGTGTTGCGCTCCAAGCTTCCTCTTCTTCCTTGTGCTGTTGCGTACTTCCACAAACCTCAAACTCCAACAATTGGTATCAGAGTAGCTCCCCATTTCATCTAGGGCATTGTCGACACCCCTCGGGTCACAGTCTCAAAATCACATGAACTTAGGTGAGCATACTCAAGGCGATTAGGAGTTCAAAATAGCTTCCCTATGTGGTGTAGAAATTGCCATCTGAGCTTCTTTCAACCTCCAAACACATTGTGATAGTGCCTCTGCAGACATTTTTGTCTTTTTGTGCCAAAGATATATATAGGTTTTGGTTCGCCACTATAAGCATCTCGAAGTGTGCCACAAGTTTAGCAAAACTCGATAGGGTAGTTCTGTTTAACTTTTTGAGATACAATCATTTTTCTCCATCAAGGTATTTTAATCAATGGTCATGGCTGAAAGTAGTGATGTATTCTGTATGTTGGCTGTTGAGGATAAGTTGGATGGTACCAACTACCCATTATGGGCTTATATGATGTGTCATGTATTGGTTGCAAAAGGTCTGTGGAATATTGTGCAGGGTGTTGAAAAACATCCTATTTCACCTACAAAAACAATTGTTGAAGGTGATGTAGATGACATTGAAGATGGTGATATTCTTTAGGTTCATGTTCGTTTTGTGGTTCCTGTTGCACCTACTATAGAGAAAATTTGTTGGGATGGCAGAGATGTTCAGGACCATGCATTGATAGCCTTCTCTGTCAAATGTGCCATTATCCCTCACATTCACTCTTGCAGAACAACAATGGATGCTTGGGATGCACTTACCACTTTATATCAGGCAAGGGTTGCTTACCTCGGAAAACAGTTGGAGAGTGAGCACATGAATGAAGGAGAATCCATGGATAATTTTTTGACAAAGATCAAAGATTTGAAGGAGAAGTTGATTTCTATTGATGAAGTCCTGCATGACAGTTCACTTGTGCATACTGCTCTGAATGCTCTTCCAGATTCGGTGTAGATCAAGCTTTCCTAGCTAGTTAGAAGGGCAAAGGTAAATGGAGCTCTCCTACTAGTAAGAAGAAATATGCTAATTCATTATAATCAAAGAAGGATGATAGAGACGAGACGAAAACATAAAAGCAAAAATTATTTTGCAAATAATGCAAAGGAAATGATCATGTCATAAAGAGTTGTCCAAAACTGGCTGGAAAAGAGGCAAAGAAGAATGAGGTTGGAATTCTTGTTGCAAAGGCCTCTACACCCAAAACAGAGTCTGCTAATCTTATGGAGAATGGAAAATGGGCTTTTACTACTGTTTGTAGTTATGAACCATCTTCACATGAATAGTGTATGTCTACACTAGACTTAGATGTTTGGTACTTTGATTGTGGGGCAACCAAACATATTACCTCGCATCATAGTTTCTTCTACACTTAAGCTTGCCCCTATAGGGAACACTATAACATGTGCCAACAACTCCTCCTATCCTATTATGGGAGTTAGTAAGATCATTCTCAATACTGCTAATCGTAGATCTTTTACATTGTCAGATGCTTTATTTCTGTCAGGCATCAAGAAAATCTGTTATCAGTTTCAGTATTAGCCAAGATTGTCTTGATCGTGAAATTTGTTGATGAAAGATGTACAGTTCATGATCTACTAAATGGCAACATCATTATTGCTTCTAGAATTCTATGTCATGGGTTATATAAGCTCATAGATTATGCAAAATATGTGAAAGATTCAACATGTACAATTCAAGATTCTCAGGCTATGTCAGATGCAAAGCTTTGGCATGCACGCTTTGATCATCTGAGTTTTTCTATTTCGCTACACCTAAAAAAATTTGAAATGGTTTCCTCTTTGCGAAAACTTGAGCACCTAGTAAACATTTATGTGAAGGCTGTATTTTGGCAAAAATGCAACATTCCTCATTCCCATAGGATGGTTCAATTCAAGCTATTTAGAAATTGCAACTTGTTCATAGTGATGTATGTGGTCCTGTGCAACCACATTCTTTTGGGAACTATCTTTACTTCATGACTTTCATGAATGATTTTTCTAGGCATGCATGGGTATATCCATTGAAAGAAAAGTTGGAAGTGTTTATGTGCTTCAAATAATTTTGGTTTTTGCTGAAAATATGTCAATATGTAAAAATGGGCATCCTCCATTCTGATCGAGGGGGGGAATATATGTCTTCTGATTTTAATGCATTTCTCGTTAAACATGGGATAAAACATCAGTATATAGTGTCCTATACACCTCGACAGAATGGAGTTGCTGAAAGGAAAAATAGGTCACTCATGGAGATGTCAAGGTGCATGGTCAAGAGATAGGCTTTACCACATAGTTTCAAGCTTGAGGCTATTATGTGTGGAGCATATGTATTTAATAGGTGTCCCACTTAAGCATTGTAGCATATCACTCCATATGAGGCTTGGCATGGTCATAAGCCATCTATTGATCACTTGCATGTTTTTGGTTATCTAGCATATGCATTAATGCCTGAACAACAACCCAGGAGATTGGATGATAAAGCACTGAAATCTTTTTGTTTTTGAGAGAATAGGAAAATTGGGATTACTGATGGAAGATCGGATGTACAGAGGGCAAGATCCCCCACTTAAAGATTACAATACCTCATAAAAGAGAGGGGTCTAGCCCAGGACAAAGAACAAAAGAGCTAGTTAGAGGGCAATACAACGAGAAGGACACGATCAAAACAACAAGTAGGATTAAGTACATTGCTGGGCCATCATAAATCTGGTACTAGAATACATCTAGAGCAGGGAATCTCTCCACTTGTTGGGAGGGGTAACTCTGAGGTGGATAGAGAGCTGAAAGTTGTCAGAGGGAGCATCTTTGGTAGCAATCAGACACTGTAGGCAGAAAGACCTGAATCCTTTGAAGAAGGCCAGATGAAGAGATTTGAAGGTCCTATTGAAGACTATTTGACATTTGGATTTCCAACTGAACCATAAAATTTGTCCCCTCCACAGATTTTAGAGTACAAAATCCAAGTTCTTGCAGGTTCCAAGGACAACATCTTTGTAGCTCAAGGTGATCTTTTGTCCTTGGTAGATGGGTAAAAGGACATTCCAAAATGAGAGAGCATGCCTGCAGTTTAGGAATAAGTGGGAGAGATCCTCCACATTGCCATAGAACATACAAAGACCATCAGCAATTCCAATTTTCCTGGCTTTGGAGCCACACCACACACCATCATGGAGGATCAACCACATACGAAAAGAGTGCTTGATGTTGTGTGGAATGCTCCAAAGGCTTAAGAACCTGTGCTACCATTGCTGAGGATTCCAAGAAATCTTCCACTTGGAGTTCAATCTGTGGAGAATCAGATTCACAGATCCTCTACGCTTCTTAAATTTACACATCATGTCCTGGGCAATGTCCTTCAATTTGACAGGTCTTTTCTGAGTGCAGCTATCAATTCTTTGGATCAACATTTCCTTGTGGTGAAACAGGACCTGTAAAGAAGCAGTAGACAAATCAGAGCTCATAGTGATTTGATCATCAGACACAATTTCCTCACTAGCATAAAGATGAGCCCAATTAGAGAAACCCTATTTGCAACATTTATGCTCTTTAATACCCAAATTACCATTGCAACTTAGAGACATCCAACCTATCCATATACTTTCCTGCATAAAAAAATCACTGTGAAGCAAGAACTTATCATTAGGCATACAAATTTTTTTAACCTTCATCCAAGAGAGCCATAACCTGCAAGTAAGAGAACTGCCAACAGGGGACTAAGAGTGAGGGGAGACAATAATATCCCAAAGGTTGTGGTGTTTCCAAGACTTGTACTTAGCTAAACAGAATTTATCAACATTTCTCTTAACAAGGACAACCCAAAAGTCATCGGAATCTAAGAATCTGGCAATCCATTTGGCTGCCAAATTAGTGGCCATTTTAATGGGGCAATAGATTCCCAACCCACCTTCTTTTTTAGGCAGGCAACAGATACTCCACACAACTTTAGGGATTCTGTTATGGTGGAGGTTACCACCCCATAAGAATCTCCTAGCCAAGGCAAAGACCTGGTTGAAGTGTCTTTTGTTGGGCATCCAAGAAGAGAGGAAGTAGATCAGGGAAGGAAGAACATAATGGTTAAGGACAAAAACTTTATGAGAGAGGGAGGACTAACAAGCATACCAGTTGAAGATCTTTTTCCTGAACTTACTCATAACCCATTCCCACCTTTGGCTGATGGAGACCTGGAAACTCATGGGAATGCCTAAAAGTCTAAAACTTTCAGCATCTTTGATGATCTCATACTCCAAGGAGGTAGTACAATGAGGGACAAAGCTATTGGAAGATCTGAAGGAAATTTTTTGGTGATTGATGTGGGAGCCACTAGCCACACAAAAGGTATTCAAACAATCAAGGACACATTTGATAGATTTATCATCAACTTTGACAATGATGTTGGTATCATCAGCAAAGGCCTGGAATCAGAGTTGGTTATCACTTCTGAGAATGTAAATACCTTTCATTTCCTTATTATTTAAGGCATCTTTGATGAGCCAACCAAGGCCATCACTAGCTATGGCAAAAAGAAGGGGGCAAGGGGGCAACGCTCTCTGATGGACCTCCTTAGCCTAAAAAGAGAGAAGAGGGAACCATTCAAGGAAATTTTGGAGTGAGCATGACCAAAAAGGGTGCTCACAGCTCTGATAAAGGACTTTCCAGCCCCAATATCATGAAGGGACTAGAGGAAAAAAGCCCACTCGATCCTATCATAAGCTTTGTCAAAATCAATTTTCAGAAAATAGTAAGGTTGATTAGATTCTTAAGCATAATCCATCTCTTCCCAAAGAGAGATGATGACATCAAGAATGAATCTCCCTTTTGTAAAACCTTTTTGTTCAGGAAGTATGATGTCCTCCATGAGAGAGCTAAGTCTTCTAGCAAGAGTGGAAGCAAAAATCTTATAAATCATGGTCAAGCAAGTGATAGGCCTTCAATTATTCAGGTCTTCTTTAGATCACCTTTTATGAATCAACTTTATGACCCCTGTGTTGATTTCAATAAGAAGAGTGCCTTTACTAAAAGATTCTTTCCAGATCAAGAGAATGAAGGGAGTGAGAAAGTCATCAAGAGCAATGAAAAATGCATTTGGAAGGCCATCAAGGCTAGGAGTTTTGTAGGGTTTCAATTTACCCATGGTTTATTTAATCTCACTGGCAGTGAGGGGTAGGTCCAGCAGGGCAACCAGGTTAGCAAGGATAGTTTTAGTCCTTTTAAGAGTGATAGTGGCTCTAGCACTACGAATATCCTCCTCCCACTTGGGAGAACTATAGAAAACATCAGTAAAGAAGCAAGTGGCCTCCTACAAATTCTCCTCAACACTGATAGCATAACCAACTGACGTTTTCCTCAACAATGGAATGAAGTCCTTGCTCTTATTCTTTTTGAGCATAGAGAACATGTGATTATTAGGTCTGTCTAGGTTCCCTGCACAAAATTCTCTTGAAGTAGAGAGAATACCACTAGCCTCAAGGTACTCCCCATATTTCAATATATCCTAAAGAGATAAAATCTTATCCATTTTATTAGGATTGGGAAGAGGGAAGCATATCCAGCTCTCTAGTGATGGAATGTCTTATTCTAGCTCTTACGTTTATCTTAAGGTTTCTATAAAAGGTGAAGAGGGCTTGAACTTCCTTAATAGACCTAGACCAAGCCAGAGACGGGCTTTTGCAAGAAGCAAAGAAGTGCTTGAATATGGCTTTAGCTTTTTCACAACACAAGGCATGTGCAGAAGAGAAGGGTCAAGATGAGGCCAACCTGATCTGAAGTAGTGACTATCATGCTTGAGGTTAATAATAAGAGGAAAGTGGTCAAAAATACTAATGGAATGATCTATTTTAGCCGAGGTTTCCCAAAACTATTGGGTACAATTATGAAAGAAAAGGTTATCATATGTATCATCCACATACTAAACTCATTTTGGTTATCCGTTATGTTGTTTTTTTGGAAGATGCTATTCAGCCATTACTTTCATGTACTAAGGAGACATCCGTTAGCTCCAAAGACATGTATGACACTTTGCAACCTCTTTTTATAGGTGGATAGTCTAGTGTTGGTACTAATGAAGCAACTTCTTAGCCTTTACAGGTTTCATGTGATGATGCAGATCATTCCATTTCTGATGCATATTTACATGATGCACTTGTTGATGAGAGAGCTGTCTACTAAAGAGGCAAAGAAGAAAGAGGCTGCAATGGTTGTTGCAGAAGCCTCTACACCAAAAACAGAGTCTGCTAATCTTGTACAAGAAGAAGAATGGGTGTTTACTATTGTTTGCAGTTTTCACCCATCTTCTCACGAACAGTGCATGTTTGCAGTTGACTCAGATGTTTGGTACTTTTACAGTGGGGCGGCCAAACATATTACATCACAGCACAATGTCTTCTCTTCACTTGAGCCTGCCCCTACAGGGAATACTGTTACATGCACCAACAACTCCTCTTATCATGTTATGGGAGTTAGTAAGATCATTTTGACTACTACTGATGGTAGTTCTTTCACTTTGTCAGATGTTTTGTTTGTGCCAGGGATCAAGAAAAATCTGTTATCAGTTTCTGCATTGGCCAAGATTAGCTTGGTTGTGAAATTTGTTGATGAGAGCTGTATAGTTCATGATCTATCAAATGGCGATGTGATTATCACTTTTGGCATTTTATGTTGTGGGCTGTATAAGCTCATAGGCTATGAAAGATCTCTAAATGATTTGGCATGTGTGGTACATGATTCTCAGGCTATGTTAGATGCAAAGCTTTGGCATGCACACTTTGGTCATCTGAAAATTGCTAGTTTGCTACGCCTGCAGAAATCTGAAATGGTGTCCTCTTTGCCCAAACTTGAGGCACCTAGAAAACATGCTTGTGAAGGCTGTATCTTGGGCAAAATGTAGCATTCCTCCTTTCCAAAAGATGGTTCAGTTCGGGCTACTCAGAAATTGTATATAGAGGCATAAGGTTGGAAGGAGATTCATGTCTCAAGCACATGGTTTTCCTATTGCCATTGCTTCATAGAATTTGTATCAAAGCTTCAATGGTGGCCTTGGGCCTTATTGATGATGAAGGTGGAGACCTTAAAAGGAGTTCTTCACTATGGCTTCATGCACATGATTATTATAGTATGAATTATCTATATTCTTATATAGGATGTCAAAGTATTCACAAAAAAAGAAGTATCCGAGGATTAATCTCAAGAATTTGAAGAAATATTTACAATTGGTTTCTAGAAGTACTACTTAGAAGTTTTCACATCAAAACCAAATCTTTTAGTGCATCTCTTTGGATGCACAACACTTTAGTACTCTGCACACTATCAACTCCAACAATAAGACACTCCAAGAGTTATAAACTGGCTCAAACTAGAAGTAGATCTAGAAAGGTATTCAAGTGGCCAAACACTCCCTCACCATGGAAACTTTACAATAGTACATAGTCCACTCTATTCCACAAATTTTGGTGATGTCTTGAATACTTGTCAGCATTCCTGTTGGTGAAAACAAGCTTTCCTCATTGCTATTTTTGATGGTATCAAATGAAAACCTTACACCATGAGACATTTGTAACCATTTTGAGGTGCCATCATATTTAGGATGTCTCATCAAGAAATCCTTGGATTCTTTTTTAGTTAACTACCTTAAGTATCTCTTATGCTTAGAGTAGTAGTATTATATGTTCTCTAAAGTAATGTAATGGTGTGCCCTAAAACACTTGTTAAAAAAATCACTTATGTCATTGACGACATGAGATGCATTCGAGTGCCATGTTCTTAACACATTTCATTAAAATCTTGTTTTATGAACCATCTCTAAGTATCTCTATTATACTTAGACTTTGTTGGAGTTTAAGGTATGCAGAAGGATGCAAACAACACAAGGGAGAAGAAGAAGAAGCTTGGAGCACAACACACAATACTGATTGCATTACCAATTCAAAGTACAAGGATATGTAACCCATTAGGATTATAGGCATATATACAAGCAGGGGGTCAAACAATGTTCTAAAGAGGGAAAAAGTGCCTCGGTGGTCCTAAGTGTTCACTCACATCACTACCAAAATGTTGGTGCAGAGCAATCAACAATTGAAGTTTTGGAAGTCAAAGAATGAAGACAAGATCAAGTTTTGAAGCATAGAAGAAGTTTACATTCAGGAATTGAAAGATATGTACACATATGTACATTAGTTCAGATATAGGTCACTTATACTTTTGAATAGTCATAAGTTTGTAAATATTTGCCTATAAATACTATGGAAAATGTCGGGACAAGTGTGAGAGAGCATGAGAATAGAGTAATCAGAAGTTGTATGAGTTTTTTAGCCATCCTAGAAGTGAGTTAAGTCTCTCTCATCACTAGATGTAAAATTCTCAGAAATGAAGAAAATGTTGCGCCCGATGTTTCTGAGTTTTCTCCTTTTGTGTTAGATCTTTTGTGAAATGCTTTTGTACAAGTCTAAGTCTATAGGTGATTGACCTCTGTACAAATTTTTAGCTTCCAATTGTGATTAGGCTGAGAGAATTATGTGTAGGAACATTTGTATGTGAAGAAGTGTTTACTGGTTCTTGAAACAGGCACAAAATTCGAAGTCAATGTTTTGATCAGTTCTCCTTCCACAGTTTAAAGTTTTGAGCAAGTAAGCACGTAATCTTTAAGTTGGAAGGTAAGCTACTTGTGGCTAAAAGCATTTGCTTAAACGGGTTCTGTTCTTGGAGAACCATGTCTTAGAAGTTATAGGTGTCTAAATCGACTTCTCAGAAGTACAGTTTTAGACATAGGTGACTTGTCAAGTTGATTTCTCAAAATCTACTAAATCTTTTGGAGTGATTCGACTTGGAGGAGGTGTGCAATCTTTAGGCGACACCTTGTGCAAAGTTTTATAAAAAACTTTACACATTTGATAAGTCAATGAGAAAGATATGTGCAGCAGACTTTCTGTAGAATCATCCTTTTCACTGATTTTCCAGAATCCTTATAATTGAATGTTGATCCTCCAAATTAGTAAAGGTTTTGACTTACTTTTGATATAGAGGTGCTCTACTTTCAAGAGTAGGTTGTTCTTTTGGAGATTAACACTCTCCATCAGTGGTATCAGAGCAGGAAGCATCAAAATTGAAGGAAGGAGGATCCCGACTGCTGCAGGTGCAAAGAATTCAACATCTGAAGGTTCAAAAGGTGAAAGCTTCAGAGCAAAGCTTGAGAAGGAGATCATACGATATCAAGGAAGTCAAAAGGAGTATTATTCAAAGTAACACTCTCCATCAGTGGTATCAGAGCAGGAAGCATCAAAATTGAAGGAAGGAGGATCCCGACTGCTGCAGGTGCAAAGAATTCAACATCTGAAGGTTCAAAAGGTGAAAGCTTCAGAGCAAAGCTTGAGAAGGAGATCATACGATATCAAGGAAGTCAAAAGGAGTATTATTCAAAGTAAAGGTACATCTGTTAGGTAGTGATGTGTGTGAACACTCTAGGGCCGTCAGGGCATTTTTTTCCCTCTTTAGGAGGCTTTTTTCCCCCAGCTTGTATATACGCCTCTTGCCCTAATGGGCTACTTATCTTTTTACATTCTCTAGTAATACATTCAGTATTTGTGTGTTGTGCTCCAAGCTTCTTCTCCTTCCTTGTGCTGTTCGCATGCTTCCACAGACGTCTATGTCCAACAATTGTTATGAGAGCAGGTCATCGCTTCATCTAGGGTGCCGTCGACACTCCTCCAATTGCTGTCTCAGAATCACACGAATTTTGGTGAGCATACTCAGCGTGTTTTTTAGATCAAAATAGGTTTGCTGTGTGGTGCCGAAATCGCGATCTCAGCTCGTTTTGGCCTCCAAACACACTATCGTAGCACTTGTGTAGGCTATTTTGTCTTTTTGTGCCAAATGTATATACCAGTTTTTGTTCGCTACTATAAGCATCTCGAAGTCTACTACAGGTCTAGCGGAATTTGTCTAGGCAGTTTTGTTCAACTTTTTGAGATACAGTCAATTTTCTGCATCAGGGTATTTTAGTCATAGGCCATGGCTAAAAGCAGTGATGTATTCCTTATGTTGGCTGTTGAGGATAAGTTGGATGGTACCAACTACCCGTTATGGGCTTATATGATGCTACATGTGTTGGTTGCAAAAGGATTGTGGAACATTGTGTAGGGTGTCGAAAAACGTCCTATCACACCTGCAATTGTTACAACTATAGGTACTGAAGCTGATGCAAAAGGTTTCAAAGATGATCATATTTGTTGGTGCAGAGCAATCAACAATTGAAATTTTGGAAGTCAAAGAATGAAGACAAGATCAAGTTTTGAAGCATAGAAGAAGTTTACATTCAGGAATTGAAAGATATGTACACATATGTACATTAGTTCAGATATAGGTCACTTATACTTTTGAATAGTCATAAGTTTGTAAATATTTGCCTATAAATACTATGGAAAATGTCGAGACAAGTATGAGAGAGCATGAGAATAGAGTAATCAGAAGTTTTATGAGTTTTTTAGCCATCCTAGAAGTGAGTTAAGTCTCTCTCATCACGAGATGTAAAATTCTCAGAAATGAAGAAAATGTTGGGCCCGATGTTTCTGAGTTTTCTCCTTCTGTGTTAGATCTTTTGTGAAATGCTTTTGTACAAGTCTAAGTCCATAGTTGATTGACCTCTATACAAATTTTTAGCTTCCAACTGTGATCAGGTTGAGAGAATTATGTGTAGGAACATTTGTATGTGAAGAAGTGTTCACTGGTTCCCAAAATAGGCGCAAAATTTGAAGTCAATGTTTTGATCAGTTCTCCTTCCACAGTTTAAAGTTTCAAGCAACTAAGCACTTAATCTTTAAGTTGGAAGGTAAGCTACTTGTGGCTAAAAGAATTTGCTTAAACGGGTTCTATTCTTGGAGAACCATGTCTTAGAAGTTATAGGTGTCTAAATCGACTTCTCAGAAGTACAGTTTTAGACATAGGTGACTTGTCAAGTTGATTTCTCAAAATCTACTGAATCTTTTGGAGTGATTCGACTTGGAGGAGGTGTGCAATCTTTAGGCGACACCTTGTGCAAAGTTTTATAAAAAACTTTACACATTTGATAAGTCAATGAGAAAGATATGTGCAGTAGACTTTCTGTAGAATCATCCTTTTCACAGATTTTCCAGAATCCTTATAATTGAATGTTGATCCTCCAAATTAGTAAAGGTTTTGACTTACTTTTGATATAGAGGTGCTCTAATTTCAAGAGTAGGTTGTTCTTTTGGAGATTAACACTCTCCATCACAAAATATATCAAAAAATCCCCCCTTGGAGTGATTTGGTGAACAAGGAGTTGGCAGTCATCTATAAGGAAGTGTCAAGCTATGTGGAAGGAGATCAATCCACAAAGGGAAGTAAGCCCAAAGCTTTTCGGAAAGCTTCAAATGTCTCCCAAGGTAGAGCCTTTATGAAAAGATGTGAAATGTTATCATATGTGGGCACATATGCCAAGCTGATCTCTCCACCAAAGAACCTCTCCCTGGCATAATGATAATGCAACTCAAGGTTCTTTGTGTGATCATGGAACACAGGTCGGATTGAACACTATATGTAGACTTAGAGCTAGAGTTACTACTTTCATCAGATATGGCATTTCTCATAGCTTCATTCATGAGTGTCAAACTCAATCTCTCCATTCGTCGTGCCCTTATGATCTGGCATTCATCTAACTTCAATATAAATTGTAATTTGGTATTACAATCTGCATAAATTAGCAAAATTTTTATAACATCAAAATACAATGTATATCAAGGTAATAATTGTGCACATACCTGGTATAGTAGATTTGTAAAATTGAACCATTGCCTGTTGAAGCCTCTCCAAATCCACGAATATGTTGTTGTACTTTGTGTAAGGAAATCCATTTCCAACTGTGCTTTTCAACTCTTTTTTGGATGTAGATAAATGATAAATAGACATAGGCATAATATCCTCTATATATAAGTAGTTTCCAAGAATACTAGTTATATCTTCATTGGACATTGACTTCTTTAGCGATACCTTGTAAGGAGATGGAAACATATTCTGCAAAATACCTTCTCTTTCTAATGAATGCTTCAAAAGGTTGTACAATGAACTGTATCCTTTAGTACTAATTCTTGCTTCATCACATACCATCTGCACGTCTCTAGGAGTGATAATATCTTGTAACTTTTTTGTGAAATCTTTAATCACTTGCTTCTTGATAAGGTTTCCTATCCGTGACTCCAAAATACTAACCACCTGCTTATTGGTCAAACAAGAATTTAATAACTTGAATTGATCCTCTGTTGTTGATGACGCACTAACATCTTCAACGAATGACCTACATAACAAGAGAATATATATATATATATATATATATATATATATATATATATATATATATATATATATATATATATATATATATATATATATATATATATATATATATATATATATATATATATATATATATATATAAGTCTTCCAAAAAGAGAAACAAATACAAGCCAAACCTTATCTCAAAAACTCGTCGTTTGCGTGCTCCACCACCAATTGAAAGAGAGTCAAAGGATGTTAATGATCGTCTCGTACGTCGCATCCCAAGCGGAATCTCTCTCAAGTGTTGGACAGTGTTTTTTAATTTCTCAATTGTTCTCTCCTTTTCTTCCATATGCTTTTCAAGCTCTGTAAGCTTTTCTTGTAAAGATATGATTGTGCTTTCAAAAGTGACCAACCTTGTATGATTTAGTTGATATTGTTGAATCCAATACATAGTAATGACAGTTGAATGTGTAGATAATCGTTGACAATAACCTAAGAGCCCAGCTTTACCGGCACCGATGAACTGAAGTAAAGTTGAGAGGTTATGGAATGTTGGATGGTAAGAAGACATTGGATCGGGAGGGTATAATGAACCATGAGTCCAAAGATCAATATTCTTTTCTCCAGGTTTACGACGCTCATTTTGAGAGTTCACATCATTGTTGCACTGTGTATTTGGAGCAAACTCTCTGGGCACACGAACATGGATACTTGTTGATGCTGGGGCATGAGGACCTCCTAATGTGAGGTTTGTAATAGGTGTCAACAGGATCTTTTCCAACAATTAAACAATACTGAGAAAGAGACCAGAAATTTGTTTGGAAGAGATGCTAGAGCATGATTTTCTCAGGAAAAGTTTGTTTTCTTGGATGTGGATGGGTCACAGTGTGTTTTTCCACTGAGAATAGCCAAAAGTGTTGAAATTTTGAAAAAGTCATTTTTTGGGTCAAGAGTAGTTACGGATTTGATGATGTGGCACTCTACTTTTGGAGGGATTTTAAAAATATTACTTTTTCAAATGGAAAATTAAAAACTAAACTAAAAAAAAGTCACTTTTGACATATATATTAAAAAATGAGCCCTTTCAAGTAAATAAACACTGAATTGAGACTTTAAAAAAAAACATTTTTTTATTCCCATACATGCTTGAGTTTGATGATGTGGAAAGTAGATTCCCTTTCTCTCTCTCTAATAGAAGAGAGAGAGAGGAGCCTAGTAAGCCTAAAAAAAAGCCTACTCCAGCCTACTAAAAAGTGCCCTATTAAATGCACTTTGTCCCCTTAGAGAACAACAGAATTGGGCTTAATCCCTAAGAATTAGGAATCCTTACAAGGCCCATGCAGGGTTCACCTTTTTTCCTAATGTATGTTTGGCACAAAAGGATAAAATTCCCTACATAGGTGCTACGATGGTGCGTTAAGAGGTAAGAATGAGTTGAGATCCAAATTTTTACACCACATAGCTAAGTTGTTTTGAAATCATAATCACCGTGAGTATGCTCACCAAATGTTTTGCAACTCTGAATATGATCCGAGAGGTGTTGACGATGCCCTAGATGAAGCGACGACCTACTTTGATACCAATTGTTGGAGTTTAAGGTCTACAGAAGCACGTGAGAAACACATGGAAGAAGAAGAAACTTGGAGGAGAAGGAAAATACTGAATGTATTACAAAGTGAATGTACAAGGATAAGTAACCCACTAGGGTTATAGGCATATATACAAACCGATGGGAAAACCCTCCTAAAGAGGGAAAAAAGTGCCCCAATGGTCCTAAGTGTGTTCACACATCACTTCCAAAATATATTAAGAGACTCAGCATTGAATATGCTAGGTTCTCTCATACTAATGTACACATGATATTGGGCATATGTCAAAAACCTTTCCACCGATAAAGTATATTACTCATCAAAGAACTTAGAAATTTCCGGTTACTAACGCTTTCGTGTATACATTGTTTGTTTACCATCTTTATGGTAAGTGAATATTTCAAATCAAAGTTCGTGAATTAATAAGCAAGACATTAGGTACCCAAATATTCTTTTGGGAGGGATTTGTTAAATATTTATTTTGAAAAATAAGTTCACTAAATTTTGTAAATATTTAGTTTTGCCTCTTCCCAAATGTCTTGATTTCCTTAAAAAATAAACTAGTAATCGAGAACATGTTTACTTATCTAGTTTCACTATGTAAAAAAATAAAGAGAGAATGCTGTTCATGTAAGTGCATGTTCTAACATGCAAATACTTGTATTGGCATGGCATTTATGGTTCAAAGAACAATGCTTTAGTTAGCATTCCTACCTTCTATGCTCACATGCTCCTTCTTGTGCACATATGTGCTTCCTTTTCAAACATCCTTATGATAATACACATGCTTTTGTGTCTTTAGAATATTTCTACTGAAAAGGAAACTTGTATGTGCGCAAAGGAAAACTTATAGCTTGAATTTGTGCATTGAAGCCATCTCGTGTTACAAAATGCACAAAGAATCTTTCTCATCGTCACAACAATTCATGCAAACGTTTGAAGTGCTTGATTTTTTTTCAAAGCATGTGTGTTTGCGTATCCAAAGCTTAGATTAACTATTTTTTATATGTGCATATGTACTATAATTGAAGAATCACCCCATGTTTTGAAGATAGTGGTAATTAAGGCAAACAAACCTTAAATTCAAACATAAAATTAAAAAGTACTTAGCTCTGCAATACCTTTGTCCTTCATTTGCCTTTCGAGGAGAGCCAACCTTCGTCCCTTCTTTTTCATTCATGCTCATTTAATTGGTATCGCCGTTGTTCTCTAATGAGAGAGAGCAAGGCTCATCACTTGGTGCAATGGAGGAGTAGCTTACTTCTATGCTTATAAAAGCGCAACATGTGACACGAAACTCTCTATCGGCTAAAAATCGTTTTTTTTTTCCAAAAGCGTCGAGGCACACTTTCCCATTATATGTTCTAATTCAAGTGAGAAGCTCTTGTGAGCTTATAAAATCCCTACGTTTTTAATGTGGAATGTGGAGTACCCTCATAACCATTTGAAAAGGGCCAAATGTTAGCGCTTCTCTCAACATGTCTCTTTTGTTTTGTTGATGACAAGTTCATGGCTCACTAACCAACGTCAAAGATGACTCGCAAGTTGCATCTCCGTCTCGCGTATGCCAAGGCAATAAAAACAATCATGCTCTGATACTGTTGTTTTGATTTCACATCATAACAAAGATGAATGAGAATAACCTAACTATCTAGGAATAATCTAACTCCTCAAGAGGATAACCTCTCACCCCACAAGGGGTGAGAGATGCATGTATTTGCCCAACCAATGCCACCCATATATATACCTCAAGGCCAAGGGGGGAAATGTGAGGAGAGCTTGTCAAGTGTCCCCTCCATGTGGATACTAATGCAAGGCCTTCTAACCTTGGAAGTCACATGAAATCACATGGTCCTCACATGGATTTTATAAAGATTGCTCCCAAGCTTGAACATACAAGTTCAAAGGATTGAGAGGCATGTCGAATAGATAAATTACCATACCATACCCTTAGGAAATATCAAATAGGTTGATTCCGACAAGAACGTTGGGTGATGTTTTGTATGTTGCTCTATCAACTTATCTACATTTCCAAGTATCTAACATTGTTCCATGGAGTACTTATAACGATCTGAAATTGTCCAAGGGAAGTAATGTAAGGGAGATTATAGATTTACATTATATGGATCATTCAATCAAGATAATGAAGTTTATACTGGTAATGATGAAGTTGTTATACGGAATAAACTTTCTAGTCATAATGAAGTTTGCATATACTACGTGTATGTTTGGGATCATTAGCTTGATTAGGCTCCTGTCACATGGGTTACTTTCTTTCTTGTAAGTATATATCATATATTATATATTTTACTTTTATTTAAATAAGTTTTAGACTTTTGCATGCGCTATTTATCCTTGTGGTTTGCAACCATATTTCCAAAATCTTTTGTGATTTTGATGGGACCGAGTTTCTATTAACTTCAGCATGCCAAGGAATTTCTTTATGAGCAACTTTCTCTTTGCTAAAAATCTAAATGATATTCTTTTATCTATCATCCACCTCCAATATTCTATATTTCATCCAATCAATTATAGCAATTTTGATGTTTTTTGGTAATTTCTTCCGTTTGATCTATTTAGGTAGTGATGTGTTTGAACACACTAGACCGCAGGGTATTTTTTTCCCTCTTTAGGAGGTTTTTCTCCCCTGGCTTGTATATACACCTATAACCCTAACGGGTCACTTATCTTTGTACATTTTCTTGGTAATACATTCAATATTGCATGTTGTGCTCCAAGCTTCTTCTTCTTCCTTGTGTTGCTGCATGCTTCCGAAGACCTCAAACTCCAACAATTGGTATCAGAGTAGGTCATTGTTTCATCTAGGGCATTGTCAAAAGCCCTTCGCTCACAGTCTCAAAAGTCCACGAACTTAGGTGAGCATACTTAGGGTGCCTAGGAGTTCAAAATAGCTTCCCTATGTGGTGTCAAAATCCCTATCAGAGCTTGTTTTAGCCTCCAAATGGATTATCACAATGTCTGTGCATACAATTTTGTCTTTTTATGCCAAAGATATATATAGGTTTCGGTTTGCGAGTATAATCATCTCAAAGTCTGCCACATGTTTAGCAAAACTCGATAGGGTAATTATGTTCAACGTTTTGAGATACAATCATTTTTTTGCATCAAGGTATTTTAGCTAGTGGTCATGGCTGATAGTAGTGATGTATTCCATATGTTAGCTATTGAGGATACGTTGGATGGTACCAACCACCCATTATGGGCTATATGATGCGTCATGTATTGGTTGAAAAAGTTATGTGGAATATTGTGTAGGGTGTTGAAAAATATCCTATTTCATGTGCAAACACAATTCTTGAAGGTGATGTACATGGCCTTGAAGATGGTGATATTCTTCAGGTTCCTATTCATGTTGTGGTTCCCGCTGCACCTACTATAGAGAAAATTTGTTGGAATGGAAGAGATGCTTAGGTACATGCATTGATTTAAAACATTCCATTATTCCTCACCTTCACTCTTGTAGAACAGCATGCTTGGGATACACTTACCACTTTATACTAAGCAAAGGAATGAAGCTCATGTTGCTTACCTCCAAAAATAGTTGGAGAGTGAGCACATGAATGAAGGAGATTCCATGGATAGTTTTTTGATAAAAATCAAAGATTTAAAGGAGCATTTGATTTCTGTTAATGAAGTCTTGCCTTATAGTTCACTTGTCTAGACTATTCTAAATGGTCTTCCAGGTTCATATCAGAGTTTTGCTTCTAGTCTATTTCTGTTCTATTGCAAGAAGATCATTCAAGGTAGAACATGTCCATTATGTGTGTTGCAGATCAGGCTTTCTTCTCTAGTTAGAAGGGCAAAGGTAAATGGAACTCTTCTACTAGTAAGTAGAAATCTGCTTATTCTGCATAATCAAAGGAGGATGACAAACACGAGAAGAAAACATAAATAAAAAAATTGTTTTACAGATACTGTAAAGGAAATGATCATGTCATAAAGAGTTGTCCAAAACTGACTGCAAAAGAGGCAAAGAAGAAAGAGGCTGGAATGCTTGTTGTAGAGGCCTCTACACCCAACTAGAAGTCTTCTAATCTTGTGTAGAATGAAGAATGGGCGTTTACTATTATTTGGATTTATGACCCATCTTCACATGAATAGTATATGTTTGGAGTAGACTAAGATGGTTGGTACTTTGATACTCAGAAAACCAAACATATTACATCGTAGCGTAGTTTCTTCTCATCAGATGAGCTTTTCCCGATGGGGAATATTGTCACATGTGCCAACAACGCATCTTATCCTATTATGGGAGTTGGTAAGATAATTCGGAATACTACTGATGGTAGTTCTTTTACATTGTCAGATGCTTTATTTGTGTCAGGTATCAAGAATTTTTTTTTATCAATTTCAGCATTAGCCAAGATTGGCTTGGTCATGAAATTTTTTGATGAAACATGTAGATTTCATGATCTGTCAAATGGCGACATCATTATTGCTTCCAACATTTTATGTCATGGATTGTATAAGCTCATAGATTATGCAAAATATGTGAATGATTCATCATGTGTAGTTCACGATTCTTAGGCTATGTCAGATGCAAAGCTTGTTGGAGATAGATGTCTGCGGAAGCACGCGAACAGCACAAGTAAGAAGAAGAAGCTTGGAGCACAACACACAATACTGAATGTATTACTAGAGAATGTACAAAGATAAGTATCCCATTAGGGCAATAGGCATATATACAAGCCAGGGGAAAAAACCCTCCTAAAGAGGAAAAAAAGTGCCCCGGCAGTCCTAGTGTGTTCACACACATCACTACCTAAATATATCAACAACTCCCCCCTGGGAGTGGTGCAGTGAACAAGGAGCTGGCACTCATGTATAAGGAAGTGCCAAGCTATGTGGAAATCACTCCACAAAAGGAAGTAAGCCCAAAGCTTTGCAGAAAGCTTCAAACTTCTCCCTAGGGAGAGCCTTCGTGAAAAGGTTTGCAATGTTCTCCTGCGTGCGCACATATGCCAAGCTGATCTCCCCAGCAGAGAACCTCTTCCTGACATAGTGACAATGCACCTCAATGTGCTTAGTGCGAGCATGGAACACAGGGTTCCTCGCAACTGCCAATGCGCTCTAACTGTCAGTGAAGATGGTGGTGGCAGAAGACTGGCCAACACCCAAATCAACCATAAGGCGTCTGAGCCACACACACTCAACAGTCACTATGAAAGCTGCCCTATACTCAGCTTTACAACTGGAAGTGGCCACAGTAGGTTGCTTCTTGCTCAACCACGATATACATGAGCTACCAAGCATGAAGCAAAAACCACTAGTGGACACATGAGTGTCATAGCAACCAGCCCAATCTGAGTCAGAAAAAGCATGCAAATCTGGTGGTAGTGATCCCCCCTTGGGATAAAACAACCCAAGTAGCCGAGTACCACTCAAGTAGCAAAAGATTCGCTTAATCGCCTTCCAATGCATGACTCCTGGGTAATGCATAAACCTGCTCATCTGTGAGACAACAAACTGAATATCTGGCCAAGTAATGCATAAGTAAATCAAGCATCTAACAGCCTGCTGATAGAGAACATCATCAAATGCATCTCCAGCATCATGAAGACTCAATCGTAAACCTGTCTCCATAGGAGTGGCAATAGGCTTACAGTCTTCAAGGCCAAAACGCTACAATAATGTGTCAATATATTTCGTTTGACACAAAGCCATTCCACCATCAACTTGCATAAATTGAATGCCCAAATAGTGATGCAAATGCCCCAAATTTGACATCTCAAATGAGGCATGCAAATCAGCCTTGAAATCAGCAATATGCTTCTCAACAGGACTAGTGAGTAGCATGTCGTCAACATAGACAACAATGATCAGAAGCACATCATTAGCACGCTTAACATATAAGGTGCTTTCAGTTGGACTGTTCTCAAAACCATCTGCAACCAGATATGCATGTATCTTCTCATACCAAGCACGTGGTGCTTGCTTTAAACCATATAATGCCTTCTTTAACCTGCACACCTGGTTTTCATGCCCTTTCTGCACAAAGCCAGCGGGCTAAAAAACATACACTTCTTCATGCAAGTCACCATTCAGAAATGTTGTTTAATGTCCAACTGATGTACATTCCAACCATCATGGGCTGCAAGTGCACAAATGCTCAGTAGTCATACGGCATGTAGGTGCAAAGGTCTCATCAAAATCAATGCCTCTTTCCTGCGCATAACCCTTTGCAACAAGCCTAGCCTTATACCTGTCATCTGTACCATCAGGTTTACGCTTCAACTTGTATACCCACTTAGTGCCAATGGCCTTCTTGCCAGGAGGCAAGTCACATAAAGACCATGTACCATTCTTCATTATAGCATCATATTCAGATTGCATAGCAGCCATCCAATTTTCTGAATTTTGTGCTTCATCAAAAGAAACAGGCTAATTCTCGTTACAGAGGCTAGACGCAACCATAGCATAGCAATCTGATGCAAAGGAGGCACTATGAGAGCCTGAACGAGTACGATATGCAAAAGGTGCATCTAATTTGCTGTCACGCAAAGTCTACACCAGCCATTTTGGCATAGTTTTTGCATGCTCAATATTAGCTCTCTCATCAACAAGTGCATCATGTAAATCTGGATCAGTAATGGAATGATCTGCATCATCATATGAAACCTGCAAAGGCTGAGAAGTTGCCTCATTAGGACCAGCACTAGAATGTCCACCTGTAAAAAGAGGCATCAAAGTATCATACATGTCTTTGGAGCTAACAGATGTATCCTTAGTACATGAAAGCAATGGCTGAATAGCATCTTCCACAAATACAACATCACGGCTAACCAGAAAGCGTTTAGCCTGTGGATGATACAGATGATAGCCTTTACTTTTAGAACTATACCCAACAAAAATACATTTTAGTGCCTTATCATCCAATTTTCTGCGATGTTGTTCAGGCACTAGTGCATATGCCAAACAACCAAAAACATGCAGATGAGCAACAGATGGCTTGCGGTCATGCCAAGCCTCATATGGAGTGATAGACTGCAGTGCTTTAGTGGGACACCGGTTCAGTACATATGTTGCACACATGACAGCCTCAAGCCAGAAACTATGTGGTGAAGCCTGACTCTTGACCATGCACCTCGCCATCTCCATGAGTGACCTGTTCTTTCGTTCAGCAACTCCATTCTCTTGAGGTGTATACGGCACTGTACATTGGTGTTTTATCCCACGTTCAGCCAAAAATGCATTATTAGAAGACATATATTCCCCCCCTCGATCAGAACGGAGGGTGCCCATTTTACATGCTGACAGATTTTCAGCCAAAACCAAAAACTGTTTAAAGCACATGAACACTTGGGACTTTGCTTTGAGTGGATATACCCATGCATGCTTGGAAAAATCATCAATGAAAGTCACGAAGTAAAGATAATTTCCAAAAGAACGTGTCTGCATAGGACCACAAACATCACTATGTACAAGCTGCAATTTCTGAGTAGCCCGAGCTGAACCATCTTTCGGAAAGGATGAACGCTGCATTTTGCCCAAAATACAGCCTTCACAAAAATGTTTTCTAGGTGCCTCAAGTTTGGGCAACGTGGACACCATTTCAGATTTCTGCAGGCGTAGCAAACTAGCAAAATTCAGATGAGCAAAGTGTGCATGCCAAAGCTTTGCATCTAACATAGCCTGAGAATCATTTACTGCACATGCCAAGTCATTTACGGATCTTTCATAGTCTATGAGCTTATACAACCCACAACATAAGATGCCAGAAGCAATAATCACATCGCCATTTGACAGATCATGAACTATACACCTGTCATCAACAAATTTCACAACCAAACCAATCTTGGCTAATGCAGAAACTGATAACAGGTTCTTTTTTATCCCTGGCACAAATAAAGCATCCGGCAAAGTGAAAGAACTACCATCAGCAGTAGTCAAAATGATCTTACCAACTCCCATAACAGTATAAGAGGAGTTGTTGGCACATGTAACAGTATTCCCTGTAGGGGCAGGCTCGAGTGAAGAGAAGAAACTGCGCTGCGAGGTAATATGTTTGGTCGCTCCACTGTCAAAATACCAAACATCTGAGTCTACTGCAGACATGGACTGCTCGTAAGAAGATGGGTCAAAACTGCAGATAGTAGTAAACGCCCATTCTTCTTCCTGCACAAGATTTGGAGACTCTGTATTTGGTGTAGAGGCCTCTGCAACAACCATTCCAGCCTCTTTCTTCTTTGCCTATTTAGCAGCCAGTTTTTGACAGTTCTTTATGATATGATCATTCCCTTTACAGTACTTACAAAACAATTTCTGCTTTTCTGATTTCTTCTCATCTTTATCTTCCTTCTTTGAATATGTAGAACTAGCAGATTTCTGCTTACTAATTAGAGAGCTCCATTTTCCTTTGCCCTTCTGACTAGCCAGGAAAGCTTGATCTGCAACTCGCATAATGGACCTGTTTTGCCTGGACTGATCTTCCTGCAATAGAATAGAGACTAACTCCTCAAATGATAAGGCATTTGGATTGCCTTTCATCATCAACCGAAGAGTAGAAGCAAAATTTTGATATGAATCAGGAAGACCATTCAGAAGGGTCTACACAAGTGAGCTATCTGGTATAACCTCATCAGCAAAAATCAATTGTTCCTTCAAGTCTTTGATCTTCGTTAGGAAACTACCCATAGAATCACCTTCATTCATGTGCTCACTCTCCAATTGTTTTCCGAGGTAAGCAACACGAGCCTCATTCCTAGCTTGGTACAATGTGGTGAGTGTATCCCAAGCATCCTTAGCTGTTCTACAAGAGCGAATGTGAGGAATAATGGCACGTTTGACAGACAAAGCTATCAATGCATGTGCCTGGGCATCTCTGCCATCCGAGGGAATCTGCTCTGTAGTAGGTGCAGTATAAACAGCAGCACGAACAAGAATCTGCGTAATATAATCTTCGACACCATCTTCATTAGCTCCAGCATCTGTATTTGTAGTACTTGTTGTTATAGGTGTAACAGGACGTCTTTCAACACCCTGCACAATGTTCCACAATCCTTTTGCAACCAATACATGTCGCATCATATAATCCCATAATGGGTAGTTGGTACCATCCAACTTATCCTCAACAGCCAACATACGGAATACATCACTGCTTTCAGCCATGGCGAGTGACTAAAATACCTTGATGCAAAAAATTGACTGTATCTCAAAAAGTTGAACAGAACTGCCCAAACGAGTTCTTCTAGACCTATAGAAGACTTTGAGACACTTATACTGGCGAAAAAAAATTGGTATGTACCTTTGGCATAAGAAGATGAAATTGCCTGCATAAGCGCTGCGATAGTGTGTTGGGAGGCCGAAACGAGCTCAGATCACGATTTCGGCCCCACAATTCGTGCGATTTTGAGATTGCAAATGGAGAAGTGTCGACGACGCCCTAGATGAAGTGACGACCTGCTCTAATACCAATTGTTGGAGATAGATATCTACGGAAGCACGCGAACAGCACAAGGTAGAAGAAGAAGCTTGGAGCACAACACACAATACTGAATGTATTACTAGAGAATGTACAAAGATAAGTAGCCCATTAGGGCAATAGGCGTATATACAAGCCGGGGGAAAAAAACCTCCTAAAGAGGGAGAAAAGTGCCCCAGCAGTCCTATTGTGTTCACACACATCACTACCTAAATATATCAACAACGCTTTGGCATGCATACTTTGGTTATCTGAATTTTGCTAGTTTGCTACACTTAAAGAATCTGAAATGGTGTCCTCTTTGCCCAAAGTTGAGGTAGCTGTTAAACACATATGTGAAGGGGAAAAATGTAGCATTCCTCCCTCCCAAAATAGGTTTCAATTCGAGCTACTCAAAAATTGCAGCTTGTTCATAGTGATGTCTCTAGTCCTATGTAGACACATTCTTTTGGGAACTATCTTAACTTCATTACTTTCATCGATGATTTTCTAGGCATGCATGGGTATATCCACTGAAAGAGAAGTTTGAAGTGTTTATGTGCTTCAAACAGTTTTTGTTTTTGGTTGAAAATCTATCAAAATGTAAAATGGGCACCCTCCATTCTGATTAGGGCGGGATATATGTCTTCTGGTTTTAATGCATTTCTGACTAAATGTGGGATAAAACATCAATGTACATTGTTGTGTACACCTCAACAGAATGGATTTGCTAAAAGAAAGAATAGGTCACTCATGGAGATGGTGAGATGCATGGTCAAGAGTCAGGCTTTACCACATAGTTTCTGGCTTGAGTCTGTTATGTGTGTAGCATATGTAATTAACAAGTATCCCACTAAAGCATTGCAGTCTATCACTCTATATGAGGCTTGGCATGGTCGTAAGCAATCTATTGCTCACTTGTGTGTGTTGGTTATCTAGCATGTGCATTAGTGCCTGAACAACAACATAGGAAATTGGATGATAAAGCAGTGAAATGTATTTTTGTTGGGTACAGTTCTGAAAGCAAAGGCTATCGTATTTATCATCCATAGATTAAACGCATTTTGGTTATCCATTATGTTGTTTTTGTGGAAGATGCTATTTAACCATTACTTTCATGTACTAAGGAGACATGAGTTAGCTCCAAAGTCATGCATGATACTTTGCTTCCTCTTTTTACAGGTGGACAGTCCAGTGCTGGTCCTAATGAGGCAACTTGTCAACCTTTATAGGTTTCATGTGCTGATGTAGATCATTCCATTTCTGATGCAGATTTATATGATGCACTTGTTGATAAGAGAGCTGATATTGAGGAAGCAAAACTATGCCTAAATGGCTAGTGTAGACTTTGCAAGATAGCAAATTTGATGCCTCTCTATCATATCGTACTCGTTAAGCTCTTGTAGTGCTTCTTTTGCCTCAGATTTCTATGTTATCATTGCCTCTCGTCTTTGTGATGAGAATGAGCCAGTTTTCTTTACTGGAATAGTTGAAGGGTACAAGGCTAGGCTTGTTGCAAGTTATGCTCAGTAAAGAAGCATTGATTTCGATGAGACCTTTGCTCCTACATGTCGAATGACTACTGTTCATAGCATCTCTGCACTTGCAGCTCATCATTTTTGGAATGTACATCAGGTGGACATTAAAAGTGCATTTCTAAATGGTGACTTGCATGAAGAAGTGTATGTTTTTCAGCCCCATGACTTTGTGTAGAAAGAGCATAAAACCAAGTGTGTAAGTTGAAAAAGGCATTATATGGTTTGAAGTAAGCACCATGTGCTTGGTATGTAAAGATACATGCCTACGTGATTGCACATGGTTTTGAGAATAGTCCAACAGAAAGCACTTTATATGTTAAGCATGCAAATGATGTGCTTCTGATCATTGTTGTCTATGTTGATGACATGCTGCTCACTGGTCCTCATGAGAAGCATATTGATAACTTTAAGGCTGATTTGCATGCCTCATTTGAGATGTCATATTTGGGGCATTTGCATCATTATTTGGACATTCAATTTATGCAAGTTGATGGTGGAATAGCTCCATGTCAAATAAAATATATTACCACACTATTGCAGTGTTTTGGCCTTGAAGATTGCAAACCTATTTCTAATCCTATGGAAATAGGTTTACAATTGAGTTTTCATGATGTTGGAGATGCATTTGATGTTGTTCTCTATCAGTAGGCTGTTGGATGCTTGATTTACTTATGCATTACTCGGCCAGATATTTAGTTTGTTGTCTCATATATGAGCAGTTTTATTCATTGCCCAAGTGTCAAGCATTGGTAAGCAGTTAAGCACATCTTTCACTACTTGATTGGTACCTGGCTAGTTGGATTATTTTATCCCAAGGAGGGATCACTACCACCAGATTTACATGCTTTTTCTGTTTGTGATTCGGTTGGTTGTGATGATACTCGTGTGTCCACTAGTGGCTTTTGCTTCATGCTTGTTAGCTCATGTATATCTTGGTTGAGCAAGAAGCAGCCTAGTGTGGCCACTTCCAATTGTGAGAGTGAGTATAGAGAAACTTTCACAATAGTTGTTGAGTGTATGTGGCTCAGACACCTTATGGATCACATTTTTACCACCACCATCTTCACTGATAGTCACAAGGCATTGGCAGTTGCGAGGAACTTAGTGTTCCATGCTTACACTAAGCACATTGAGATGCACTATCGTTAGGTCAAGGAGAGGTTATCTGCTAGCGAGATCACTTTGGCATATTTGCCTGCATAGGAGAACATTGCACACCTTTTCACAAAGGCTCTGCCTAGGGGGAAGTTTGAAGCTTTCCGCAAAGCTTTGGGCTTACTTCCCTTTGTGGATTGATTCCACATAGCATGGCACTTCCTTATACATGAGTGCTAGCTCCTTATTCACTGCATCACGTCCAAGGGGGATTTGGTGATATATTTAGGTAGTGATGTGTGTGAACCCACTAGGACCATCAGAGCATCTTTTTCCTCTTTACGAGGCTTTTTCCATCTGGCTTGTATATGTGCCTATAACCCTAACAAGTATTTTATCTTTGTACATTCTTTTGGTGATACATTGAGTATTGTGTGTTGTGCTCCAAGCTTCTTATTCCTTGTGCTTTTGTGTGCTTGCACATACCTCAAACTCCAACACTTCCCCCCTTTGAAGAGTCTTTGTCCTAAAAAACTTTAACTATGGCTTTATCTGCAACTTAGAGAGTTACTGCTATGTTTCTCCCATTATTGGACTCTTGAACCACTCTTAACTTGTGTGGTCCTTAAAGGGTTTCTAGAAGATGTACCAAAAAGTAATTCTTGTTTTGGTATTCAATAAACCTCTTCTAGAGGTAGCTCGATGACCACTTGTCCTAAATATGCATGCAATTCTTCTTGAATTTTGGGGAATGCTCATGAATTCCCATGTTTCCAACAATGCGAATTCATGTCTATATGTGTTAGGATAGGTGGCTTTAATTTTCAAGGATAATCAAAGCATAAGAGTTTTGAAGGTACTATGAAATAAGGAAAATATTTCTATTTCATCATTGAACCTACAAATCTTTAAGTTCCTCGCATTAGGAGCCATAGCATCTCCCAAATAAAACCTTACTTGTCTTTCTTCTTGAGGTGAAAATCTCGTGAATTAATGGAGACTTAAATTAACTTGGAATTTTTTCCAAGCAGAGTGTGTTTTCAAGTTTTTGTGATGTATTGAATACTTTTCAGCACTCCTATTGATGAAAGCAAGCTTTCCTCATCGCTGATTTTCATTGCATTAACTTAAAACTTTACATCATGAGACATTTGAAACCATTTTGGGGTGCCATCATATTAAGGAGGTCTCATCAAGTACTCCTTGGACTCGTTTTCAATTAGTTGTCTTTAATTATCTCTTATGCTTAGAGTAATAGTATTGTATGTTCTCTAAAGTAATGTAATGATGTGCCCTAGAAAACGTGTAAAAAAAATCATCTATGTTATTGAAGACATGAGATGTATTCGAGTTCCATCTTTTTAAGACATTTCATTCAAAGATTGTTTTTGGAACAATCTCTAATTATCTCTATTATAGTTAGATTTAGCATTGAATATGTTTTGTTCTCTTATACTAATGTACACATGACATTGGGCAAATGTCAATTAAAACCTTTTCACCGATAGAAAGTTTTGGTTACTAACTCCTTCATGTATGCATTGTCTGTTTAGCATCTCTATGGCAAGTGAATCTTTCAAATGAAAGTTGATGACTTACTAAGAAAGATACTGGGTACCCAAGTATTATATATATATTTTTTTGGAGGGGGGAAGAGTTGCTTAGTATTTATCTTGCAAATAAGTTCACTAGATTTTGCAATTTTGCCTCTTCCCAAATGTCTTGCTTTCCTTAAAAGAAATAAATTACTAATCGAGACCATGTTTACATATCTAGTTTCATTATGTAAGAAAATAAAGAGAGAATGCTATTCACGTACGTGCATGTTCTCACATGCAAATGCTTATATTTTCATGGCATTTATGGATCAAGGAACAATGTTTTGCTTAGCATTCCTATATTCTATTCTCATATCCTCCTTCTTGTGCACATGTGTGCTTCCTTTTCAAGCATCCTTATAGTGATACCACCACATATGAGAGTATCAAGTATGTGGTAACATGGTGAAAAAACCTCTAGCCAACACTAGAGTAAAAAGTGCCATGTATAGGAAAAAGGTTCACATCAAAGCTACTTGAGGAACACATAAGTGTAACAAATAAAGGATAAAGTGAGCCAACTTTGATTCCTTTTGTAATAACCATATTGCCCTTTGATATGCAAAAGGACTGAGCATAAAAGACCACCTTGTAATCAAGGTCATCAAGTTGACCAACTGACATCAAACTATGTGATAATTGAGGTAAATGGCATACATTATGCATAGTAAATTTTTAACCATCAATGAACTACACAACACATCTCCAATCCCCACAAAATCACACTAGTATGAGTCACCAAGTCTCATGGTATCAAGAGACTTTGTTGCATAATTAGAGAAGCTCTCTTTGTGTGGTATCACATGGAAAGAAGCACCAGAATCTAGCAGCCCCGTGTGGGAAAGAGAACCAACCATAAGAGCCTCAGTTGGTACAGTATAATCAAGTGACAACACATCAACATCATAAAAAATAATATTAATTTCTTCAATCTTCACAGTCGAAGTAGATGGTGGAAGTAACTATTTAACATGCCCATCAACATCTTATCCTTTACCTTTAGCATTCTTTAATGCATAACAATCTTTCTTCATGTGTCCTTTCTTATGCCAATAATGCCATTCGATATCCCATTTCCTTGATTTACTTCTATTCTTATTCCTTTGATCATTCTTTTTGTTGTTCTTGCTCCTTCCACGTTGCTGATTCTTTCCTTTGTAGGGAGAAGTTTGAAGCTTTCCGCAAAGCTTTGGGCTTATTTCCTTTTGTGGATTGATTCCGCATAGCTTGGTACTTCCTTATACATGAGTGCTAGCTCCTTGTTCACCGCATCATGCCTAGGGGGACTGTTAAGTAATGATGTGTGTGAACACACTAGGACTGCCGGGGCACTTTTTTCCCTCTTTAGAAGGTTTTTCCCCCCACCTTATATATATGTCTATTGCCCTAATGGGTCATTTATCTTTGTACATTCTAGTCGTAATACATTCAGTATTGTGTGTTGCGCTCCAAGCTTCTTCTTCTTCTTCCTTGTGTTGTTCGTGTGCTTCGGCAGACCTCAAACTCCAACAATGATGAGGGTTAAACCCTATGGGAAAATGCAAATGATGGCTTATAGGGTGCCAAAGTTAGGGTGTGGTACCTTGAAAAATAATCCTTTTAGGAATAGAAGGTAATGCCAACAGAGAAAAGACAATGATGAGCACTTGGTTCTTACAAAATTTAGGGTAACTAGAGCCAAACTGTATGGGTTAAAATGAAGGGTTAAACGTTCCTTGAGAATTACAATAAGTGCCAAGTTGTATGGGCAATACCCTTTTGGAGTACAATCGCGGCTCTAGTCATTTTGCATAGAAAATGTTGAATAAAGGGATACCTTTAGAGAATTTTTTTTATGGAGGTTTGGCAAGTGCCTACTCCATGAGCTTTAACTTTGAAAGAACAACTATACAAGTGAATGGGCATAGTACCTACAAGACCTCCCATATCTCAATAGAGCTTGAATTAGACAACGTTACAACTGGTTTCAACTGGTTTAGACTTGCCAAAGCCATTACACATTCAATCTGAAGATTGAACTCTAGACCTACGCCTCAAGAGACCAAAGAGTGAACCACTAGAACAATGGGATGTGGATATCCTTAGAGAAATTGACAAGAGCAATTTAAATAAAGAGTAAACCTTAAGGATCGGCAGGAAAAGCAAAGGCTTGAGAATTATAACGCAATACATTATTAAAATCATAGTGATTGAGTATAACTATGCAAGTGAATGGCTCTGCGCTCTCGTTTGGTTTGGCTGCTCTCTGGTTATCATATAATGCATTGAATCTGTAATGGTGTGGAAATGTTGACATCAGTGATGATGTCAAAGCTGAGCAACTACAACTATCCACACGGCTGAGGAGGGTATGCCAGAAAGGCCTACTTTTCTCCTCCTCGATCAGCTTGTCTTGTACTATGCGACCAGAAATGCTTTCCTCGATCCATGTAGCTCGCTTCTCATTGTCCTCCTCTCTCTCTCTCTCTCTCTCTCTCTCTCTCTCTCTCTCTCTCTCTCTCCCCCAGGCGGGTGCAAGTTGTGACTCTTGCGACATCACCAATGGCTGAGGGTTGTTGTGGAGTCGTGACTCGTAATGCTCTTGTCGTCTGCTTCAGGTGGCCTGGTTGGCCGATCAGCTGTGCACGAGGGGAGTGCTCTGATAATGGTGTATGAGAAGATAGTGGAGTAGTGCTCCGATAGTGGTGTATGAGAAGATAGTGGAGTAGCAAGTTCAAATCCTGTGCTTTCACAATAGAGACACCAATGGAAGAATCTCTCTTTCTCTCTCTCTGTCGAAGAGGAAATTTAGAACACAAAAATAGTATAATTGTTCTCTGTTGTCCCACAAAAGCCGAGCTACTCGAGGAGAGTGGATGCGCTAAATTTATGTCAATGGAGGAGCAAGTATCTAGACTGCTAGGAACGCGGGTACAGGCAGAGACGTGATGATCTGTCTTCAAGTGCAGAGAAAGATCATCTGACTACTGAGAATCATGTCAGTCTTTGTCCTCCCGAGTCCCGTGCATTCCTTAATAGGAGCCTCCAGTGTTGATTTTTGACGGCCGTATTGCCCGTTTTGACCATTTTGTAACGTAAAATACAGTCAATAAATATTTTTGGCCTTCAAAAAATACATTAAAACTAATAAATACAGGCAGGATGTGTAGATAACCTTCAAAACTGACGGGCATGGTAGACCATCAAAATACAACACTGGGAGCCTCAATAGCCGCCCGCTTTGACTTAGGATCTCTATGTTATCTCCATATTCCAAAATAACGCCTGCGCCCGTCCCTACTAGTTGTGTATACTACATGAAGCGAACTCAGATGCACATGCACACAACAGAGAGCTCAGTTGCACATGCATACAACAGGCTTGTACAGTCCACTCAAAGAAGAGCACATAGAGAAGTTTTATCGACGATGGACAAAGGGTTACAAAAATCAACACAAGGGTAAAGAGGTGGAAGAAAAGGGGGGAGGGAGGGAAAATGGGCAGTGTGTAACCCAAAGAGCAAAAAATGATGCCAAAAGGACCTCTCCCAATATGTCGACAGCCATGCCACCAAGCTCTAGTGCCAACACCACCAAAATGATCACTAAATGCACCACCAAGACCTCTACCTTGCACTCTGATATCATGTAGAGAGTACATGTGTTGAAGAAAAATGAAAAGAAGAGTGTACTTACAAAATGAAAGAGTGTGAAACTCAAAAGTGAGTAGAACATGAAATACGAGAACTCACATGCATTAGAGTGAGCTTGCCAAGAGCATGAAGTAGGCTCCTCAAGCTTCTAACCAAGTACAAATGGGGGGAGAGGCCCTACTTATATAGAGTTGGAGGGGGCTCTCCAAAGTATCAAATCAACAACACGATGGTGCTTCTAGTCATGTGATGCGGAGAGTGACATGGTGATACAATGGGTACATGGTGGTAGGGTGGTGTTTATGGTAGGGTCTCAAAAATTGACTGAAATTCTTGTGGAAGTTCATTAGCAAAGGTGACTACTCGCATAGGTGGGTTTGAGGTGTCGATGGGTTAGATCAGTGGTAGCATGTCTCCTAAGTATCGAGCATCTGGATAAATGTTGTGGTAAGGGAACATGAATAGCCTAACCATGTCGTGGTTGAAGTCTCACTCAATGGGCATTGTATCTCATGGGTGGTGAGTTACTGAGAAAGTTCAATGCTTCTAATACTCCTATCACTTGAGTTAGTGTATGGATTATGTCAATGAATGCTTGGTCAAAGTCGCTATTTTCTAGATCTTGTTGGAGGATGTCATGACTATGTTCTTGGTTCATCTCTCTACCATTGAACACTACTACCATATTGGCATATAGGCATTCAAGTAAAGCACTATAGGCTGATTTGTCAGTTTTTGAGCCTTATTTAGTGTGTCTTAGCTTGTCTTGTTGATTTTTTTCTCTCTCTTCCTCCTCATTAGTTAAGGGCCTTTCATTGTCTTCTTCATTTGTTCTTGCCTTTTGTTCTTTCTAATCTATCTATGAGCGTAGGTAGTTGGGCCTCTCATCCTCTTTTGAGACATAGTAAGTATCTGAGAATTGGAACTCATTGTGAAGTGGGCCTAGGATATAGAAATCTGGCATAGCGGTAATGTCTTCGATAGTTGTGTCGAAGACTAGAAATAAAAATCCCTCAAAAGTGACAATTTTAGTTTGACCCATGGTGTTGCCTCCTATAGTTTGATTTTCTCTAATTTTAGCTTCATTTCAAGAGAGACTAGGCATAGAATTCTAATATGAATAAGCTCTATCACTTGATGTGGATCTATTGGGGATGGTGAAGTTTCAACTAGTTGGAGACAAGGTATGGTGCCTCTCATTTTTTTGGTTGGGTGAGAAGTGGATGCCCTACTCTTGAATGCTTGTAACTCCTCCCATGTAAGTGCTCTCTCCATAGGGATATCATATGCCAAGCACACGTAAAGGACCCTTGTGATTGTACAACATCCAATTAGTACATGTTTTCTTATCCATCTATTGTTGGGAGCATATAGTTGTTCTATGATCAAGTGAGGTGAATCGATACATAGCGACATGTTCTGAGCTAGGTATAAATTGAATTAAATCTTTTTGTGGGGTTTAGTTAAATGATCCTGCCTTGGAAACATGTAGAGCTTCATGCACATGCAAAGTGGGGTAGAGAGGTTAGGAGTGATTGGTCACATCTTCGTTCACTTAACTACCTCACTCTTCTTCATCGACTCTAGGATCAGGCTCTCTTTATCAGAATGAACATGTGTTCTAGACATCCTTAAAACCTCACGGACAAGCTTGTGGGTCAACTTGAATTTCTTCAATGAATGATCTAGAAGCAAGGAGGGAAGTATGAAAGTACATGGTATATCATTTTCACTACCCTTATGTAATGTATTAATTAAAAAGTAACACCGGTAGAAGTCAAGCTTTGGAAGTGGTGTTGCAAAGTATTCACCTAGCCCTGCTTTCCCCCAAGTTGGCTAGAATTCTAATGAGTGCTAGAGTTCTATCCACAACAAGATACATTAACAAAATTTAATACATAACAAGCTTTGGTTTCATCAATCTTTGCCGCATCCAAACATATATACTTCTAGCCCATCTATGGGTGAATATTAGCAGGCTTTAATGCTTCAATATCATGCTAAAAAATCCACATAAGCATCTATACAAATCCCCAATCATTTAAGCATATACTCAGCCCTCTTTATGCCAATTCATACAACTACTTAAACCTATACATATTCAACTTGTATACACTATGCAAAACAGGCTATTACTCATCTACACATCATGAACATTTACATATAATCTCCTTGACCATATATGCATACATTCTTGCATGTTAGAAATCAATCATCAACTCTAGATTCAACTTATATTCAACCTAAGCATGGTTGTCCAAACTTTTCATTCATCTCGAGCATAAATTTCACACGCATGCATACATGTGCATCTCCAATGCATATTATTTTCTTCACCAAGTAAGAAGTGTATAATGCTACCCCTCAAACTTACATATAAGTTTACATCTTTAGACTTGTATGTAATAGAATATTTCACTTCATTCAGTTGGACACAATATCTAAAGCATGCACACAATGCTCATATACAACTACATGTAGTTACACATCCAATATTCTTTGCTTGAATCTTGGTCTTCTTGCATAGGCTACCCACAAGGATTCAACCAAGTGATTAATATTTCATATATGTGATGAGTGATGGTAGTTTGCCGAGATGAGAGGGTCCTAGAAACTTGCTTCAGACCAACCTATGTTTCACTTGGACTCTCTAGTAGACTTTCGAATCTTCTAATATGTGAAATAATATGCATTAAGCATCTTGGAACATTGATAACCAAATTTTATGTCAAAATACATAACTTTTGAATAGTGCACATGTAGAGAAAACCTTTTATTTATGGAAGAGGACACTCAAAGAGTCATCTAGAGCTCATGGACTAGTAGAATTTGAACCAAATCCTTTTGGATAGCTTCAAATCAAGTGATGATTGATCTTACACAAGTTATTTCATGAATTTAGAGTGACTATACTATGAGAAAGATGTATAAGAAGTGAAGGGGGGGATGCTAACATTTTAGAAAGATGATGATGCATAGACATAGTCACAAATACATGATCATATCATAGTACACACAACTTCAATGAACAAAATATTTTGTAGGCACACTTACAAGAGTTTTATCTTCATGCTCCTATTGATATGAAAGAAAATGAGACTCTATACGCCTAGGATTGAGCTTCCCAACAAATGAGTATTGTAGGACTCTAGCAAAGGGTTATCAAGTGTTGAAGATTCAACAAGCAATTGATGGCATTCCCCAAGGTTCAAGGAACACAAAAAAATTTCAAGATAGAAGGAAGATTCACTCAAGAGAAGTGTGCAAAGTTGGTTGAAGATGAAGAAGATAAAGATTCCACTTGCAAAGCTAAGGGTGAGAGTAAAGGGAAAAGAAAAATCCACATTATTTTTTGTGGTAAGTTCCAAGCATAAGACAAGTGAACGTCTCGTCAAAGGTTGAGGCTAGTAAGACCACCAAAGAGAGTGGCAAACATGATTCAGAGGCAAGTAAGACCATCCCAAAACCAAAGGCAAGCCTTTTCAGGTGCAAGACACACCAAAGACCAAGTGAAGGTTTAGTCAAAGGTTTACCCAAAGGTTGAGGCAAGTCGATGTAGATAGAGGGCTTAGAATAGCCCAACTGACACCAAGATAGTCATAGAGTAGGCTTAGGAACTTGAGAAAGTTCATGGGTGGGCTTAGACTAGCCTCCAGCCCACAAATACACACACAAAGTCTTTCTTACATTTTTTGTTGTTACAAGAGTAAGACACTTGCTACCAAATGGTGTGCCAAATGATGAGGGTTAAACCCTATGGAAAAATATAAATGATGGCTTTACAGTGTGCCAAAGTTAGGGTGTGGTACCCTGTTTGTTATTCTTTGGAGTTGTCCTCTCCAATCATCATAGCATAAAACATTAACTTCACATCTTAAATTTTTCAATCCGGGAAGTATACTAAGACCACAATCCCTTCTAGTTAATGGAATCCAAGAAAATGTAAAAGCAACTCTGATTTCTGGGAAGAATTTGAAGGAGTAGGAAAACTAGGGTTTTATGTATCTAAAGCTATTCAATAACTTTTTCAAATTCTTGTGCATAAAGTGCGACATTTTTCGTGTGGATTACAAATATGAACTCGGAAATATTTTTCAGTACCTGTTTCACCCAGATGAGTCAATCATGATTCTGATAAAACTGAGAATTTCCATCTCTAGCAATGATCTTGTGCTTCTAAACACTCAACATACTCGTAATCACCTCTCCTTATAGACTCCACTCAGTAATAGACAAGTTAGGACAACAAATTCCATGGATAACACATAAGAAAGACTCAAGAATCATTCATGAACACTCAAGAAAAGAGAAACACATTTTTCTTACTGAAGCTCTTCATTCACATGTCACATGAGTACAAAATGATACAACCCCTTCAAAATACAAGATTCTGTCCTTTATACTTTTTCAAGTGTCCTTTTTCACACTTGAAATTTGGTCCTCTCAACTTCTAATCTAAAAATATGTGCTTGAAGAGCTTCTAAAAATTCTCAAAAAATATATATGACTTATTCTATCTATGAGGAAGACTCTTCCTCATTTTTACAACATTCTGATAAATATTTTACAAGATAATTGGTTTTTCTTACAAAAAATCATATTCTAACATTTTCTTCCCGTCCTAGACTTTTTAGCAGTGGATTGACAAAAAGTCTCTTCTTCAACATTCCTTCACTTCTTTTTCCTTTGATATACCTGTCAAGTAAATCATGGCTTTTCCTTTCTATCAAATTTAGATTGTTCACCATTTCAAAAAGAGCTTTCCTCCAGTGTATTGCTGCCTCTGGTTTGTCTATCACATGCTTCTTTAAATACTTTGTGTATGGAGCTTCATAGGCAGTCAAGCGTGATTTAGTCACTACTGATAAATGTCCAAAAATCTCTGATTCTTTATTAAAGAACCCATAAGCAAAGGCATCTTCAAAAATTTCTAACTAATGGCTTCCCAAAAATACAGTTCTGCGATAGTATGCCATGATACATATTCTATCAGGTGTTTCATTCATATAAAAAAGTAATGCATCTGTTGGTGAGTTAAGTCCTATATAGTTAAGTACTCTCACATCTGTATCAATGAAAGTCTTTATACAAGTGAGAATTAACCTCATGATTTGTACAGTTAATATACAAGCTCGATCATTGACATCTTTGTATGCTTCTATAATAGATTCTTCTGTGTCTACCATGTATTTCTTTGTTGGCCATGATCCTTTCTTTGGTCCTACTATTTTAGGAAAAATCAGCCATCTTACTGGGATCAAGCCTTCATTTCTCCTGCTCCAATAGTCTGACCATTCCCTTCTTCTTGCCACTGGACAATATGCTAGATTAATCTTTAAGTGTAAAGGAGTCTCCAAATTTTTCTACAATCCTTATTGGCATCTAACCACATGGTTCTCTACTTTGGATTAGCTTTCTCAAAGATTTCCTTTGTAATTGATATATCTTCTTCATATTCCGAGTACTTGTTAGGTGGTGTTCCAACTCTTGCAGTCTGATAGTCCTTCATACTTTCCAAAATCATGCAAAATGGGATTCCAAGTCCATCAACTTCCCAATGATGTTGATCTAGAATGACACCATTTTCCAATGCAAATGTTACTATTTGTTCTTCATATTCATTATGCATTTTTCTAATGAACTCCATTCTTGATTCTCTGCTGGTTAATAATTGTTGTACAAATTCTTTAGAGTAATCTTGCTCCTGTCTATTGTCTGTTTCTATGTAACTATCCTCCTGTGGTTGTGACATTCTAGTTTCCTTCCTGTGATCTTCTTCTGCCTGTTCCTATAACCTCATTACCTATTCCTTCTCCCTTCCTCCTTGGCTTTCCAATTGCTTCTCTAATTCTGCTACTTCTCTCATTAATTCAATATTCCTTGAGCTCAACACTTCTTTTTCATTCCTCCATTCTTCCCTTTCTTTAATTGTATTTTGGTATAATGTATTATACCCTCTCATTGCAGTAGCAGCATGTGTACTAGCTTGTTTCTCCATTTCTTTGGTCTCTTTCAATTCCTCCTGTAATATTTGGACTTCTTTTTTCAATCCTTCCAACTCTTCTTGATTCTCATTAGTTGCTTGCCCTTCCACCTTTGCCTGCCCTTCCACCTTTGCAATATTCTCTACTTAGATTCTATTCTCTTTATCTCTCCTTCCATTTCAGACATACTTTCATTCTGTGTTGCACATTTCTCTTCTAAAAATCTTATCTTATTTTGGTTTTGAACCTCCTATGCTTTCATGTGGAATAGTCTTTCTAACACACTGTCATTCTTTCCCTGTATTTCCGTTATATGCTCGCTCATCTTCTCCTTTTCCTTCTTTTGCTTCTCTATGACTCTGCTACCTTTGATAAATTCTGATTCAGCAGCCATACCTGACATTATCATATTCTTGCTTGATGGTCTGAAAGGTTCTATATTATCCATGATAATTTTACAAGCACTTCGAATGACTTTTGGTATCCTTTCCAAACCATAACTAGAATCTATCTGCTTGAGTTCAAGTTGTTTTTCTTCCTTAACCTTCTCTTCTTCATCTCCTCCTTCATAAACAGATATTTGATCTGTTTTAAGATCTGATCCCTTTTCTTCCTTTAAATTCTCTTCAACCTCTTGGTCTGATTTAACTTTCTCACCTTCATTCTTGATTTCTTGTACCTATTCTAATACTGCATGTTCTGCTTCATTAGTTTCTTGCTTGATGGTCTGAAATGTTCTATATTATCCATGATAATTTTACAAGCACTTCTAATGTCTTTTGGTATCCTTTCCAAACCATAATTGGAATCTATCTGCTTGAGTTCAAGTTGTTTTTCTTCCTTAACCTTCTCTTCTTCATCTCTTCCTTCATAAACAGATATTTGATCTGTTTTAAGATCTGATCCCTTTTCTTCTTTTAAATTCTCTTCAACCTCTTGGTCTGATTTAACTTTCTCACCTTCATTCCTGATTTCTGCATGTTCTGCTTCATTAGTTTCTTCTTTGTCTAAATGCTCTTGCTGATTTTCTTCTTCCTTCTTCTCTTCATTCTCCAAGTACTCATTTCCTATTACTATATCATCTATATCCATGGGCTCATATGTTACATCCTGTTTCTTTATCTGTTCTTCATCTCTCGTTTGTTTTCCCAAATCCAATAAAACTTCTTCAATCTTCTTATTTACCTCTGCCTCTTCTTCTTTTTGATAGTCTTCTTCCTCCTCCTCTTCTTGTCCCTTAATTTTTCCAATCTTTTGTACTTCTTGCTCTTCTACAAAAGGTTAACAATATGGTTGCTATGAAGGTTTAGTCCAAATTGGTTTTGACCCTGTATCTACAACTCCTTCACTGAGTCCTACATTCACTATGATATTTTCTTGCAACATTTTTCCTTTCCCCTTCAACCTCCTCTTTTCTTCTCCAGGAGTGATTTCCTTTGTGGATTCTTCAACAATCTGGATTCCCTTTGAACTTCCAATCAATTTTTCTATTGATTTGTCCATCTCTAATGTCTGCACTGATTTTACTGGTGTGCTTGGTACATGTAAATTTAAGCTTCTCAATAGGAAGCCTTCTATATCAGTATCTGAGTCTGAAGATAAATTTGTTTCTTTGCTTGTTCTACCTACCTTTTTTGGTTTTACTTCCTCTTCCACCTATGTTATTGACTGTTCCATTGCTTTCCCCTTGCTTTTCCTAGTTAGTTTCTTCTTCTGAACATTCTTGTTTGGAACCCTTTTCTTGGAGACAACTGTGGTTCTAGTTTCAAGAGGTCCCTGCAACTCTTTAAAGTATGCCAATAATTCCACCTCCTTTTTAACAAACATTTCATTTGTCTTTATAGACATCATCTGATCATGAAGTTCTTCATACTATTCTATCTCCTCTTGTTTCCAATCGGTGGTCTCCAGCATCTTCTGATATTGGGCCTCATATAAAGCTCTCTTGTCACTTCCTTGAGTTCGATAAGCATAAAGTTGTTCCTTACTAGTCTGAGGTGGATGTGGATCTCTGTCAGCTTGTACCTCTTTTTGAGAAACTATGATTTCATCTTTGATAGCTTCTTCTTGTTCCAATTTCACCTTCTTGGGATCTGTTCTTCTCTTCTTGTTGGGAATTACTTCTTCAATCACTTCTTTCCTCTTCATACCTGATCCTCTCATTCCTGTTCTGACTCCATGTTCTCCAATCTCAATGACTTAAGATGGAATTTTTATTCCTGCTATGAGGCTTCTAAAATATTGAGCCGCAGGTGCCAGGTTCAATTGATCCTCCATGTCCAGAACATGATATATGATTCTGGTCAAAAATTGAGCTCCATTCATAAATTTTTCTGTTGCCAATGCAGCTTCTTTCACTTGTTTATGGATATAAGGAGTCACATCCATCACTCCAAAAGGTTTAGTTTTATCTTTATTATTGAGCATCATGAGAGTAACTACTTTATGGGGCATAGTGTATCTTGGCAACTTTGGGAAACAAAAAAACTGTAAAAATGTCCTTGCGGCAAAATCCCCATTCTCTCTGCCCTTGAAATCAGCAAACTTGGAGAAACTAGCATAAGTGGCTGCATTCTTTTTGACAAAGCTTCCATCCAATTTAGTTGCCATGGAATAAAACTAAAGAGTTGTTCTAATGTGTTCTGCCTTGATTGTGATATGTGCTTCTTTGCCCTCTTTATCTTTTACTGAACATCTGAAATATGCTTCATTTCCCTTGCCTAGCTCCACCAAACTAGACATGACTCGGGAGACTCTTTCAAAATCTATAAAAAAGATGGGTTTTTCCAAAATTTTGTGGAGTCCCACTGCCTTCCACCTCTTATAATTGGAAGTCACCCTCTGAAATTTATAGAATTCCTAGCATAGGATTGTATATTTGTTACCTCATACCTTTAGTGTGAAAATATGTTGACCAATGATTCGGATGGTTTCCTTAAGCTCCTTAATTATCTGTTTTGGTTTAGGAAGATCTTTTTCTGCATCATATTCTAACTCCAAAACTTCCTCAACTGACTCACTATCCAAGAACCAATGTCCCCTTGACACCACCACTAATTCAACTTTGAAGTCATGAATGGAAAGTTCTTTTGTATTCACCAACTTGTAAAGTCAAAAAGAAAATATACCACACACACACACTTCTCCATCATGAGTAGAGAAAAAGAAAAAAGATTACTTTGAAATAAAAGATTTCCTCCAAACCTCACACCATTCGTGATTTTCAAGACTCAGAATAGGTGATCATTACAGGTGAAGCAAGATTTCTATTGTTTTTTGTACTTGCTTGAGAAAGAAAGGAATTACTCAATCAACAAAATAAAAAATAGATAGTGATAAATCAAAAGATTTGTCAAGTTCCTAATTCTAACCGAGATCTTGCTTGTGCTTTAAAATTTGCAAGAAAAAAATAATGACAAAAATAGAAATGAAGATTTGAAGTCTTTTCTTTTTACAGAATTTGCACCTGATTTAATTTCATATATTTTCTTCCACTTGTTAAATGCGTGTTGCCATCACAAGCACGTTTAAACTCTTTCGGGTTCTTGGGAGTGGTAGGGGTCTACTAATCAGAGGCCCTAAAACTTGATTTTCCCAATTAACGCATTCACATCGTAGTACACGTAACACAGACTTCATTACCGTAACTTAATGGAATGGGTTAACCGTAAGTTAATGTAATCAAACAAAGATGAAAACACAGTACTACTCAGATTTCTCAAACACAACACCACGGCAACTCCACAGAACGTAATCGCCTAGATAGACAGTCTGGCAATACTACTGATCGTCACCGGAGCGTCCTTTCATTAGTTTATAAATAGATACAACTCTTCGAAATGACCTTTCGGTTCATGCGGAATAGGAAACCTTTCAGTTCGTGCGGGATAGAAAAATACAAGAATTATGGAAATACAAAGTGCCAATCTAGCTGCTTACATTGGCATGCACGGTGGACTTGAACCCGCAATGGAACAAAAGTCAGGGTTCATCTACTATACCCTGTAGATACATGGCACGAGCTAATTTAAAAGTTCCGGAAATTTTCTGCTTTAGAGAATCCAACATCAATTTTAAAGTTTCTGGTTCTACTAACTGTGCGTCAGTACGAATAGTGATGGAGAGTGTTAATCTCCAAAAGAACAACCTACTCTTGAAATGAGAGCACCTCTATATCAAGAGTAAGTCAAAACCTTTACCAATTTGGAGGATAAACATTCAATTATAAGGATTCTGGAAAATCTATGAAAAGGATGATTCTACAGAAAGTCTGCTGCACACATCTTTCTCATTGACTTATCAAATGTGTAAAGTTTTTAATAAAACTTTGCACAAGGTGTCGGCTAAAGATTGCGCACCTCCTCCAAGTCGAATCACTCCAAAAGATTCAGTAGATTTTGAGAAATCAACTTGACAAGTCACCTATGTCTAAAAATGTACTTCTGAGAAGTCGATTTAGACATCTATAACTTCTAAGACATGGTTCTCCAAGAATAGAACCCGTTCAAGCAAATGCTTTTAAACAGAAGTAGCTTACCTTTCAACTTAAAGATTAAGTGCTTACTTGCTCAAAACTTTAAACTATGGAAGGAGAACTGATCAAAACATTGACTTCAAATTTTGCACCTATTTCAGGAACCAGTGAACACTTCTTCACATACAAATGTTCCTACACATAATTCTCTCAACCTGATCACAATTGGAAGCTAAAAATTTGTACAGAGGTCAATCAACTATGGACATAGACTTGTACAAAAGCATTTGACAAAAGATGTAACACAGAAGGAGAAAACTCAGAAACATCGGGCGCAACATTTTGTTCATTTCTGAGAATTTTACATCTAGGGATGAGAGAGACTTAACTCACTTCTAGGATGGCTAAAAAACTCATACAACTTCTGATTACTCTATTCTCAAGCTCTCTCATACTTGTCCCGACATTTTCCATAGTATTTATAGGCAAATATTTACAAACTTATGACTATTCAAAAGTATAAGTGACCTATATCTGAACTAATGTACATATGTGTACATATCTTTCAATTCTTGAATGTAAACTTCTTCTATGCTTCAAAACTTGATCTTGTCTTCATTCTTTGACTTCCAAAACTTCAATTGTTGATTGCTCTGCACCAACAACAGAACTTGCGGTAATTACTTGACTCATTAATATGTCAGCCTCTGTCTGCAAAAAGGCCTCTTGCAGGTAGAAATCATTTGCAAGGGTGACGTCTCGATTCAACTTCATGTCTTCAATCTGTTTGTCAATTCTGGATAAACGTTCTGCTTGAGCACCCAATTGTTTCTCTCTTCTCTCTAATTCGTGAGACTGATATTGAATAGTTCGGTAATAAGCATCTCGTTCCCTTCGAGTCCCTGCGATATCCTTCTAGAGTTGAGCGGTTAACGTCATCTACGTTTTAAGAGTAGAATTCGCCTCAAACAGATTTGCGTTTGCGAACTGGAGTTCTGTATTAGTTTGCTTTGCTAAATCTGCCATTTCCTGTCCTTTCTACACGACTTCATCAAGTTGTACGTGTGTTTCTTCTAATAGATTTCCAAGTGCCACACGAGCATCTTCTCTATCCTGGGCTAACTGTTTTAACTGAAGAATTTCCGCATCAGCATCACTTAATAACTCATCTTTGGTTTGTATCTCAGCTAATGCAGCATCTCTTTGACTGATCAATGAATCCTGTTCGGCAAGTCTATCTTGTAGCTGTTGAATCTGTACATGCAAATCATGGTTTTCAACCTTTACTGCATCTACTTCCTCTTGTAATGGAGTAATATCCGCTTCTAATACATCTACTTTGTGTTGTAGTTCTTGTCTAAGATTGTCAATAACTTCCTTCATCTGCATTGGTAGTTGCTGTGACAATTGGATCAACATCCGACCCATGGATGCTAACTCAGTAAACATGGGGACTGGAAGAGAAAGAGGAGGTAGTGGCTGGGATGATGAAGCCGACAAGAGGTGATGGGAAGATGGTGGAGAATAGTTAGGTGAAGAGGATGAAGTAGCAGGTTCTTCAGGAACAATTGGTGGAACAGGGATAATGGGTTGAATGGGGACAATGGGCTCGACCGGAGGCATTCGTGGAGGAATGGGTATAAGAGTGGTGGGGATCAATACGATTCCAGTAGTCTGCCGCGTATTCACTTCATTCCGGTCAATTACATCATTGACCAAGGTAATTACTTCAGTTAATATTTTTGCAACAAGGTCCTGCACATCCACCTGAGTCTGCTGCTGAGATTCTTCCTTAGAAGAAATTGCGTCAGAGACGGTGGTGGACGCACTTTGTTCCTGCTGCTTATTCGGAGAAGAAGGACCAGAAGATTCTACATGAATTGAAGTGGTGGTGTCGTGGAAAATTTCTTCTTCAGTTCGTTCTGCTTTATTTCTAGCGGCGAAACCTTGTTCTTGACTTTCAGAGGTGCTTATCCTTCTGCGTTTCCGGCAAAGGAGTTGGAAGATATCTTCATCATCATCTTCTTCGTGTTCGAGCACTTGGGCAGATTCTTCGTGATACAATATTGGAGCTCTTGGCAGGGGTTGCGCGGCTTGAATGATTGGGAACAGAAAGGTAATGATATGCGGTAGACGTGAACGCGGAAGCTCTCCCTTGTTAACATGCTTAATAACCGTAATGCATTCACGGTGAATGCGCCGGAAATAGAACGATGCAAAATTAACAGGCTCACGAGAAGCCATGTCAATCATTGAATAAAATGGGCGAGAGATGTCGTAAGTGCGTTTCTGTAAGTTAAGAATAGCAACGAGAAATTGCAAGGTGGTATGTTCAGGGTCAGGGCGACACAGAATGGCGAATTCATTCGAGGAGGATTGTGGGAATAATTCTACCATAGTCGCAATAGGAAGGAGAGGACCATTCTCCACGCCTTCTATGGGCAAACGGAATGCGGCAGCAAATGATGCTAAGGTGATGACGACGCGAGATGGTAAACATGTAATTGGCTAACTCTGCTCGGTAGCAGGAGTGGCGGCAATGGCTGCAATAATCTGTGCATAATAAGGATGACACTCCACTGAATGCCAAGGCAATTCAGCGAAGTTCATCAAGCCACGGACACGCAAGAACTCACTCACGTCATGAGGAAGTCCGTCACGGAATGTAGAAAAATTAGCTAATGCTTCCATGATGCGTGCGCAAAAGCACAAAGACACTAGTACACAGTAATCACAGAAAACACAAAGCACACAGAGTTCACAGACACAATAGTGATTAACAGCGAAAAGAAGAAGATTAAGTAGATACTCAGTAACGGGAGGCGATCGAAAATGTTAATCATCGCGCGATGTTGAGACGATAACCTTCATAACTATCGTGTGCATGCATATGCAGAATTAATAATACAAGGCGGCTTTTAATCATAATTAGATATCAAAACGAGAATATTTACAGGCTTATTCATCTAACACGCAAAATTAAAAAGAAAGTAAATAACACGAAGAACATGTCAGCGAGAATCAAGTGCTTGGTGATACGGCCGCAACTTTGAACCATTGATTACTTTAGGAAGAGGAATTTTGGTCAAGGTAGTCAACCCAAAAGTAGCTGGCCCCACTTGTTCACTAATTCGATAAGGACCGAACCACTGTAATTTGAATTTTCCAGCAGAACGATTTGATTTTGCATTATAAAACAGCACAAGTTGCCCCACTGTAAAAACTAGAGTTTTGAGATACCGATCATGAGTACCGGCTTGTCGCAAGTGAACTTCTTGAAGGACCAACAAACTTTCCCAGTGATGTTCATCTAAATCTCTGAGTGTGTCCAACCGAAATGGCAAAGAGTCTTCAGGTAATAATTTCTGATTGATGGCCACACGTAAGCTGGGTACTACAAGTTCCATTGGCGCAATTGCTTCCAGCCCATAAGCCAGCTTGAAAGGAGTCAGTCCAGTTGCTACTTTGTATGTAGTCCGGTATGCCCATAATACTGTAGGTAGTAACTGATCCCATCTTTCTGGTGATTCCACAACCAATTTGCGCAACATACTTAACAAGGTCTTATTATTGCTTTCCGCCAATCCATTGGCACGAGGATAGTACGGTGAACTGAATTTATGTAGAATTTGAAAAGAGTGCATTAGTACTCGCATTAAATTGTTGACAAAGTGTGTTCCTTGATCTCTCACAAATTCCAGAGCTAATCCATAATGTGGAAAAACATCCTTCATGAGGCACTTTGCTACCGAAACAGCTGTAGCGGACCGTAAGGCCCAAGCTTCTGCCCACCTGGTAGCGTAATCTGTACAGGTCAAGATGTAACGATTATTGCTAAGGGTTGCTGGTGGTGTGATAGGTCCAATAAAATCAAGGCCCCACTTCTGAAAGGGTTCCAAAGGCAATACAGGTTGCAAAGGAAAGAAATGGCATTGTAATGGCAGTCCAGATTGTTGACAATTGTCACACTGCTGCACAAACTAAGCTACGTCTCTGTACATGGTAGGCCACCAAAGCCCACTTTGCAGAATTTTCCGGTATGTAAGATCTACGATAAAATGTTGCCATAGCAATAACCGAGTTTACTTCATGTGGGGGAATATAGCGAAGTAAGACACCAGTATGATCCATGTAATACAACTGTCCTATAATCAATCGGAATCTGCGACTGTAAACTGCAATTTTCCGACGCATAGCAAGAGAAGTTTGAGGAGGAAGACATCCATCAGTAAGAAAGGTTAATAATTGATCATAGTAGGTAGGTGGCACCAGAGGTTCTACAGATTCATCACTAGTCGTTTCAGTAACGTAAATTGCTGGTGTGGTGTCATCAACGCCCACTGGAGCTTCACCGGAATCCAACCGAGAGAGAAAATCTGCTAATGCATGTGTAGTGCCGGGTTGATGAATCACTTCATAATCGAATTCTTGTAACAATAGAACCCAACGTGCCAAGCGACCACCTAAATGCTGCTGCCATACCAGATACACCAGCGTAGCATGATCTACATGAAAGATGAATTTTCGGCCTAATAAATAATGCCGGAATTTCTTTATAGAATACACCAAACCGAGACATTCTCTTTCAGTCACTGAATAATTTCTTTGAGCAGGAGCAAGTCGACGACTTGCGTAATAGACATGCCTGAACCAATTATCAGATTGCTGCATTAAAACACTTCCAATTGCTATGTCTGAGGCATCGACAAAGACGTGGAACGGGCGTTCCCAATCCGGGGTTGCAAAATTGGTGCCTGAGTTAATAATTCTTTTAAACGATCGAAGGCAGTTTGACATTCTGGAGTCCAGTCGAACTGCCGTGGAGTGCTCATCATGAGTCGATTAAGTGGTATGGTGAGATGAGCTAACCACCGTAAATGGCGACCATGCCACCGAATCTATCCGAAGAATCGCATAACTTCTTTTGGTGTGGTAGGCACAGGTGCTTCCAACATGGCTGCAACTTTGTCTGGATCAACTTGTATTCCTTGTGCGGATATAATGTGGCCAAGGAGTTTGCCACAAGTGACCGCAAAAACAGATTTTGTCGGGTTCAGGCAGAGTCGGTATTCACGACATTTCTCAAAACAACACCGTAAATGTAATAGGTGTGCCACAATCTTGCCGAATAAGGAGAAGTCATCTAAGTATACTTGCATAAAAGAAGTGAGGTAGGGTGAAAAAATTTCCTGCATACAGCGTTGGAAGGTGCTGGGAGCATTCCTTAACCCAAACCACATGACCGTACAAGCAAAAACACCCTAGTTGGTAATGAAAGTTGTCTTCGGTATGTCTTGTTCAGCCATTCTGACCTGGTTATAACCACTGTAGCCGTCCAAAAAGGAGTACATCTCATGCCCGACCACTCTGTCAAGCATTGTGTCAAGAAAGGGGAGAGGCAACGGATCAGGTAAGGTGGCCGCATTCAGTTTTTGGTAATCCACACAGATTCGGAGCTGCTTATTTTTCTTAGGAACAATAACAATCGGTGATATCCATTTAGCGTATTCTATTGGTACGATGAATCCCACCTTCAATAACCTATCAAGCTCTGCTTTGAGCTATGCTGCATAGTTGGGATTCATACGGTAACTGGATTGTTTAATTGGCTTCGCTTCCGGCTTAAGCACGACTCGATGTTGATAGATCCGCGGATCAAGACCTTTCATATCGCGGTAATCCCAGGCAAAAACATCAGAAAATGCACGCAGAAGTCGGATCAAATCTTCTTGAAAGGCCTCGGACAATCCGGCCTTAATCTTAACAGGTCGCGGATTAGCTTCATCACCCAAATTATAGGTCACTAACTGGTCTTCCGGGACATAAAATTGACGAGGTTTCCCCAAGTCGTCAGCTGATTGTAAAAGTTGATGTAGAGTAGCTCCATCCATAGCAACATCATCATCTACATCTGTATCTCTGGTCACGGGAACAACCGTACAGGCTGCCGGACTCCAGTTATCTGCTACAGCTTGAAGATCTATAGTACCTAAGGAAATCAAATCTTTATTGTTCTGTAGAAACGTTTCTTCTTCATCATCAGATAAGCCATCCAACATGTGGACTGGCTCTGCTACATAGGGTCTGGCATGTAGTTCACAGGGCTGAATAGCATCCAATTTGACAACATATTTACGGTGGTTGTCTTTGAAAGTCAGTTCCTGCGCTGACCAATCCTTTATAACTTTGGCCTGTTTCAACCATGGTCGACCGAACAGAAGATTATAGTCGAGGCTGGACTCTGGTAGTTCTAAGACTACGAAAGTCATTTTAAACATGGTGCCCTGTAAATTAATGGGGATATTCCTTACGAGTCCCACCGGATGAACTCGGGATTGATCTGCCATTTTGACAAAGAATTGAACGGGCTCGATTTGGGTCCACCCTAACTTCTTGCAGAGAGCTGCAGTTGCTATGTTCACACTGGAACCACCATCGATTAACACTTGCGTAATCTTGTGATTTTTATGCCAGACAATGATTAAGGGAACATAATGATCCACCGTAGAATCAGCTTCCGGTTGTATTGCTGCAGTCGCCGGGGTACTAGGAGATCCGGGACTAACCTGTTGTTGAAACTGCTGCCTAACTCCTGGCACTAAAGCGAGTAGCTGTCCCAAGGGAAGTGTAATGGAGGCCTTAGAGAGAATATCCCATACCTAATATGCTAGAATTGTACTCTTCCCCGATTCTGATGATGATTCTCCTATTATAGGGGTAAAATCTTGTTCATGCGCTCCCTCCTTTGGCAGGGGAACCTGTGTCACCGGAACTGGATCAGGGAACATCGTAGGCTCTTAGTGGTCCATTGGCTAGCTTTGTTATACATTCTCTGCTATTCACGGATGCCAGGTTCAAACACCTCCACTGCTGGTTGCAACTGCTTACTAGATCGTGTCTGGACCACTAATGCTTGGGTTTCCACTGGTGAGATATAGACCATATCAGTCATCGGGTTTTGACGTTCTTTCTTTCTTTGATCATATTCGGCTGCATCCTTGCAGAATCTCCGGATGTGGCCAAGTTCACCGCAAAAGTGACATTGAGGTAGTGGCAAAGAAGTATTTTCTGCCGATGTACTGGCCTACCATCGATTTGTATTGAAGTTGGTATTCCGCTGTCCCCGGTAATTTTGGTATCCTTGTGACTGATTGTTTCGCATCTGCGGAGGCACGTAGTGAGTGGCTGGCTGCCCTGGTTCTTGTATAATGGCATTTACAGTTGCTTGTCCCTACACTTTGGCGTTATACGCACAATTTTCGGTGGAATGTCCAGTGGTATTGTAGATAGCACAATACATCTGATTAAGGGCACAGGTAGCACTGGTGTGCCCAAGATTTTTGCACTTAATGCAGTACATCTGTTTAGCCGAATCCTCTACAACGTTTCTACTGGCTTTCAGCCACTCCAAGTCTTCAGGGAATCCTCCAACCTTATGCTCGAGTTGTAGGGTCATCGCAATAACAATATCCAGTGTCATAGATCCCACACAAGGAATGATCATAATTTGTCTTAATTGTGGGGTTAACCCGTTAGTAAACCATTGAGTTATCACATCATCCGACAGATTGGCATGTGCCGGCGGCAGTTGTCTTAAATGAGTTCTAAACAATGTGGCATATTCCTGCATAGTCTGCTGCAGCTTCTGTTTATTGTTCTGCAAGTAATCGAAGATTTCGGCAGGGTTCTTCTTCAACCGAAACCTCTGTAAAAACGCATCCCTTACCGCCTCATAGGTAACGAAATGATTGAAATCGTGTTCTGTTAACCATCGCGCTGCTTCATTGACTAGTGTTGACTGGAAGATGATGGCCTTGTATGCCGGATCGGGTGGATGGTTTAGTACGTCATAACTTATTTCAAAGGTGCGTACATGGGCATCAGGGTCGTCACCTGGAAATCCACCAAACTTGGTGTATGTTACTCCTGTTGGAACCGGGCGAAGTGGAAGTGGTTGTTGTTGTTGCTGCTGTTGTTGTTGCTGTTGTTGTTGCTGTTGTTGTCCACTCATGGTGCTAGTAGTGGTACTGTTATTATCTCCTGAGTTCTGAGGTGGCGTTTCTTGTCCTTCGGAGTCTGTATGGTCAGAGTGCTCACCTTTTGCCTTGAAAATAGCGTTCAGCCTCTTATGGATCTCTAATTTGAATAGCCTATCCTCTTCTTTGGTATCAAACATAGGCACACTTACCCCGAACAATGGTGTCCGGAATGAAGATTCACCAGGGAATATCACACGGTCACCGAAAAACTATAAATTCCCTGCAACTGGGACCGAACTATCATCGGAATTCGTCAAACTTTCCCCAAAACAGGCTTTCACCTTCAAGAATCTCTCTGGGCAAGACACCTCTATCCTCAGACGGGTTCGAATCATGACCAGACGGCGTCGAGTCAACTGCACAATGTGTCCCTGTACACTCTGAAGTTTCTGTACCTTCTGCAGACTGTATCGGAATTTTACCGGAATCTACCAGAATTACAGTATGTTCCACCAGAATGCTACCAGAATCATTGCTAATGTGCTTCGCTTCTTCGACGACTAGGCTTAACCGATCTGTGCTTCTGCCTCTTGGGGGTGTTCCTAACAAATTTGGTACCGCCCAAGGCTGTCGGTCTCTCCTGTACTTCGGATACGACTCGCCGGACCGAGTAACCGGCATATATCACCTTTGCAACACTTGCGTACTACTCCACCTTACTGTTGATTCATAATCTATGGCCACCTTCCCACAGACGGCGCCAGTGTTAAATGCGCGTTGCTGTCACAAGTACGTTTAAACTCTTTCGGGTTCTTGGGAGTGGTAGGGGTCTGCTAATCAGAGGCCCTAAAACTTGATTTTCCCAATTAACTCATTCACATCGCAGTACACGTAACACAAACTTCATTACTCTAACTTAATGGAATGGATTAACTGTAAGTTAATGTAATCAAACAAAGAAGAAAACACAGCACTACTCAGATTTCTCAAACACAACACCACGGCAACTCCACAGAACGTAATCGCCCAGACAGACAGTCTGGCGATACTACTGATCATCACGGAGCATCCTTTCATTAGTTTATAAATAGATACAACTCTTCGAAATGACCTTTCGGTTCATGCAAAATAGGAAACCTTTCAGTTCGTGCAGGATAGCAAAATACAGGAATTATGGAAATACAAAGTGCCAATCCGGCGGCTTACACACTCTTTTTTTTCTATTTTCCTTTTCCTCTCCTTTTTTTTCAATAAAATTTTTCCATATATATTTTTTATTTTTTTTTGTTTTACTTTTTCCTGTATTTTCTTTTGATTTTGTCTGATTTTTTTTTTTGTATTTTTTCTTTTCATTTTTTCATGTATTTCCCTAAATATTTTTCTAACAAACATTTACATCTATTGGTCATCCTATACTTGATCTGTTGGCTAGTACATAATACATTGTTTTATTTGTCTTTTGAGTTAATAAATAGGCAAATGACTGAGCAAACTCTCTTCCCCTCCTACTCTTTTTCCAAGAAAAAGAGTTGTGACACATGCATGGGAATGCTCTCATGTGCCTAGTGAATGCACGACATTGTAATGTTGCCCTACTCATGCATACTCTAGAAATGCATTTCTCAACATGATTGCAAAATTGAGGTCTTAGGCAATGTACCCAAGTGGTTGCCTGATGAAGAGGCTTTCCTACAATGAATTCTAGAGAACTTATGTGGTTGTAAATGATTGTGATTTTCACTTGTGTGTTGTACTTCTGGTACCAGGTTAGTCTCCCTAATCCAATGGTTCTATTTTGTGTGTGGAACTTCCTTGAACCCTTGAGACATACTTTTTCTGAGCACTACTTCATTTCTTTAGGTCTCCATACCCACTTAGTCTTCGGCCTTAGAGTCTTTTGGACTGATTTTGGCTTCCACCTCCAGACTTGCTTCAGAATTGATTGCTTCTTCTCATGTCCTCCTTGCCTATGTTGATATTTGCTTTTATCATGGAAAATATTCTTATGTAGATCCAAAGTTGCTTTTAATGGAAAAAGAAATTTCTGCATTTCCAAGCTATGAATCTCCTCATTGGTTTCCTGCTTATCATGACCAACAAAAGGCATTAAAAGTCTTTCGTCATTCAATTTCAAATGAAGAGACATTTTTTCAAAGTTCATTATGACCTTTCCTTGTTTCATCCATGGTTGTCCCAAAATCATTTTTTCACACATCATGTGATTAGGCCATTCTTCACATTCTATATTCATCTGTTCTTGGTCAAATTTGACTATGACTGTTTGTGTAGACAAAGTTTGAACTATATGCCTATCTAGGGTTTTAATTAATGTTTTACTCATCTTTCTTTTTGTATTTAATCTATTTAGTAATTCGGTACTAATTAGATTTACTTGTGACCCCGCGTCTATAAAACCCTAATTTCTTCTTCTTGAAAATTCATCAAAATTATAGGCAAATGTTCTCTCGCTTTCCCTGTAGGTTTTTCACATATCAATACCTCTTTGATTTCCTAATATTTTCTCATTTTTCCCTTAGATGCTTGTTGAGCCTCATTCCTCATTCTTTCTTCTTCTTGCTTCCTATGTTTAGCTTGCTTGCAGATCTTTATGTCTAACATGAACATCATGATATGCCTTCTATCTCTTCTTATCTGCATAGATACTCATGACAGCTTGGAGTCTTGAAGCTCCTAATTTCTCTAATTCAAAAACTCTTTCTGACAACTCTTGTCTTGACCATTTCATCTGATTCCCCATGTTCAATGTAGGTATAAGAAATTATAGTGGCAAAACTGCATTTTGTCCATATACCAAATTAAAAGGTCTTGTACCAATAGCAGTCTTATATGCCGCTCTATAAACCCATAGAACATCATGAAGTTGTATATCCCAATCAGTTCTATTTGGATTTACAAGTTTTGATAATACAGTACAAAGTACTTTGTTTGTACTTTCTACTAATCCATTTGCTTGAAGATGGTAAGGGGCTGATTTTCTATGAATAATTATAAAATGATCAGTGATGTTTTCAATAACTTGGTTAAGGAAATGAGTTCCCCTATCACTTACCAATTCAATTGGTAATCCAAATCTGGTGATTATAATTTCATAAAGAAATCTTGTTGTAATATGAGCACAATTTTCTTGTGGCTTTTGCTTCTGCCCACTTTGTAAGATAGTAAGTTGCTACAATGATATATTCTGCACGAGAATTTTTAGCTGGAGGGTGTATTGGTCCAATGAAATCTATTCCCCATTTAGAAAAGGCTGTGTCTGAAATTAATGGTGTTAATGGCATATCATCTCTTCTACTAGGTTGGCTTACTTTTTGACATATTTCACACCTTTTCACAAACATTCTAGCATCAAGGAAAAGAGTTGGCCAAGAGAATCCGGAATATAGGATTAACTTAGCAGTTCTTTCACTTGAAAAGTGACCTCCTACTACACCTGAATGAGCCATCTCCAGAATTCAATGTGATTCACATGATATAAGTGCCCAGCCAGTAACACAAAACTTCTGCTTTGTAATAGAAGATGTGTTGTGCTTTTAGTAGTCCTACAAGGTCCAAAAGTCAACAAAGGTACCAGTGTATTTTCCCAATTGGGAATGCTTTCTATCTTGAGTAGGTAAGCATCTGGCAACTCATCATCTATAGGGGACTCTTGTTCTTTGGTTTGTATTCTAGAAAAATGATATGCTCTCAAATGTGTTCTTCCTTGCCTTACTACAACTTCAAAATCGAATTCCATGAGAAGTAAAAATCATCTCACTATTCTTCCTGTACGACAAGGTTTATTCACCAGGTACAATAATGCTTGGTGATCCACAAAAATTTTAAACTTGTTGGCTAAAAGGTAATGCTTGTACTTTTTATAGAAAATACCATTCCTAATCCCTCCCTCTCAGTGGTTGTATAATTTTTCTCAGCTTGATTCAATTGCCCACTAGCATAAGCAATTGGAAAATCCAACTTGCTTCCTTCAACAGGTTGTGCAAAGACACATCCTAGAGAAAAATTAGAGGCATCAACATGGACATGAAAAATTTGATCCCACTGTGGAGTTTTAAAAATGGGTGTTATAACCAAACAAGTTTTTAGGATTTCAAAGGCTTTGTCACATTCTTGGGTCATTCAAACTTATTAATTAGTGCATAAAGAGGTTTAACAATGTTTGCAAACTTATACAGAAAATTCTTATAATATCCATAGTGACCCATGAAGATTTGCAGTTCCTTCACATTCATTGGCTTAGGTAGGTCCACAATAGCTTTAATTCTACTTTCATCAGCGGAAATTCGATTTTCAGAGACTATGTGGCCTAACATTCTCCCTTGCCTGACAAAACTTCCTTGTTTTCCACCCATTCTAATAGTTTTTTTGTGATGGTAAGTGGATAGCTATCTTGTATCATGGGCAAGAAAACTATGGGGGATAGCCATTCTGTATGCTCAATCTCATAGATAAATTTGGGTTCAATTAACCGATCTATTTCCTCTTTTATTTCCTCTATGAATAATTATAAAATGATCAGTGATGTTTTCAATAACTTGGTTAAGGAAATGAGTTCCCCTATCACTTACCAATTCAATTGGTAATCCAAATCTGGTGATTATAATTTCATAAAGAAATCTTGTTGAGCACAATTTTCTTGTGGCTTTTGCTTGTTAGACGGCCGCCGAATAAGGACAAATGTACTAGGACAAGCGTCTTAAATATAAAGAACCTTTCGAGAAACGCGCAGGTAACAAAAGATTCGCGCACCAATGTAAAAATTCTTCTATATAAGGCAATGAGAAAGAGTGGCGAGAGAGCGCCCATTTTGGAATTGCAGTGTATCGTTTGAGTGTGTATTTCTGCTGTGCTCTGTTCTGTTCTGTTCTGTTCTATTCTGTCTGCTCTTTGTCGGGCCGTTTGTTCGCGTCTTAATACATATTTACGAACAGTTGTAGTGTGTTACGAATCTATTCGGTAATGGTTAAGTGTGTCGCTGAGTATTGTTAAGTGCAGCGTGTTGTTATCAGTTCTTTGGCGAAGCAGAGTACATGGAAGTAGTTTCACTGTGGTCTGTTAAGGTTCTGTGAAGTAAATGAAGTCGATACAATAGTCCGCGTTCTCTGTGGATTCCGATCTCAGGAAGGACTTGTATCTGTAAGAGCCGGTGTGCCTTGGAATTAGTGATAAGATTGTTACGGTTCGGCTGTTGTTGAGTTGACATACTGTAAGTTGTATACTTTTGAGCATAGTTGTTCGATGTGCCTCCGAGTCAAGAATAGGTGCATCCTGTGTAATATTCAGCGAATGAAGTTGAGTAGTCAAAGTAGTTTAAGTCAGAAACGGATTACTGCTCTTATACTATAGCAGACCTAGTCCGGAAATGTCCAACGTCCCTGTAAACCGCGTAGTTCGCAGTGTTCAGAGTCAAGTACTGAGCTAAGACGTGATAGAGTATTTATGATTGTGTGAGAGGTTGGGAAAATAGTACAGGGCCTCTGTCTAACAGACCCCTACCACTCCCAAGAACCCACGTGGCTAAGAGATAGAGTGCTTTTAATTATCACAGTAGTCCACAGTACTCGAAGTCCAGATTCAGAGTCTGTAGACTACCGAACGGCTAACATTTGGCTAACATTTAACATTTTGGCTAAACGTTTAACATTTGGCGTCGTCTGTGGGAAAGTGGCACTAGAGTACCAGTTGTTTGTCAGAAGCAAACGTTTAGTAACATTTGAGTAACTAGCAGTAGCAACAGACCCAGATTGTTGCAAACTGTTCAGATAGGGTTACTGTGTAATGATACATGCCGGTTACTCGATCTGGTGAAATATATCCTAAGAACTGTAAAGCTGAAGCGAGTAAAGCGATAAAGATAGCCTTGAAAGAAGAAGGTCTAACCCAATCTGACCCAGTAGACAGACAAATTGAGAACGTCACGATTGATTCCGGTCATATTCCGAAGGGACGATCAACGCCTTTGGTACATTCTGGTGCTACTTCGACCCAGCCTATCGAAGATATAGCCATTTCAGAATCTACCAACACGCCATTAGAAACCAGTCTAAACTCAGAATTATATACGATTAGAAACACTTTAGGAGAAGAGATCGGTAAAAGCGGAAAAACACTGCATTCTGGCACAATTTCGGCTCATTCCGGTGATATTCCGGTGATAGAGTCACCAACTGTAGGCAAAGACTTTGCATTTTTCACGGAATCTTCAGCCCAACCAGCGTGCTTGGAAGAAAGATTTCGGATATTGGATATCCAGAAGGAAGGAAAACTCTTCGAAGCAGAAGTGCGACGCATTCTAAGTAAAAACAGCACACCAGAAGGCACGCCATCCGGCGACAAAAATCTCGAGAGTTCAACTAACCAACATCAAGATACAGAAGAAGGGCTGAATACACTCACAATGAACGGACAACAACAGCAACAACAGTTATGTCAACCAAGACCGCCTCCAACAGGAGTAACATACACAAAATTCGGTGGATTCCCAGGAGATGATCCGGATGCTCATGTACGCACTTTCGAGATAAGTTATGCCGTTCTTAACCATCCACCGGATCAGGCGTATAAGGCCATCGTTTTTCAATCGACACTGGTAAATGAAGCAGCTAGATGGCTTACGAAATACGATATTAGACATTTCGGTACCTATGATGCAGTTCGAGACGCTTTTTTGCAACGATTCAGGCTAAAGAAGAATCCCGCCGAAATCTTTGATTATTTACAAAACAACCGACAAAAGGCTAATCAGACTGTCCAGGAGTATGCTACACTCTTTAGAACACATTTACGGCAGATACCACAGGCCCACGCTAACTTACCTGATGATGTCATCACTCAGTGGTTCATCAACGGCTTAACCCCACAACTGAAACAGATCATGATCATAAGATGTGTGGGAGCTATGACGCTGGATGCAATCATTGCCATGGCTCTACAACTAGAATCCAAGGTTGGTGGATTTACAGAAATCTGGAGTGGTTGAAAACAAAAAAAACTATGGCTGAAGACATAACCAGACAAGTATACTGCATCACATGCAAAAATTCAGGTCATACTAGTGCCAATTGTGCACTAAATCACACGTTTTGCGCTATCTGCAACACTGCCGGACACACCACCCAAAACTGTGTTTACAATGCTAGAATACAGGGAATAGCAACGGTCAATGCAGTTATACAAGAACATGGACAGCCAGCGAATCACTATGTGCCTTCGCAATTGAGAAACAATCAACCACAAGGATATCGGAACTACCGAGGACAGAGGAACAACCATTTCAATACAAACCGCTGGCAAAACGGACCACCACTGGAAAATCCCAATCTACCCCCACCTCGCTGTCACTTTTGCGGCGAATTCGGACACATCAGGAGATTTTGCAAAGATGCAGCGGAGTACGATCAAAGGAAGAAGGAGCGGCAAAACCCAATGGCCAACATGGAACAAATTACACCAGTAGAAATGCAAGCTACTACAGTACAGACCCGATCAGGTAAAGAGCTGCAGACAACAGCAGAAGTATTCGAACCAGGGATACGAGAACAACATAGGATGTATAACAAGGCTAGTCACTAGACCGCAACTGAACCACCAGTGTTCCTAGAACCTATTCCGGTGACTCAGGCTTCGTCAAGGGAAGGAACGCAACAAAAGGAAACAACAGCGGAGCCATCATCAGCAGTAGACACAACAGCAGAAACTTCTACACTAGCGGAGACCTCAAGTCCAAAGGAGCAGGACAACCAATCTCAACAAGCCTGGGCAATTTTATCCAAGGCATCTATCACTTTGCCTCTCGTCCAACTACTGGCCTTAGTACCTGGGATTCGACAACAGTTCCAGCAACAGTTCAGTCCGATGCCTTCTTGTATTCCGGCAACAGCAGCAGTTCAACCGGAACCTGATTCTACCGTTGATCATTCGGTTCCCTTGATTACAGTATGGTACAAGAATCATAAAATTACGCAGGTATTGATTGATGGAGGATCTGGTGTGAACATTGCAACAACATCCTTATGCAAAAGGTTAGGATGGACCGAAGTTGAACCAGTGGAATTTTTTGTGAGAATGGCAGATCAATCTAGAGTCCACCCTGTAGGACTTGTGCGAAATGTACCCATCACTTTACAAGGTACGACCTTTAAAATGACCTTTGTTATACTAGATCTACCAGAATCCACTTTAGATTACAATCTTCTTTTCGGCCGACCTTGGCTGAAGCATGCGAAGGTAATACAGGACTGGTCTGCACAAGAGCTTACGTTCAAAGATGCCAACCGTAGATATGTAGTAAAATTAGATGCTATACAACCGTGCGAGCTCCACGCTAGACCATATTTTGCTGAACCAGTCAACATGTTAGATGGACTATCAAATGATGAGGAAGAGGAATTTCTGAAGAGTAATGCTGATTTAATGTCTGTAGGAACTATTGATCTACAGTCTGTTATAGATAACTGGAACACTTCAGTTTGTACAATTATACCTATCACCAACACAGTTAAGCATGAAGGAAGTGTCCCAACACATGATCATGAATTACAATCGCTGTTCAAGTCAACAGACGATAGAGAGAAACCGCAACAGTTTTATGTCCCCGAAGACCAGCTGACCACGTACAACCTAGGAGATGAAGAGCATCCAAGACCTGTAAAGATAAGGCAAAACTTACCGGAATCATTTAAAGCTGACCTGATTCGACTCCTTCGCGAATTCTCAGACATCTTTGCATGGGATTACAAGGATATGAAGGGATTAGATCCGCACATTTATCAACATAAAGTTCTGTTGAAGCCTGAAGCTAGACCAAACAGACAGCCCGGCTACCGGATGAATCCCAATTATGCATCACAGGTAAAAGCTGAACTTGATAGGTTATTAAAAGTCGGATTCATCGTACCAATAGAACATGCTGAATGGATTTCACCAATTGTGATCGTGCCAAAGAAAAATAAGCAACTACGAATCTGTGTAGACTATCGGAAATTAAATGCAGTAACAGTACCAGATCCTTTCCCGATCCCCTTTCTAGATACAATGCTCGATAGGGTAGCAGGTCATGAAATGTATTCATTCTTAGACGGATACAGTGGTTACAATCAAGTGAGAATGGCCGAAGAAGATATACCAAAAACCGCATTCATTACCAATTGGGGTGTCTTTGCTTGCACGATAATGTGGTTTGGATTGAGAAACGCACCAAGCACATTTCAAAGATGCATGCAGGAGATTTTTTCTCCTTATCTTACTTCGTTTATGCAAGTATACCTCGATGATTTTTCAATTTTTGGTAAGATGATAGCACATCTATTTCATTTACGGTGCTGCTTTCAAAAATGCAAAGAGCATAGACTCTGTTTGAATCCAAACAAATCAGTGTTTGCGGTCTCATGTGGCAAGTTACTTGGCCACATTGTAGCTGCACAAGGTATCCAAGTCGATCCAGATAAGATTTCGGCAGTATTAGAAGCTCCGGTGCCAGTTTCTCCAAAAGAAGCTATGCGCTTTATGGGCCAAGTACGGTGGCATGGAAGACACTTACGGTGGCGTGCTCATCTGGCAATACCACTAAACAAGCTAATCAGTAAAACACCTCGACAATATGAATGGACCCAGGAATGCCAGATAGCCTTTGATCGTTTAAAGCATTTATTAACACAAGTTCCTATTTTACAACCGCCGGACTGGGATCACCCATTTCACATATTTGTTGATGCTTCAGATATAGCAATAGGAAGTGTATTGATGCAACAAATTGATAAATGGTTCAGACCGGTGTATTATGCAAGTCAAAGATTAGCCCCTGCTGAGAAAAATTACTCTGTAACAGAAAGAGAATGTTTAGGACTAGTATATTCGGTCAAAAAATTTAGACATTACTTGCTAGGCCGTAAATTCACATTTCATGTAGATCACACTGCACTTGTCTATCTAGTTCGGCAGCAGCATCTAGGAGGCCGATTAGCACGATGGGTCTTACTATTGCAGGAATTTGATTACGAAGGCATTCACCGACCAGGCAGTTCACACGCCTTAGCAGATTTTTTATCCCGCTTAGATTCCGGTGAATCTCCGGTGGGTATAGATGACACGACACCCGCAATTTATGTATCAGAACCAATTACTGAAGAATCTGCAGACCCACCTGTTCCATTTTCATATTATGATCAGATCTTGACCTTTCTCACTGATGGTTGCCTTCCATCTCAAGTTTCAAGACCAGTACGCAGAAAAATTGCAGTCTTTAGCCGCCGATTTCGGTTAGTTGCTGGCGAACTATATTATGCAGATCACACCGGAATCTTACTTCGCTGTATTCCTCCGCATGAAATTAACTCAGTTATCACGATGGCTCACTCGACACCTACTGGTGGTCACTTTGCCACAGATTTGACTCACCGGAAAATTCTGTAGAGTGGACTCTGGTGGCCAACTATGTACAGAGATGTGGCCCAATTTGTCAAACACTGCGATAACTGTCAAAGGTCTGGACAACCGCTACAACGACACTTCTTTCCCTTACAGCTAGTCATGCCATTAGAACCATTTCAGAAATGGGGATTAGATTTTATAGGTCCAATTACACCTCCAGCACTCTTCAGTAACAACCGATATATACTAACCTGTACAGACTACGCAACAAGATGGGTAGAAGCATGGGCTTTACGGTCGGCTACAGCGGTGGCAGTAGCAAAATGCCTGTTGAATGATGTCTTTCCACATTTCGGCTTACCACTGGAAATTGTCTCAGATCAAGGTACTCACTTTGTAAATCAATTAATGAAGGTACTCACCCAATCCTTCCAGGTGACACACAAACTCAGTTCACCGTATTACCCTCGTGCCAATGGTTTGGCCGAAAGTACAAACAAATCACTATTGAATATCCTCCGGAAACTAATCATGGAAGCACCGGAAAGATGGGATCAACTACTACCTACAGTCTTATGGGCATACCGAACTACATATAAGGTAACAACAGGCTTGACACCTTTCAAACTAGCTTATGGCTTAGAAGCAATAGCACCCATGGAAGTAGTCATCCCAAGCCTGCGTGTAGCAATCACTCAGAAGATGCTACCGGAAGATTCACTGATAGCACGAATGGACGCACTCAGAGAACTTGATGAGCACCGATGGCTCAACTTTTTAACCATGCGCGAAGTACAAGTAAGACAAGCCAAGACACACGATCGATATTTGAAAACGCCAATCTTTTCGGTAGGACAGCTCGTACTCTTCTACAACGCAAAGTCGGATAGAGCCGTAGGAAAGTTTAAACTTGGATGGTTCGTGCCTTTCAAAATCTCAGAACAAGTCGGTCCCGCAACTTTTTGGTTGACTACGTTGACCGGAAATCCACTCCCAAAAGTAATCAATGGGTCGAAGCTGCGGCCATATCATCACGCCCTAGCCCACATTAAATTTTTCGGCGGTGGACCGCGTTTTGTTTAATCCTCTCCCTTTTTCTTTCTTCTTTTTATAAATAGCCGTATTTTAGAAAATCTTTTCGTACCAGCCGCCCCCCCTTACCAGTCACTCGAATACGCACGCCTGCATGAAAACAAGTATCCTTCCCGCACCGCACAATGATACCCAACCCCCTTTCCCACCCCACCGTATTGTTCCTATTTAACCCCGTCGACAACGCCAAAAATCGCTACTATGGTGAGTGTTAGAAATCTGTGCGATCTTTGTGCTCTGTATTCGTGTCCCTAGTTTGCCTTTGCGATCGCCATGGAAGCGCTAGCAAATTACACTACCTTCCGCGATGGTATCCCTACCGAGGTAGGCGAATACCTGCGTTGCCGAGGGTTGGCCAACTTCGCTGAGTTGCCCTGGCACTCAGTGGAAGCCCATCCCTTCTTCGCACAAATCATCTCTGCCATCGCCCAATCCCCTGCCACCGAACGCCAATGGGTTTTCCCTTCGTTACCCTCCAGAACCGTCATCACCTTCCCCGCCTTCTCTGAAGCTTTCCGCCTCACCCCGCAAGGCCGAGAAAATGGCACCAGTATCCCCCTTGCCCGCATGACTGAATTATTCCCCCGATCTTCCTCAAACGAGTTTGCTATCCTCTGCCGTCCCGAACCCGAACGATCTGCCCTCCAATTCCTAGTTGCCATTCTCAATTTGCAGAAGCGCACCTATGGCATCTCCCGACCCTTCTACTCCGCCTTAGACTTAGCAGCCCGAGAACCCGTCAACTTCGCATCGTATTTTTTCCAAAGAATCCATAAGGAGTGTGTCGCAATCGTGAAGCAGGTAAATAAAGGAACCACCCCGCGCTCTCGTCTTCCCCATATCATCGCCTTCCTCTTCCCAACCATCCTCGCCGCACAACCACCACCCGAGGCCCCATACTTAGGCACGAAGAGTCAGTCCAACCACTCGATGACGATGCAGAAGAAGAGGAGGAGATCAACCAACTCTTCCGCACTAAGCGCATCCGGGTCAGCTCTTCGGAAAGCGAAGCCCAAAGATCTGCCGACAAGAATCAAGACAACCGCAACAACAAACAAGAAGAAACCTTCCACGACACCGCCACTTCCATCCACAACGAATCCTCGGCCGATCACCAACAAGACCAGCAAAACCGAACCGAAACCGAAACGGTCTCCACCGAAGCAACCTCCGAGCCTCAACAAGACGAGCAGCAACCCGGTAGGGATGCACTAAACACATTACTGAAGGCCGTCGAATCCTCAATCGACCACACTATCGAGAAACAACAAACAAGCAATCAGGTAACAAACCCCGACTGTGCCCATCCCAGACCCCCCCGTCAACCCTATTCCCACACCGGAACCAGAATCCTCATCATCTTCCCTCAACTATTTGCCCCCGACATCCCCCCAAATTCAAACCCAAACCTCTACGCAACCGCAACACCCACTTCTCCTTCCCTCTATTCCGGTCTTCTCCGAACTAGCCACCATGGGCCATATGCTCATTTCCCTTTCTCAGCAACTTCCAGTACAGCTGAGTGAAGTCGCCAACACCATCCGACAGGATCTCCAGCACAAGGTCGACCTCTTGAAAGCAGACATCACCCCTCTCCAAGAAGAAGTCGAAGCCGTCAAAGCCGAAAACCATCAATTGCAGACCCAAGTAGCAGATCTCCAAGGCCAACTTACGGCACAACAGGCATTGCTACAACAACGGGATGAGGCCTTGGCGCAACTGGCTGCCAAGGACCAGCTCCTCAACGAAGCCAACGAAGAAATTCGGGTATTGAAACTCGCGCTACAAGAAAAAGAAGACATCAGCTCCTCACTCGAAGAACTGGTCGAAGAAACGAAGGCCCAATTGCAGGAGATAGTCCAGAAAAATCAAGATCAACAGAGAGAGGCCGAACAAGTCAAAGATGAGCTACGCCGAGCCCAGGAGTGTCTGGACGAAGTAAACAGAATGCTGCGACGTCAACTAACCCGGGAAGCTAAAAACCAAAAAGATCTCGCCAATGCTCGAAGAGAACGAGACGCCTACTACAAGACAATTGAGTTTCAGAACCAGATGATCGAGCGCCTTGAAAATCAAGTGCAAAATCAGAAGGATCGAGTCACGGATATGCAGCAAAAGGTCACCGAAATGAAGACATCCCGTGACGCTGCATTATCCAACGATTTTTTCTTACAGGAGGCCTTCTTACAAAACCAGGCCGAAATTTTATTAACCCAAGCCATCGCCATGAGCTCCGTTAGAACGGACGCCTAGTTATTAGAACAAACCACCTTAGTTCAGTTGATAGAAACTATTAAAAAGAAAATCACCCGCACATTTAGGCTCGCTCGAGATATGTACTTAGAAGCTCTTGTAGCCGAAACCTAAGAACCTACAGGTTCGAGTCCACCGGGCGTGCCAGTGTTAGACGGCCGCCGAATAAGGACAAATGTACTAGGACAAGCGTCTTAAATAGAAAGAACCTTTCGAGAAACGTGCAGGTAACAAAAGATTCGTGCACCACTGTAAAAATTCTTCTATATAAGGCAATGAGAAAGAGTGGCGAGAGAGCGCCCATTTTGGAATTGCAGTGTATCGTTTGAGTGTGTATTTCTGCTTTGCTCTGTTCTGTTCTGTTCTGTTCTATTCTGTCTGCGCCTTGTCGGGTCGTTTGTTCGCGTCTTAATACATATTTACGAACAGTTGTAGTGTGTTACGAATCTATTCGGTGATGGTTAAGTGTGTCGCTGAGTATTGTTAAGTGCAGCGTGTTGTTATCAGTTCTTTGGCGAAGCAGAGTACATGGAAGTAGTTTCACTGTGGTCTGTTAAGGTTCTGTGAAGTAAATGAAGTCGATACAATAGTCCGCGTTCTCTGTGGATTCCGATCTCAGGAAGGACTTGTATCTGTAAGAGCCGGTGTGCCTTGGAATTAGTGATAAGATTGTTACGGTTCGGCTGTTGTTGAGTTGACATACCTTAAGTTGTATACTTTTGAGCATAGTTGTTCGATGTGCCTCCGAGTCAAGAATAGGTGCATCCTGTGTAATATTCGGCGAATGAAGTTGAGTAGTCGAAGTAGTTTAAGTCAGAACCGGATTACTGCTCTTATACTATAGCAGACCTAGTCCGGAAATGTCCAACGTCCCAGTAAACCGGGTAGTTCGCAGTGTTCAGAGTCAAGTACTGAGCTAAGACGTGATAGAGTATTTATGATTGTGTGAGAGGTTGGGAAAATAGTACAGGGCCTCTGTCTAACAGACCCCTACCACTCCCAAGAACCCACGTGGCTAAGAGATAGAGTGCTTTTAATTATCACAGTAGTCCACAGTACTCGAAGTCCAGATTCAGAGTCTGTAGACTACCGAACGGCTAACATTTGGCTAACATTTAACATTTTGGCTAAACGTTTAACATTTGGTGCCGTCTGTGGGAAAGTGGCACTAGAGTACCAGTTGTTTGTCAGAAGCAAACGTTTAGTAACATTCGAGTAACTAGCAGTAGCAACAGACCCAGATTGTTGCAAACTGTTCAGATAGGGTTACTGCGTAATGATACATGCCGGTTACTCGATCTGGTGAAATATATCCTAAGAATTGTAAAGCTGAAGCGAGTAAAGCGATAAAGATAGCCTTGAAAGAAGAAGGTCTAACCCAATCCGACCCAGTAGACAGACAAATTGAGAACGTCACGATTGATTCCGGTCATATTCCGGTGGGACGATCAACGCCTTTGGTACATTTTGGTGCTACTTCGACCCAGCCTATCGAAGATATAGCAATTTCAGAATCTACCAACACGCCATTAGAAACCAGTCTAAACTTAGAATTATATACGATTAGAAACACTTTCGGAGAAGAGATCGGTAAAAGCGGAAAAACACTGCATTCTGGCACAATTAATGCTCATTCCGGTGATATTCCGGTGATAGAGTCACCAACTGTAGGCAAAGACTTTGCATTTTTCGCGGAATCTTCAGCCCAACCAGCGTGCTTGGAAGAAAGATTTCGGATATTGGATATCCAGAAGGAAGGAAAACTCTTCGAAGCAGAAGTGCGACGCATTCTAAGTAAAAACAGCACACCGGAAGGCACACCATCCGGCGACAAAAATCTCGAGAGTTCAACTAACCAACATCAAGATATAGAAGAAGGGCTGAATACACTCACAATGAACGGACAACAACAGCAACAACAGTTATGTCAACCAAGACCGCCTCCAACAGGAGTAACATACATGAAATTCGGTGGATTCCCAGGAGATGATCCGGATGCTCATGTACGCACTTTCGAGATAAGTTATGCCGTTCTTAACCATCCACCGGATCAGGCGTATAAGGCCATCGTTTTTCAATCGACACTGGTAAATGAAGCAGCTAGATGGCTTACGGAATACGATATTAATCATTTCGGTACCTATGATGCAGTTTGAGACGCTTTTTTGCAACGATTCAGGCTAAAGAAGAATCCCGCCGAAATCTTTGATTATTTACAAAACAACCGACAAAAGGCTAATCAGATTGTCCAGGAGTATGGTACACTCTTTAGAACACATTTACGGCAGATACCACAGGCCCATGCTAACTTACCTGATGATGTCATCACTCAGTGGTTCATCAACGGCTTAACCCCACAACTGAAACAGATCATGATCATAAGATGTGTGGGAGCTATGACGCTGGATGCAGTCATTGCCATGGCTCTACAACTAGAATCCAAGGTCGGTGGATTTAGAGAAGATCTGGAGTGGTTGAAAACAAACAAAACTATGGCTGAAGACATAACCAGACAAGTATACTGCATCACATGCAAAAATTCAGGTCATACTAGTGCCAATTGTGCAGTAAATCACACGTTTTGCGCTATCTGCAACACTGCCGGACACACCACCGAAAACTGTGTTTACAATGCTAGAATACAGGGAACAACAACGGTCAATGCAGTTATACAAGAACATGGACAGCCAGCGAATCACTATGTGCCTCCGCAATTGAGAAACAATCAACCACAAGGATATCGGAACTACCTAGGACAGAGGAACAACCATTTCAATACAAACCGCTGGCAAAACGGACCACCACCAGAAAATCCCAATCTACCCCCACCTCGCTGTCACTTTTGTGGCGAATTCGGACACATCAGGAGATTTTGCAAAGATGCAGCTGAGTACGATCAAAGGAAGAAGGAGCGGCAAAACCCGATGGCCAACATGGTACAAATTACACCAGTAGAAACGCAAGATGCTACAGTACAGACCTGATCAGGTAAACAGCTGCAGACAGCAGCAGAAGTATTCGAACCAGGGATACGAGAACAACATAGGATGTATAACAAGGCTAGTCACTGGACCGCAACTGAACCACCAGTGTTCCCAGAACCTATTCCGGTGACTCAGGCTTCGTCAAGGGAAGGAACGCAACAAAAGGAAACAACAGCGGAGCCATCATCAGCAGTAGACACAACAGCAGAAACTTCTACACCAGCGGAGACCTCAAGTCCAAAGGAGCAGGACAACCAATCTCAACAAGCCTGGGAAATTTTATCCAAGGCATCTATCACTTTGCCTCTCGGCCAAAGAAGTTTCTGTACCTTCTGCAGACTGTATCGGAATTATACCGGAATCTACCAGAATTACAGTATGTTCCACCAGAATGCTACCAGAATCATTGCTAATGTGCTTTGCTTCTTCGACGACTAGGCTTAACCGATCTGTGCTTCTGCCTCTTGGGGGTGTTCCTAACAAATTTGGTACCGCCCAAGGCTGTCGGTCTCTCCTGTACTTCGGATACGACTCGCCGGACCGAGTAACCGACATATATCACCTTTGCAACACTTGCGTACTACTCCACCTTACTGTTGATTCATAATCTATGGCCACCTTCCCACAGACGGCGCCAGTGTTAAATGCGCGTTGCTGTCACAAGTACGTTTAAACTCTTTCGGGTTCTTGGGAGTGGTAGGGGTCTGCTAATCAGAGGCCCTAAAACTTGATTTTCCCAATTAACTCATTCACATCGCAGTACACGTAACACAGACTTCATTACTGTAACTTAATGGAATGGGTTAACTGTAAGTTAATGTAATCAAACAAAGAAGAAAACACAGCACTACTCAGATTTCTCAAACACAACACCATGACAACTCCACAGAACGTAATCGCCCAGACAGACAGTCTGGCGATACTACTGATCATCACGGAGCATCCTTTCATTAGTTTATAAATAGATACAACTCTTCGAAATGACCTTTCGGTTCATGCGAAATAGGAAACCTTTCAGTTCGTGCGGGATAGCAAAATACAGGAATTATGGAAATACAAAGTGCCAATCCGGCGGCTTACACACTCTTTTTTTTTCTTTTTTCCTTTTCCTCTCCTTTTTTTTTCAATAAAATTTTTCCATATATATTTTTTATTTTTTTTGTTTTACTTTTTCCTGTATTTTCTTTTGATTTTGTCTGATTTTTTTTTTGTATTTTTTCTTTTCATTTTTTCATGTATTTCCCTAAATATTTTTCTAACAAACATTTACATCTATTGGTCATCCTATACTTGATCTGTTGGCTAATACATAATACATTGTTTTATTTGTCTTTTGAGTTAATAAATAGGCAAATGACTGAGCAAACTCTCTTCCCCTCCTACTCTTTTTCCAAGAAAAAGAGTTGTGACACATGCATGGGAATGCTCTCATGTGCCTAGTGAATGCACGACATTGTAATGTTGCCCTACTCATGCATACTCTAGAAATGCATTTCTCAACATGATTGCAAAATTGAGGTCTTAGGCAATGTACCCAAGTGGTTGCCTGATGAAGAGGCTTTCCTACAATGAATTCTAGAGAACTTATGTGGTTGTAAATGATTGTGATTTTCACTTGTGTGTTGTACTTCTGGTACCAGGTTAGTCTTCCTAATCCAATGGTTCTATTTTGTGTGTGGAACTTCCTTGAATCCTTGAGACATACTTTTTCTGAGCACTACTTCATTTCTTTAGGTCTCCATACCCACTTAGTCTTCGGCCTTAGAGTCTTTTGGACTGATTTTGGCTTCCACCTCCAGACTTGCTTCAGAATTGATTGCTTCTTCTCATGTCCTCCTTGCCTATGTTGATATTTGCTTTTATCATGGAAAATATTCTTATGTAGATCCAAAGTTGCTTTTAATGGAAAAAGAAATTTCTGCATTTCCAAGCTATGAATCTCCTCATTGGTTTCCTGCTTATCATGACCAACAAAAGGCATTAAAAGTCTTTCGTCATTCAATTTCAAATGAAGAGACATTTTTTCAAAGTTCATTATGACCTTTCCTTGTTTCATCCATGGTTGTCCCAAAATCATTTTTTCACACATCATGTGATTAGGCCATTCTTCACATTCTATATTCATCTGTTCTTGGTCAAATTTGACTATGACTGTTTGTGTAGACAAAGTTTGAACTATATGCCTATCTAGGGTTTTAATTAATGTTTTACTCATCTTTCTTTTTGTATTTAATCTATTTAGTAATTCGGTACTAATTAGATTTACTTGTGACCCCGCGTCTATAAAACCCTAATTTCTTCTTCTTGAAAATTCATCAAAATTATAGGCAAATGTTCTCTCGCTTTCCCTGTAGGTTTTTCACATATCAATACCTCTTTGATTTCCTAATATTTTCTCATTTTTCCCTTAGATGCTTGTTGAGCCTCATTCTTCATTCTTTCTTCTTCTTGCTTCCTATGTTTAGCTTGCTTGCAGGTCTTTATGTCTAACATGAACATCATGATATGCCTTCTATCTCTTCTTATCTGCATAGATACTCATGACAGCTTGGAGTCTTGAAGCTCCTAATTTCTCTAATTCAAAAACTCTTTCTGACAACTCTTGTCTTGACCATTTCATCTGATTCCCCACGTTCAATGTAGGTATAAGAAATTATAGTTGCAAAACTGCATTTTGTCCATATACCAAATTAAAAGGTCTTGTACCAATAGCAGTCTTATATGCCGCTCTATAAACCCATAGAACATGATGAAGTTGTATATCCCAATCAGTTCTATTTGGATTTACAAGTTTCGATAATACAGTACAAAGTACTTTGTTTGTACTTTCTACTAATCCATTTGCTTGAAGATGGTAAGGGGCTGATTTTCTATGAATAATTATAAAATGATCAGTGATGTTTTCAATAACTTGGTTAAGGAAATGAGTTCCCCTATCACTTACCAATTCAATTGGTAATCCAAATCTGGTGATTATAATTTCATAAAGAAATCTTGTTGTAATATGGGCACAATTTTCTTGTGGCTTTTGCTTCTGCCCACTTTGTAAGATAGTAAGTTGCTACAATGATATATTCTCCACGAGAATTTTTAGCTGGAGGGTGTATTGGTCCAATGAAATCTATTCCCCATTTAGAAAAGGCTCTGTTTGAAATTAATGGTGTTAATGGCATATCATCTCTTCTACTAGGTTGGCTTACTTTTTGACATATTTCACACCTTTTCACAAACATTCTAGCATCAAGGAAAAGAGTTGGCCAAGAGAATCCGGAATATAGGATTAACTTAGCAGTTCTTTCACTTGAAAAGTGACCTCCTACTACACCTGAATGAGCCATCTCTAGAATTCAATGTGATTCACATGATATAAGTGCCCAGCCAGTAACACAAAACTTCTGCTTTGTAATAGAAGATGTGTTGTGCTTTTAGTAGTCCTACAAGGTGCAAAAGTCAACAAAGGTACCAGTGTATTTTCCCAATTGGGAATGCTTTCTATCTTGAGTAGGTAAGCATCTGGCAACTCATCATCTATAGGGGACTCTTGTTCTTTGGTTTGTATTCTAGAAAAATGATATGCTCTCAAATGTGTTCTTCCTTGCCTTACTACAACTTCAAAATCGAATTCCATGAGAAGTAAAAATCATCTCACTATTCTTCCTGTACGACAAGGTTTATTCACCAGGTACAATAATGCTTGGTGATCCACAAAAATTTTAAACTTGTTGGCTAAAAGGTAATGCTTGTACTTTTTATAGAAAATACCATTCCTAATCCCTCCCTCTCAGTGGTTGTATAATTTTTCTCAGCTTGATTCAATTGCCCACTAGCATAAGCAATTGGAAAATCCAACTTGCTTCCTTCAACAGGTTGTGCAAAGACACATCCTAGAGAAAAATTAGAGGCATCAACATGGACATGAAAAATTTGATCCCACTGTGGAGTTTTCAAAATGGGTGCTATAACCAAACAAGTTTTTAGGATTTCAAAGGCTTTGTCACATTCTTGGGTCATTCAAACTTATTAATTAGTGCATAAAGAGGTTTAACAATGTTTGCAAACTTATACAGAAAATTCTTATAATATCCATAGTGACCCATGAAGGTTTGCAGTTCCTTCACATTCATTGGCTTAGGTAGGTCCACAATAGCTTTAATTCTACTTTCATCAGCGGAAATTCGATTTTCAGAGACTATGTGGCCTAACATTCTCCCTTGCCTGACAAAACTTCCTTGTTTTCCACCCATTCTAATAGTTTTTTTGTGATGGTAAGTGGATAGCTATCTTGTATCATGGGCAAGAAAACTATGGGGGATAGCCATTCTGTATGCTCAATCTCATAGATAAATTTGGGTTCAATTAACCGATCTATTTCCTCTTTTATTTTCTCCATGGTTTGAGCATCCAGAGTCAATGTAGAACACATGCTCCTTAGACTTAGCTTCTTTTTCATATTCATAAGTAGAAGTGAATCCTCTTAAGGTAGTTGTTGTTCTAGGTGTTATTTTTGTATCCGTATGAATTATTTTATCTACCTCTAGAAGCTCCATCACGGTCTCTATTATATCCTCTTCCTTTTTGATTCCTTGGGTTCTTGAGGCAATGCTTAATGATGTGATTTGATAGGCTGCATATGGCACATTAAGGAGCTTTGAGCTATCCCCCTACCTTGTCTACCTACTTTGGGTCTTCCTCTTGAACTCCTACCTTTACTTGCAAAGTTATATTGGTTCATTATCAAACGTTTTACATTTTACTTTGTTATCTTTGCCTTTGCTTTTATATGTCTAAAGCGAAGAGGATTGGTTACCTTTATCATTTTCACCATTCTTCGTAAGTTTTTCCTCATGAGTGAAAAGTTGGCCCATGAGAGTGTTGAAGTATGGCACTTGCATATCAATGTATAGATCCATGGAAGTGGTGAAAGCTTCCCACTTGACATCAGCCTTGATTCCATTGATGACTTGCCTTACAATTTTCTCTTCATCATGATTTCTCCAATGCTCCAAAGTTTTTTTGTAATTTCCTTCATCTTGGTGACAAAATCAATCACACTTTGCTTGGGCATCCTCTTGAGTGTTATGAAATCCATCAATAATTTATTCTTACTAGCTTTGGTACTTGACGAGAAGAATGCTTCCTAAGAATTCCATGTCCCTTGAGAGCTCTTACAATTCCTAATATGAGGAAGTAAGAATTAGAGGTAGAGTTATAATATTTGACCTTGACAAAGCATCCTTTGCACACCATGTGTTCAAATGTTCTTGTTCCACCTCACCAAATATGAGTTAGGAGAACAATATCAGCAAAGAAAAAACAAAATGACTATGATACATCCCATAACACTTCCAAACACCTTGGAGTGATCCTAGATTCTGCACCAGGAAACTCCACATTAATCCAATACTTTATTCCAGGTAACCCCAAAGTGCTTCTCAACATGAATCTTGACTATACTAAAGACTCCCTAGAGTTTGTACTTGTCACTCTAGCCAATGGGAAGTATCAACATTGAGGAGATTCACCTCATAACTGTTAATCCATGGAGACATGAAGGATTATGTGATGATTCTGAGTGATTGAGGTGAGTGAAGATGAAAATGAGAAGCACACAAGATGCACACACACACTCACACAATGGCGAAGCATAGAGTATGATCAATGGAAGTATATTGATCTCAAAATAGTCTTATAAGCTTTTCTTTCTCAAAATTCCAACACAATCAATTACAACCTCTTAAATGAATTCTCTAGCTCCATTTATAGTTTTCACTAGTTTCAATTGATTTCATATATAGTGGATGGAATAGTTAAAAAATAGGTTCCAAACTGATTTGGGGGGTCTAACAAGCTCAAAAATTATGAAAATTTTATATGTGAGTTCTACGTAAGCTCCTCAAGCTCAAGGAATCTTGTGCTTGCAAAAACTCAAGCATCCATTTGGGTTTTGCATGATCAGATCCCTGTGCTCTCAATGATTGCCCTCATTTTCGTCATCTTCTACATGATTCCCAAGATAGTCATAGTGATCGAGGTTCCGTCCTGCCACCCTGCCGTGTGAGCTTCCCAAAAACTAATATCTCTCTTTCCATGGGTCATTAGGGGAGAAAATGAGCCCTCCTTGGGCATTTTGGATTAAGGGATGATTAAGGATGCACCAATGAGAGGAGAGCAGTGGACATAGTCCAATCTCTTAATCTACTAGACTAAGCATAGGCTTCCATGGTTTTTCTTTAGTCAAAGGGAATGAAACAGCCATATACTTGTGGTTTTCTAGTCGTGGGTGGTTTGAGGGAGCTTGGGAATTAATTTGAGCCCTTGGATGCCCCCAAAGATCCAATGGTTTAGGTGCTTTCACAGAAGTCAAGGCGGCATCCAATTTTGGCCCTTAGATAAACCAAAAATCGTGTGGTTTAGGATCCTAACCATTATAAAAATGTGCTCATTAACTTGGGTCCCTTGGATCAAGGGGCTCATCTAATGGTTCAGATTGAAACAAGATTCAAAATGTGCCTTTTCATATGATACGTTGGATGGGAAGATGATAGGAGTTTCCACCATATAAGTAGGGTATGTTGCAGCAAGTGAGGCATGTAAGGAAGCATTATGGATTTCTCATCTTGCTTGTGATATGGGTTTACCTTAGCATGTACCTCATTTGCTTAGTGACAGTCAGAGTGCCATTGCTTTGGCTAAGAATCCGGTCTATCATGCAAAGACCAAGCACATTGAGTTGAGGTATTACTTCATTAGAGATTGCTTAATCACTGAGCACATTATTCTTGAGAAGGTTCACAGTCAAGATAATGTTGCAGATGCTTTGGCTAAAGCTCTACCACAGGATAACTTTTGACACGGTTACTTGATTCATGATCTTACATAGTCACTTGTATACTGTGTACCATGCCCATCAGGTTTGAGGTATGGTTTGTATACTTACACTCAGGTATTCTTTATCATTCTTTATTTTTTCTCCCATAGTTACTTTGGCCATATTGGCCTTTAGTGGGAGATTGTTACCGTTAGTCTCCATGTGAAAGGACAAATGGCCACCGGACAATAAAACATATAGTGGCCTCGTCAGTCAAAGACTATAAGTTTGACCACATTTGTAAGACCTAAGGAGTCTGTCTTCGTGCTCCCTATGTACTGTGTTTTTCTGCGTATTCTGCAGTCTTTGTGCAGAGTATTATGTGCGGCCCTAGGAGCTCAATTTTCTACTCCGAGGATATCATCGTGGAGCTCGCGAGAAGGAGAGCACTGTATGGTGCATTGCCATCAAAATACTTCACCTACTATGATTGAATATTTGAATATGTAAGTTTGTAGAGATATTATCCTTGTTGGGGGATTCTTAGACAAGAAGGGATTTGAGTGTTTGTAGGAGAAAAGGGGAAGACCAGAAGAGAAAATACACACTGGAAGCCTCTGTCGATTGATTACAGTAAGACAAATACAAGCTTGAAGCACAATACAACCAATGCTTCTGTGAAAAATCCCACAGAGTGCTCAATTACAAATACCAATTACCCAAGGGACTTGTTGCTGTCGGCCTCCTCTGCACCAAACCTCCACCTTCTACAAGCCTACTCTTGTGCACACCTTGCACCAAGCTTCCACTAAGGGGGAGGGATGAATACCTTCTGTCGGCACGCGCACACTTCAGTAAGACCTTGGGATCCTTGGGGGACAAGCTTAGCACTCCTCTGCACACTTCCTTGGTCACTCTTCATGCACACCTTGCACTTCACTTCTCTACGTCACACACTGTGTGTCTCTTGCACTTCTCTCTCTTGCTCCACTTAGACTATACTCACTCTTGCTTACACTTAGGATGGTCCAAGAATGATCCTTGCCTTGATTTTAGTGTGCCGATTCACGTACGCTCCTAACTGCAAGAGTATCTTGGTGCTCACTTTGATGTCCCAAGATTGTCTTCACAAGTGGCAGCCAATGACTCCTTGTTTTGTCTCGTAGTGACTTTAGACTAAAACCAAAAAAATTAATTGGGGGGCCATAATTTTACTTATGCGTACGCTGCCGCTTCACATACCTTCACATTTTCCTTTTAACTTTTCAAATGTGCACATAAGGGAGGGTTCACCTGAACCTCCCAAAACACTTTAAAAATACTTTGAACCTTAGGGAAATTAGAGAAATACCTCTGCAACCTGCAACCCACTTTCTCCAATTTACCCTTTGTGGACAATTAATTGTGCACTACCTGTGCACTTTGACACCTGCACTTTAGCACTTTGACTTTGCACCTGTTGACTTCAACCTTGACTTTGTTGACTTTGACCAATTTGACTTTGCCCTTTTGACTTTGACTTTGAGTGGGGTTGACTTTGACTACGATTGACTTTGACCAATATGACTTTTATGGGTTCAACAATCCTCATGGTCAATGTGTTGGCATATGGAATAGTGGAGTGTACCAAATTTAATAAGGACTTGGGTTCAAATCTTGTGTGTGGCACTCATTGTAGTTCCAGAAGAAGATGCTTCTTTTTCTATGAAAACCTTCTCACGATCTTATGGTGAAGACAATGAGATATAGAAGAAACAGGCATTCTTTCATGGTGAAGAAGAATTATAGAACTCTTGAGAAACAAGAAGCATCAAACTCCATGGCGACGAAGATCAAAAACTCCTTTTAAGGTCCCCACTTTCATCACCAATAAGGCCCAATGTCACCATTGAAGCTTTGATACCAATGTTATGAAGCAATAGCATTAGCATAACCATTTGCTTGAGAGATGACTCTCCAATCAACCTTATGCCTCTATATAGCTCCTCAAATCAATGATGACCACAAGAATAACTAAAGTCCACATGTGCATGTGCAATCTCGACCATCGCTTTAATGTCTTCCATTAGATTCCACTAGTGGTAGGTGTACTTCCACTCAAGCTAAGTCTCTTTGGACTCACCTCAACTCATGTTAACTTAAATTAGAAGGTTTCAGTAGCCTCTATGTCGACTTATGCTGAAGTATTTGCAACTCCAACAGCTAGTGTCAGACATAGTACTCTACTGACTAATGTACAATATGGGAGACTGATGAAGCATAAGCTTTTAATAAAGAAAGGCTCTTCCTGCATCCAATGGAGTGAAAAGAGTATAACAGTCTTGTCTTCAAAGGAGAGGATATTAGGAAGCAAAGGTCTACAAGGAGTATGTGGCTCTTCTCATGGACAATAAATGCAAGAAAATGAAGATTATGACCACCAAGTATAAGAGAGATACTCTCCTCCCAACCATATGCCTCTATATATAGCGCTCTCTACGGAACTGCCTCCTTGGGTAGGTTGATTCTAACCATCCATGTGCCAGCCATGTAATTGCATGTGAACCAAGTGTCCCAATTAACTATAGTTAACTAAAGCGGATGATTTTAAAAGGTTTTAGATCTCTTTGGGCAAAACCTTATGGGGGTTGAGCCCAATACCTCCTTCTTCAGACCCTTGATACTTGGGCATTAAGCTAAGTGGATTACTTGTTTACAAGAGTACATGACCTTCTATGTTAGTTTAGTCTTGAGATCTTCGTTATACACATGAGTGACCAAATGGTGTCCGATTTCAAATGTGTGTGAACTAGATGTACCTTTAGATCATAGACTTACTTCATTACATTCTTGCCCATGTCTCGACTCTTGCATTCTACATTGGTCCGCTTCATAACACATAACTTGCCCTATTGGACCGTAGATCCAGAGAATCGAAAGTTTGAATATTTCATGAATATTTGGAGACTGAGTTCACCAAGAATGGTAGTACAAGGGTTTTGGAAGCTTTGAGACTAGGGTTTCATCTGGCTAGTGCTAGCGTTTCCCTCTGCGGTGTCCCTCGCTTGGGGTGCCCTCCCCGTCCTGTGTCGGGCCTGGGGCATTGCCCTATGGCCTTGCATGAAGCTCTACATGACGGCTTGGCAGGCTCCACTTCGAATGAAGCATGTGATGTACTGAAATCGATGCTCAATCCTGTCTTTGAGGCAGGAAATAGCAAGCAGCTGCCGGTGGGTGTTACCCCAAACAATGCGAATATCACCGACGGCCAGGTATGTCTGAACCCTAATGTTCCACAGCAAAACCATGGAGATATGTCATATGCTAAAGCCCTATAGAATCAACAACATGGTTTTTACTCGATGTTCTCTAATCAGGCTTTACCAGGTATGCATGTGTCGTAGTCTCTGATTAATGGGTGTAAAGGAAAGGAGAAGATTATAGATGACAAAGAGGAAGGTAGAGCTTCTCCTAAATGTGAGATGGAACATACGATCAATTTGGAACCGGAAGTAGAGGGCAAGGATGAGAGTACGCTAGTCATAGAAAGTAATATGCTGGATAACTAGAATAGCCACCTTGAGGAAAAGGTTGTGATTGCTTTGTGTCATGGTCCTCGACCAGCACAGGAAATTCTCAAGATTTGGATGAGAGTGAACTAGGAGAGTAAGGGGCTTTTTGCTAAACACATGCAATATCTGCCCAATAACTTCTTCCTTTTCTTCTTTGAGGATGCTCACAACGTGATGCAGGTAATAGCTGAAGGTCACTGGACTATTAGAAAAAGACCTATTTCTTTTTACAAATGGTACCCAGGCTTTAACCCAAGGGGTACCAAACCGACTAAGGTACCAGTTTGGGTAGAATTTCCGAACTTTCCTGTTGAATACTATCCGTGGCTAGAAGAAATGGGTATGCTGATTGGGAAAGTGTTAGGACAAAGATCTAGAAATGAATTTAATACAAAGTGGGAACCACAGATGCTAATAGAAGTCGACATCTCGAAGAACATTAAAATTGTTCTTGTGATTAAGAATTCTGAAGGCTGTAAACTGCATGAGCAAAAAGTTTTTTACAAGAATTTTCCTAATGCGTGTTTTAATTGTTATAGACAGGGACACTTAATTAGAGATTGCCCTCTTCTTGCAAATAAATAGGAAAAAGAGCATAAGCATGGAGATGGTCCCCCCCTTGCAGCAGAACCCACTAATGAGGTGCAAAATAAGGATGAACAAGGATTTAAGAAAGTTACATACAGGCCACAGAAGAAAAATCCTAATTTGGGGCTCAAATCTGAGATACGTGTCAAAGAGATTTTTAACCCTTACCAGATCCTTGAGGATGTCACTTCTCTTGATGCAGAGTCCTCTGGAGCTGTTGAGCATGAGGTACAAGGTACCAGGAGAAGCAAAATAGGGTTAGTACTCATAGTCAAGTGAACGGGGAAGGGAGTATCCCACTGGGAAGGAGTAGTAGACTCAAGACCGCCTCAGGTAATCCTTCTGTCTCTGTTTTGTCAGAAGAAGATGAGAATTATATTCTGACGAGACCTTTATGGAGCAAATTAATAAGTTCGATGAGGATATTATGGCTCAGGCGAGTTCTGGATTTCCCAATGAACAAGATGTGTGTATGACAGGTGCTAGGATACCTAGCCCTAAATCTAAAGAAAAGAACAAAACCAAAAGGAAGGACACTGTAAGGTCCTCTATTTCAGCAGTTAACCCTTAAAGAACCCCAAAAAGTGATTTTTGGTTAGTAGGTCTTCTTGTTACTTTTTTTGCTTATGGATAATTTCAAATTGATATCCCTCAACACAAAGGTCTCTCTGACCCACTCAGAGGTAAGATTATTAATAACTAGCTTAAAGATGCTTCACTCACCCCAAATTTCATTTTCCTACAGGAAGTGAAGATAGGAGGAGCTCAACTTATGACAAACCTGAAGATTGCTTCCAACTATTGTAAGTGGTACCACATAAGGCATAATGGTAAGGGTGGTGCAGCCATTGGCATTAATATCAGTCTGAATCACTTGGTTGAAGAGGTGCAGGTGAGTTCCTCCAATCAGTGGATTGCTGTGAAATGTAAAGAGCCTCTCAATTTCTCTCTTGTTTGTGTTTATGCTGTTAACCATGCTTCAACTAGATCTAAGTGTTGGGAAGAAATTAGCAATCTTAACGGTGATATTTTTCTTGTAGGGGACTTCAATATGGTAACCAACTAAGGTGATAGAACTGGTAACAATGATAATGTGATTTCTGGTTTTGAGAAAGAGTGTTGGTTTAACATGATTAATAAACACAACCTTAGTGATCTTTCTATCAATACTCGGCATACTTGGAATAACAGAAATCTGAGCAATTTTCTTTCTGCTAGACTAGACAGATTTTATATGCATTCTGCCAAGTGTCAAGATCTTTGGAATTATAGCTGCACTATAGACCACTCCCTTTAGCTCTCTGACCACGCTCCTCTGATTGTGAATCTGTATAGTAACAAGCCCTCCTACAGGGCTGGGTGGCTGCACTTGGATCTTTCCTTTTTCAAGATTCCCATAGTTAAGGAAATAATTACTACTATTTTGAATTTTCACTTTAACAAGGAAGGGTCTCCTTTTGTGGCCTAGAAGGATGCTATCAGAGAGATTCAGGCTTTGCTTACTTATTATAAGCATAAGGCCAAAAATATTAGGTACAATAGAAGGATGATGTTGTTACAAGAGACTGCTAACATTGGTAGTTCTAATCTTGACTTACTCACCAAGAGGCAAAAGATTCTTGAGCTCTAGGATAAGGTGAAGTACGAGGATTACCTTCTTGCTAGTGGTGCCCTTGTCATGTCTAGTGAGTTTTGGGCCAAAAAATTTGATAAACCTAACAAGCACATGTATGATCTCATGAGGAAGAAGAAAGCTAGGGATTTCATCCCCCTGCTCAAAAACAACTCTGGTGCTCATGCTACTAATATGAAGGAGAACTTACAAGAAGCATTTAGGTTCTTTGCCAATGTATTCTCTATGCCTCCCAAGAGAGGGGACTCTGTCTGGAGTGCAAGAGCTGCCATTGCCCTTTGTAGGAAGAAGATGATTCCTCAGGGAGTGGACTCCCTCTTGGACATGCCCCTCTCTGAGGGTGAGGTTAGAGAACCCATTAGCAAATTGAAACCTGGTAAGTCTCCTAGTCATGATGGTTTACCCAATGAATTTTTTCAAGAATTTAAGGAATTGTTGGTGCCCATTATTCTCTTGATCTGGCAAGAAGCCATTAGAAGAGGCTCCTTGTCCACCTTCATTAATACTGGAGTGATTAAGTTGATTCATAAAAAAGGTTCCAAGGATGATTTAAACAATTGGAGACCAATCTCTTGTCTGACTTCTTTGTATAAAATTTATGCCTCCATCCTGGCCAGAAGGTTGAGTCCTTTAATGGATAATATTATTCTCCCTGAACAAAAGGGATTTATTAAAGGAAGATTTATCCTAGGTACCATTATAACAATTTGGGAAGGTATGGAGTACACCAATGAGATGAACATTGATACTTATTTTTTTAAAATAGATTTTGATAAGGCTTATGATAGGATTGAATGGGACTTTATTCTTCAGTCTCTGCATGACATAGGAGCTGGAAAAAGATTTATCAAATTTGTCAATCTTCTTTTTGGAAATGCTTATTCTAAAGTGGCTATTAATGGGCAACTCTCACCTCCTGTCAGGTTGTGTAGTCCATAAGGCAAGGATGCCCATTCGCCCCCCTTTTGTTTGTCATAGCTAGTGATGCTTTAGGCCGGCTTGTGAAGGATTGCATTAACCAAGGAGCTATCTCTGGCTTGGAAATTCCTCAGGCCCACTCCCAGCTCAGGCTGCAAAGGTTTGCAGATGATACTAATATGCTGATGAAGGTTGATGAGGATTCTGCTAATTATTTCCTTAAGTATCTTGATTTGTTCTGTTTGGCCAGTGGTTATGTGGTCAATCACACAAAAACGGGCTTTTTTGCTTCTAATAATGTGTTCCTTGAGTGTGTTATTGCTGCAGGTTGTGACATTATAAAAAAAGGTAAAATTTTCAGGTTGTTGGGCATTCCAATGGGATTTGGTATCACTAATGAACAAAGATGGAATTGGATGCTTGATAAATTTTGTGCCAAAATTTACCTGTGGATTGATATGCAGCACAATATTTCCCAAAGGTCTTTTGTGCTTAAACATTACGTTCTGCCCTCTCTGACTTATTTTTTGGCTTGTTGGCAACCCACCAAGAAACAGATTGCTCAAGCCATTTCTTTGAAAAGGAGGTTCCTCTGGGGTGGATCTAAAATTCCCAAAGTGGCTTGGAATATATGTTGTATGAAGAAGGCTGAGGGTGGTCTGGGTCTCATTTACCCCTCAAGGATGGCCATCCAAATGGTTGCTTAATGGATTTATAGATATGTCTCCTCTAATGATTTCTAGGCTTGCTTGATCAAAAGGAATGTAAACAGATTCCATGTCAAAAACAATAAAAGTTGGACCAATTGTTCTTTATGGGATGTGGTTATTTCGCCTTCCGAATTTGTGCCTAAAGGAAGCTCCCTGGTCTGTAACCTCTGGAAAGCCTGGATGGTGGTCAAGGAGAAGTATAAAATTCTTGTCTGGTTTGAATGTAATATTTCGTTTTTTTTTGTAGGATTCGATGTAGTTTGGTTGGTCAAGTAAAGAAACCCACTCTACCTTACTCATTAGATGGAACAAGTGCAAAAAGAAGGGCTTTGGACATTGGCAAGACTTGCTCAGAGAAGGTGAAGTAATTGAGGATAGAGCTATTCTTCAAATTGACTTTCTTTCCTCTCCTTGTAAACAGATCATCTTGGAAAAGAAGATGAAGCTTCTGGAAAAGCTGGACGCCACCCTTTGGAGGAAGGTGATATTTCCTAAAGAGGTTGCCCGGGATATGCTGAACAGCTACAGAAGGACCCCGAGGAGCATTAAAGAAATCACAAGGAAACTTAATAAAAAGTGGGACCTATCTTGGTCTCCCCATCAGTGGAAATACAGGTTCCAAACCTCTTGGTCCTTCCCCCCTTCAAACAAATCCTGCCTTATCCGGCTGATCCTTCATAAAGGCATATGGATGGGGAGTCAAGCTAGGAAATATAAAAAATTGATGCAGGCCTATGTCAGCTTTGTGGCAAAGAAGAAGACTTAGAACATCTGTTCTTAAAGTGTAAATTCTCTTCCAGATACTGAGAAGGCATGCGGTTGTACTGCCAAGTTTATGGTGTCAAAGATCTCAACTACAAAGAAATTTTGATTGGGGAATCGAGTGGTATGGATATTCTTATGTGGCAGATTACCAGGAGTCATACTCTGTGGGCTATTTGGAAGAACAAAAAATGTGCAATTTTTGACAAAAAGACACAAGGATCACTTCTTTTCCTTTCTTGTGGGGCTAAGAAGAATTCTTAATTTTTGTCTCTCCTTTTACCAAGAATCCTCTGGTGGCGATTCTAGCCCCTTTGTAATTATTAAAAAGTATCACTTTAACTCTTGGAAAGGTAGGATGCTTCGTCTTCACTCCAAGTCTAGACTTGGCATGATCACTTGTTTAAGTGAATTTGTAAACAATATGCTGAGATGAGGCCCCTTCCCCTCTTAGGGGAGTGCATGTTCGTGGTCGGCCTCGACCTCTCTTGAGGTTCATTTGTACTCTCTTTTTCTTCCGCTTGCATCAATTTTATATTTTCTGTTCTTTTCAAAAAAAAAAAAGAATGGCAGTACACTTTGGGCTACTACATGGTTAAATTTCAATCGATGTGATTGAAAAAGATTGAATGTTCTAGGTTCACCATGTTTTAAGACGAGCTCTCTCCTTCGGAGTGTAGTATGGCCCACGGGTCAAATACTTTACTTGATGAATCACGTCAATTCTTCAACCAATAAACATATACTTCGTCCCAGTTCGCTGGCCTAATGGTTAGGCCTCTTGTCTCTTGAGGCGGGGGCGAGGGTTCAATCCCTGGCAGCAACATGTAAGGGACATGTAATCTGGAATGCTGTTGCATTGTGGCTGAGTGCCGCCGTTTGTTTATCCTTGCGGTAGTGTTGACCGCCGTTTAACCCAGTCTTGTAAACCCCTGTTCTTGTGGGATAAGGGGGGTCCCATGGGTACTATGCCCTTCCTTGTACAGTTGCAATTTCAAAGTTAAAGTCTGGGGGAGTAGGCATCGGCCGAACCTCCATTTAAAAAAAAAAAAAAAATAAACATATACTTTCAGTAAGTCAATAAAAATAGAACTGGATAAATCATGTCTGTATGGATAAACTAATTTAAGCACGCTCATGGCCCGTTGTTGGGAATTTGAGCTTGCACATCAGTCAGGTTACAGGTAACAGCCCGGCGCGCAGATCAGTAAACTATAGCCTTTCCGTCTCATACGCCACTTCATTTCATCATCTCTCTCTGACACAAGGATACACAGACACAGATGATGGCGGACTTCTTTTACTTTACTCTTTGAAGCTTCTTAGTACCCCTTCCAGCTGCAACAACGGGTTTAGTGGAGGATATTGTTCAATCTAATGGCTACACCTTCGGATCGTGGAGACAATGGAAGGCAAACATCGTCTATTGCAGTTGGCGTAACCGACAGTGCCACACTTGAGTTCATCGAGAACGTGACTCGCGATGCCGCGATCCTTCAGAAGGAACTTCTGCTCGCGATCTTAAGGCGCAATTACGCTACGGAATATCTCGCTGCTCTGGGATTAGATCGAAGCGGTGACGACTATGAATTATTCAAGCGTGTCGCGCCGCCCGTTACCTACGAGGACATCCAGCCGTTCATCAAACGAATAGCGAACGGCGACAAGTCTCCCATTCTGTGTTCCCAACCCATAACTCGACTTTTCACAAGGTACAGTTCTTTACGAACAGAGCACATTCTAATACCGTTCAAATCAACCGTCTTGGCTGGAGACGGTCAATCGTTGTTCAATCGCTGCGTGGTGAATATGTGGCATGATGAATCGCTTATCTTCACGAAATCATCTGTTTATTTCCATGACCTTGTTATGTCACTGATACACATTCTGAAATGTATGCAGCTCTGGAACTTCCCGAGGGGAAAGGAAGTTAACACCTACAACTGAGGAAGAGCTCGACAAAAACTGGAATTTCCTCAAATTGGCTACGCTGGTGCTGAGACAGTAAGTCCCTTCTAACCTGTTATGTTTTCTGCAAACTAATTTATGTTACAACAGAAAATAAGCAGCATCTCGCGTATCATTTTCTGGATTTGAAAGCGTTTTCATATATCATTTTCTGGATTTGAAATGCTCTTTTCTTGGTCTGGATCTTATGTGATTCATGAGGTATACCAGGAAATGCTGTGAAAACGGGAAATGCATTGCAACAAGCATCGAAGGGAAGAGACCGTCGATTCATTTTAAACTCAATGACGCTAAAAGTCAAAGACGACACTCAAAGAAATAAATTACTTCAGGCGCATGATGCAGTAAGTCATGCGAAGGTATTGTAGTGTAGTACTTCTGAACAAAGGAACATGTCCAAATCGGTTTTTGTCAACTGAACGTGAGCTCTGAGTTAACTTGCGAACCTTTAGCTTTCGCGTACCGCATCGTCCATAAATTTGACAAGTGTTTGTCATATTTTCCCGCGTGTTCGATTGCCTTCCGTCATGACGAAAGGCCTGTCCTGCATGCTCTCTGCTTGATGGTTCAACAGACTACTCCTATAAGCATATATATCACCTTACTCAAGATACGCTGGTGAAGGAGGGTATCCATAGATCACTTGAGACGCAGAATATATACAAGTAATGCGAAGGGAAACTGAAACACTGTTGTCTTTTTCTACCGTATTTCTGGACTTCTTTGTGATTACGATCTAAAGTATTGTCCGAACTGGTTTCTACAGATTAACTAAATTTCAGCGATGGGTATTCTTGCCAAACTTAGGTATTTACAAATTTTTGTAATAGTTTCATTAGTGTTTGATTAGTAATTGAAGAGGACAGTTTCTCTCCTCACGAGCGCCAGACTTTGACTTGTCCTGCATAGGAATTCGTTCCAGATTCTGAGAGAGAGAACGATTTGGGCTTACATTTATATTTGTACAGTACATGAAAGATGATGGTCTCTCAATAAATTATAATACGATACTCATGAAAGCAACCATCTACAATTATATAAAATTTTCACACTCAATATGAATTTCTTGCCACATTTATCTTGGAATCATGGTTATAGTTCCTAAATGCTCAATTTCTGCCATATATATGCATTGTCTCTCTCTCTCTATATGAAATTTCGACACTGAATATTTACTATTTGCTGCACTTATTTTAGAATTATAGTTATATTTTCTAAATCGTCATAGTTTCCAAAGGCTTTCACTTATCAAGAAATCATATCTTTATTTTCAATTAAACCTATAAAACGGACGTACAAAAAAAAAAACCATTATTCACTATGGTGTTGTGTTGTGGGCTCGAAGTAGAAAACCAAGTTCAAGTTGCCACACACAATACTGCATAAAGAGACTATAGAATACACAGAAAACACAGTACATAGACTACGAACACAGATTTCTTAGGTCATACAAATGCGGTCGAACTTACAATCAGTGGCTAATTAGGTCACTATATGTTTTATTAAAGAACATATACAAAAGTGTCCGGCAGACATTCGTCCTTTCACATGGACACTAATGGTAACATCGACCACCTATAAATAACTAGCACACATCTCTTATGGGGAGATTGGGTAAGTCTACCATCTGCATCACCAAAGAGACCCCGACATGTGGGTGTCTCTCAGTTAAGGAAATCTCACCATGGTGTGTATGTGCTCAATATATGCAATAAAATGGTATTTAAAGGCTGAATTAAAAAAATAAACACTAGCCAAAAACACCTACAAGTGTCTGTCAAATCTATTCTTTGGGCTTAAAAATTTGCATAAACTGACAGTGGCTGCTTACACCACCACTCTAAAACTTTCAAGAAACCTGTAGATTTACTAGTGTGGCTGAAAAAACAACACCAAAACTAAATATTCATTATCAAAGAAATACAAAGAACACTCTTCTTGATGTTCTTGAACAAATGTAAAGAGAACTATGTGTGAAAGCAGTCCAAAATGGCTCAAAGAATCACCCCAAAAATGCTTTAAAATAGGCTTCAAAAGCAAAGAATGAAGCTTTGAGGGCCCAAAACCTGTTCAAGATAATGCGAACCTTAGTCTTTCCTCTTCTTCAAACACCATAAGAGTGTAGCTTGTGGCAAGGGATTGCCAGTTAAGCAAGCTCCGAGGGGAATAAACTAGGATGGATGACCTCGTCGAAAGTATCAGGAGCATTTTTCTTGCTTGATTGTTGAGGTTCAACCTCATGTGGAGCCAACTGCACCAACACTGCCTTCGGTGACTCGAATGGCAAGGTATACCAAGGTATATGCCTTGGTCACTTCCTTAGTGATAAGCCTTGTAGAAATCTTCTCTCTCTCTATGTGTCTATCAATAATATCTTTGCTGAGTCTCTATGCCTAGCATAACCCCCTCCTAGAGTCTTTCATACCTTATAAATGATTGAAAATTCTGTTGGTGTTTGGGAACTGTGTTAATTGAAGCATATTATAATTTCTAAGTTCTTATAGAACAAGATTTTAGAGACATTTCAAGTGAAAATTCTTGGTTTTTTTGTTTACAATAGTACTAACATACTCCTTAGTGTAGTGCATGGATGAAACAAAAATAGAAAAGTATTTGTTCATGGACTTATAGATTGTTTGTATTCATGCTTACTCTGAAAATGCAGTAAAAGGTGAAATGGTGCAAAATGAAAAGGATATTTGAGAACTTTGCTCAAGAAGTTGCCAGTAGTGAAGCATCATGTTCTATAAGTTGGGATTTCACTTTAGAATGTTCAGTTGACCTAATCCTCATGAGATTGCCCCATGTTTTGATTGTAGATCGTCAAACTGCTAGTCATCACAATTACCTAATCCTCATGAGATTGCCCCATGTTTTGATTGTAGATCGTCAAATTGCTAGTCATCACAATTGAGACAATAGCAACGTGTAAAATCAGAGATGTGCTTTTGATGATCTGCGATACTAATCATGAACTTTCTCAAGGTTTTAATGATCTAAAAAGTGGAAACATAAAATACTAGCATAAAAAATCTTAATCAACACCCCTTTAGAAATTCTACCATAACATCGGTAATATATTGCTCATTGTACCTTTCAACGGATGCAAATAAAAACATGACAATGGATCACTTCAAAGCATAAGTAGCTCTAGAAGTGATCATGACCTTGCATTACTATGGTTCTCTTGAGTGCATGAGATATTACAACAATCTCTAATGCAGGACCTTGGAATGTTTCCCTAATTGAATGCATATGTTAAGCTCAAATAATCTCAAGATGTGTCCCACATGTTTCCTATATTAACAGGATGGTCTAACGCTATTTCTAACTTCGCCAAAAAGGGTAATTGTCCTATATCAAGAAGTCCGAAGTGTTGAGGGTAATTTGTGGTGATTTTGAAGATTTCTATTGATGAATTAGTTCGTGACTGCTCAAAGGGTTATCTGAATTTAGGTATCCACGTAAGTGTCTATGTCTGTATTGGAGTTGCCTTGCATTGTGGTGGTAAATGAATTATCTAGAAAGATGAATTATCTTTGTTTCATGCTTCAAAAGTTATTCAACTTCTTCTTTGTGATGAATCCTGGACTTCAGATTTGCATCGTTGGTAAAGGAGTTTTGATGCATAGTAGATTTAACCACCTTGGTCATCCGCATCACTATAACATAGTAGGCATATAGCGAGGCTTCTATTCGGGCAAATGCACAAGCATAATTTTTCCCCGATGTCAGTGTAAGCATCGGCCTACGTGTCGGTAACAAAGCGTCGGTATAGGCATTGGTATAAGCGCCAGTATGAATGTCAATAATAGAGACGCTCATACTGAAGCCTATATCGCGACCATGTTGGGCATACCATCACGCATGCCGATAACCGTGCTGGGTATACCGACGCATATATCGACAACCATATCTACAAAATTTTTCTTGGGTAGAGTGTGTTGTCTCTTGTTGCAGCAACATTACCATGATATTGTGTAGCAAAAGATAATACACTCTACCCAAAAAAAAACTGAGTACATGTGACGTCGTAGAGATTCGCATCTCTACGTTTGCCTTTACATGCTGAAATCGACACACTTTCTCGACCATCCATTGCTGATGCAGCTAACGGAGTGAAGTGCAAAACAAAACATGAATGGTACATGGCTTTACTCAAACGATGGCTTGGACTCTTCAATTGATCGAAGGTATCAACGAATTAGTAAAATTGATATAATGAAAATCAAGACTTCATTATGAGTTTCACATGGAGAATGGATTGAATATCTATCGAAGAACGTGCCAAGGATGAAGGAAGTCATTGATTCTTCTTTTAGCAACCAGATTCTCTTTTGAGTTCTGTGATGTCAAGAAGCAAGGCCTTCTTTCGATTGTGGAGCTTGAGCATTGTCTAAGGCTGGTTTTCCCAGAAATAACATCTATGCAGATGTCGAACAGTGGATGATGCTTAGCAAATGGCGGCTCACACATGCATAAAGAGAGGAAAGGTGGCTGGAAGTGAACCTTGAGTGTTTGATCACCTCAATGTTTAGAAAACGTCACTAACAGATGGGACACACAGAAGAAAAGGGCTGGAATGCATGGTTTTTTGGGGACTCTCCCTCCGAGCTCACGAAAAAAAGGAGGAATCCGACATGTGGAGAAGTGCATGGAGGAATCAGCCATGTGTAGGACATAATTGAGGGCAATAGATCAAGTTTTCTTCTTCTTCCCTCCATTCTACAGGACGGAAGAGGAAGGGTGCATGTATGAGGGCAAGGACTGTTCGACCAAGACTTTGAAGTGCTGCGGAAGGACCTTCAGAGACAGAAGCTCTTCACAGCTATACCTGCTTACCCATGATGATTCCTCCGAAAGGATTGCAGGTCACGAACTGAAGAAAGAGTCAAAGGATTGCACCACTTGCTAAATCTGATGTAAATCATGACTATTTAGAAACATTTCTGTGGAGATCTTTGATTTAACAGATGAGGATCGACAAGGAGTTCTGGAAGAATTCCCTGTGAGAAGAACTAGAAGAAAAGCGAGATGAATTTTGCTGTGACTGGAAACGATCCGCATTAATAAGGAATTCAATCAGCTGTCAGAAGAGGAGTGTGAGAGAGATCGTCTGCTGCATATTATTGTCAAAGAGTTAACAGATCAGGCAAGGGGGAAGAGGATGAATACAAGGTGGCATCAAGGAGATATTGCTAGCTAGTTCCTTGTCGGGAGCTTGTAGCCGCTTCCCTCAGGACCTCGATTCTTGAGTATTCTCAGAGAAGTCAGCTTATCGAAGAGCTTCTTGAATGGTCTCGCACAAAAAAGATAAAGAAAGATTTAAAGCATCTGGAGAGCTATTATGAGTGCAATGTTAGAGTACTTCGACTTTATAGAGGGCAAAAGCTAGAACAAAAGCCACCTCACTGGCGCAGAGAAAGAGATTCTGAAAAGGCTTGAGAAAAGCCACATCAAGCCATACTCATGCCGAGCGGTCGACATAGAGTGATATTGCTGATGTGATAGAATCGATTAAATGGTGTTGTATGGTTTATTTGTCTGATGAACTAAAATTAATTGTCTTTAACTAGTAAGCTGTCATGCTTTGTTCCGAACACTCTCAAAGAGGGAGGACGACAGGATCATACAAGGAGGCCAATTCATCGGCGTATCTGCCCGAATCTCTTTTTCTTTCGAAGGGAGAACTTATCTGAAGAAGGGGAGGAGAAGGGCGCATGCAAAGAAAGGAGGCTAGCGTGGAGGTCCATGCAGATATCGAGGAGGACTCCATAGTTCTTTGATTCGAGGAGAGGCCGAGAGTAATTGCTATGCGTTGGATTGTAACTGAGGCACACATATCTAGGCGATCCAACAGTTTGCCAATTAACATTGGTGATGATTGGGAGATCACATCTAGTCATCGATTTGACGGACATGAACCAAGGATTTTGCGGTAACATCAGAACACCTTTTTTTTCGGAAGCCAAATATGAAGTATACTACAGAGCAAATGAAAGAAGCGCAATTTGTTTTCGTTCTATAGCCTTAATTTTGATAATTTTGCTTTTCTGCGACATGTTCTTTTAATCATCTCGACCGAAACAGATGAAGAATCATCTCCGTTTTTCCTGCTTTTCATTTTGCGAACTGCTGGTTTTTTCCTGCCTTGTTATATCAAAGGCGAGCACTGAATGTGTACAATGTAGACGTCAAAGACAGTTCTAGCAGGACGTCTCTCTAGCTGAAGCAGAGGTTGCATATTTGCTACAGAGTCAGGTTCTTGGATGAACGTCAACACTGAATCAATATAGCACTCATATACATTGTATTTATTCTATAAACGCTGGGAGTAAATTATGCTCTGATGTTCACTGATAACAGTGGATTTTGAGAGGGAATCGTGATACTCGTCAGTTATCTCACATTGATATTGGATCGGAGGAGACCAAGAGGAAACGGCCTATTTTACATGTTATTGATGGCCATTGAGGGGTGCAAAAATGAAGAGGCGTTCTGATCATTTATCATTTGATGTTTTAAAGCTTCCCAATTCCATTCGTTAATGGTTATGCTGAGGATTTAACATTGAAAGTAAAAGTTTCTTTTGTGCTGTGATGATAGTACAACAGAATAGCAGAAACCGACTAGAAGAGAGAAAAGTATTTGTTTGGTATGCGCTTGAACGTACACGGATAACGGATATGATAACCCTATAGGAACACTTTGATTGAACCACGAGAGTTAGAAAATCTATTTATTCTACCTTAGAAGAAGCTTTAGCCTCTCAAAAGAAGGAGAACAACACTAAGTCTTGGCCATGCACGGAGATCAGCGTTAAATCTTGCATGCGCACTATTCCTTTATGAAGGAGAAACTTGTAAATCTGACTATATATTTGGATCGCTATTTCTTTCTATATGGAGTAAATACTTATTAATATGTCTTTAGTAATTATGGTTCAAAACTGTTGTGCTATTCGCTTCGCATTATTTTCACTTAAGCTCTCAAAGATGCGCAGAAGTGCATGTATCATTAGTCTGTAACATATGCGTACATGCATGTTTGTGCACTATATAGGCCATGAGTGCCCTTTTCTACGTATATCATATCCTATATGACCATTTAGCAGATGACCCGCAAGTAGATGCTTTAGAGCTCCAAATAACTAATAGTATATTCGTTTTTTGGTTCGGTGCACTACTGTTATCTCTAACGATATTCGGTGACTCAATTCCTTATTCCAAACTGATGAAGCACTGTGTTGAATGTTCAATATATACGATGATTGTTGAATTACACTTACTTCTTTGATGCTTTTAGAGATGCTGCGATCACTTCTCTGAAGCTAATTCACTATACGCTATCATCCGCTATTAAATATGCAGACCATATTAGCTTTTTATCTATTGCTTCTTGCGAAATGGATTAGAGTTTGACTCTGTCCTTAATTTGAGGAATGGAACGTTAAAATTTAATTATATGTACATGATGCTGTAATGCATAATTCTCTTATCATATGAGCCAGAAATTTAAAGAATAGATTCAATAGTACTCATGTGATTCTGATGCCTAAACCTCTACGTTGATACGTGCATACCACTGTCTGGTTTTCAATTCATGCAGGTTATGATCTTAAGCTTGACCAAAATCTCTGTGACTCGCTTTTTGAAGCAATGCTTCTAAATTGTTGATTTCCCACCTTGCAACTTCGAGACAAGTGTGAAATTTGTGAAGATACTTAAGTTGTGTTGATTACTGCGAAGGAGTTGATTTATGTTAAAACTACCACAAGATGTTTTCCAAATGCCATGTTCGTTCTCATATGTTTGCAACAGGAAATTAAGCTATTCGAGGCTGAAGAGCTCCGCCGGATAAAGAGTATTGGAGCAATGCGTATAAGATTTCAGAAATTTATCTCAACTCTTCAATGAATTCATTTCGTTTTTAAGTGATTTTCATTTCTTATCATTGTAACTTCTGAAATTATTGCAGTACTGAATGACGAGTATCGTGTGATGCCTAGTATAGGAGAATCTGGAAATCGGTACTTTGGCGCTGCTAAGAATTTCCATCCGTGAAGAGAATGCTATCAATAGTTATATTTGTTGAGCTGCAACGTTTTTTGAAACTCTTGCATTGAAAGTAAGTTGTTTACTATATGATACCATCCCCGCTTCTCAGTCCAGCAACGATTTCTAGATTCTACTGTTAATGTTACACAATTTATCTTCAGTGATTTACATCAGTATTTGTCTTCAATAGATATCTTCATTGTGGTGCATCAAACATGCGTTCTCATCCATAGCCAATGTGTGTTGTGCTATGCGTTAAAACTATATGAATAAAATGCTATACAAATCGCATGAATAGTAAGTCGTTAGCATAAATGTGTTCACTGTTTCGCTTTCCAAGGATTTGAAGTATGGATTTACTTATGCACACAAATGACTTCCATTGTTTGGTTGAGCAAGTTTTATTTTCTCACAACGTTCAATATACATTCATCTTTCTTTAATGAAAAGGCAACATTTAACGCTTATGCTCTATTTCATATAATCTTGACATACTAAAGGTTATTACTATTTGGACTTAATATTGAAGCACAAAACCAACGTTGATGTTAATAATATGTTGATAATGTTAAAGAATTTTTGTATGTTCATATCCAACTATGTTCAATCTTCCCATTGGAGGAATCTAGTCTTAAACTTCTTATGAACCTTGATGTGAGTTTCTAACATATACATGATAAATACATATGATGACCATGCTAACGTATATGTGCTTACGAGCTATTGAAAATATACCATCGAACTATTTATATAAGATATCTAGCAAAGCTTTCTGAGTTTGCATATCTTTGATATTCCTTCAAGTGAAATCTTAGACCTTTTTCTCTTTGAGTTTGTTTCTGAGTTGTTTCCACCATCATACCTGAGCTTGCTCCAAGCACCTGGCGTGCGCCGTATTTTTGGCGGTTGGCTTGATCGACCGACCGTCACTTCGTGCCGACAATTTGGTGAACCCGACGTGAAACACCACGGCCCGGCAATCTTAGGTAATGAGCATGTTTATAAGGGAGTTTTTGTAGTTTTCTCCCTCAAAATTTAAAAAACATATGAAAGGGAGTTTTGTAGTTTTCTCCCTCAAAATTTAAAAAACATATGAACGGGAGTTTTGCCTCTCCCTCATCAAAAGGTAATTATGAGCACCGGGAGTTTTATCTCTCCCTCATCAAAAGATAATTTCGAGCACGGGAGTCTTATCTCTCCCTCACCAAAAGATAATTACGAGCACAGGAGTTTTATCTCTCCCTCATCAAAAGATAATTATGAGCACTGGGAGTTTTATCTCTCCCTCATCAAAGGATAATTACGAGCTCGGGAGTTTTATCTCTCCCTCATCAAAAGTAATTATGAGCACGGGAGTTTTATCTCTCCCTCATCAAAAGAGAATTACGAGCACGGGAGTTTTATCTCTCCATTTTTATCTTTGGAGTTTTATCTCTCTTTCATTATGTTTGGAGTTTTATCTCTCCCTCATCAAAAGATAATTATGAGCATGGGAGTTTTATCTCTCCCTCATCAAGAGATAATTATGATCACAGGAGTTTTACCTCTCCCTCATCAAAAGGTAATTATGAGCACGGGAGCTTTATCTCTCCCTCATCGAAAGATAATTACGAGCACGGGAGTTTTATCTCTCCCTCATCAAAAGATAATTATGAGCACGGGAGTTTTATCTCTCCCTCATCAAAAGATAATTATGAGCACGGGAGTCTTATCTCTCCCTCATCAAAAGATAATTATTAGCACGGGAGTTTTACCTCTCCCTCATCAAAAGGTAATTATGAACGGGAGTTTATCATCTCTCTCATAAAAGGTAAGTACTAATTGAAGGAAAAAGATTGAATTAATGCGTTTTTATAGACATGATTAATTTAATGATTATTTTATACTAATGATCTTTATGAGGGTTTTGATAACAGGTACTAATCAAAGCTTTGGATAGAAGAGCAACAGCTTTTGAATCATCTATACATACCATAAAGTCCTTTCATGAATTATATGTGTACATATGAATATTTTTATTTGATATTTCTTATCACCTGTTTAGTGTTTGAATGCAGGAGAAGATCAAAGGAAGGCAATGGAAATAGGAAGTGAAGTGAAGATTAGAAAGCCTTGTCTTTTTCCTTAGTTCTCTTGTTAACCCTTTTTTATACCTATTTTGAGATGCATTGCACACCAAGTATGCATGTACAAATGTGTAGAAAGCACGTCTTTAAAACCAATAGAAGCATGTCCATCTGCACAATAGATAAATAGGTAAACATCATTGAAAAGTAAATGAATCAAATTTTGAGAGAATAGAGAGAGTAGTTATGAGTAAGGAAGAGAGATTGCATTTGTGAGAGAGTGGAATTATGAGTATTGAGATTTTATATATATGTGGTGCTGGTGACATCAATTTGAGTGTCAAGCCTTATCATCGAATGCTAAATACCTCTTATTGCACCATTACATTTTTGATGCACTTAAAGTATGCATATGATAGGGCCCGCTTCATGGCCATGCAAAGGCACGGTTGAGTTTACACATGCACATATGAGAGATTTCCTAAGGTTTTGTGTATTCGTACATTACTTGTATGCGAGGGAGTGCACAAGCCTCGTCATCAGAAGCTATTTCCTTTATTGATTGCACCATGAATTTTATACATGCATTTTAAAAGTATGCATTTTTCATAGGGCCCATTACACGGCCTTGCACATGCACTTTGTTTTTAAAACCATGCACATGTTATATGCTATGACCTTTATCATTGATTTTTGGAGATATGAAAACAGATCTTGGTTGGTACATCCAGAGGACGCACAGGTTTGGAGGGGGTGAGTGTCGTAGAGATTCTCATCTCTACGTTTTCCTTTACATGCTGCAAGTCGACACACTTTCTCGACCATCCATTGCTGATGCAGCTAACGGAGTAAAGTGCAGAACAAAACATGAATGGTAGATGGCTTTACTCAAACGATGGCTTGGACTCTTCAATTGATCGAAGGTATCAACCAATTAGTAAAATTGATATAATGGAAATCAAGACTTCATTATGAGTTTCGCATGGAGAATGTATTGAATATCTATCAAAGAACGTGCGAAGGATGAAGGAAGTCATTGATTCTTCTTTTAGCAACGAGATTCTCTTTTGAGTTCTGTGATGTAAAGAAGCAAGGCCTTCTTTCGATTGTGGAGCTTAAGCATTGTCTAAGGCTGGTTTTCCCAGAAATAACGTCTATGCAGATGTCGAACAGTGGATGATGTTTAGCAAATGGCGGCTCACACATGCATAAAGAGAGGAAAGGTGGCTCGAACGGAACCTTGAGTGTTCGATCACCTCAATGTTTAGAAAACGTCACTAACAGATGGGACACACGGAAGAAAAGGGCTGGAATGCATGGTCTTTTGGGGACTCTCCCTTCGAGCTCACGAAAAAAAGGAGGAATTCGACATGTGGAGAAGTGCATGGAGGAATCAACCATGCGCAGGACATAATTGAGGGCAATAGATCAAGTTTTCTTCTTCTTCCCTCCATTCGACAGGACGGAAGAGAAGGGCGCATGTACGAGGGCAAGGACTGTTCGACCAAGACTTTGAAGTGCTGCCGAAGGACCTTCAGAGACAGAAGCTCTTCACAGCTATACTTGGTTACCCATGATGATTCCTCCGAAAGGATTGCAGGTCACGAACTGAAGAAAGAGTCAAAGGATTGCGCCCCTTCCTTGCTGAATCTGATGTAAATCATGACTATTTAGAAATGTTTCTGTGGAGATCTTTGATTTAACAGATGAGGCTCAACAAGGAGTTCTGGAAGAATTCCGTGTGAGAAGAACTAGAAGAAAAGTGAAATGAATTTTGCTGTGACTGGAAACGATCCGCATTAATAAGGAACTCAATCGGCTGTCAGAAGAGGAGTGTGGGACTTGAAAGCCAGGGGGCAAGCATTAAAAAGTTGGGCAAAAGGGAAGGGACTTAAAAGGTGTATGTACTTAAGTGCTTGATCATCCAACTGTGAATTGGTCTAATATTGGATTTTTCCAGGTCTAGCAAGGGCAATCAAAGACAACCAAAGCAAGGCAGTGAAGGGCACAAAGCTTGGGAAGCGCGGCTTCTTGGGCATCAGAGCAACCAGAAAAAGCTGACTCGAGGTTGGAAGATTACTCAACCCCCTCAGTCAATTCTTAGCTTAGGAAAAACGTTAGCATTGTGGATTAAGACGATAGGAACGCCTCAAGTTCAAGATATTTAATTCTTTCAAGTTCAAGACTAAAGTAAAGGTGTGTGATACGAAAACCTAAAGGAAAGAACCTAAGTCTGACGGAACGAGAACTCAAAATTATCACGGAAAGTCGAATTCCTGACGCATACATTAAGACAAGAACTTAAAGACCTTTAAAAAGAAACAAGAAGTAATAACAAAGAATCGGTGACGATCTCAGCGTGTACTGAGTGTGCAAGGAAGAAAATTAATGAACCTTAGATCGGGCAAACATATAGGTAAGTCAGACCGACGAAGCCTTAGATCATCAGAGGCAAGTGTAAGAACTACTGCACGATCGTGGGCTCAACAATTGAACACTAGTTATCCCTACGAGAGCTCAGATACTAGTGATTCAGGAATGGCATTTAGCACAGAAAGACCAGAAGGAGGGTCGAATGTAGCCTATTTAGAAAAACCTGAAGGACCCTATAGAACACAACTAGAGTTTCTCCGAACCAACCGATTAGGTGCTCGCATCTATGAGGATGGTTTGCGAAGGCAAGTGGTGCAAATGCACAACCCCGATCAACCCATTGGATTGGAACGTCCAGTGGTGAAATTCGAGAGAGACGCGTACATAGACAAGGAAGGAACGATGTACATCTTAAGTACGCAGCCAAACAATACCAACGAGTTTGGTGTAATTCAACTAGAGACGGAAGCAAAACCTCAAGGAAAAGAACCATTAGAAGAGCCTAGAACACCTAGAGGGAAATATGTACTAACACGAGTACTAATCCCGGATTGGATCCCTCAGGACAACAGAAGCATAGAGTTGTTTGTAAATAAAGAAACTGATGAAGCCTTTTGGAGATACAAGACCGAGATACTTAGTGAGGTAGGTATCATCACTATATATGAGTTCAAGGACCCGGATACACCTGGAAAGGTTGTATACCTGGATGAGACTTCAGAAAGAGTCTTTGTGGTACCCGACCGCACTAAAAACACATACACATGGAGAGGAGAATTGGTATTCCCTCCATCTAGAACAAACATGAATACAAGTCAACAAGGGGCAGGAACATCCTCGGCCCATGGAAATCAAAGAGAGGGAAATAAAGAGAGACCGGAAGTAAGCTTCACTCATCCCATAGGGAGAGATAGAACAACCACGGACACTAATAGAGTGGATAGACAAAGAGATCATGGAATACCAGGTGGTAGAGATGATTTTCATCTATCTAGACCACGTGAACACGCAAGAATATTGAGACCCACTCAATTAGTAAAATCAATGAAGAATTATTTTGATGGGACAGGAGATCCCTACGACCACGTCGCAGAATTCAAGCAGGTACTAAGAGCCGAACAAGTTGAAGACATGTTCACGCAATACAACGCATTTGGACTAACGTTAAAGAATACAGCTTTAACTTGGTTTCAACCTTTGCAACAAAGGCAATTTAGAGACATCCATCACTTTTTAGAGTCATTCATCACTGAATTCTCTAAAAGTGGGATTAGACATGACACGTCTTCGTTGACTCATAGCTTTAAACAGACCCCTCAAGAAACAGTTAGACTGGCAGGACGTAGGTTTAGACAATATGTTGAACGATGTCCAATGCAAGAGCTACCCTCACAAGCTAAGCAAGTGTCATTGTTTCTAGATGGCTTGTTGAGCTCTAAACTACGCTCCTACGTGTACCTAAAAGAACCCAGAACGCTAGAGCAATGTGTAAGAATTTGCATAGACATTGAAGACAACTTAGGAGACGAGTTGGAACTTTCAAAGGTCTATAAGGACTCAGACTGTTCATCTCTAGCATCCACGAAATTGTCTAGCTCAATAGAAGACCTAGCAGAAAAAGTGGCCCAGAAACTAGGAGTTTCTAGTAAACCTAGGGTGCTAACAAACAAGCATTGTTACACCTGTGGTGGTGATCATCTGGCAAATATGTGTCCCAATGCACCACAACCACAAGCCAACCCTAGTGGCCAATACTGTACAATTGAGAGAAGATACACGAATCATACGGCTCAGGACTGCCCGTACAACAAACAAACTGTGAGACAGAACTACCCGCAAGCATACGCACAGCCAGGTAGGTATCAAGGCCAATACAATGCTCAGCCTTATTACTATAGGCCTCCTCAGAACTACCCATACCAGGCTCAACAGAGACCTCAACCTCTCTTAGCTCAGCAGCCACCCCCACCAGCGAATGTCATCTCAGTCAAATATGCTGCTGCAGAAGAGAACCTAAGTAGGGCCTTAGTGCCTTCTTCACCTTTGATCACAGAGAGTGACCCACACTCAAACAGTTTTGACTCTACGCATGTCGATAGTCTACCCGCATATTACACAGAGTCACCAGAACACGTGGAGACATATCATTACGATAGTCCATCAGTGGAACCTAGTTGGGAGCCCGACTATGCTAATGTGATGTACACAAACCCAAATCCACGGCCCCAATTAAGACAACAGAGACCACAGGGCCCTAGAGGACCATGCTTTAGGTGCCAAGGAGATCATTTCATAAAGGATTGTCCACACCCCCCGATAGCAGGACAATCACAGTACTATAACATCCAAGGCTATTGTGCTGATTGTGGCAAAGAGCACATAATCAAAGATTGTCCTAAGAACCCTGTTAATGCTCCGAATGTGACACCGATCAACGTGATAGGTATTGTAAATAACGCAGATGGATCCAACCCTACATACGTGCCTATCCAAGCTATAACAAGAGCCCAGGCGCTCTTACAGAACCAAAAGCTTAATCAAGAGAAAGTAGCCGAAACCAGTGAAGTTGCAGAATCTAGCAGTAAAAAGACAAAATCTTGGAAAGATTCTAGAGAAAGAATTAAGAGAAAATGGAGTAAAAAAATAACGGAGTTGGAAGGAAGTTTAAAGGAATCTAGAGCCAAAATCCAAGAATTGACTTCACAGGAATTGAATCAAGAGAATCCAGCTCAGAAATCAGGAACAGTTTTAGCGGAACCCATACGAGAGAATCTAGACATGATGTTTCGTGCATATAAGGCTAGATTAAAAGAGGGACCTCAAGTAGCTGAAATGAGTAAGAACTACCCTCGAGCTGATCTAGAAATTGAGAGAACTAAACTTTGCATGAAGATGGTAGAACTAGCACAAGCCTTGTTCGAAGCCTCTAGATATATTAATTGGAATAACATAGCAAAACCGGAGTTACACTTTCAAGGACTAATGGAGAGGCTAGAATACTTGATTGAAAGCAAAGAGAAAAAGGATCAGCATAGGAACCCTATTGTCCCAGAGACACAGGAAAGGAATGCACCATCCCTGTCTCAAGTACCCAATACAGAAAGTCAAGACAATTTGTCTTCCATACATAAATATTCACATGAATTTTTGAGAGAAATCCAAGAAGAGAAATGGAGAAAGGAACAAGGAACCCATCCTCCTATTCAAGAAATAGACGACTTGCAAGAACAATTTCCCCAAGACATCCCCTCTATATACGATGATGTAGAGGAAGAACAACTGAGTGAACACACAAGATTTGAATCTAATTCTTTACAAGAATTACCTCAGTTCACAGGACCTTGGGAAGCAAAGTCTATTAGTATGAGAGCACCCACGATAATAGTGAGGAATGAAGAATCAGTAATCCCTAGAAACACGGAAGTGATCAAGAATACCAAAGTACAATGTAACCTTACTCTGGAGGAGTTATTGAAGGTAAAACCAGAATTGTGGAAACATGTAGCAAATCAATTCCCCGAGCTTGCTACTACTCCCTCACCAATAAGATCACAAGATAAGGTACCAGAGATACCCGTAGAAAAGATTGGAGATGTGAGCGAAGGAGAGGAAGGTAACACTTATCTTCCGATAACCCATCAGGGCTACACCACGAAAGCCATCTTAGATTCAGGAGCCGGAGTAGCCATAGCTACCACCGCTTTATGGAAATGTTGGGGTAAGCCAGCATTAAGACCCACCAGGATGAAGCTACAAATGGCTGATGGACACATAGAAAAACCATTAGGCTTACTAGAAGGCATATCTCTCACCACTTGTGGTGTAGAATTTGAGCATACCTTTGCCATTTGTGACTTTGCAAAAAACCATGCTTATGAGATGATATTGGGACGACCATTCATGCGTCAGTTGCAAATTGTACAAGATTGGGGAACTAATTCTTTGTACTTGCAACATTTAGGAGTGACTACCAAAGTCAATCTTAAAGACTATTCACATAGAGATGTACCCCCAATACAATGGAATACCATCCATAAGACACCAGTAGAGACGGAATCTGTGCACTCATTAGAATCAGATCCTTCTTGGTTGCATGAGGATACTAATTTATGGATGTGTAAAGTAGCCAAACAAGAGGAAGAAAGATTAGAAGCAAGGACCTTAGGTGCAGAACAACATCCACGAACACTTCAAGATCCAGCTTATGCACCTGTAGTATTCCCAGACGAAGAGTTTGAACCCCATGGTTGGGCAGAAATCCTAGCAACCATGGATGTAGCCATCAATGAAGAACAATGGAGTCCCCACTGTGACGAGGATGGCTATGACATTTCAGTTTTCACGATAGAGCCAATCATGTGCGATGCAATTTTAGAAGAGTGTGAACCTAACACTGATGCATTTGAGGATGCAAGTGATTTTGATTTAGAATCAATTATCATGGACTCTCCATTTGCATCAGAGGAAGAATATTTCTACGAAGTAGAGACTCATCCGCAGAGACACGAGGAAATTACGAATGAGGTGAGATTAGCCACAGAAGTGACTACTAAGAGTGAAGGCAAGAAAAGAAAGAAGAAAGAAACCATGTCAGAAAAAGAAGAATCTTTGTTTGAAGTACCCGAGAACTTCAAGAAATATAAAATCGAAGATAGAAGAATCATGGTACGAATGCCTAATAGAAAGGCGAATGATGGACAAGTATATGATAACCGAGAAAAAACCAAGAAAATAATCGTAGCCATAGAAGGAGAGGAAGAAAAATGCACATACATAGGGCATGATTTGACAACTGAAGAAGAAGAAGAGCTAGTTGCCCTATTACGCGAATATAGAGATGTTTTTGCGTGGAGTTACAAAGATTTGAAAGGAGTAGATCCAGATATATGTTCTCATAGGATCCCTATGACTCCAGATGCAAAACCGACAAAACAGAAACCGTACACGTACAATGATAACTACGCTGCGAAGATCAAAGAGGAGATAGATTGCCTGATAGAAGCAGGATTCATTTACGAAATTGAGCATACCGAATGGGTATCTCCCATTGTGGTAGTGCCCAAGAAGAATGGAAAATTGCGTGTGTGTATTAACCTTAAAAAGGTTAATGCCGCAACGATTAGAGATAGTTATCCTCTTCCTATCACAGAACATCTATTGGAAAGAGTTGCGGGCAAGGAAGTTTACAGCTTTCTTGATGGATTTTCAGGCTATAATCAAGTAGCTATTGCTCCAGAAGACCAACACAAGACGGCATTTGCCACTGAATGGGGCATATTTGCATTTCGTGTGATGCCATTTGGCTTAACAAATGCACCCGCCACTTTCTAGCGACTCATGTGTCATGTTTTTAAGGAATTTTTACGCAAGAGCTTAGAAGTTTATGTCGATGACCTATGTGCTCATTCAAATGTAAGACAGACACATATCCCAAAGTTAAGACAAATATTTGACAAATGTCGAGAGTATCAGGTTTGTTTGAACCCAGAAAAGTGCGTTTTCATGGTCAGACAAGGCAAAATTCTAGGACACATTGTGTCAAAAAATGGAATCTCTACGGATGAGGAAAAAGTAAAAGTAATTGCAGATCTACCTAGGCCGACAAACATCAAAGAGGTACAAGCATTTATGGGCCATTGCGGTTATTATAGGAGATTCATACACATGTATGCGATCATAGCCAAGCCTTTGTACTCTCTTTTAACCAATTTCGAATGGACAGATGAATGTGAAAATTCATTCAATGAACTTAAACGACGCTTGTGCTCAGCACCTATATTGACTACCCCAGATTGGAGTAAGCCATTCCATGTACATGTGGATGCATCCAATTACGCCATAGGATGTGTGTTAGCACAACCCACGAATGAAGGTAACATAGATCTCCCCATAGCTTACGCGAGCAGACAATTGAACGCAGCAGAAAGGAATTACACCACGACGGAACGAGAAGGATTAGGGATGATCTACGCAGTAAAGAAGTTCAGGCACTACTTGTTGGCCAACAAATTCAAGTTCTTTACGGATCATCAAGCCCTATTGTACTTAGTCAACAAACCATGTAACACAGGACGATTGATACGTTGGTTTCTATTACTCATGGAGTATGATTTTGAAGTCGTAGTCAGGAAAGAAAAGACACATCTTAGAGCTGACCACCTTTCAAGATTAACCTCAGGAGAAGCTCCTCAAGGAGTAGCGGATGAATTACCAGATGCATACTTGTTTAACCTTGAGATAGCACCAGAATGGGCTAAGCCTATAGTCCCTATTCTCACATATGGACCCAAGAATCCTAGGTTAAAGATCAAAGAGGGAGAGATTACCAAGTCCCAAAGATACCAAATACTGGCAGGAAGCATATATAAACAGGATAATCAAAAGATTCTTGCTTGTTGTGTAGATGAATCAGAACATGCGAATTGGTTGCAATTAGCACACATAGGTGCATTAAAGCAACATCATTCAAAACATCGAACATTACATACTCTGCATAGATTAGGAGTATATTGGCCTACGATGGAAGCAGATGTCTACAGGTTGTGTAAGGAATGCCATGTTTGTTGTGAAAGACCACCAGTAGAGCATGCTACATTATATCACGTGTCTCTCACACCAGACTGGAGTGAACCATTAGTGACATACTTGAGGACGAACACATTCCCTCAAGGCATGACCTTAGCTCGACAACGCAGTCTAGAGCAGGAAGCTCAAGATTATTCACTTATTGGCGATAACCTATACAAAAGAGGACGAGATGGATATCTAAGACAATGTGTTCATGAGAGCGATTATCTGAGCATACTAGAGACTGCACACCAAGGAGTTGCAGGAGGTCATTTTGGACCCGATAGGATAATCAAAGCCATCCTCTTTGCAGGGTTATGGTGGCCCACTCTTCACATGGATGCTCATACCTATGTAAAGAGATGCGATGTGTGCCAAAGAACTCAGTTTCCTACTCGCAGAGACGAAATGCCATTGAAACCCATGATGGGCGGAAGTGCATTTTCTAAGTGGGGTATAGACTTTGTAGGAATACATTATTGTTGCGACAGATTATCTTACGAAATGGGTAGAGGCAAAAGCCACGAAAAAGAATGATGCACACACAACTGCAAAATTCTTATTTGAGAATGTCTTTACAAGATATGGACTGCCTATAGAGTTAGTGAGCGATCGAGGCACTCACTTTCTAAACCAAGTCATTGAATATTTGTTACAGGATTTTATGGTGGTTCACAAGAAATCCGCACCATATCATCCTCAGGGCAATGGTCAGGCTGAAAGCACTAATAAGATCCTTTGTAACGTACTGACGAAACTCGTGAACAACAAACGTTCAGATTGGGACAAACAGTTACACCACACTGTTTGGGCATATCGAGTGGCCTACAAGACGGTACTCAATGCAACTCCCTTTCAGATGGTTTTTGGTCAGAATGCTGTGCTTCCTTTGGACTTCTTGATACCGACCCTTAAGGTTGCACAAGAACATCAGTGGACCGGCCATGAATTATCAGCGAGAATAATGGACTTGGAACGATTAGGAGAAACCAGGCTAAAGGCAGCAGCAGGCATATATGCAGCGAAGAAGCGACAGAAAGCATATTTTGATGCACATGTGAAAGATAAAGGCTTAAAAGAAGGAGATTTAGTTCTAGTATATACGCTAAAGCAACACGCACGTAAGTTAGAAAAGCGAGGTTATGGACCTATGATCATTAACAGACTCTCAACAAGTGGAGCAGTACAGTTAGCCACTTTAGAAGGAGATATAATGCCTAATTATATTAGTGGCTGTAGAGTCAAGCTATATCAGGAACCTCTTACTGAGGATATGCTTAGACGACTCACGTGGGCAAAGAAGCGTAAGGAGGAAGAAAATAGAATACGAGCGGAAGCTCAGGCAGAAGCAATAGAACGCATTAAACGCATGAAGTTGAGAAGACAAGGACTAGGGAGAGAGCAGTATAACCAGCTGGATACAACACCCAGATATCCCATGGCTATGTGTGAGGTAAAGTCACGAACTCATCCTAGTATAGTGGACAGGAGACCATTCATTACAGTCAGGCTAGAGCACGGCAACCCTTGCCAAGAGCTCAGGGCTTTAATTGATTCAGGTGCTGCGACTAGTGCGATTAGATGGTCCCACTATAAGGATTCAGGAATAGAAATGCGGCCAATTGAGGCATACCTCATAGGCCTAGGAGGCATGGAAACCCCTTGCATGGGTGAGGTGGACCTTCCTATCCTCATTGAGGATGTGACCATGACAGCGAAGCTACTAGTATGCCACGATGACGACCTGATAGAACCCCTAATCCTTGGCCAAGATTGGCTATACGATCACTCAGTGGACCTAAATCTTAGACAAGGCTCCATACAAATCGGAACCTCAGAGCAAAAGCGAGTGATACCGCTTGACTCCCTTAATTACATTCCGATTGAGGTTTGTAACCCTAGACCCTATGAAACGCATGCGACGGAAGACCGAAAGATCTTGGGTCAGACCAGTCACGTCACGTCTACACCAACCCACTCGGGCTTGGCTATAGACAGTTGTCAATCAGAAGGACGACAGGAGATCTTCCCTGGGGCTTCCTGCAAACTAGAAGGGGCAGCTACCCAACCGCTAGGGCAGATGAACACAATCAGCGGTCAGGTGGGTTGCATCAGCGGCCAAATGAGCACAACACCCTGCGGTGCTCATCCTTCCAAACTTGCTGCGGACTGGCCTAGATTAAAGATGAAGAACGAATCACTTCCTAATGGGCAGGTCACGCAAGTGTTGGATCTCCCTTCTTTTCCAAAGCAGAGCGTCCAAGGGACCTCTCAAACCCAACCTCGAAGGAGTCAACCATAACAGAGGAACCCAGACCAACGCCACCACCAGACAAGGCAAAGAAAGCAGCAGTATCAACATCACAGAACAAGTGGCACAAAACAAATATGGGTGCCAAAAGGACAACAACCACAGGCTATTGGCAACACTGCAGAAGAGAGCAGGACAAAGTTTCAACAGAAGCACAATCAGCATCCAAAGTCCCCTCGATCTTCTTCCCCAAGTTCAAATACTCGGCAGATGTGGATTGCCAAGAAGTATCTTATCAATCGACCCACACCCATGCAGATTTGGATACCCAAACAATGTATTATATCTCAACCCTCAAGCCATGTAATATATACCCCTCAGAAACCTTTTCATCCTTCAATACCACCAAACCCGATACCGCTTTTTGTTCCTCAGCAGAAACATACCACCCACTCCAAGACTCTTAGGAAATGGATACCTAAACGTATCCAAACGTCTTCTTGTACCCCCTTATCTAACAATTCTCCCGCCCCGTTTAAACTCCACCCTTGTACTAATTCACCCTCAACCAAACCTTGTATAAATTCATACACCCAAACCCCACATCATGCATAATAAAAGCTCATCAAGAAATGTATGCATAATCTGAAGCATGTAGGCGTCTAGAGACCTGCATTAGCTCTGCAAAAAGATCATTGCATCAATCATTTCACGACACTTGGCTACACGGGTTACGCATCGGTTATGGAAAGGGATTGCGGTCTCACCTTAATGGGATCATAATTAATTTCCATACTAATGTGTTAATCTTTTGTAGCAGATCTTTTCCATTAGCTCACCAGTCATCATGCAAACCGAAGCAGGACCATCGAAAGCAGGCCCCAGCGTGGCTGCGGTGCCCCTCAATGTTTTACGCACAGAATCCCACCCGACCGCTCCACCGCCAGAGTTCCAAGGATTTCCGGGACCCATGCCAATCGATAACCCACCTATGGGATACACAGAGAAGATACACCGTAACTCTCACTGGTTCCAAGGCCTAGCAGGACCATTAGCTGATGCTGACTTCATTTTTGAAGCAAATATGACATTTCATGACCGCACATGGGGCAAGTATCAATTCTTCTCAAGAGAATTCGAAGGCCTACAGAACACCCAGGACTTAACTCATGTTTGGGCTAGAGCCGGCTTCACGGAGTATTTCAGTGATCCTCTGCCCAAACCTGACTTTTATAGGTGTTATTACTTAATCACCACTTTGCTGGCCTCAGAGAATAAGGACATCCCAGGAACCTTTATTTTGCCTTCTTTAGTGGATGATCCACCTTACAAAAGATTTTATCTCTCAAAGGATTTAATCAGGGCGGCCATCAAGATTCATGGAACACACACTCCAACGGAGAAAGAACGGCTAGTCCCAGAGCAGATGAAGCGTGGTGACGTAACTAAGTGGGAGGATATTTCTGCTATAACACCTAAGCTCTCTAAGCCATTACGGATATGCATGCAGCACTTTGCTTTCCCAGCTCAGGATCGTTTTACCATGCCCCACAAGAGAATCTGGTTTGGATTATACTTAGCATGTTCTGGACCGCAAACAGTTGATCTAGCTAGCTGGATAATTGATCAGCTCTATTTGGCACAACATAGATGGGAGCGAAAAAAGGTAATCAATGGATGCTGCGCCCTCACTAGGATCATATATATGTGCTTGGCGTATGACTTACCAATTGAGCGTGCCATGATCAGTGAGGAACTGAAAGCATTCAAAGGCACCACTAGGAAGGCTAGAAAGTCTAGCAAAGGCAGAGCCGGAAAGTGGATGAGAGGTACTATCCCGTGCCTACAAGTCCCAGCATCACCCTCTCCACAACCATCTCCAGAGCAGTCACCAACAGCAGCCACTCCCACAGTACAACCTATCCGCATAAGGTTATCTAGACCAGTGGTAACGGAGGGCACCACCAGTACTCTCGCACCCCAAGCAACCACAACCACAGAACCTATCACCACAACAGCTGAACTTCCCACCACTATCGGTGCGGAAGCTTTCTCTTTTCCAATACCGCATTTAGAACCAGGACAAGCAGAGCCACTGGACCAAACGTTTGATTTTGAGATGCCCGATGCATTCTCCAATGAGTTCCAGTTTTCAGAAGGGCAAATGTTTTCTCAAGAATTTGAAAGGCCTAGCTACCCTACCACACCCAGGGATCAGCCACAAGGACAGGTCGTGTCCAGCTCCGATGATGAAAGGACAGCAACCGATGACGACGAAGGAGACGACGAAGCTAGCCAGGGAACACATGAATCCCAAGAGCAGGAACAGATAGATGGCCAAGGCCAACAAACCGACACACATGGCGATACAAGTACCTATGAAGATGAAACTTATGAGGCAGCAGCTTACACTCTAGCTATCAAGAAGCTGTATAGAACTATGGAAAAAGTTTGGGCACGCAAGAAGCTGACAGAGGAAGAGAGCCAAAAAATAATAGAACAAGAACTTGTCACAGGCGGATTCGAAGACGCATATATCAAAGGATTCAAAGAATTAGTCCAATCAGTAGGTTCCAACGAGGCACTCAGGTACTTGCAACGAAAACCACTGCCACAGTTTGACCCCCGCAGAGTACGACTACTTTCAAAGCCCGACGAATACATTCGTGTACCAACCGGAGCACAATCTTCAGAACAAGCCAGGGAGGCATGCCTCATCCCCGAACGATCATTGGCCGTAGAAACCATCATTGTAGATTCCCCACCCCGCGCTACAATTGTACCTACCTCAGTAGTCACTGAAGTACCGACCACCCCAACCACCCCTCTCTCACCACCCGTCCATCCAGCCTCCCCTCTTCACCCTCCTTCCCCCAGACCCACATCTTCGTTCGCCGGTGGTGTTGCAGAAACCTTCTTTACGACCACTCACCCCACAATTCCCGCGCCCATTAGCCCTAATCTACCCCTTCCCACACCCACCTTTCTATGCAAACCATTCCTTCATCAATCTTTTCCATCTTTCCCCACAACTCCAAGACCCCTTTTCCCATTCCCCCCGCCATTAACCTTCTCCCCCGTCTCACCTCCCCGACCCACTGTAACCCCTCTTTTCCCTTTCCACCAAGCTGCTCCAGCCAGCCCCCCTGTAAATTACCCCTCAACCTTTGTAAATCCCGTATTTACACCAGCACGAGTACCCACAATCACACCCATATTCACGGTCACCGCACTAGATACGTCCACCGACATGGACATCTCACCACCCACTGCACCATCGCTCACTTCACTCACGGCCCAAACATTTTTAGGCACATCACAATTTTCAACAATCACTACATCATCCACCTTCCCATCCCCATTCCCCGTTCCCGTTGCATCCACACCAACTGCATCTTCATTTAGCACCCCGTTAATACTATCACCCACTGTAGATAATGCATTCCGACAGATGTTCATATGTATGACGCAAGTAAGAGATGAGTTCACATCTCTTGGTGATAATTATCAGCAGCTGCAGAGGACAACCAATGACTTACAGTCGCAGCTTAATTTATTGTCCATTGAGAATGCCTCTCTGAACAACCGCTACCAAGAATTAAGCGAGGCTTATCACAAATTGGAACTAGAAAGTGAAGAAAAGACCAAGGAAGCCACGGCTGACCTGGATAATTTATTAACAGCCCAGACAGTCCGCAATGCAACGCTAACACGAAACATGGGCTTACTACGAAGACACCTAGCAGCCGCCAAGGAAGAAAACCAGCGCTTACAGGATCAGAACCGAGAAAACTTAGAAGCAGCACTCGACCACCCAGACCAACCACTCATTCCTAGCAGGTTCAAAGCCATTCCTTCAGACTCAATGAGGATGCTGCTAGACGATCATGTAAGATTGCTAGATGAATATGACCGCATGAACGAGGAGTTACAGAAACTCAAAGAAGATCACAAATTACTCCAGTTACGAGAACTGGCACACCAAGACGTACCAGCACCTGTGGACCCCTCTCCTGACCTCCTAGAGGAACTCAACTCATTACGGGCCCAGGTATCGACCCTTGAATCAAGGATTGCAGTATAGGAAGCGCCACCAAGGCCAGATTCCCCACCTGAGCTTCCAGCTGAGGAAGAAACGGTCACCATCCCGGTGGAGGAAACGTTTGAAGAAGCATACGAGCCACAACCCATCCCAGGCGGACGCGTCACGGCCGAAGGTCAGATGACGTACGAACTTCCGACCCCCGCGTGGATGAAGACTATTGAGGAACTTGGAACAACGCACTCAGCTAGAGTAGAGGCACAATTACATGCCATGGCGATGATAGAAGAACGAATATTACAGTCTCCATTCTTTGCTCAATTGGCCCCGCGACGATACATATCTGGGCACGAGCTACAGTATAAACCGTACTTCATGTTAATGGCCGAATACCAGTTAGCCATTGAGAAAGAGACAGGTAAAAAACCATCGCATGCAACTCAATTCGAGGCGGCTGATTTGCCACTAGATGCACAGAAAGGAAGGATCTATCAACCAGAGTGGCGAAAAAATTTACTACAGCAGTATCCAGAAATGATGAGTACATGGGTAAAGGCACCTTTGCACCTGAAGTATAACCCGTGTTGGGGACCAGTGCCACGACGCCGCTCCTGTACTGCCTTTGCTATTAAGGTACAAAACAATAAGCAGTGCCAAGACTGGTTGAATTACCCCTATTTTAAGCCACCCATTGAGTTACCAACTGTTGGCTACATGATGGCTACAATTTGCCACTGGCTCCCTAGATTAAAGCATATGGATGATATAGCGGCGCATATGACTGTCAAAATCTTTGACATGATGCAAATGATTTTTAAAGTCTTCCGACGCGTCAAGGCACCCCATGTCAACACCCCGGGCTTTGAGCATGGCAATTTTGATCTGGTATATGATATGAGTACAACGCCATCGCTACGGGTTTGTTATGCCTGGCACTGCAGAATAAAGTACCTACCGGCGTGCTACAAGCAGACATTCGAAGAGATGTTCACAACCGGTTTTTGGGAATACCATTCAGAGGTATTCATAAGCAGGCCTACTCATTTATTACAATTATTTGCCTGTGAACGAATGGTCTATTCCACACATTATCAGCTCCCGCCACCGGAAGAACCGCAACCAATCGACTGGGAGAAACTCGAGGCCGACCTGGCCCGAGGCATTCGTATCTCCGAGCACACCCTCGCTCAAGACCTACTACATAACTATATCGGGCATACCTCACAGCAAGGTTCTGTCAGGGACGACAGAAGCGAGAGGGAGGGGGGTGTTGGAAGCAGCCAGAGGCACAGACGACACGGAAGCATGTAACGACAAAGGAGGGAGCCAGTCGAATCGTTTTTCAAATAATTATGTTTTCAAATACTTTCCAAAAAACCTCCAACAGTGACTTTTATCACTATTGTAACATATGTAACATAGAAAACCCCATTTTGTAATCCATAGCTCCATTTTGTGCAAGCCGAGGAGTCCTCGAGCTTGAGGAGCTTAGGTAGAATGGGCATACCAATTTTCGTTTTTTTTAGATACTGTTTACCCTTCCAAATAGCATCTAGGACCTAATTTTTAACTATGCCGGTCACTAGATGTGAAACCGGTCAAAACTAGTCTAGAAACTATAAAAAGAGCTAGAGAGCTCATTTTTGGGGTTGGTTAGTGTTGGCTAGTGTGAGCTTAGAGCTATTTTTGAGCTTGTAATAGTGTTCTTGAGCAATAGAGCTAATTTCCCACCTTCCATTGTGTCTTGCTTGTCTCTTCGTAGTGTGTGTGTATGTGTGTGTGCATTTCTATGCTTCTCACCTTCACTCTCACTTCATCTCACATTCACGATCTTCATATCACTCCTATCTCTTCCACGGATTGACATTAAGGAGGTGGAGCTTCTTAACGTGGTTCTCACCATTGTGCTAGAACAACAGGGTGTGTGTTGCAATAGATGAACTTTGTCATGGGGTTTGGTCTATCATGATAGGTGGGATCCATTGTGATAGGGTGTCATGAGAGAGGGTGTCTATCATGATAGAGTTGAGCTATCACAAGTTGTTCTATCATGGTAGAGTGAAAAACTTCAAACAATTATGATGCTTCTAGTGCATCAAGAAGGCACTCGGAAGCCCTATCGTCCTATGGTGATGCAATTCTAGGGAGGTAAACTTGTATCTTATCATGAGAGACTAAACGTGTCGTCTCAAGTCCTTTACAAATATCTATCATACATGTTTGACCTACTGCAAATTGATGATGAGTCCAAATATGTAAGAAAATAATAAGAAACGTGGAAAACAAGCACATACATTTGCTCTCTCTCTCTCTGTCTATCTATCTCACATAGACGTGCACATAAGAAAATGAGGAGAGAATGGGGGAACGTGGGTAATGGTCCCAGAGTGAAATTTTTGTCAAGAAGAAGATGGAGTATGAAGGTCAAGAGGGGTAAATGGATGTGATAAAACTAGAGATGGACATAGACATGATTATGATAATAGCAAAAATTTATGAAAAAACTACCTACCAATGATTCTTGCATCTCTTCTCTACACTCTTACCATCACGCACCAATTCCCAAGTTTCATTTTCAAGTAGAGCATCATACTCTTCTTGCATTGCCTTCTCCCAATTTTGTTTACCTTTAGCTTCTTCATATGTGATTGGATCCTCTTCTGTCTTTACAATGTAAGCATAATCTTTTGTTGTTAAAAAGGATGTATCATAACTATACCTTATAGGCTCTTTACTTTCCCTTGAGGATCTTCTGACCTCTGCACTTCTTGAAGTCTCAGCCACATTTGATTCTGGATCAAGCCTCGGCCCATCTTCTACATTATCCTGCAATTTACTTTTATAGTCAACATCATCAATATCTTCTTCATACACATTCACTTTTGCCTTCCCTTTCCTTTGTATTTGTTTGTCATCTGCATAATCATTTGTTGACCCTGTATACCATGTGCTTTGCTCATCAAATGTAACATCTTTGGTAACAAGAAATTGCTTTGAGGATGGACTCCATAACCTGTAACCCATCTGTCTATCATCATACCCAATAAACACTTACTTCTCTGCTTTGGGTTCTAGCTTATGTCTCAATTGTGAAGGAACATAAGCATATGATAGGCATCCAAATACCTTACAATGATCAAGAGTAGGTTTCTTACCCCACCATGCTTCATAAGGAGTTCTTCCATCCAAAGCTTTACAAGGTAACCTATTCACAAGGTATGTTGCAGTATTGATAGCTTCTGCCCATAAGTAATTTGGACAATTCTTTTCCTTCATCATTGCTCTTGCAAATTCTACAAGAGTTCTATTTCTTCTTTCTGCAACTCCATTCTGTTGAGGAGAGTACCTGCAAGTTACTTCTCTCTTTATACCTGCATTCCACAAATAATCATTAAACTCTTTAGAGAAATACTCTCCCCCTCCATCTGATCTCAACCTCTTAAGCTTTTGTCCTGTAATCCTTTCTGCATAAGCATGATAATGTTTGAATGTCTTCAATGAAAGAACTTGGAGAAGCTTGTCGAAGGTAGAAAGGTGCGTTTCGAAGCGATGAAGTTTGGTCAAGCCAACCGGCACAAGACCAGCCCTTGAGCTTTTGGAGACTCAAATAGACCTTATAGGCATGCTATAAGTGCAAAGAAACACACTATGTACCTTGGAGCATCAAGGAGAATGAGTCGATACAAAACAGATAGGTTCGCGGGTCGACTAGCTCAAAAAACTTACTATCTATGGAAGAGACAATGAACTTCAAATGCCCATAGCGACCAGCGTGATTACAATTAGAAAAAATCCTTTTATGGGAGTGATACACATAGGGTTGAGTGTATGGAATGCACAAAAGTATAAGGAATAAGCAAAATATGCTATAGGAATGAATGCGACATTCACCGGTGGTACTTCCTATTTTTCAGGAATACGCAGAGATTGACCCCGAGGCAGAAAAACTGAGATTTCTCCAAATCTGCTGAACCAAATGCTTTGAAAATTTACAGGCATAAACTAGACACTGATACCTTTCCAATGCGTCCTGTGGCACTCAATTTGGAGCTCTGAGGAGAGAGCAACAGCCTCTGCAAGATTACTGTTCGCGAAGAAGATGATGCAGAAAATTGAAGGAGCAAGACAATGATGGTCACAAGTGTATGTATGTTGCTTCCATGTATTTTATAAGTGATTTCAACTCCTTATATAGCCTCTAGGAGTGTTCCACGACTTTTACAACTTGAATTTGAATTCAAATGAAGGTGGGAATGGTTGTTGGAGGGAATCAATTCACTTCCCTACAATCTAGGAAAAGTGAAGATCTTGATTGATCTACTTTTAGGTGACTTGATTTGCTTGATTGAATGCAACTTCAACCACCAAAATTTCGTGGGATTTTGGCCCTATATTTGTACCTTTACATGTGTACAACTCAAGGCTTTTACAACGGTAAATGAGCCATCAAAATATTCTCAAAAAATACAATAAATGAGCATATGAAAAAGAACTCTCCAACGGATATTCTTTCGATGCGTTAGCCTTTGATGTAGATCAAATCCACCTCAAGCATAGTGTAAGCTTGATGTTCCAACAACTCCCCCTCAAGCTAAAGTATGCTTGAGTCTTCATTCTCTGATAGGTTGAATACCTGCCATAGCTTTGAATCTACAAAGCTTTATTCCATCAAGTGCCTTCGTCATCATATCTGCTACTTGCTTTTCAGTCGGAACAAAAGAAATGTCGATCTCCTTTGCCATGAGCTTCTCCCTGATGAAGTGGTAATGGACTTCTATGTGCTTGGTTCTCGCATGAAAAATAGGATTTGCCGCTAGATGCATGGAACTTACATTATCTCCAAATATGTGAGGTTTGGAACTCACAAGTCCCAAATCTGTATACAATGCTTTTAACCATATTGCCTCTTGAGTTGCTATGGTCAAGCCTCTGTACTCTGCTTCAGTTGAAGATAAAGCAACTGTTGGTTGCTTCTTGGAACTCCATGACACTAGCTTTGAACCTGCAAATGCTAAGTAACCAGATGTACTTTTTCTATCATCCTTAGCTCCTGCCCAATCTGCATCTGAGTAGATTTTGATATCCAAATCTGAAGAGTAAGGATAGAATATACCTTCGTTGATTGTACCTTTGAGATACTTAAGTACTCTCTTAGCCGCATCCATGTGTGGTCTTCTTGGTGAGTGCATGAACTGACTAAGCACTCCCACACTATATGAGATGTCTGCCCTTGTGTGAGTAGCATATATCAAGCTACCTACCAAGCTTTGATACTCTTTAATGTCTTCGATTTTCTCACCTTCATAAACACTAAGTTTATGATTCATCTCCAAAGGTGTACCTGCAGGTTTAGTGTTCTCCATTTTGAACTTGAGAAGAAGATCCTGAATGTATCTTCTTTGAGTCAAATACATTCCTTCATCTGTGTATATCACCTGCATACCTAGGAAATATGTGAGCTCACCTAGGTCACTGATTTTGAACTCCTCTTGCATGTGTCTCTTGATCCTTTGAATGCCATTTAGATCATCACCTGTCACAATAATATCATCTACATATACACATAGATAGATAACCTCATTGTGATCCCTTTTGATGAATAGAGAAGGATCGGAGCTGCTAGCTTTGAACCCTTGGTCTTGAAGATATGTAACCAACCTGTAATTCCAAGCTCTTGGAGCTTGTTTCAATCCATACAATGCTTTCTTAAGTCTGCAAACATAAGATGGATGATTAGGGTTTTCAAAACCTGGTGGTTGTGACATGTATACCTCTTCACTTATCCAACCATTTAAGAATGCATTTTTCACATCAAGTTGGAGGAGTCTCCAATTCCTTGCAGCAGCTACACTTATCAATGTCCTGATTGTAGTCATCTTTGCAACTGGTGAGAATGTTTCCTCATAGTCTATACCATGAGTTTGTGAGCATCCTTTGGCAACTAATCTTGCCTTGTACCTGCAAACTGATCCATCTGAATTTCTTTTAACTTTATATACCCATCTGCAACCAATTACCTTTTGATTCGGTGACATCGGAACCAAATCCCAAGTGTCCATTTCCTTCAATGCATCTATCTCTTCGTTCATGGCCTTTTCCCAATTAGGGTTTCCCTTTGCCTCTTCGTAGGTTGAGGGTTCCTCTGAAATAGAGTCTTTTGCCAAGTAGATTGAATGCTTTGTAACAAATGCGGAATCATATCCATACCTTTCTGGTTGTTTCTTCTCTCTTGCTGATCTTCTAGGTGCTTGTTTGGAGCATTCTCCAACCTCTTGCATCTTTGCTTTGCCTCTTGACTTCCATAGCTTGTAATCCCTTTCTCTTTCATCTTGGTCATCGTCTGTATCACTTCTTGGATCCTGGACCTGTGTATCATGCTTGCATCCTAATTGATGAGAGTCATAATCAAGATCATATGGTAGTGTTACCTTATGTTTGTCTTCATCATACCAAGACCTGTGTTCTTCAAACACAACATCTCTACTTGTAGTGAATTGCTTGGTTGAAGGATTGAAGAACCTGTAACCCATCTGAGTTGAATCATATCCAATAAACACTGCCTTTGTTGCCCTTTCACCTAGCTTACCTCTTATTTGTGATGGTACATGAACATAAGCTAAACAACCAAAAACCTTGCAATGTCCAAGACTAGGTTTTCTTCCATGCCATGCTTCATAAGGAGTCATACCTTGAAGTGATTTGGATGGAAGTCGATTGACAAGGTACACTGCAGTTGAAATAGCTTCTGCCCATAGATAATGTGGCAACTTCTTCTCTTCAAGCATTGTTCGGGCTGATCCAACCAATGTCTTGTTTCTCCTCTCTGCAATTCCATTTAGTTGAGGAGAGTACCTAGTAGTCACTTCCCTTTTGATACCTTTTTCCTGCAAGAAGTCATCAAACTCTTTGGAGAAGTATTCTCCCCCTCCATCAGATCTGAGCTTCTTTAGTGATCTACCTGTATGATTCTCCACATGTGCAAGATACTTCTTGAAGCAATCAAATACTTCATTCTTACTCTTGATAAAGTATAGAACAGTCCATCTACTATGGTCGTCAATAAATGAGACATAATACCTTGATCCTGCCAATGAAGGTTCTTGACTTGGTCCCCATACATCTGTGTGTACTAAGTCCAATAAGTTGTTGTGGATGTAGCCTTTGTGGTTGAATGGTTGTCTTTGTGCCTTCCCAATCTGACATGCATCACACCTGTTGATCATGTGTTGCTTTGATATGTTCGGCAGACCTAGAACACTTTGATCCCTGCATATATCCTTCAAGGTTCTTTCATTCACATGAGCAAGTCTCTTATGCCACACTTCAAGCTCACTTAGGGTTTGAGACCCAAAGTTGAATAGAGCTATGTTCCTGGTATCTCCTACTTCAAAAGTAAAGAGCCTACCATGCTTCTCACCTCGGGCTATCTTCTTGAAGCCTTGACATGGATCTTCCACAAAAGCTCCATGTTGGGTGAACCTAACTTGCAAGCCTTTTTCAACTATTTGGCCTACACTGATTAGGTTTTTAGTGATAGTGGGTACATAGAGAACCTTACTCAGAATGTTTGTCCTGCCATTGGAAGCTTTGACATTACCAACCTTCTCCACATTGTGCTTCGTATCATCCCCTGTTTGCACTTCATGTCTATGCTTCGGACTTTCCAAGTCAGATAGAAGAGCAATGTTGCCTGCAACATGATTCGAACATCCTGAATCTATGTAGAACAAATGATCGTCTTCTTTACCTTCTTTGTGGCTTAGGTTCATAAGAAGCAATGAGTCTTCATGTGGTTGATCTTCTGAATAATTGTTGTAGTCCCTTCTATTATAGCTTCTATTGTTGTTGTTGAAGTTGTGTCCACCTCTGCCTCTATTGCCACCATATCCACCTCTTCCACTTCCTTTCTGGGTCTTCCCATTGAACCAGCAATTCTGAGTGGTGTGGTTGGTCTTATCGCATATGGCACAAGGTTGAACATTCTGACCTTTGGCTTTGTCTTGCTTTGATCCTTTCTTCTTCCCTTTCCACTTGCTCTTGCTTGCGAAGTTGGCTTGGGAAGTCTCTTCTTTGTCTTCTTCCTTCTTCTTGCCTTTCTGCTTCTTATCCTTCTTATCTGCATATAGAGCACTAGTTGAATTACCATGATGAGAGTTACCTTCCTTTATGCTATTGTTGGCTTCTTGATTGAAGAGTTGTCCAAGAAAGATGTTGAAGTCTGGAGTCTGCACATCCATGATGAGATCATAGGCCGTCGTGAAGGATTGCCATTGCTTATCACTTCGAATGCCATTGAGAATTTGCCTCATGATGACCTCTTCTTCAATCAGCTCTCCAATGGATGCTAACTGATCCGCAACCTCTTTGACCTTGGTAACAAACTCTGTGATGGTTTGTTTAGGTGTCTTCTTCATTTGGTTGAACTCGTTCCAAAGATGATTCTTTCTTGCTTTGGTACTAGCAGAAAAGAACGTCTCCAGGGCATCCCAAGTCTCTTGAGATGTCTTGCATCCTCTAATATGTGGTAATAGAAAGTCAGAGATAGAGTTTAGTATGTACGACCTTGCTTGAGCATCCCTTGCGCACCAAAGTGTGAGCTTATCTGTCTCCTCTTGTGTAGGTCCTCCTTTGGATCTTGGAATAGGCATAACTTCATCACCTGCTACAATTCCATAAAGATTTCTACCTTGCAAGTAGGCCTCCATTCTGATTTGCCAAGCCGCGTAGTTGTGTCGATCAAGCTTCTCGATCATTGAGGGAAAGCCGTCACCCATCTTGATCTAGCTCTGATACCACTAAAAGAACTTGGAGAAGCTTGTCGAAGGTAGAAAGGTGCGTTTCGAAGCGATGAAGTTTGGTCAAGCCAACCGGCACAAGACCAGCCCTTGAGCTTTTGGAGACTCAAATAGACCTTATAGGCATGCTATAAGTGCAAAGAAACACACTATGTACCTTGGAGCATCAAGGAGAATGAGTCGATACAAAACAGATAGGTTCGCGGGTCGACTAGCTCAAAAAACTTACTATCTATGGAAGAGACAATGAACTTCAAATGCCCATAGCCACCAGCGTGATTACAATTAGAAAAAATCCTTTTATGGGAGTGATACACATAGGGTTGAGTGTATGGAATGCACAAAAGTATAAGGAATAAGCAAAATATGCTATAGGAATGAATGCGACATTCACCGGTGGTACTTCCTATTTTTCAGGAATACGCAGAGATTGACCCCGAGGCAGACAAACTGAGATTTCTCCAAATCTGCTGAACCAAATGCTTTGAAAATTTACAGGCGTAAACTAGACACTGATACCTTTCCAATGAGTCCTCTTGCACGCAATTTGGAGCTCTGAGGAGAGAGCAGCAGCCTCTGCAAGATTACTATTGGCGAAGAAGATGATGCAGAAAATTGAAGGAGCAAGACAATGATGGTCACAAGTGTATGTATGTTGCTTCCATGTATTTTACAAGTGATTTCAACTCCTTATATAGCCTCTAGGAGTGTTCCATGACTTTTACAACTTGAATTTGAATTCAAATGAAGGTGGGAATGGTTGTTGGAGGGAATCAATTCACTTCCCTACAATCTAGGAAAAGTGAAGATCTTGATTGATCTACTTTTAGGTGACTTGATTTGCTTGATTGAATGCAACTTCAACCACCAAAATTTCGTGGGATTTTGGCCCTATATTTGTACCTTTACATGTGTACAACTCAAGTCTTTTACAACGGTAAATGAGCCATCAAAATATTCTCAAAAAATACAATAAATGAGCATATGAAAAAGAACTCTCCAACGGATATTCTTTCGATGCGTTAGCCTTTGATGTAGATCAAATCCACCTCAAGCATAGTGTAAGCTTGATGTTCCAACATTCAAGACTTCTTATTTATCCTTGATTACATATAAAGTAACCCATCTGGTTGCATCATCAACAAACAACACATAATATCTGGATCCATTTATGCTATAGTCCCTTGAGGGACTCCACACATCTGTATGAACCAATTCAAGCATATTTGAATACTTGTACCCTGATTTATTGTATGAGCTTTTGTGTGCTTTACCTAATTGACAAGCTTCACACTTGTACACCATGTGTTGCCCTTCAATTTTTGGCAAACCAAGCACCACTTGATTCTTTGACATTTCCTTTATAGCTCCCTCATTTAAATGACCTAGCCTTTTATGCCATAGGTCTAACTCAGACATCTTTTGACTTCCATAAGTAAATAAAGCATGTCCCACATTACCTTGAACTTTGAGAGTAAACAACCTTCCTTTCTTTTTACATGCAATTATGTTTCTATATCCTTGATTTGGATCTTGCACATAGACACCATCATTTGTGAATCTGACTTCATATCGCTTCTCCACAATTTGCCCTACACTTATCAAATTTTTAGGAATAGTAGGAACATAAAGTACCTTGCTCAAGAGTGTACTTCCACTCTTTGTCTTTACTGATCCAATGCTCTCCACTTTATGTTTGGTATTGTCACCTGTTTGAACTATATGTCCATTCACCTTTGCTTCCATATCAGTCATCAAGGATATATTTCCACTCAGATGATTGCTACATCTTGAGTCAATATAAAACACCCTTTGATCTTCTCCTACTGATTCATGAGTTGCATTCAAGATAAGAGTCATATCATCCTTCTGATCTGATGCATAGTTATAATAATTGTTGTTGTAGGACTGAGGTTGAAAACTTCTTCCACCTCCTCTAGCATATGATGTCCTACCACCTCTTCCTCTGAAATTGCCTCTTTGGTTTCTGCCTCCTCCACCTCTCTGATTAAAATTCTGATTATTGCTTCCACCATTTTGATTGTTATACCAACAATCATTTGCCAAATGATTGGTTCTGACACAAATCCAACAAGCTTTAGTATTATCTTTGTTCTTACCTCCTCTTCCTTTACCTCTGAAATTCATCTTTCCTTTTGTAAAGTTAGCTTGGCTTGAAGATCCTTCATCATCAGTTGACTACTTTCCTTTTCCATTCTTTTTCTTGTCCTTGGATTACATAGCTTGACTTGCACTCCTATCATTATCTCCCTTAATGTCCTGCTCAAAAGTGAGCATGTGTCCTAGCAATTGATTAAGATCAGGAGTAAAATGATCAAGTGAAAATTCTATGGACAATATGAAAGGCTTCCACTTCTCATCCCCTCTCAGACCTGTAAGTATTTGCCTTACCAACTTATCCTCTTCAATATCTTCATCTATTGCTCCCAAGCTATCTGCAATATCCTTCATCCTTGCCACATAATCAGAAATTGATTGTGAGCTCTTCTTCTTGAAAGTTGTGAACTCAGCCCATAATGAAGACTTCCTTGACTTGGTTGTATTTTGGAAATGCTCTTCCAAAGCATTCCAAACATCTGTTGCACTTTCGAATCCTCTGATGTGAGGTTGAAGATAATCATTTACAGCCATGTAAATGATGCTCCTAGCTTGAGCATCCTTTCTCATCCAAGTCTTCAAATCTGCAAGCTCTTCCCTAGTTGGAATACTAGGATCTGTAAACTCAGGCTTTTCTTCTTCTCCTGTAATGAATGCCATGAAGTCTTTGCTCATGAGGTGTGCCTCCATCCTCATGGACCAAGCTGGATAGTTCTCCCTATCTAGCTTGTCAATTTGCAAGCTTTCTCCCATCCTTGATCTTCTGTGTCTACAGTTACTATGGTTTATGAAAATAGAGTGTACCTTAGATATGAAGCTTTGATCCTTCTTGATCCTTCAAACTCGTGCTTTGTACTTCTGCAGATTATCTTCACAAATTTATCCTTGTCCACCTTCGATTAGAAAGAACTTCAATATCTGCAACAGTCGCGACTTCCACTGACTTTACTTCCCTTGTATTGCACCTTCAGCTCTGATACCACTGTTGGAGACCTCTTAATCTCCAAATTTTTGATCTATACTGATCTAAGAATACATCTATATCAATTATAGACCAAACTTTACACAAATGTTACTTTGATTTACCAAATCATTCATGAACAATTCTCTGAGTGAGAATTTTCCTTCTTCAAGAAGTCTGCTTCAGAAATTGACATCAATACCTGCACATATCTTTAGATATCTTCAAACTAATGATGCTCAAGTCTTCACACTACCTTTGCGCAATTATATCAGCAATTGATTCTCCAAAAGAATCATTAAACCTTTGATTTGATCCTTAAGATCAAAGATATATCAAAAATTGTCTTCCAAGAATGGCAACTTTGACATGGTCAACTTCTTAAGTTGATTTCTCATACCACAAATCCCGTTTTTCTAAATGCTTTTAGCCATAGCTTCCTTATCTTCTAACTTAAATTTTGAATGCTCACTCATTCAAAACTTTACACTATGCACTGAGATCTAAGCAAAACATTGACACGGAAAAGTGCGCGACTCTGAGAAGTCTGTCTGCAGATTTTACACACAAATGTTCCTATTGATCATTCTCACAGTAGGAAAGGAATTAGTCTATGAAACTTTGAACATAGCTTCATTAACTTTCAGAATAGATGTGTACAAAAGGATTTCTAATCCACGTGATCAGACTGAGAGAACTCAGAGAGAAACCCGTCGCTATTTTCTGAGGAAAAACTCCCTTCACATCTATCTCTCAAAAACTTATCTTCTAATGACTCTCATACATATTTCTTTACATCATTGACTTATATACATATAGTTGTAGACTTATCCCACGTCTATTACATTACTTCTTATCATCCTAAGGATTATCTATACTCAGGTTACAAGAATTTCCACCTATAATGTACATATGTATACATACTTCACTTCTGAGATCTCTTCACTCTCTCAAGTGTCTTCTTTCCACTTCAATCTGATCATAAGCTTGATTCAAGGTATTCATAATCATGAATTTGTGATTGTTTTGTTCCAACAAGGCAATCTAAGAACACCATGAAAACTTAAAATGAAGAAGGAGAAGATACAAAATATCCTAAGAAGCAAGATGCACGAAAATGCATTCACTTGCATTTGAAAAGTCCCCTTATAACTTAGGATTTGGTCCCTTATACTTTGGACTTGATCCTTTCAGCATGAATTTTGGACAAAAGTCACTTTAAAATGGTCCTAGAGCTTAATGGAATACTAAAATACGTCCCAAAAATACCCAGAGAATTCTAGAGGGTTTGGAAATATTCTATACGCTCAAGGACTCATTGCCTTTACAAGAGTGTACTAAAAATACATAATATTCTTTTTCTAGGAAAACATTATATGAAGTATGATACAAAATAGGCTCAATATGATATTAGCTGCCTTTTTTTCCAGCATCTCTAACTTTTGAAGTTATTTTATTTCTTGGCTTTTCCCAAGAAATCTTGTATTCACTTCACGGATGAAACTAAAAATGTTGGCAGGCCCCTTCAAGTCTTCAAGTTTCTTCTTTATATCTTTGCTTCTTCTACATTTACCCAAAGTGCACCATGAACACATACTTCTTGGATTTCAGAGAGACTTTATAAACATGAATTTATCGAAAATCGGCTTAAGGTGGAATATGTGTTTACTTCACACCTTGTAATGTGCATAAAGGTCATCAACATACACTTCTAAGACTTCTTAAAGGAAATCTTTAAACAAATGAAACAATAATCTTTGAAAGTTGGATGGGATATTTGTAAGGCAAAACGACATTACCCTAACTATATAGATCCACCATTACATGGTCAAATTGTTTTTTGGTTGCAATGGATATATGATTGTATCTAGACATTGTGTCAAAGAGACTATGTACTTGTTTTCCTACCACTCATCTAAGTAGGACGAATGACAAAAAATGGATAACTATCCCTAATTGTGGATTCGTTCACCTTCTTAAGATTGATGCACAAACTTAATTTTCCATTCTATTTGTGTACTATTGCTACTAGAGAGAGCAGTTGTATGTGTTTGATCTCATAGATGAACCTTGCTTCAAAGATCCTATTAATATCTTCTTTAGTTTTCTTGGAATGATTTTCATTATAAGTGTAGGGACTTTTTTAACTAGCTTCGCTTTAATTGTTGTAGGTATCCTATTAGATCATCTAGGTCAACACATTCTAGCTCTTTGTATAAATAAATGAATACATCTTTGTATTCCATTAAAAGATTGATCAATTTGGTTTCCTCTTCTATTGTAAGGGCATTCTCAATCTATGTGCATAATTCTTCACTATCTGCATGAGCCACAACTACCTTTTGGTAGTATATTTTTTGTCATATGATTCTCCTAGAACATCTCATCGCGTAGGCATTTTGATCTTGGTTTTATGTTCTTCTACCTTTTGAAATTGTCTAGTAGTTTGTTGAATGGTTATTTCTTTTTGTTCTCTTTTTCATCTAATTTACTTAACTTAGTCGCTTTGACTTGATACATATTTGTAAATTATTTGTCATCCAACCTTGTTCAAGGAATCATCATCTGCCTTGTAAGGTGTATTAGAAATGTGGGTGAGCTCTTTGTAAGCTTCGATCCATGTGCACATTTGTTGCTTCCTCTTGAATATCTCCTTCTTCTCTTTAACATCATCAAATATAGAAATTATTGGAAATCAAGTATCAGTTACGTCTTCATCATTCACAACTTCTACCATGATAGATAATACCCTTCTTCATCTTAACATATTGTCAAGGTTTTTTCATTTTTTACCACATTTATTGTGGCCAATGTTTGCATCCAATGTATGGCTCAAGCTCTTCATCTAGAAATCACATGTGCATGTTAGTAGGATTTTCCATTGACCTACCAAATTTGCCCTCTATCCAATCTAAGGTTTCATTCTTGCACCTTTGTTCTTCTTCTCATTGTGCTGTTTTCCACATCCACAAGTGTGTGTCCTCATGCATCTAATCTTGATCATGGGGCTCTTAGTTTCTAGAGGATACTTCCTTCATGTAATCTTCCACATTTTGGTGGATAACTTTCCATCGGAGTGGTGGAACATATTGTTGGTTTCACTTCTAAAATAGTGATGAAAATTGTCATCGATGAAGATCCACCTAATAATTGTCAATCCATGGAGATGTGAAGGTGACATAAAGATCTTGAGTGAGTGATGTATGTAGATGTGAAGGGAAAAGAACTCTAGATGCACATATACACATATAGACACAAGGAACATAAATAGAGATGGAACAATGGAGTATCTTCTATTCATCAACAAGATTACAAGCTTTACACTCTCTCATACAAGCCTTCTCCAAAAATCAAACACCGCATAAATGAGAGTTTTAGATCCTTTTATAGTTTTTAGGTGAGTTTTGGTGGGTTTCACACCTAATGCTTGGCATAGTTAAAATTTAGGTTCTAAAGTTGATTTGAGGGGCTCAAATGGTCTCCAAAAGTTATGAGATTCAAAACATACATTCTACCTAAGCTCCTAAAGCTTGAAGAATCCTTATCTTGCACAAAATGGGGCCTATATTTAAAATGAAGAGCTTTTATCAAATGTATTAGTGATGAAAATCACTATCCTACAAAGAATTAAATGTTCTGTAAGATTTCAACTCTGAGCCTTTTTCTCATGTGCTCCCTTGTCTTATATGGCTCCTTTGTTCACTACATGTTATTCTTCTTGCTTGGCCTTGCCTGCCAACACTCCATCATCTCTCACATTTTTCATCCATGATAGACCTTTGTGTCTGGAATTCATCATTGTAGTTCTTCAAAATGATGGTGGCTAAAGAGTGTTCTACAATGCACATGCCAGGGGCTAGATTTGTTTATAACTTCTAATGTTCAAGTGCGCATAGAGTTTTTGGTTCGATGTTTCTGTAATTCTTTGAATACCAAAGAGTTTCAAAAGCAAATAGATGTAGTAGTTTTGTTTTCTTTGAATTGAAACTTCATAATTGTATTCCCAAATCCCTATGGCAAACATGTCTTGTAATGTTTAGTTGTGGCATGTTGGGAGATACTTGATTCGACAGTGCAAGGCATATCATACGTTCATGGATGACATTGTGCTCACTTTGTAAACTACATAGAGGTTCCCTTTTTTGAACCCAAGTGCATCAATATGAAATGCTTTTATTTTCTTGAATACCTTAAAAATGGTGAGCATCATGTCAAATATCTTTACACACATTTGAGTAGTGATACCTCACATTTTTTACAATCATGGAAGCCAATGGTGAATGGTAACTATGATATAGAAAATGGTGGGTGGCCCTTATGGAGGTGCAAAATAATGATAATTCAGCCAAACACAATAATTTTATTATTTTCACTTTTATGGAAAAATATTTCCAAGAATTGTTTTATTTTCCACTTCAAATGGGGAAGAAAGTACCAAAACGTGTCAAGAATTCGTACAATTAATTCCATAATATAGACTTGGAATGTAGATCATGGGTTTAAACAACATCTTTTAGATGTTGAGCAAAGAGAAAATTACTCAAAAAGAAATTACATGGCATGCTGAAGTTAATGGAAACTGGGAGCCCATTAAGATCATAGAATTTTTTGAAAAGATGGTTGCAACCACACGGTTGAGCATGCAAAAGTCTAAAACATATTTAAATAGAAGTGAAAGATATGATAGATGTTTTTTGTCCAAAGTATATAATCTACAACGATGACCAACTATACTTAAGTCTGTGGAAGGTGAAACTTGTATTCACATGTCCTTAACATGACTTCAAGAGAAATCCAAAAGCACTAGTGGATGTTTAGAATTAATCAATAAAGAGATTCCTTGAAAATGCTAGGATATCTATCAAAAAGCTTCAGATAAAGAAATGAATCTAAAGATACGAATAAACCTTTCTCACAATATCTAGTTGAAAAAGAATTATCTAGATCTTGAATATAATTCAAGATTCTTGAAACTACACTCAAAACATTAATGAAGGATGGATGTTTATTACCTCATGATGGATGTCTATTCCATTAGGATGGATGTTTATTCCATTAGGATGGATGTTCATTCCATCAAAAGGCTCAAATCATCTAGTGCAAGCTTGGGACAATTCAGATCATAGAATGATATTGAGTTGGAATCCCTAAGAACCTAAGGAGAATAGAAGAAATAAACATAATTACCTGAGCTCCAATTCTTTCAAGAAGAATTTGAGTAAAGGGTACTCTATAGTTAGCTTAAGCTTCTAGAATTTAAGATAAATATCATCCACACATCAGTATTGGATATAAATTATGGTGGTATTGACACTATACTTTATATTCACGTTAATGTAGGAATGATGGTATGAGACATTATAACTTGAGATGGTAGGAATCTTTTAGTCTTGTACCTATGTCTTGAAGCTAAAATCCATCCCAACAGTAATTGAAATTTCATGGTTAAAGATGAAGTATACGGTGTTCTAGAATATGACCAAGAAACACTTTAAGTATCAAGTAACTAGAAAGTCTGAAGATCATGAAGTTGAAAGCATTTGTTTGATCTTCATAAAGGTTTCTAGCAAGGCTACTATAGTCTCATTTAAGTTATGAGACTTCCTAGAAAGGATTTTTTAGTTCTTTATCAGAAGTTCTAATTTTGTAGGGAATTTTTCGTTCTTCATAGTAAGGATTTTGTAGTTCTGAAGAGAAAGAACTTGGAAAGATCCTTTTAAGAAAGGTGTTTATAACTAAGTCAATCTAGCATAAAGCATGTAGTCAACAGTACAACTAAGTGAATCAATATCTTGAATCAAATATATGCCTTTTAGTATAAATGTGTCAAAAGATGATGAAAAGGATTGACTTCGTAATCAGCATAGAAGAAATTAGACTAAGTTAGTCCAAAGCACCTTATTGATATTACAATCATATGTATCAATCCATTGAGTTAAAGATGTATACTAGCATAAAAGGATGTCAAGAGATTGAAAGGGATTAATTTAGTAATCAAGATAGTTGAAACACAAATTGTTTTAGAGTAAAGTTAAGTATCATCAACAGTTGCTCCGTGGCTTGAGACATGGATATTTTATACCATTGGAGATTGGTATATGGATGATGATTTAACTTTATCTAAAGATGTTTTTTGAGAGATTTAGCTTAATCTCACAAAGATATAATCAATGTTTCAAACCACTCGACTAGAACAAATCCTTAAACATTTGATTCTCACCTAGTTTGAATCAAATCACTTTAGTGTCTTAGAAGTTGAATCAGTATAGAGAATTTTAGTTCTTGCTTCCCACTTTTTGAAACCTTGGATTTGACTTTGAAGGAATCTTTGAAGTCATTTCTAGACTAGAGTCAGCTTGATGGAATAGGTAATTTAATTAAAAATCAAAGGTAGATGTTCTATATAGGACTTATTTAATTTTAGAGGACACTTGAGTTTAAGATAACTCATTCAACCATTGATCATTGCTTCAAGATTGATGGAGGAAGAAAGATTCTAAAGTTACCTCAAAGAGTTTCAGTAAAACTCTTGATCAGAAAAGAGTTAGGAATTGTTTCTAAAATTCTAAAAACTCCAAATAAGTTAAGTCTTTGAGAAAGTAGAATAGGGTAATCTATTTTGAAGTTGGTTTCCCAAAGAGGTAAATGAGAAAAATCTTTCATCCATTCTACTTTGGACTCTAAAGGCCAATAAGGACATGGTCATCCTATAATTGGGAAAAGAGATCATTAGATGTCGGTCAAGAAGTGGGACATAGTCGAAAACATCTAATTTGGAATTTTTCATCAACCTCAACTTAAGGAGACTTTTCAAAGACTTTAATTAGTCAAAGATCCATCTATTTTGCTAGGTACATGCATAAATAGTGCATAGAAATGGGCCTACATGGAGCATTAGCTCGAGAGTCTTATAATCCCCCTACTTCATATGTTTGTGCTATGAATGCCTAGTTTGCACATAGCAAACAATTCAGTAAGGCAAGGATTTTGTAATCCACCCTTTTCATTCTTCCCATAATTTGCACTTGATTTAGTTTTTCTTATGCAAAGCAAAGTAATGCTACAATGATTTGGGAAAGGATTAGCCAACAAGTGTATTCCCCTCTTTTGAGATCCAGTTTGGGATAGAATCTCCTTTTGTTACCACTAGTGTCCATGTGAAAGGCCAAATGGCCATTGGACACTTTTGTATATGTTCCTTAATAAAACCTATAGTGGCCTCGTCAGCCATAGATAGTAATTTTGACTACATCTATAGCACCTATGATCTATCTTCATGCTCCTTTTGTTCTATGTTTTTGTTGGAGTTCGAGGTCTATGGAAGCACCTAAACAACACAAGGAAGAAGAAGAAGCTTCGATCACAACACACAATACTGAATGCATTACCACTAGAATGTACAAAGATAAGTAACCCATTAGGCTAATAGGAATATATACAAGCCGAGGGGGAAAAAAACCTCCTAAAGAGGGAAGAAAGTGCCCTGCTGGTCCTAGTGTGTTCGCACACATCACTACCTAAATATATCAACAAATCCCCCCTAGGACTGATGGTGTGAACAAGGAGCTAGCACTCATGTATAAGGAAGTGCCAAGCTATGTGGAATAAATCCACAAAAGGAAGTAAGCCAAAAGCTTTGTGGAAAGCTTCAAACTTCTCCTTAGGCATGGGCACATATGCCAAGTTGATCTCTCTAGTAGAGAACCTCTCCCTAACATAATGATAATGCATCTCAATGTGCTTAGTGTCAGCATGGAACACAGGGTTCCTCGCAACTGCCAATGCGCCCTGACTATCAGTGGAGATGGTGGTGGCAGAAGACTGACCAACACCCAAATCAGCCATAAGATGTCTAAGCCACACACACACACTCAACATTCGCTGTGAAAGTTGCCCTATACTCAGCCTCACAACTGGAAGTAGCCACAGTAGGCTGCTTTCTCTCTACCAAGATATACATGAGCTATCAAGCATGAAGCAAAAGCCACTAGTGGATACATGAGTGTCATAGCAACTAGCCCAGTGGGAGTAAAAAAAAACATGTAAATCTGGCGGTAGTGATCCCTCCTTTGGGATAAAATAATCCAAGTAGTCGGGTACTACTCAAGTAGTGAAAGATGCACCTAAGCACATGCCAATGTTTAACACCCAAGCAATGCACAAACCTACTCAGCTGTGAGACAACAAACTCAATATCTAGCCAAGTAATGCATAATTAAATCAAGCATCCAACAACCTGCTGATAGAGAACAGCATCAAATGCATCTCCAACATCATGAAGACTCAATTGTAAACCTGTCTCCATAGGAGTGGCAATAGGTTTGTAGTCTTGAAGGCCAAAACTCTGCATTAATGTGTCAACATATTTTGTTTGACACAAAGCTATTTTGCCATCAACTTGCATAAACCGAGTGCCCAAATAATGATGCAAATGCTCCAAATTACACATCTCAAATGAGGCATGAAAATCAGCCTTAAAATCAGCAATATGCTTCTCATGAGGACCAGTGAGTAGTATGTCATCAATATAAACAACAATGATCAAAATCACATCATTTGTGTGGTTAACATATAAGGTGCTCTTAGTTGGACTGTGTAGAGGAGGTACTGGGGTATCCGCTTTTAGCAAGGGTAGAGAATGAAGATTAAACACGTCCAGTACATCACCTACTCAAGGGGGGGTTCTCTTTAGGGAAGTATACCCTTTAACATTTCTGTGAGCAGGCCGACAACAAGAATTGTACAGAATGGTAAATGCTTCAGAAAATATGGACAACCAATAACCAAGGAAGACCGTACTCTACCTGATTCAAATCAGATGATTACAAAGTTGGGCAAATGATGAATGATGCTCACAAGTGTAAACTTAGGTCTAACAAACCACAAGCTTAGGGCTAACAAGCCACCCGAAAAGTAATTCACTCCAGTACATCAGATTCTTCCCATCAACATAAGGGCCAATGATATGCAGAATAACTCAGAACAATACAAAGAATTTCTCAAGAGGATAGAACCTAATCAATAACACTGACTCACAGAAAGGAATAACCCAAGCTACTCTCTTACATTATAGTGCTCATAGCCCTTCACTGTGAAGCCTACCCTCTGTATACACGACAGAGTAGCTCCCACAGTAGACTTGAAACCACCAAGTGCAAGAGAGGTCTTCTGCACGTATACACACGACAAAGTGACTCCAGAAAAAATGTACCAAAAAGTGTGTACCCCAATGAGCACAAATCCCTTGTTTATATAGGCCTCAATAGGCCAAGAGAGCCTTGCCGAATCTTCACGTCCACTGATCACGCGCCGGATGACCACCCAAAATTGGGGGGTAGGTCAAATATTCCACTTGATTTGAATTAGATCCACAAAAATAGGTAGTCGCCGTGAATGGTTGGTGGCAACTCCATTTTTAACCATTACTTTTCACCTTATTACTTTGCAATTTGAAGCCCTTCAATTATGTAGTTCAAGAAATTGGGATGACAGGTGGAGTAGCCTCAATTCTAGTAAGCTCTTGTACTCCAAAGAAAAGACCTATTCTGTAAGGCTAGCACGATCCACATTTTCATCGTCATGTCCCTGTGAGGAGCACCAGGAAGACCCTTCCAAACTTCTGATGTTCGTGTCAGTAGCTCCCATTGCAAGCATCTTCATGTCCACTGCCATGGATCGCAATGTAAATCGCAATGCAATTCCCAGAGGCCGAGACCCGGCCAGGGGTAGGCTTGCGGAATCTGAGGGGGTGAAGGTGTGTGTGGGTGTATGTGTGTGTGGGTGCGTGTGTGTGTGCGTGTGTGTGTGTATGAGTGGGTGTGGGTGTATATGTGTGAGAGTGTGTGTGTGGAAGGGTGTGTGTGTGTTTGTGTGTGTGGAAGTGAGGTTGTGCATGCGTTTGAGTGTGTGTGGATAGGTGTATGTGTACGTGTGAGTGTGCAAGGGGGAGGGGAGGGCGGCAGAGAGAGGAGGGGGTGTGGGTGTGTAGGCGGAGGCGGGGTGGGTGCAGGCGGAGGCGGAGGCGGGGGAGGAAGGCGGAGGCGGGGGCGGGGGCGGGGGCGGAGCGGAGGGGAGGCGGAGTGTGAGGAGGGAGTGTGGGTGTGCAGGCGGTGGCGGGGTGAGTGTGTAGGCGGAGGCGGGGCGGGGGAGGAAGGCGGAGGGCGGGGCGGAGGGCGGAGGGCGGGGCGAAGGGCGGAGTGGAGGGCGGGGCGGAGGGCGGAGTGGAGGTGAGTGGAGCGCGGAGTGGAGGGTGTGGAGGGGAGGCGGAGTGTGAGTGTGGGCAGAGAGAGAGGAGGGGGTGTGGGTGTGTAGGCGGAGGCGGGGCGGGTGTGTAGGCGGAGGCGGAGGCGGGGGAGGAAGGCGGAGGGCGGGGCGGAGATAGGGGGCGGAGGCGGACGGCGGGGAAGGGGAGCAGCGGGGGGTGGCTGGTGGGTAGCTAGGCGGGGGGGGCTATGGCGGAGGGGTGCGGGGTGAGGGGAGCTGCGTGCAGCGGAGGGCGGAGGGCGGGGCGGAGATAGGGGGCAGAGGCGGATGGCGGGGAAGGGGAGCAGCGGGGGGTGGCTGGTGGGTAGCTAGGTGGGGGGGGGCTATGGCGGGGGCAACGGAGGGCAGAGGGCGGGGCGGAGGGCGGAGGGCGGGGCGGAGGGCGGAGTGGAGGGCGGGGCGGAGGGCGGAGTGGAGGTGAGGGGAGCGCGGAGTGGAGGGTGTGGAGGGGAGGCGGAGTGTGAGTGTGGGCGGAGAGAGAGGAGGGGGTGTGGGTGTGCAGGCGGAGGCGGGGCGGGTGTGTAGGCGGAGGCGGAGGCGGGGGAGGAAGGCGGAGGGCGGGGCGGAGATAGGGGGCGGAGGCGGATGGCGGGGAAGGGGAGCAGCGGGGGGTGGCTGGTGGGTAGATAGGCGGGGGGGGCTATGGCGGAGGGGTGCGGGGTGAGGGGAGCTGCGGGCAGCGGAGGGCGGAGGGCGGGGTGGAGATAGGGGGCGGAGGCGGATGGCGGGGAAGGGGAGCAGCGGGGGGTGGCTGGTGGGTAGCTAGGTGGGGGGGGGGCTATGGCGGGGGCAGCGGAGGGTGGAGGGCGGGTGCGGGGTGAGGGGGCGGAGGGCGGAGGGGGTGGGAGAATGCGGAGGCGGGGGCGGGGGCGGGGGCTGCTGCGGGCGAGGGAGGAGAGAGAAAGAGGGGGGAAGAGAGAGGGAGAAAGAGGGAGGGAGGGCACGCGGGGGCGGGGGAGGAGAGAGAAAAGAGAGAGAGAGAGAGAGAGAGAGAGAGAGAGAGAGAGAGAGAGAGAGAGAGAGAGAGAGAGAGAGAGAGAGAGAGAGAGAGAGAGAGAGAGAGAGAGAGAGAGAGAGAGAGAGAGAGAGAGAGAGAGAGAGAGAGAGAGAGAGAGAGAAAGAAAGGCAGGGACGGCGGAGGAGAGAGAGAGAGAGAGAGAGAGAGAGAGAGAGAGAGAGAGAGAGAGAGAGAGAGAGAGAGAGAGAGAGAGAGAGAGAGAGAGAGAGAGAGAGAGAGAGAGAGAGAGAGAGAGAGAGAGAGAGAGAGAGAGAGAGAGAGAGAGAGAGAGAGAGAGAGAGAGAAAGAAAGGCAGGGACGGCGGAGGAGAGAGAGAGAGAGAGAGAGAGAGAGAGAGAGAGAGAGAGAGAGAGAGAGAGAGAGAGAGAGAGAGAGAGAGAGAGAGAGAGAGAGAGAGAGAGAGAGAGGGGTTCACACGCGGGGAAAAGAGAGAGAGAAAAAGGGAAAAGAGAGAGGAGGAAAGAGAGAGAGAGAGAGGGAGGGGTTCACACGCGGGGAAAAGAGAGAGAGAAAAAGGGAAAAGAGGGAGGAGGAAAGAGAGAGAGAGAGAGAGGGGGGAAGAGAGGGGAGAGAGAGAGAAAGAGAGAGAGGGGGGAAGAGAGAGAAAGAGAGAGAGAGAGAGAGAGAGAGAGAGAGAGAGAGAAAGAAGAAAGAAAGAGAGAGGGACCGAGAGAGAGGAGGGGGATCTACTGACCCCCACATCAAGATTTTGCACCGTCCCGGTGCAACAACTCCTTCATTTGCTTATTCCTTCAAAATGAACTGCAGAAAATGAAAGAACTATGGTATGTACAGGGAGTGAATTTCATCTGCTTGCATCAATTTAAATAACTCTTCACCCTGGAAATATTGACTAGGGGAATCCTTTTACCCTGCAAATCTTCCAGATGCACTGCGCCATGTGGTAATACCTTGAGTACCTTATAAAGTCCTATCCATTTAGGTGCCAATTTTGTTGAATTTGCCGGGACTTGATGCACTAAAACCATGGACCCTTCTTGAACTTCATTCGATCTCAGATACCTGTCATGTAATTTCTTGCGCTCTTCTTGTGTCACCAGAAGTTTCTGCATTGCCCCTTCTCTGTACTCTTCTAATGCCACCAATCTCTGAATGGGGGGTTCAATTCCAATGGTTTTGATTCCTAGTTCCTTTCTGATAATGAACTCGAATGGTGCCAATGCTTCTTTCCCATATACTAACCGAAATGGAGTTTCGCCTGTGGTTCCCCTCTTCGTGGTTCTGAAAGCCCAGATTGCACCAATTAGTGCTAGTGGCCAAGAGCTTTGATGATCAAAAGATAATTTGCGAAGTACTCCGATCAAAATCTTATTGGAACTCTCTGCTTGGCCATTTGCCCTTGGGTAATAGGCACAAGATTTTTTATGGAAGATTTTGTACTTGTCAAATATAAACTGGAGCAATTGATTTACAAAATGTGTGCCCCTATCACTAGTAATTTCCAGTGGGCAACCAAATCTTGAGAAAATACGTTTATTCACAAATTTAGCTACTGTTAAAGCCGTGCAGTCCACAGTAGCTTTAGCCTCTATCCATTTAGTGGCATAACATGTGGCCATCAAAATATACTTTTTTCCTCCAGGTTGACCAGTTGGACTAATTGGTCCTATGAAATCAAGACCCCATCGTTCAAATGGAAGCCATCCTGTAGATATGACCAATGGTTGGAAATTCAATCTGGTTGGCGCGGGAGCACACCTCTGGCAGATGTGGCATTCTTTTGCAAACTTGATTGCATCCTTGAAAATATGAGGCCACCATAAACCTTTGTGGATGATCCTATGAGCCAATTCTTCCCCCTTTAGGTGTCCTTCACTGTGTGCTGCCTCTAGTAAAAGATTTACCTCCTCTGGATAGACACACCTTCTCAAGATATCATCTTGACAGTATTTATATAAAATTCCATTTATAAGAGAATATGCTTTGGTTTTTAGGAGCAATCTTCTCTTTTCTACAGGTGTCAAGTGTTCTGGGATCTTTCCAGTAGTGAGAACATGAAGAATTTCATCATACCAACCTGTCTGAATTGCTACTAGAAAAAGATTACTATCCACCAGCTCATCATTAATACCTGTTGCCTTTTCGCTCATTGCGGTCCTGGACACTTGATCTGCCATGTAGTGCTCTTTTCCTGGCTTAATATAAATATCAAAATTAAATTCTTGGAATAGGAGTAACCATCTCCAAATCCTTCCAGCTACTCTAGGCTTGTTTATCAAATACTTCAAGGGCTGATGATCAGAAATAACAATGAAATGTACACCAAGGAGATAATGTCGGAACTTTTGAAGAGCAAATACGATAGCCAAACCTTCTCTTTCCGTTGTACTGTAATTTCTTTCAGCTTGGTTGAGTAGTCTGCTTGCATAAGAGATAGGTCTATCCACTTTGTGAGATGATGGTTGAGCTAGAACTACACCAACAGCATGAAGACTAGCATCTGTATGCACATGAAATTCCAATGACCAATTAGGAACACTCAAAAGTGGAGCAGTACATAGCCTCAACTTTAGTTCACAAAATGCTTTGTCAGCTTCAGCACTCCATGAGAAAGGGATTTTTTTGCTGGTAAGCCTTGACAAGGGCTTAGCAATTTCCGAATACATCCTAATGAATCTTCTGTGATAACCTGCATGGCCCAAGAAACTTTGCACTTCCTTTGGGCTTTGTGGAATTGGCATGGAAAGAATAGCTATAACCTTTGCAGGGTCAACAGTTATGCCTTCAGCAGATACTATGTGACCAAGAAGAGTACCCTTAGTAACCAAAAAGTGACATTTATCAGGATTCAATTTCAAACCTGTTTTGAGACATTGCTCAAAAATTTCATTTAGATTTTCCAAATGGTCATGGAAATCTTGAACTGCTGCCCTTCTATCTGTACCTGAAAATACTGAAAAGTCATCCATGAAAATGCGTAGAAAGGTTGTTAACCATTTGCCCAATATCAGATACATCGTTCTATTAAATGAAGCCGGTGCATTCTTCAAACCAAAAGCCATTCGAGTATAGACATAAGTGCCCCAGGGAGTGACAAAGGCTGTTTTGTCCCTATCATCAGGATGGATCACTATCTGATTGTAGCCACTAAAACCATCCAAGAAACTATACAAAGTGTGACCAGCTACTTCCTCAAGCACTTGCTCTGTGAAGGGCTGAGGAAATCCATCTTGAATACTCACTTTATTCAAAGCACGAAAATCAACACATACTCTTATTTTTCCACTATTTTTCTTGGGCACAATAACCATAGAAGAAAGCCACCTGGAATGTTCTACTGGCACAATTATACCTGCTTCTTCTAATTTTGTAATCTCTGCTTTTACCGCCTCTGCATACTTCGGATTGAGTCGATATGGCCTACTTCTTACAGGTGCAGCTCCCTCAACCAAGGGTATCCGATGTAATCCAAGCTCTTCTGGTATTCCTGTTAGATCTTTGTAGGACCATGCGAAGACACTTTTGTAAGTAAAGAGCATAGAGGTTACCTTCTGTAGTAAATTAGGATAATGCCACAACCAGGATGCCAAATGGACCATTTGATGGTTCTCTTCATCCCCTAAATTGACTTCTTGAACCAATGTTTCAGGACTGGCCTTGTTTGATAAATCATCTCCACTATATGCAGGAGTGGAGTTTAATTTATATTCTGCAACATGTTCTTTCATCCATCCTTGAGGTATATCTGCAAAAGGAAGATCTTCTCTGCTCTTAGGTTCATAATCTTCCCTCTCTGATACTTTTATATTGGTTGCCTCCTCAAAGATTGTATTTTCCTTCAATTGCTCATTTTCCAACACCTTGTGGTCTTCATTGCCCTTTTTTGTAATTTCCTTATCTGCAACTTCTTCCTCAATTTCAATGATCTCCACTGTACAACACTCTGCACTTCCCATCATCCAATTTAACAATGTATCATCTTCTTGCGGTAGAGAGGGCATTACCTGAGTATCCACAGTATATCCAGTGGTTTTTCCTGAATCAAATCCTTCTTCCAAGTGCAATTGTAGTTGGCTATTGGTGCTTGTTGAAATCCATAGTTTGTTTTTTCCCCAATCTTGCAAAGCTTTTGCTTGTCTCAGCCAAGGTCTCCCCAGGAGCAAAGGATAGGAAGTCTCCTGTGGAAGTGCAATAACAACAAAATCCAACACAAAGTGGCAACCCTGTACTACCATCAATACCTTTTCAATAATGCCAAGTGGCGCAACCCGATGTTGATCTGCCAATGTAACCGTGAATGGTGCCAACTTGGTGGGGTTCAATTTCAGCTTCTTCATTGTAAAATCTGGCATCAAATTGATACTAGAGCCTCCATCTATGATCACACCTGTAAGAGCTTCATCCTTTATACAAACTGATAATCTCGAACTTTGGTAGTCTGCTAAGGGTGCAGGAGGAAAATCAACCATGAAACCATCTATACTAGGTGATTGGACCAAGTGAGCAGAGTGTATAATCTTCAGTAAGTCACTTCTTATTTTTGAGTCCATCCTTATAAGTTCATATAGACTAACCTTGTGATGAATACCTTTCAAGATCTGTTCAATGTTTACCTCCTGAGTGTTTTCTTGCAGACTTGATGGTTGACCCTTTAGAGAAGTAGTCATCTTATCATAAGCTCCTTCAATTTCTACCTAGTCCTTCCATCCAGACTTCTTTTCTTCCTCTTTATCCTGAATTCCTTGTTGTTCCCCCTTAAGGTTTGCTGCTGCTTGCCTAGCTCTGATCATCATGGGCATTGCAGAGGATGAAACGGCATAAGACTGAGTAGTTTTTCCTTCTTCATGTGGAGAGACCGCGATCATGTGGATTGGAGCAGGACGACCTCTTGGGAAATCTTTGGTATAATGATCCTTGGCCTCTGGACAATGTTGACAAGGAGGTGCATCTTCTGGGAGGGAACACCTATTTTGCATGTGACCGTACTCACCACAACGATAGCACATCAAAGGTCTATTATATCTAGGCCTTGCCGGCCGATTCTCCTCTCTATTTGAAGTATTTGATGTACTAGCATAATATGAATCCAAATTTTGAGGGTTACCTCTCTGCTGTGTACCCTTGAGGTAGTAGCAATCTCTGGCTTCATGACCATCTTTTCCACAAAATTGACAGCTTACCTTAATAGGGCAATTAGCATTGGAGTGTCCATTGTTGTTACAGATTGTACACCAAATTTGTCTCCTTATATCTTGAGTGGTCTTCAAATCTTCTAACTCACGGTGAAGTTGGGCTACTTCATCATCAATGTGACGCAGTGGCGGCAAGACCTTCTCTTCTTGTTGATTTTGTTGCATCTTTAATGCTTCCAATTCCCTCCTCAGTTGCTCAATAAGATCCATGTCTGTAGCGTACTTTGGTTGTGCATCCCCTTCGAAATGTTGCCTTGCTTCTTCAATGCGTGATGCCGCTGCAACAAAATCATTGAGGGTCGCATCCAATCTAAGAGACTCACGAAGCTTCTGCTGAGATGACCTGGGCAGAGCCTTTTCTATCCACTTTTTAACCAAAAAGTCACCGGGAGCATGTGGCAGACGTGCAACAAGTGCTTTTGTTCTAGTGTGAAGTTCATGAAAAGATTCACCTGGTCTTAGCTTCAAATTCTCTAGCTGATCTAGAGCTCTTTCCGAAGAATCACTTGGTATGAATGTTTGTGAGAACGCTGCCTTCAGAGCTTCCCATGTAGTGAAATGGCCATCTGCATATTGACTATACCATTTATCTGCAAGACCCTCCAATGTGGATGGAAAAAGTGCCAGCATTGCATCCTCTCTATTTTGCAAACCTCGTCCACGGCATAAAGAGATGAATCTCCTCACATGATCATCAGCATCCTCATAAGCATGTCCCTTGAAGGTAGGGAATTTGATATTTAATCTGGATAGCAAATGAGAAAGATCCTCCATTTGGACTGGTGTCTCTTCTGATGTATCTGAGGAGAAGTCTAGAGCTCTCCTATACCCTTCTTTTGACAATGGTGTCGCACCCAAATCAATAGACAAATTTAGGGAAGACAGAGGGGAGGTAGACTCACTAGCCGTCGTTATTGCTAACTTGTTAAGGCTCCTTCGAACACGAAGAGATTGCTTATCTGCTCGTGTATGGGTCATGTACCTATTCGCAATTGCAATAGCGCAAAACACTTCTCACAAAAATGCAAAGTTCCCACCGGGCGTGCCAAACTGTAGAGGAGGTACTGGGGTATCCGCTTTTAGCAAGGGTAGAGAATGAAGATTAAACACGTCCAGTACGTCACCTACTCAAGGGGGGGTTCTCTTTAGGGAAGTATACCCTTTAACATTTCTGTGAGCAGGCCGACAACAAGAATTGTACAGAATGGTAAATGCTTCAGAAAATATGGACAACCAATAACCAAGGAAGACCGTACTCTGCCTGATTCAAATCAGATGATTACAAAGTTGGGAAAATGATGAATGATGCTCACAAGTGTAAACTTAGGTCTAACAAACCACAAGCTTAGGGCTAACAAGCCACCCGAAAAGTAATTCACTCAAGTACATGAGATTCTTCCCATCAACATAAGGGCCAATGATATGCAGAATAACTCAGAACCATACAAAGAATTTCTCAAGAGGATAGAACCTAATCAATAACACTGACTCACAGAAAGGAATAACCCAAGCTACTCTCTTACATTATAGTGCTCATAGCCCTTCACTGTGAAGCCTACCCTCTGTATACACGACAGAGTAGCTCCCACAGTAGACTTGAAACCACCAAGTGCAAGAGAGGTCTTCTGCACGTATACACACGGCAAAGTGACTCCAGAAAAAATGTACCAAAAAGTGTGTACCCCAATGAGCACAAATCCCTTGTTTATATATGCCTCAATAGGCCAAGAGAGCCTTGCCGAATCTTCACGTCCACTGATCACGCGCCGGATAAACACCCAAAATTGGGGGGTAGGTCAAATATTCCACTTGATTTGAATTAGATCCACAAAAATAGGTAGTCGCCGTGAATGGTTGGTGGCAGCTCCATTTTTAACCATTACTTTTCACCTTATTACTTTGCAATTTGAAGCCCTTCAATTATGTAGTTCAAGAAATTGGGATGACAGGTGGAGTAGCCTCAATTCTAGTAAGCTCTTGTACTCCAAAGAAAAGACCTATTCTGTAAGGCTAGCACGATCCACATTTTCATCGTCATGTCCCTGTGAGGAGCACCAGGAAGAGCCTTCCAAACTTCTGATGTTCGTGTCAGTAGCTCCCATTGCAAGCATCTTCATGTCCACTGCCATGGATCGCAATGTAAATCGCAATGCAATTCCCAGAGGCCGAGACCCGGCCAGGGGTAGGCTTGCGGAATCTGAGGGGGTGAAGGTGTGTGTGCGTGTATGTGTGTGTGGGTTCGTGTGTGTGTGCGTGTGTGTGCGTATGAGTGGGTGTGGGTGTATATGTGTGAGAGTGTGTGTGTGGAAGGGTGTGTGTGTGTTTGTGTGTGTGGAAGTGAGGTTGTGCATGCATTTGAGTGTGTGTGGATAGGTGTATGTGTACGTGTGAGTGTGCAAGGGGGAGGGGAGGGCGGCAGAGAGAGGAGGGGGTGTGGGTGTGTAGGCGGAGGCGGGGTGGGTGCAGGCGGAGGCGGAGGCGGGGGAGGAAGGCGGAGGCGGGGGCGGGGGCGGAGCGGAGGGGAGGCGGAGTGTGAGGAGGCGGAGTGTGAGGAGGGAGTGTGGGTGTGCAGGCGGTGGCGGGGTGAGTGTGTAGGCGGAGGCGGGGCGGGGGAGGAAGGCGGAGGGCGGGGCGGAGGGCGGAGGGCGGGGCGGAGGGCGGAGTGGAGGGCGGGGCGGAGGGCGGAGTGGAGGTGAGGGGAGCGCGGAGTGGAGGGTGTGGAGGGGAGGCGGAGTGTGAGTGTGGGCGGAGAGAGAGGAGGGGGTGTGGGTGTGTAGGCGGAGGCGGGCCGGGTGTGTAGGCAGAGGCGGAGGCTGGGGAGAAAGGCGGAGGGCGGGGCGGAGATAGGGGGCGGAGGCGGATGGCGGGGAAGGGGAGCAGCGAGGGGTGGCTGGTGGGTAGCTAGGCGGGGGGGGCTATGGCGGAGGGGTGCGGGGTGAGGGGAGCTGCGTGCAGCGGAGGGCGGAGGGCGGGGCGGAGATAGGGGGCGGAGGCGGATGGCGGGGAAGGGGAGCAGCGGGGGGTGGCTGGTGGGTAGCTAGGTGGGGGGGGCTATGGCGGGGGCAGCGGAGGGCGGAGGGCGGGGCGGAGGGCGGGGCTGACGGCGGAGTGGAGGGCGGGGCGGAGGGCGGAGTGGAGGTGAGGGGAGCGCGGAGTGGAGGGTGTGGAGGGGAGGCGGAGTGTGAGTGTGGGCGGAGAGAGAGGAGGGGGTGTGGGTGTGCAGGCGGAGGCGGGGCGGGTGTGTAGGCGGAGGCAGAGGCGGGGGAGGAAGGCGGAGGGCGGGGCGGAGATAGGGGGCGGAGGCGGATGGCGGGGAAGGGGAGCAGCGGGGGGTGGCTGGTGGGTAGATAGGCGGGGGGGGCTATGGCGGAGGGGTGCGGGGTGAGGGGAGCTGCGGGCAGCGGAGGGCGGAGGGCGGGGTGGAGATAGGGGGCGGAGGCGGATGGCGGGGAAGGGGAGTAGCGAGGGGTGGCTGGTGGGTAGCTAGGTGGGGGGGGGCTATGGCGGGGGCAGCGGAGGGCGGAGGGCGGGTGCGGGGTGAGGGGGCGGAGGGCGGAGGGGGTGGGGGAATGCGGAGGCGGGGGCGGGGGCTGCTGCGGGCGGGGGAGGAGAGAGAAAGAGGGGGGAAGAGAGAGGGAGAAAGAGGGAGGGAGGGCACGCGGGGGCGGGGGAGGAGAGAGAAGAGAGAGAGAGAGAGAGAGAGAGAGAGAGAGAGAGAGAGAGAGAGAGAGAGAGAGAGAGAGAGAGAGAGAGAGAGAGAGAGAGAGAGAGAGAGAGAGAGAGAGAGAGAGAGAGAGAGAGAGAGAGAGAGAGAGAGAGAGAGAGAGAGAGAGAGAGAGAGGGGGAGGGGTTCACACGCGGGGAAAAGAGAGAGAGAAAAAGGGAAAAGAGGGAGGAGGAAAGAGAGAGAGAGAGAGGGAGGGGTTCACACACGGGGAAAAGAGAGAGAGAAAAAGGGAAAAGAGGGAGGAGGAAAGACAGAGAGAGAGGGGGGAAGAGAGGGGAGAGAGAGAGAAAGAGAGAGAGGGGGAAGAGAGAGAAAAAGAGAGAGAGAGAGAGAGAGAGAGAAAGAAGAAAGAAAGAGAGAGGGACCGAGAGAGAGGAGGGGGATCTACAGACTGTTCTCAAAACCATGTGCAATCAGATAGGCATGTATCTTTTCATATCAAGCACATGGTGCTTGCTTCGAACCATATAATGCCTTTTCTAACATGCACACTTGGTTTTCATGCCCTTTTTGCACAAAGCAAGGAGGCTAAAAACATACACTTCTTCATGAAAATCACCATTTAGAAATGTAGTTTTAATATGAAAAACAACAATATGCTTCTCATGAGGACCAATGAGCAGTATGACATAAGCAACAATGATCAGAATCAGATAATTTGCATGGTTAACATATAAGGTGCTCTTAGTTGGACTGTTCTCAAAACCGTGTGCAATCAAATAGGCATGCACCTTTTCATGCCAACCACGTGTTGCTTGCTTCAAACCATATAATGCCTTTTTTAACCTACACGCTTGGTTTTCATGCCCTTTGTGCATAAAGCAATGAGGCTGAGAAACATGCACTTCTTCATGCAAATCACCACTCAAAAACGGAGTTTCAATATCCAACTAATGTACATTCCAAATATGATGAGTTGCATGTGCACAAATGCTATGAATATTAGTCATTAAGCAAGTGGGAGCACATGTCTCTTCAAAATAAATGCCTCTTTCCTAAGCGTAACCCTTCACAACAAGCCTAGCCTTATACTTGTCAACTGCTCCATCAGGCTTATGCTTCAGCTTGTGTTGGAACTCAAGGTCAAGCATAAAACATGGAGGCATATCAAAGAAGTGGACAAAGAAGAAGAGAGAGCAAGTAGGGAGCTCTAAGAAGTGTATGTCAAATTTTCAGAAGAATCCCCTACAAAAATAGTGATTTTCATCAGTAAAAACCATTGTAAATACCATTTTCTATCTTTATAACTCCATTTTGTTCAAGCCGAGGAGTCCTCGAGCTTGAGGAGTATTAGAAGTACCATCGTACCAATTTTCATAATTTTTAGACTTCGTTTGAGCCCTCAAATAAGCCCTGGAACCTAATTTTTAACTAGGTCGGACACTAGGTCTGAAAAGGGCCAAAACTACTCAAAAAACTATAAAAAGAGCTGGAGAGATCATCTTTGGGGTTAGCTTGTTTAGAGAATAGAGCTTTTGTAAGAGAACTCTTTTGCAATCGAAGCTTTCCATTGTTCCTCTCTTTGATCTCACCTTGTGCGCGTGTGTGTGTATGTGTGTGCATGTTTGTGTGCTTTCACTCACGCACTTGTGCTTTCACTTGCTCGTGGTCTTCATACCGGTCCTCACGTCTTCGCCGATTGACAAGTAAAGGAGGTGGTGCTTACGCTTGAGCTATGCCAAATTTTGGCGCCGTTGCCGGGGAGATAGCTTCGAGGATGAGCGTTGTGATGGTAAGATTGTATATTTGCGACGTTGGAAGGTAAAAAAACTGTCATTTCTATTATTTTTCTGATTTTTCTTCTTCATCTTCAACATCATCACCATCTCCACCTTCTTCCGTCTTCTTCTTCATAGAAATTTCTAGTTTTCTAGTGCATTTTCACCATTTTCATACCATTTTCATGCATTATTGTGTGGGAAGGAGTTAGGAAGTGCAAGGGAGAGCAAGCGCCTGTGTTTTTCATGATTTTCTGCTCATATGGAGCTCGCCATTGCTTGGCGCTCAGAAATTTGAATTTCCCGCCAAAAAACACGATTCTGTGAGGAAAATCGCGATTCTGTGAAAATTCAAATTTTTTTTGAAAAAATCACGATTTTCTATTTCTCGCCTAAAAACCCTCTAAAGAAAACACGATTTTGTGGTTGTGCTCAAAATCGTGATTCTCACAAATCATGATTTTCAGCCAAAAAACACGATTCTGAGAAAACATGATTCTGTGGTTGTAGTTGTGCTCAAAATCGCGATTCTCTAAATTTTTGAAAACCACGATTCTCTGGGATAAAATCACGATTCTCTAAAACACGATTCTCTTTAAACACGATTTTCAAAAAACACGATTCTCTATTGGCAATCGCAATTTTCATGTCAAAAACACGATTCTGAGAAAATACAATTTTCAACGGGCTCAAAATCGCGATTCTCACAAATCACGATTTTCAGCCAAAAACACGATTCTATGAAAACACGATTCTCTGCTCAAAATTGCGATTCTCAAAAACATGATTCTCTGCTCAAAATCGCGATTCTCATAAATCACGATTTTCAGCCAAAAACACGATTCTGTGAAAACACGATTTTGCGAAAACACGATTCTCTGCTCAAAATCGCGATTCTCAAAAACACGATTCTCTGCTCAAAATCGTGATTCTCAAAAATCACGATTTTCAGCCAAAAACACGATTATGTGAAAACACGATTCTCTGCTCAAAATTGCGATTCTCAAAACCACGATTCTTAGCCAAAAACACGATTTTGTGAAAACACGATTCTCAAAGAACAAAATTGCGATTCTGTGATTTCACACAATTGCGATTCTCTGATTTCACACAATCGCGATTCTATGATTTCACACAATCGCGATTCTCTGACTTCACAGCATCGCGGTTCTCTTGATTTCACAAAATCGCGATTTTTTCCAAAAGGTCCTGTTTGCCTGTTTTGACCCCCAGGAGCCTGATTTGACATAACTTTTTCATCCAAAGTCCATTTTTTGAGATCTATAGCTCGTTGGAAAGCAAAGACTAATTTGAATTTGACCCTCAGGTGGGACTAGGGAACCAAGGGGGCTCCAAAGGATTTTGAACCATACCAAAGGGAAATTTTGGACTCTTAACCAAAGCTTATGAACCTGAGATCTGGTAGACACCTAGGCAAGGATAGACAAAGCATTAGATCTTCTCACTCTAGTGTCAACCATACAAGCTAAGTCTTGGGCACAACAACTAAGTGCTTGTTCTTACGTACTAAACTCTAATACAAGTGATTCAGAAATGTCTTTTAGCATGGGGAGACCTACAGGTGGTTCAAGAACTGCCCATCTACAAACACTAGAAGGTCCCTATAAGACACAATTGGAGTATATTCGGACCAAACGATTAGGTGCTCGCATCTATGAGGATGGCCTGAGGCGATCAGTGGTCCAACTCAAAAATCCAGATCAACCCTTTAGACTTGAACACCCGGTGGTCAAGTTCGAAGAGGGTTCATACATTGATAAGGAAGGAACCATGTATGTGGTTACGAACCAACCAGATAGGACCGATGAGTTTGGAAATATCATCCATGAGAATGAGATAGGAGACCTAGAACAAGGAAATGTAGGACAAGGACCCCAGACTCCTAGAGGTAAGTCAGTTTTGACCAGCGTGATTACTCCAGACTGAATCCCTCAAGACAATAAAAGCATAGAACTATTCTTGAATAGAGAAACAGAGGAAGCCTTTTGGACATTCAAGCCAGATCAACCTAGCCAATTGGGCATAGTCATCATCTACGAGTTCAAGGATCCAGAGATACCAGGCAAAGTTGTCTACCTGGATAACACGTCAAAAATTTTCTTGGTAATAGAACATGATAGACATGCATATACTTGGAAGAGTGAATTGATTTTCCCTCCACCAAGATCTAATGTTTCCCATGGCCTCCAAGGAGTAGGATCATCCCAAGCTCATGAAGCCCAAAGAGAAACAACTAGAGAGAGACCTGAGGTAAGTTTTGCACACACGGTGGGCAAAAATAGAGCAGGATTTGAAAATGAAAGACCTGAAAGAGAGAGACATCAAGCACATAGGCAACAAAGAGATGAACATGATTTTCCATTGCCTAGACCCCGAGAGCACACAAGAACCCTTAGACCCACTCAAGTGATCAAGGCAATGAAGAATTATTTTGACGGGTCAGGAGATCCTTATGATCATGTGGCTGAGTTCAAACAAGTGTTAAGAGCTGAACATGTTGAGGATTTATTCACCCAATAGGAGGCATTTGGTTTGACTCTTGAGGGCACTGCCTTGGCTTGGTTTCAACCATTGAGTAGTCGCAACTATCTCGATATAGGTCAGCTGCTAGATGAATTCATTGTAGAATTTTCCAAGAGTGGTATCAGAGATAACACATCATCTTTGATCCACAGTTTCAAGCAGACACCCCAAGAAACACTATGACTAGCAGGTAGAAGGTTTAGACAGTACCTAGAAAGGTGCCCTGCTCCAGAGTTACCCACACCAGCCAAACAAGTGGCTTTGTTCTTAGATGGCTTACTGAGCGCAAAGTTAAGATCATATGTGTACTTGAAAGAGCATAGATCCATAGAAGAGTGTGTGCGGACGTGCATTGACATAGAAGATAACTTGGGTGAGGAGTTAGGATTGTCCAAACTCTATAAGGATTCAGATAGTTCTACTAGTCATACTTCAAAAATCTCCACAGAAATAGAGGAGATAGCTGAGCAAGTTGCCAAGAAGTTGGGAGTCCAAAATAGACAAACACAGAGAGTCACTCCATTGAATCGCTGTTATACTTGCAGAGGCGACCACATGGCTAATGTATGCCCAATGCACAACCAGAACATGAGAGAAAGGAATACCCCATATTGCACTATTGAAAGGAAGTACACGAACCACACGGCTCAAGATTGTCCCTACAATAGGCAGGTTGTTAGACAAAATTATCAACAACCTTACCCACAAGGTAGGTATCAGAACCAATACCAACAGCCATATTATAGACCACAACAACAATATCAGGCACCATATAGGCCACAACTAGTCTTGGGAAACCAACCACCAGCTCCTGCCAATACAATCCCAGTTAATTATGCAGTGGCAGAAGAGAACCTTAATAGAGCATTGGTGCCAGTGACCCCACTGATCTCAGAGAATGACTCTCATGCTCATAGTTCAGACTACTCCCATGAAGCTAGTCCACATGCTTATTACATAGAGTGACCTGAACATAGTGAGATTTACCCGTATCAATATGAGGCACAACCTATGGAACAAAACTGGGAGCCTGAATACTCCAATGTCATGTACACAAATGCTAACCCTAGGCCCCAATTGAGACAAGCAAGACCACAAGCCCCTGGAGGATCTTGTTTCAGATGTCAAGGTGACCATTTCATTCGTGACTGTCCCCACCCACCATCACAATACAAGCTTTTTGTCCTGAATGTGGAAAAGACCATCTTCCAAGAGATTGTCCAAGAAACCCCTCCAGTGCACCCAAGATTACACCCATTAATGTGGTAGGCTTAGTGGCAGATTCAAGTGCCAGTAGCAGTAATGTGGCACCTGTACAGGCAGTTATTAGGGCACAAGCATTAAAACAAGATAAACCAGCAGAACAATCGGAGTCAAGTGAATCAGGAGAGCCTAGTAAGAGGAAAACAAGAACATGGAAAGATACCAGAGAAAAGGCCAATCGCAAGTGGAATAAAAAGTTATCGGAACTAGAAGAAAGATTAAAAGAAGTGAAAACAAAAATAGAAGACATTACATCTCAAAACCCCTCGCATGGCGAAACTCCATTCACTCCACCTCATCCCACCCCACCACCCATTGTAAATAGGCCACAACCAGGGTCTGTTCTTGCAAATCCAACCCCAGAAGGCTTGGACATGATGTTCAAGGCCTACCAGGCTCGACTTCAAGAAGGACCAACAGTTGCAAACCTAGACAAGAGTTACCCTAGAGCAGATTTAGAGATTGAACGGATGAAAATGTTCATGAAAATGGTAGAACAAGCTCAATCTATACTCGAGACTAGTCAAAAGTTCAATCAAATAAACTCTGTCAAACCGGATTTGCATTTCTAGGGCTTACTAGAAAGATTAGAGCAGTTGGTAAACAAACCACAAGTTTCTTTACCTCCACATGCTCAACCAGTTATTGAAAGAGGAAGCTCACCACCAATGCGAGCTTATGTTCCTAATTCCATGGATGCTGGAATACCTCCTTCATTTCAACAGTACTCTCAAGAGTTCTTGCGGGAAATAGAAGAAGAGAAATGGACCAAGGAGAAGGGTAATTCCCCTCCTATTCATGAGATTGATGATCTTCATGATCAATTTCCCCAAGACATTCCATCTATTTACTGAGATGAAGTAGAACAACAAGAAGACGAAAGATTAGATTTTGAATCTAATACCTTAGAAGAACTGCCTCAACTTCTAGGCCCATGGGAATCTGAATCTCTTCAGATCAGAGCTCCCACAATACTGGTCAGACATGAAGAATCCATGATCCCAAGGAACACTGATGTCGTGAAGAACACTAAGGTTCAATGTCATCTCACTGTAGAAGAGCTGCTCAAAGCAAAACCTGAGCTATGGGATCATGTGAAGGATCAGGTTCCAGAACTTGATTCCAATAAGCCAAAAACAGGCTCTAAGCAAAAAGTTCAAGAGATACCTCTAGACAAATTAGGGTACATGTGTGAGGGTGAAGAAGGTAATACTTATCTTCCAATCACCTACCAAGGTTACACAACCAAAGCAATCATAGATTCAGGTGCTGGTGTTGCTATTGGGACCACCTCCTTGTGGAAGCAATGGGGCAAACCCACATTAAGACCAACTAGAATGAAGCTTCAAATGGTCGACGGTCATTTTGAAAGACCTCTAGGATTGCTCGAAGGGATAACTCTAACCACTTGTGGTGTAGAGTTTGAGCACACATTTGCTATATGTGACTTTGAGAAAAATAATGTTTATGAGATGATCCTAGGAAGACCCTTCCTACGACAGTTGCAAATAGTTCAGGATTGGGGAACCAACTCCTTGTACTTGCAACACTTAGGGGTCACCACCAAGGTCAATTTGAAGGATTACACCTTGAGAGATGTACCACCCCTACAGTGGAATCCTATCCACAAAGCGAAAGAAGATTCCATCTCTGTGCATTCTGAAAGTTCACCTGATCCATCTTGGTTGCATGAAGATACTCATTTGTGGATGTGCAAAGTCGCGGAGGAAGAGGAAAGACGCTTAAAGGCAAGAGAAGACGGGACTTCTCCAGGAGATAGACCAATTAAGGACCCAGCCTATACACCGATGATCTTTCCAGATGAGGAATTTGAGCCTCATGGATGGCCAGAAATCTTAGCCACCATGGACATTGTTGTCAATGAAGAACAATGGACACCTCATTGTGATGAGGAGGGTTATGATATTTCAGTGTTCATGTGTCAGTCCTTGCTAGAAGAATGTGACCCTAGTGATGTCATAAAAGAGGAAGAGAATGACGATGATCTAGACTCCATTGTGATGGATACTTTCTTTAACTTAGAGCAGCACTATCTAGAAGATATAGGAGTGTTCACCCAGAAAGAAGAAGAACCTCTCACAAGTATTAAAATGGTAAATTCAAAGGATGGAAGTGAGAGCAGTCAAAAGAAAAAGAAAGAAAAGCACTGAAACCATAATAGGAGGAATCATTGTTTGAAGTACCAGAAAACTTCAAGAAATATGAAGTTGATGATCGCAAAATTTTGGTACGCAGGCCTAAGAGAGAGGCCATCATAGGAGAATCATATGATAATAAAGAAAAGACCAAGAAAATTGTAGTGACCATTGAAGAGAATGAAGAGAAATGCACATTATATAGGAGATGACCTAAGTGCAAGAGAAGAAATGGAGCTCGTAGCTCTATTAACGGAATATAGGGATGTGTTTGCATGGCACTATAGAGACTTGAAAGGGGTAGATCCAAGAATTTGCTCTCATACTATCCCCATGACCGCTGATGCCAAGCCCACCAAACAAAAGCCTTACACATATAATGATACATATGCAGCCAAAATAAAAGAAGAAATTGATCGGCTGATTTACATCTAGTTGAAGTATCTTCCAATTCTTGGAAGAGGCAATACTAAGCAAAACCCTAATAGTAGGCTCATCAGATTTACCTTGTGGCATAGCCATGTTCATGATCAATAATGAATCCTCTTTGTTTGAGTCTTCTGTATAGTTATTGTAGTCTCTCCTTCCTTTGTAGCCTCCTTGATAGTTTAAATGATTGTAGTTGTTGTAGCTGCCATGATAATTGTTGAACCTTCCTCTTGAGTAGCCATAACTTCCTCTATTGTATCCTCTTCCTCTTTGATTCCTGGAATTCCTAAAGCAATTTTCAGTTTTATGATTAGTTAATCCACAAATAGAACATGAGTTGGAGTCTTGGGATCTCCCCCTGCCTTGTCTACCTCCTCTTCCTCTACCTCTGCCATGTCTTCCTCTACCTGCATAGTTAGCTTGATATGTACCTGCTTCATCATCCACTTTCTTTGCCTTTCCTTTGTTATCGTTGGACTTGCTTTTATCAGTGTATAAAGCTGAAGATTGATTACCTTTAGAGCTTTCTCCATTTTTTATAAGCTTTGCCTCTTGAGTAAGTAGTTGTCCAATGAGTGTATTGAAATCAAGAACATGCATGTCCATGTACAAATCCATAGCTGTGGTGAATGCTTCCCACTTGTCATCCGCCTTCAAGCCATTGATGACCTGCCTTAGAATTTGCTCTTCATCTATTACCTCTCCAATGCTTCCCAACTGATCTGCTATGTCCTTGAGCTTTGTGACAAAATCAGTCACATTTTGTTTGGGAGCCTTCTTGAGAGTTGTGAAATCCAGCCATAGTTGATGCTTCCTAGCTTTGGTACTTGAAGAAAAGAAAGCTTCAAGTGCATCCCACACTTCCTGAGATGTCTTACAACTTCTAATGTGAGGCAACAAAAAATCTGAGATAGAGTTGAGGAGATAAGACCTTGCAAGTGCATCCTTGGAGCACCATGAGCTCAATCTTTCTTGCTCTTCTTGTGTTGGTTGACTTCTGTTCCTGAAACTTGGCATAACTTCATCTCCAGCCACATAACGATATAAACTTCTACCTTGGAGATAAGCTTGCATTCTTAATGACCAAGCTGAGTAGTTACCTCTGTCCAATTTGTCAATTCATGAAGGAAATCCATTTGGCATGTTGTCCAACCTTGCTCTGCTACCACTGTGAAGAGATGGATAGGTATGTGCTTGAAGATGAAGAGGTGTTGCAAAATCCTTGATCTACACCAGCCAAATGAACTCTAGGAGTATGTGGTGGGCCCTTTTAGCTTGCAAATGGATGTGTTAGACTCCCTATGTACCTTGGAAGATCACTCTCAAAAAGATAGATCAAAACAGATAAGTTGGAGTTAGCTCAGAGGTGAAAAACTTGCTATTTTGGTTCATACATGTGTCCAGTGTTTTGCATAATTCTCTGAGCACAGCAGCAATTAGCTTAATTCCTCTTGGGGAAGTCTAGTTAACTTAAAGAGCTAACTTTCAAGAGTAATCCCATCAAAAATAATAAACCACACACTGAGAATGAGTTTTAACAAGTGATGATATCATCCTTATTTTCACGGGCTGCTATAGTTTGAGACTAGTGAGCAGAAAAATGAACATAACTCAACATCTAGGAATCCAATGATTATCCACATTTGTAGGGTTATACTAGACAATGAGCTGAATCCAACAAGCTTTAAAGCATTGAATTTAGATAAGTAACCACGGAGAAATGGCTCTGACAAGGTGAGTGAAAAAGTCGGGTACCTGACAGAGAAGTGAAGATGAACAGATAATCTTGACTTCAACTGACCATAACTGAAGATTGCAACATCCAAATGACATGAAAATGTGTGAGCAAATATTAGACTTATAGAGCTAAATTTACCAAGTTAAATCACTGAAAATGATGCACCAAGCTCAGAGAAACCATCTCTGCAATCTAATTGAGAAAACTGAGAGATATGGCAGTGAGTAGTATACTTCACAAGAACATGGAAATATGAACTCAAATAATGATGAAAATGAAAGTATATTGCTTGTACAATAAAATGACTTACTGATACATATGTGTGCCTTGTAATCACACCTTGATATGGCATAAAGCTCAGCTCTTGGAGGTCTTCACATGGGTCTCTCTAACCACAACTAAAACAGCCATCTATTTATAGTTGAGTTTGGGAGGCTAACTTCCCTCAATCACTCTCCAATCAATCAGTGATTGATTTGATTCTCTACCTACCACAAATCACAAATTCGTGGCTCCTCTTTCCCTTTTTGATCATGTGGACTCAACCACTTAAGATTCTTTCACTTTTACATTAAGTAAACTCTTCAAAAGTTACAAGAGGTAGTTCACAAGTGAACTTTACATAGTCTTCATTTTGAAGCTTCTTTTATGATTTTATGGGACTCAAGCCAATACTTAGGCTTGTCATAGACTTGCTCCAACACGAACATTGCAGAATCTGAAGCGTTTAGGAGTGTATTGGCCTAGCAAGGACAAAGAAATACATGAGTGGATTAAGACTTGTCCAATGTGCAGAGAGAGACCCCTAGTGGAGCATGCGACCCTTTATCAAGTGTCATTAATTCCAGATTGGAGTGCTCCATTGGTAGAGTTTATGAGGTCAGGAAGATTACACAAAGAGGCTAGTCTAGCAAGAAGACGAAGCATGGAGCAAGAGGCTCAAGGCTATGCCTTAGTAGGAAACAACCTATACCGAAGAGGCAAAGATGGTTACTTAAGATTGTGCGTTCATGAATCAGACTATTTCAAGGTCTTAGAGATTGCACACAGTGGTGTTGCAAGTGGACATTTTGGTCGTGACCTGTAGAGGAGGTACTGGGGTATCCGTTTTTTTTAACAGAAGTAGAGAATAAAGATTAAACACGTCCAGTACATCACCTACTCAAGGGGGGTTCTCTTTAGGGAAGTATACCCTTTAACATTTTTGTGAGCAGGTTGATAACACGGATTACACAGAGTGGTAAATTCTTCAGGAAGTATGGACAACCAATGACCAAGGAAGACCATACACTTCTTGATTCGAATGAGACGATTACAAAGTTGGGCAGAGTGATGCTCAAAATAAATGCAAGATTTTGGCTAACAAGCCACCCTAAAAATATTAGCTCCAATACAATAGATCAGCATAAGGGCCAATTATTTGCAGAATAACCCAGAATAATACAAGAGGCAAAGAATTTCTCAAGAGAATAGCACTTAATAGCAATACTGACTCACATAGAAGAATAACCAAGCCACCCTCTTTGCACTTTAGAGCTATTAGTCCTTCACTGGGAAGCCCACACTCCGTATCCACACCACAGAGTGACTTCCTACAGTAGACTTGAACCCACAAAGTGCAAGAGGGGACTTCTGCACGAACGTGAATGTGTAGCCGAACTGATGTATCCCCCAAAAAAATTTTTGTGTCCCCCAATGAGCACAAATCCATTGTTTTTATAGGCCCAAATAGGCCAAGAGGGCCTTGCCGATTCTTTACGTCCACTGATCACGCGCCGGTTAATCACCCAAAATTGAAGGGGTAGGTCAAATATTCTACTTGATTTGAGTAGGATCCACAAAAATAGGTAGTCGCCGTGAATGGTCGGTGGCAACTCCACTTCCACTTTCTAACAATTACTTTTTACCTTTGCACCTGCCATCTAAGATTCTCATTGATTTAATCCCGAAAATTCAACATGAAGTGCCCTGTCCACTTTGGAAGTGTAGGAGGAGACCACCATGGGATGTTTGGCCATAGTACTACATAATGTGTAGTAAAGCGTTCTGCCTCATTATCTTGAGCCTTCTTCTGCCACGCTTGATGTGCGAGACCTAATCTTGCTTTTGATTCATTGTATACTTCTGGACCCATGTTCATCCTGAGAAGAGCTCCTTCATGTTTGGCTTAGATGCCAAGTTTCTTCTATGCTTCTGCATGCTCCTCAAAGCCAAGTGGGATGCATGTGTGTATGTGTTGGTGTGTGTGTGATGGGTGGGTGTGCATGTGTGGAAGTGTGTGCATATGTATGGGTGTGAGAGTGTGTTTGTTCATGTGCGTGATTGTGTGTGAGTGTGTGTGTATGTGTGTGAGTAGGTGGCGGGGTGGTGTGAGTGGGGGGTAGAGGTGGGGGTGTGGGTGAGTGGAGGGCGGGGGTGGAGGTGAGTGGAGGTGGTGTGTGTGGAGGAGAAGGGAGGAGGAAGGAGGAGGGGGAAGGCGGAGGGGGAGTGTGGAGGTGAGTGGGGGCTCGCGGGGGAGTTGCATGGCGGGGGGAGTGCAGCGGGGGGGGGGGGGGGGGGGGGGAGTTGCATGGGGGGGGGGGCGGGGGAGTGCAGGGGGGGGGGGCGGGGGAGTGCATGGGAGGGGGGGGGTGGGGGAGTGCATGGGGGGGGGGGGGCGGGGGAGTGCAGGGGGGGGGTGGGGGGGGCGGGGGAGTGCAAGGGGGGGGGGCGGGGGAGTGCAAGGGGGGGGGGGGGGAGTGCATGGGGGGGGCGGCGGGGGGGTGCATGGGGGGGGGGGGGGCGGGGGAGTGCAGGGGGGGGGCGGGGGAGTGCAGGGGGGGGGGGGGGGGCGGGGGAGTGCATGGGGGAGGGGGCGGGGGAGTGCAGGGGGGGGGGGGAGTGCAGGGGGGGGCGGGGGAGTGCAGGGGGGGACGGGGGAGTGCAGGGGGGGGCGGGGGAGTGCATGGGGGGGGGGGGGCGGGGGAGTGCAGGGGGGCGGGGGAGTGCAAGGGGGGGGGGGGCGGGGGAGTGCATGGGGGGGGGGAGTGCATGGGGGGGGGGGGGCGGGGGAGTGCATGGGGGGGGGGGGGGGCGGGGGAGTGCAGGGGGGGGTGGGGGAGTGCAGGGGGGGGGGCGGGGGAGTGCAGGGGGGGGGGGCGGGGGAGTGCATGGGGGGGGGGCGGGGGAGTGCATGGGGGGGGGGGGGGGCGGGGGAGTGCAAGGGGGGGGGGGAGTGCAGGGGGGGGCGGGGGAGTGCATGGGGGAGGGGGCGGGGGAGTGCAGGGGGGGCGGGGGAGTGCAGGGGGGGGCGGGGGAGTGCGGGGGGGGGGGGGGGGGCGGGGGAGTGCAGGGGGGGGGGGCGGGGGAGTGCATGGGAGGGGGGGGTGGGGGAGTGCATGGGGGGGGGCGGGGGAGTGCAGGGGGGGGGGGGCGGGGGAGTGCAGGGGGGGGGGGGCGGGGGAGTGCATGGGGGGGGGGCGGGGGAGCGCAGGGGGGGGGGGGGGCGGGGGAGTGCAGGGGGGGGGGCGGGGGAGCGCGGGGGGGGGGGAGTGCAGGGGGGGGCGGGGGTGAGTGGAGGGGGGATGGTGGGGGGAGATGGCGGGGTGAGGGGGGGGTTTGCGGTGGTGAGTGGAGGGGGATGGTGGGGGGAGAGTGAGGGGGAGGGTGAGGGGGGATGGTGGGGGGAGACGGCGGGGTGAGTGGAGGTTAGGGGGGATGATAGGGGAGGGTGAGGGGAAAGGAGAGAGAGAGGGAAAGAGAGTTATTTTCTGGAGAGGCTGATAAGGCTCCTGATACTATCACTGGTGACATCGCATTTGTTCTCCAACTCAAAGAGTATGCAAAATTCAAAAGGAAGGGTGACGACCTCTTTGTGCAGCACACTCTTAATCTTACAGAAGTCCTTTGTAGATTTCAATTTGTCCTTTTATCTTGATGGAAGACATTCATTGATCAAGTCTGCCCCTGGGGATCTACAGACCCCCACATCAAGACTTTGCACCGTCCCGGTGCAACAATTCCTTTATTTAATTATTCCTTCAAAATGAACAGTAGAAAATGAAAGAACTATGGTATGTACAGTGAGTGAATTTCTTCCAAGTTGACTCAGTTTAGATACTTCTTCACCTTGGAAATATTAACTAGGGGAATCCTTATACCCTGGAGATCTTCCAAATGCACAGCGCCATGTGGCAATACCTTGATTACCTTATAAGGTCCTATCCACTTGGGTGCCAATTTAGTTTGAATTGGTGGAACCTGATGCACTAAAACCATAGACCCTTCCTGAACTTCATTGGATCTCAGATACCTGTCATGCAATCTCTTGCGCTCTTCTTGTGTCACCAGAAGTTTCTGCCTTGCCCCTTCTCTGTACTCTTCTAATGCTACCAATCTCTGAATGGGGGGTTCAATTCCAATGGTTTTGATTCCTATTTCTTTTCTGATGATAAACTCAAATGGTGCCAATGCCTCTTTTCCATATACTAACCGAAATGGAGTCTCGCCTGTGGTTCCCCTCTTCGTGGTTCTGAAAGCCCAAATTGCACCGATCAGTGCTAGCGGCCAGGAGCTTTGATGATCAAAAGATAATTTGCGAAGCAGTCCAATCAAAATCTTATTGGAACTCTCTGCTTGGCCATTTGCTCTTGGGTAATAGGCACAAGACTTTTTATGGAAGATTTTGTACCTGTCAAATATAAACCGGAGCAATTGATTTACAAAGTGTGTGCCCCTATCACTAGTAATTTCCAGGGGGCAACCAAATCTTGAGAAAATACGTTTATACATAAATTTAGCTACTGTCAGAGCCGTGCAGTCCACAGAAGCTTTAGCCTCTATCCATTTAGTGGCATAACATGTGGCCATCAAAATATACTTTTTACCTCCTGGTTGACCAATTGGGCTAATAGGCCCTATGAAATCAAGACCCCATCGTTCAAATGAGAGCCATCCTGTAGATATGACCAATGGTTGGAAATTCAATCTGGTTGGCGTGGGAGCACACCTCTGGCAAATGTGGCATTCTTTAGAAAACTTGATTGCATCCTTGAAAATATGAGGCCACCATAAACCTTTGTGGATGATTCTATGAGCCAATTCTTCCCCCTTTAGATGTCCTTCATTGTGTGCAGCCTCTAGCAGAAGTTTTACCTCCTCTGGATAGATACACCTTCTCAATATATCATCCTGACAGTATTTATATAAATTTCCATTTATAAGAGAATATGCTTTAGTTTTCAGGAGCAATCTTCTCTTTTCTACAGGTGTCAAGTGTTCTGGGATCTTTCCAGTAGTGAGAACATGGAGAATTTCGTCATACCAACCAGTCCGAATTGCTACTAGAAAAAGATTGCTATCCACCAATTCATCATTAATACCTGTTGCCTTTTCGCTCATTGCCGTCCTGGACACTTGATCTGCCATGTAGTGCTCTTTTCCTGGCTTAATATGAATATCAAAATTAAATTCTTGAAATAGGAGTAACCATCTCTAGATCCTTCCAGCTACTCTAGGCTTGTTTATCAAATACTTCAAGGGCTGATGATCAGAAATAACAATGAAATGTACACCAAGGAGATAGTGTCGGAACTTCTGAAGAGCAAATACGATAGCCAAACCTTCTCTTTCCGTTGTACTGTAATTCCTTTCAGCTTGGTTGAGTAGTCTGCTGGCATAGGAGATAGGTCTATCAACCTTATGTGATGATGGTTGAGCTAGAACTGCACCAACAGCATGAAGACTAGCATCTGTATGCACATGAAATTCCAATGACCAATTAGGAACACTTAAAAGTGGAGCAGTACATAGCCTCATTTTTAATTCACAAAATGCTTTCTCAGCCTCAGCACTCCATGTGAAAGGGATCTTTTTACTGGTAAGCCTTGACAAGGGCTTAGCAATTTCTGAATACATCCTAATGAATCTTCTGTGATACCCTGCATGGCCCAAGAAACTTTGCACTTCCTTTGGGCTTTGTGGAATTGGCATAGAAAGAATAGCTGTAACCTTCGCAGGGTCAACAGTTATACCTTCAGCAGATACTATGTGACCAAGAAGAGTACCCTTAGTGACTAAAAAGTGACATTTATCAGGATTCAATTTCAAACCCGTTTTGAGACATTGCTCAAAAATTTCTTTTAGATTTTCCAAATGATCATGGAAATCTTGAACTGCCGCCCTTCTATCTGTACCTGAGAATACTGAAAAGTCATCCATAAATATGCGGAGAAAGGTTGTTAACCATTTGCCCAATATCAGATACATCGTTCTATTAAATGAAGCTGGTGCATTCTTCAAACCAAAAGCCATACGAGTATAGACATAAGTGCCCCAAGGAGTAACAAAGGCTGTTTTGTCCCTATCATCAGGGTGAATTACTATCTGGTTATAGCCACTAAAACCATCCAAGAAACTATACAAAGTGTGACCAGCTACTTCCTCAAGCACTTTCTGTGAAGGGCTGAGGAAATCCATCTTGGATAGTCACTTTATTCAAAGCACGGAAATCAACACATACTCTTATTTTTCCACTATTTTTCTTGGGCACAATAACCATAGAGGAAAGCCACCTGGAATGTTCTACTGGAACAATTATACCCGCTTCTTCTAGTTTTGTAATCTCTGCTTTTACTGCCTCTGCATACTTCGGATTGAGGCGATATCGTCTACTTCTCACAGGCGTGGCTCCCTCAACTAAGGGTATCCGATGTAACCCAAGCTCTTCTGGTATCCCTGTTAGATCTTTGTAGGACCATGCGAAGACATTTTTATAAGTAAAAAGCAAGGAAGTTACCTTCTGTAGCAAGAGAGGATAATGCCACAACCAGGATGCCAAATGGACCATTTGAGGGCTCTCTTCATCCCCTAAATTTACTTCTTGAACCAATGTTTCAGGACTGGTCTTGCTTGAGAAATCATCCCCACTATAGGCAGGAGTGGATTTTAATTTATATTCTGCAATCTGTTCTTTCATCCATCCTTGAGGTATATCTGTAAAAGGAAGATCTTCTCTGCTCTTAGGTTCATAATCTTCCCTCTCTGATACTTTTATATTGGTTGCCTCCTCAAAGCTTGTATTTTCCTTCAATTGCTCATTCTCCAACACCTTGTGGTCTTCATTGCTTTTTTCTGTAACTTCCTTATCTGCAACTTCTTCCTCAATTTCATTGATCTCTACTGTGCAACACTCTGCACTTCCCATCATCCAATTTAACAATGTATCATCTTCTTGGGGTAGAGAGGGCATTACCTGAGCATCCACAGTATATCCAGTGGTTTTTCCTGAATCAAACCCTTCTTCCAAATGTAGTTGCAGTTGGCTATTGGTGCTTGTTGAAATCCATAGTTTATTTTTCCCCCAATCTTGCAAAGCTTTTGCTTGTCTCAGCCAAGGTCTCCCCAGGAGCAAAGGATAGGAAGTCTCCTGTGGAAGTGCAATAACAACAAAATCCAACACAAAGTGGCAACCCTGTACTATCATCCGTACCTTTTCAATAATGCCAAGAGGCGCAATCCGATGTTGATCTGCTAGTGTAACAGTAAATGGTGCCATTTTGGTGGGGTTCAAATTTAGCTTCTTCATGGTAAAATCTGGCATCAAATTGATACCAGAGCCTCCATCTATGATCACACCTGTAAGAGCTTCATCCTTTATATAAACGGATAATCTTGAACTTTGGTAGTCTGCTAAGGGTGCAGGAGGAAAATCAACCATGAAACCATCTATACTAGGTGATTGGACCAAGTGAGCAGAGTGTATAATCTTCAGTAAGTCACTTCTTATTTTTGAATCCATCCTTATAAGTTCATATAGACTAACCTTGTGATGAATACCTTTCAAGATCTGTTCAATGTTTACCTCCTGAGTGTTTTCTTGCAGACTTGTTGGTTGGCCCTTTAGAGAAGGAGTCATCTTATTATAAGCTCCTTCAATTTCTGCTTGGTCCTTCCATCCAGACTCCTTTTCTTCCTCTTTATCCTGAAATCCTTGTTGTTCATCTCTCTGGGTTGCAGCTGCTTGCCTAGCTCTAGTCATCATGGGCATTGCAGAGGATGAAACAGCATAAGTCTGAGTGGTTTTTCCTTCTTCATGTGGAGAGACTGCAATCATGTGAATTGGAGCAGGACGACCTCTTGGGCAATCTTTGGTATAATGATCCTTGGCCTCTGGACAATGTTGACAAGGAGGTGCATCTTCTGGAAGAGAACACCTGTTTTGCATGTGGCCGTACTCACCACAACGATAGCACATCAAAGGTCTATTATACCTAGGCTTTGCAGGCCAATTCTCCTCTCTATTAGATGTATTTGAAGTACTAGCATAGTATGAATCCAAATTTTGAGGGTTACTTCTCTGCTGTGTACCCTTGAGGTAGTAGCAATCTCTAGCTTCATGACCATCCTTTCCACAAAATTGACAGCTTACCTTGTTAGGGCAATTAGCATTGGAATGTCCATTATTGTTACAGATTGTGCACCAAATTTGTCTTCTTATATCTTGTGTGGTCTTCAAATCTTCTAATTCACGGCGAAGTTGGGCTACTTCATCATCAGTGCGACGCAGTGGTGGCAAGACCTTCTCTTCTTGTTGATTTTGTTGCATCTTCAAGGCTTCCAATTCCCTTCTCAGTTGCTCAATAGGATCCAGATCTGCAGCATACTTTGGTTGTGTATCCCCTTCAAAATGTTGCCTTGCTTCTTCAATGCGTGATGCCGCGGCAACAAAATCATTGAGGGTGGCATCCAATCTAAGAGACTCACGAAGTTTCTGCTGAGATGACCTGGGCAGAGCCTTCTCTATACACTTTTTAACCAAAAAATCACGTGGAGCATGTGGCAGACGGGCAACAAGTGCTTTTGTTCTAGTATGAAGTTCATGAAAAGATTCACCTGATCTTAGCTTCAAATTCTCTAGCTGATCTAGAGCTCTTTCCGAGGAATCACTTGGTCGGAATGTCTGTGAGAACGCCGCCTTCAAAGCCTCCCATGTAGTGAAATGGCCATCTGCATATTGACTATACCATTTATCTGCAAGACCCTCCAATGTGGATGGAAAAAGTGCCAACATTGCATCCTCTCTATTTTGTAGACCTCTTCCACGGCATAAAGAGATAAATCTCCTCACATGATCATCGGCATCCTCATAAGCTTGTCCCTTGAAGGTAGGGAATTTGATGTTTAATCTGGAGAGCAAATGAGAGAGGTCCTCCATTTGTACTGGTGTTTCTTCGGACGTATCTGAGGAGAAGTCTAGGGTTCTCCTATACCTCTCTTTTGACAATGGTGTCGTACCCAAATCAATAGATAAATTTAGGGAAGGCAGAGGGGAGGTAGACTCACTAGCCGTGGTTATTGCTAACTTGTTAAGGCTCCTCCGAACACGAAGGGACTTCTTATCTGCACGTGTATGGGTCATGTACCTACTTGCAAATGTAATAGGGCGAAATACCTCTCACAGAAATGCAAAGGTCCCACCGGGCGTGCGAAACTGTAGAGGAGGTACTGGGGTATCCATTTTTTTTAACAGAAGTAGAGAATAAAGATTAAACACGTCCAGTACATCACCTACTCAAGGGGGGTTCTCTTTAGGGAAGTATACCCTTTAACATTTCTGTGAGCAGGTTGATAACACGGATTACACAGAGTGGTAAATTCTTCAGGAAGTATGGACAACCAATGACCAAGGAAGACCATACACTTCTTGATTCGAATGAGACAATTACAAAGTTGGGCAGAGTGATGCTCAAAATAAATGCAAGATTTTGGCTAACAAGCCACCCTAAAAATATTAGCTCCAATACAATAGATCAGCATAAGGGCCAATTATTTGCAGAATAACCCAGAATAATACAAGAGGCAAAGAATTTCTCAAGAGAATAGCACTTAATAGCAATACTGACTCACATAGAAGAATAACCAAGCCACCCTCTTTGCACTTTAGAGCTATTAGTCCTTCACTGGGAAGCCCACACTCCGTATCCACACCACAGAGTGACTTCCTACAGTAGACTTGAACCCACAAAGTGCAAGAGGGGACTTCTGCACGAACGTGAATGTGTAGCCGAACTGATGTATCCCCCAAAAAAATTTTTGTGTCCCCCAATGAGCACAAATCCATTGTTTTTATAGGCCCAAATAGGCCAAGAGGGCCTTGCCGATTCTTCACGTCCACTGATCACGCGCCAGTTAATCACCCAAAATTGAAGGGGTAGGTCAAATATTCTACTTGATTTGAGTAGGATCCACAAAAATAGGTAGTCGCCGTGAATGGTTGGTGGCAACTCCACTTCCACTTTCTAACAATTACTTTTTACCTTTGCACCTGCCATCTAAGATTCTCATTGATTTAATCCCGAAAATTCAACATGAAGTGCCCTGTCCACTTTGGAAGTGTAGGAGGAGACCACCATGGGATGTTTGGCCATAGTACTACATAATGTGTAGTAAAGTGTTCTGCCTCATTATCTTGAGCCTTCTTCTGCCACGCTTGATGTGCGAGACCTAATCTTGCTTTTGATTCATTGTATACTTCTGGACCCATGTTCATCCTGAGAAGAGCTCCTTCATGTTTGGCTTAGATGCCAAGTTTCTTCTATGCTTCTGCATGCTCCTCAAAGCCAAGTGGGATGCATGTGTGTATGTGTCGGTGTGTGTGTGATGGGTGGGTGTGCATGTGTGGAAGTGTGTGCATATGTATGGGTGTGAGAGTGTGTGTGTTCATGTGCGTGATTGTGTGTGAGTGTGTGTGTATGTGTGTGAGTAGGTGGCGGGGTGGTGTGAGTGGGGGGTAGAGGCGGGGGTGGGGGTGAGTGGAGGGCGGGGGTGGAGGTGAGTGGAGGTGGTGTGTGTGGAGGAGAAGGGAGGAGGAAGGAGGAGGGGGAAGGCGGAGGGGGAGTGTGGAGGTGAGTGGGGGCTCACGGGGGAGTTGCATGGCGGGGGGAGTGCAGCGGGGGGGGGGGGGGGGAGTTGCATGGGGGGGGGGAGTGCTGGGGGGGCGGGGTAGTGCAGGGGGGGGGGGGGGGGGGAAGTGCATGGGGGGGGCGGGGGAGTGCATGGGGGGGACAGGGGAGTGCAAGGGGGGGGGGGGGGGCGGGGGAGTGCAGGGGGGCGGGGGAGTGCAAGGGGGGGGGGGGGGCGGGGGAGTGCATGTTGGTGCATGACAATCATCAATTGAAGGATTATGAAGAAATGAAGTCAAGGAGTCAAGAAAAGAACAAGTTCAGAAGGTTGAAGGAAGGACATATTCAGAAATCCAAAGATGTGTACACATATGTACATTAGCTGACTTATACTTTTGTTTTAGTCATACACTTGTATATATTCATCTATAAATATGTTGGAAATGTCGGGGCAAATAGAGCAGAAGAAGAATAGAGAATAGGTAGAGAGAAATCAGTTGTAAGAAGTGTCATTAGACACATGAAGAGTGAGTGATTAGTTCATCCTCACCTAGATGTAATTTTTCTGAGAAATCGAAAAATCTTGCGCCCGATATTTTGCTGTCTGCTCCTTCTGTGTTTAATCTTTGGAGAAATCCTTTTGCACATATCTAAGTCCATAGCTAATCTATCTATGGCTAGAATTTGAGAGGTTAATTGTAATCAGGCTGAGAGAATTTTGTTTAGGAACATTCATATGTGAGAATGTTCTAAGAGTCGTGAAAACTGGCGCAGATTTCATGTTCAGAGAAATGAACATTACTCAGTGTGTGGTGTAAAGTTTTACACAAGTGAGGGCTTAAAATCTAAGTTGGAAGGCAAGCCATCTATGGCTAAAAGATCTTGATCAAACGGGTTCGACATTGTGAGAGCTGAAGCTAAGAAGTTGCAGGTGTCAAAGTCGCTACTACAGAGAAGGTGTTTTACACATAGGTAACTTGTTTGTATGATTTCTCAGAGTATATTAAATCATTTGCAGAGATTTAAGTTGGAGGAGGTGCGCAATCTTAAGGCGAAGACGTCTACAAAGTTTTATCAAAAACTTTACACAAATGATTAGTCAATTAAGGATTAATCTGCAGCAGACTTTTCTGAGAAGCTGAATTTTTCAGAATAATCAATTTTCTGATAAATTGGTGAATGATCTCTAAATTTGGTGGAGTCTAAAGTTGATCTTGATATAGAGGTGATCTAAATTCAATATTAACTTGTTCTTTTGGAGATTAACACTCTCCATCAGTGGTATCAGAGCAGGTTGTGTCAAAATTGAAGTGAAGAAGACTCCGACTACTACAGAGCCACAAATCTTTACATATTGAAGGTGCAGAAGGATAAAGGTTGAAGAAAACTTGAAGGTAGACACATTGAAGTTATCAAAAGGATCAGAAGGAGTAAGGTTCGAAGTAAAGGTACATTTATTTCTTGTAAAGGTTAAAGCTTTGAGACTACAGGTGAAGCAAGGATGGGAGATAGTCTCCAAATTGAAAAGTTGGATAGAGAGAACTATCCAGCTTGGTCTATGAGAATGGAAGCTCATCTTATGAGCAAAGATCTGATAGGATACATCACAGGAGATGAAGAAAAGCCAGAATTCAGAGATCCTAGTGTTCCAACTAGAGAGGAGCTTGCAGACTTGAAGAATTGGATGAAGAAGGATGCTCAAGCAAGGAGCATAATTTACATGGCAGTTAATGACTACCTACTTCCTCACATTAGAGGACTTGAAAGTGCATGTGACATTTGGAATGCTTTGGAGGAGCATTTCCAAAACACAACCAAATCAAGGAAGGCTTCATTATGGGCAGAATTTACTACATTTAAGAAGAAGGCCTCACAATCAATTTCTGATTATGTGACAAAGATGAAGGACATTGCAGATTCTCTAGGAGCAGTGGATGAAGATATTGAAGAAGACAAATTGGTAAGACAAATACTCACAGGGCTAAGAGGAGATGAGAAGTGGAAGCCTTTCATTTTATCCATAGAACTTTCACTAGATCACTTTACTCCTGATTTGAATCAATTGTTAGGTCATATGCTAACTTTTGAGAATGATGTCAAAGGAGATGTTGATAAGAGTGCAGGTCATGCAATGTACTCTAAGGACAAGAAGAAAGCTAACAAAGGAAAGCAACAATCAGGTGAAGAAGAAGGTACTTCAAACCAAGCAAATTTCATGAGAGGCAAAGGGAATGGCAGAAGTAGAGGAAGAGGCAGAAACAACAAGGACAACACAAGAGCTTGTTGGATATGTGGTAAGACCAATCATCTCTCTCATGATTGTTGGCATAATAATCAGAACAATGGCAATTATCAAAATTTTAATCAAAGAGCAAGAGGTGGTAGATTTCAAAGAGGAAATTTCAGAGGTAGAGGTGGTAGGAACTCTTTTGGAAGAGGTGGAGGAAGAAGCTTCCAAAACCAATCCTACAACAACACCTATTACAACTATGCATCAGATCAGAAGGAGGATTCGACTCTCATTATGAATACATGTGAAATCTCACATGAAGACATGAGAGTGTTCTATATTGATTCAGGATGTAGTAATCATTTAAGTGGAAATATTGCTTTGATGACTGACCTAGATCATAATGCAATTAATCATACAGTTCAGACAGGTGATAATACAAAGCATAAGGTAAAGTCAATTGGTTCAGTCAAAGCTAAGGATGGGAGCACTCTTCTGAGTAAGGTTCTTTATGTTCCCACAATTCCAAAGAATTTGATCAGTGTAGGTCAAATTGTGGAAAAAGGATATGAGGTAAGGTTTACAAATGATGGAGTTTATGTTGAAGACCCTAGTCAAGTGTATAAACAGGTTGTTACAGGAAAGAAAGAAGGAAGGCTCTTCACATTGAAGGTACAAGGAAATGTTGGACATGCTATGTTCACATATGGAGAGCAGAAGGTGTCAGAATTAGATCTTTGGCATAAAAGACTTGGACACTTTAATGAAAGAGGTATCAAAGATATGATCAATAATGATTCAGTGCTTGGATTGCCTAACATTGCAGGTCAACACATGACATACAGATGTGAGGCATGTCAATTAGGTAAGGCTCATAAGCAATCCTATTCCAAGCATGGGTTTATGTATTCAGAAAGACTTGAATTGGTGCATACAGATGTGTGGGGTCCTTCAAAGGACTTTAGTATAAATGGTTCAAGATATTATGTCATTTATGTTGATGATGCTACCAGATGGATTACAATTTATGTGATTAAGGAAAAGTCAGAAGTGTTTAATACATTTAAACACTATCATGCTTATGCAGAAAGGATTTCAGGTCAAAGATTGAAGAGACTAAGGTCAGATGGAGAGGGAGAGTATTTTTCAAATGAATTCAATGATTACTTGTGGAATGCAGGAATAAAGAGAGAAGTTACTTGCAGGTATTCTCCTCAACAAAATGGGGTAGCAGAAAGAAGAAATAGGACTCTTGTTGAGTTTGCAAGGTCCATGATGAAAGAGAAGAATTGCCCAAATTATTTGTGGGCAGAGGCTGTTAATACAGCTACTTATTTGGTTAATAGATTGCCTTGTAAAGCTTTGCAGGGTATGACACCATATGAAGCTTGGTGGGGCAAGAAACCTACCTTGGATCATTGCAGAATATTTGGATGTTTGGCATATACATATGTGCCATCTCAATTGAGGCATAAGTTAGAGCCTAAGGCAGAAAAATATGTTTTTATTGGCTATGATGATAAGCAAATGGGATACAGGTTGTGGAGTCCATCCACAAAGCAATTCCTTGTGTCTAAGGATGTTACATTTGATGAGCAAAGTACTTGGTATGCAGGTAAATATAATGTACATGCAGATGATGAAGAAGTAGTGAATCAAAGAAAAGGTAAAGCAAAGATTCAATTACTTGATGAAAGTGAGAATAATGAAGTACAGGTTGAAGCTGAAGAGAGGCCAAGGTTTGATCCAGAATGTGATGAACCAGAGACTTCAAGAAATGCAGAAGTTAGGAGGTCATCTAGGCACAAATGGCAACCTACAAGGTATAGCTATGACACCTCATTCTTGACTACTAAAGATTATGCTTATTTGGTAAAAGCAGATGAAGATCCATCTACATATGATGAAGCCAAAGGCAAGAGAAATTGGGAAGAAGCCATGCAAGAGGAGTATGATGCATTGATAGAGAATCAGACTTGGGATCTGGTTCCTAAACCTAATAGCCAGAAAATTATTGGATGTAAGTGGGTTTATAAAACCAAGAGATTTGCAGATGGAAATGTGTCTAGATACAAAGCTAGACTTGTTGTGAAAGGGTATGCACAGACATATGGAGTGGATTATGATGAGACCTATAGTCCTGTGGCAAAAATGACAACCATCAGAACCCTCATAGCACTTGCTGCTTGCAAAGGTTGGAAGTTGTCTCAACTAGATGTTAAAAATGCTTTTTTGAATGGTTATATTTCAGATGAAGTGTACATGGAGCAACCAGATGGGTTCAAAGACCAAGTAAGTCCAAATTATGTGTGTAAGCTCAAGAGAGCTTTGTATGGACTAAAGCAAGCCCCAAGGGCATGGAATTATAGGCTTGTAAAATTCTTGAATGATCTTGGATTTCAAGCATCAAAGGCAGATAGTAGCTTGCTAGTCAAAGCAAGTGAAGATGGATTCATTTATGTGTGTATTTATGTTGATGACATAATACTTACAGGAACAGATGATAAAGGGATACAAATGATCAAGAAGCAGATGGAGAAAGAGTTCAAAATCAGTGATTTGGGAAACCTATCATTCTTCTTGGGAATGGAGATTACTTATACTCAACATGGAGTATTTGTGACCCAAGAAAGGTATCTTAAGAATTTGCTAACAAAGTTTAAAATGGAAGATTGCAGGATTGCACCTACACCTTTGGAAGTGAATCATAAATTGTCTAGGTTTGGAGGAGAAGAGTTCAGAGATATGAAACTTTATCAAAGTTTAGTTGGTAGCTTGATTTATGCTACATTGACAAGGCCTGATTTATCATATGCAGTTGGTGTGCTTTCACAATTTATGCATTGTCCTAGAAAGGAACATTGGATTGCAGGACAAAGAGTACTTAGGTACATCAAGGGTACACTCAGAGAAGGGTTGTACTATGGATTTACTTCTGATACAAGAGTGAAGATATATAGTGATGCAGATTGGGCAGGTAATGTGGATGATAGAAGATCAACACATGGATACTTGTGCTATGTAGGAGACAAATTGATTTCATGGTGTTCTAAGAAGCAACATACAGTTGCATTATCATCTACAGAAGCAGAATATAAAGGTATGGTGGAAGCTGCAAAGGAGGTAATATGGCTAAAGACACTTATGAAGGTGTTTGATGTGATTCAAAGTACTCCTATTGTTTGTGGAGATAATATGAGTTCTCTATATTTGGCAGCTAACCCTGTGTTTCATGCTAGAACTAAGCATATTGAAATACAGTATCATTTCCTAAGAGAGAAGGTCATTGAGAAGGAGATTGAAGTCATACACACTCCTACAAAAGATCAACTTGCAGATATGATGACAAAAAGTTTAGATGGACCAAAGCTACAAAGATTCAAGGATATGGCAGGAATCAAGAAGATAGAGAAGAACCTCAATTAATGATTGAGGGGGAGCTGTTGGTGCATGACAATCATCAATTGAAGGATTATGAAGAAATGAAGTCAAGGAGTCAAGAAAAGAACAAGTTCAGAAGGTTGAAGGAAGGACATATTCAGAAATCCAAAGATGTGTACACATATGTACATTAGCTGACTTATACTTTTGTTTTAGTCATACACTTGTATATATTCATCTATAAATATGTTGGAAATGTCGGGGCCAATAGAGCAGAAGAAGAATAGAGAATAGGTAGAGAGAAATCAGTTGTAAGAAGTGTCATTAGACACATGAAGAGTGAGTGATTAGTTCATCCTCACCTAGATGTAATTTTTCTGAGAAATCGAAAAATCTTGCGCCCGATATTTTGCTGTCTGCTCCTTCTGTGTTTAATCTTTGGAGAAATCCTTTTGCACATATCTAAGTCCATAGCTAATCTATCTATGGCTAGAATTTGAGAGGTTAATTGTAATCAGGCTGAGAGAATTTTGTTTAGGAACATTCATATGTGAGAATGTTCTAAGAGTCGTGAAAACTGGCGCAGATTTCATGTTCAGAGAAATGAACATTACTCAGTGTGTGGTGTAAAGTTTTACACAAGTGAGGGCTTAAAATCTAAGTTGGAAGGCAAGCCATCTATGGCTAAAAGATCTTGATCAAACGGGTTCGACATTGTGAGAGCTGAAGCTAAGAAGTTGCAGGTGTCAAAGTCGCTACTACAGAGAAGGTGTTTTACACATAGGTAACTTGTTTGTATGATTTCTCAGAGTATATTAAATCATTTGCAGAGATTTAAGTTGGAGGAGGTGCGCAATCTTAAGGCGAAGAAGTCTACAAAGTTTTATCAAAAACTTTACACAAATGATTAGTCAATTAAGGATTAATCTGCAGCAGACTTTTCTGAGAAGCTGAATTTTTCAGAATAATCAATTTTCTGATAAATTGGTGAATGATCTCTAAATTTGGTGGAGTCTAAAGTTGATCTTGATATAGAGGTGATCTAAATTCAAGATTAACTTGTTCTTTTGGAGATTAACACTCTCCATCAGTGCATGGGGGGGGGGGGGGGGAGTGCATGGGGGAGGGGGCGGGGGAGTGCAGGGGGGGGTGGGGGAGTGCAGGGGGGGGGCAGGGGAGTGCAGGGGGGGGGGGGGGGCGGGGGAGTGCATGGGGGGGGGGGGGCGGGGGAGTGCATGGGGGAGGGGGCGGGGGAGTGCAGGGGGGCGGGGGAGTGCAAGGGGGGGGCGGGGGAGTGCATGGGGGGGGGGGGGGGGGGGCGGGGGAGTGCAGGGGGGGGGGGGGCGGGGGAGTGCATGGGGGGGGGGCGGGGGAGTGCATGGGGGGGGGGAGTGCAGGGGGGGGGGGGGGCGGGGGAGTGCAGGGGGGGCGGGGGAGTGCATGGGGGAGGGGGCGGGGGAGTGCAGGGGGGGCGGGGGAGTGCAGGGGGGGGGGCGGGGGAGTGCATGGGGGGGGGGGGCGGGGGAGTGCATGGGGGGGGGGGGGGGGGCGGGGGAGTGCATGGGGGGGGGGGGGGGCGGGGGAGTGCACGGGGGGGGGGGGGGGGGAGTGCAGGGGGGGGCGAGGGAGTGCATGGGGGGGGGGGCGGGGGAGCGCAGGGGGGGGGGGGGCGGGGGAGTGCAGGGGGGGGCGGGGGTGAGTGGAGGGGGGATGGTGGGGGGAGATGGCGGGGTGAGGGGGGGTTTGCGGTGGTGAGTGGAGGGGGATGGTGGGGGGAGAGTGAGGGGGAGGGTGAGGGGGGATGGTGGGGGGAGACGGCGGGGTGAGTGGAGGTTAGGGGGGATGATAGGGGAGGGTGAGGGGAAAGGAGAGAGAGAGGGAAAGAGAGTTATTTTCTGGAGAGGCTGATAAGGCTCCTGATACTATCACTAGTGACATCGCATTTGTTCTCCAACTCAAAGAGTATGCAAAATTCAAAAGGAAGGGTGACGACCTCTTTGTGCAGCACACTCTTAATCTTACAGAAGTCCTTTGTAGATTTCAATTTGTCCTTTTATCTTGATGGAAGACATTCATTGATCAAGTCTGCCCCTGGGGATCTACATGACCGAGTGATCAAGACCATTCTATTCTCAGGACTTTGGTGGCCCACTCTCCATATGGATGCACATACCTATGTGAAGAAATGTGACACATGCCAACGTGCACAATATCCAGTTAGAAAAGATGAGATGCCTTTGAGGCCAATGATGGGAGGATGTGCATTCTCGAAATGGGGTATAGACTTTGTAGGTCCTATTTTTTGGTGCATTTTACCCAAGCCTACATGCTTGATATATTTGATATCATCCTCATTTGTAAGTCATATGAGTAGTCATGTGAACACCTCTTGTAAAAGAGTTCATTTTTATCTCTTGTAATTGAAAAAAGAAAAAGGAAAAGGATGGCTTACCTCATGCATGATGTAAAAGCAATTTCATGGCTCTAACTACCAAAACCCATGACTTTTTGAGCTGAGGGAATATCTCCTAACTTTGGGGATCACTTTTAGGTGGAGCCATTCGAATTCGAATTCAAAACTCCCTCCAAGAATAGCTATAAAAGGAGCAAGAACGAAGAGGCGATTAGCAAGCCTTGTACGTGACCACTTCATGTCATTTTGTAGAGATTGAAGAGCTTACTCCATAGCTCTATCATTCTACTCCCATTGTGCAAAGATTCATTGCCAATGTGGTTGTAATCATTTGTGAATCTATACAGTTATCATCATCTACTTCTCTGTTTTGTTCTCTGTTTTGTTCTCTGCTATACTCACTCAGAGCAGTACCTTCAGAAGGTCATATCTCGAGTTCTACTGTGATGTGATGTGATGTGATGTGCGTTGGATAGCTCTTACTGTCTAGTTTTTGCATATCAATTTTCAAGGTCATTGGATTTATATTTTTGGAGATATCTGCATTTTACTGCTCACTAGTCTATCTCTGCAGAGCCCCGAGAATGGTGGGCATGTTCCAGAAATTGATGAAACTTGTTCTCAGTGCTCAGTCCATCATTTGAAGTGTTTTAACTTGGATTGGGAAGCTTGCTAAGTCTATTTGCTATGCCCAAAAGGAAGTTTTCTAATTTCTACCAGGTTGAGAGCACTGTTCATTTTTTCCAGCAGGTGTATGTCCAAAAATAGCAAGTTTTGGGAGCTAGTCATTTCGCAACTAGTCTGTCTTGACTTAAACTTTTGGGATACATGTTCCAAAGTACTTGGCTGATATTTTGGTGGATTTAGGAAGCTTAAAGGGTCTACTAATCAACTCTGAAGTCTCAGCTAGCTGGTGTGAAGCTGGTTGTAGCAGCACCTACTCATCTTTGGATTGCATCCACCATCTCTCTTCACAGTGGTATCAGAGCATAGTCAAGCAACATGGGAGATGGATTTCCATCAACAATTGACAAATTGGATTGAAACAACTACCCGGCATGGTCTCTAAGGATGGAGGCTTACCTTCAAGGGAGGAATCTATATGGATTCATATCCGGAGATGAAGCAATGCCAACCATGAGGAACAAAGGGCATCCATCACATGAAGAAGTGGAAGGACTTTCAAATTGGTGTTCGAAGGATGCACTTGCAAGGTCCTATATTCTAAACTCAATCTTTGATTTTCTTTTACCTCATGTCAAGGGATGCAAGACATCAAGAGAGACCTGGAATGCACTTGCTTCTTTCTTCTCTTCCAACACTCGAGCAAGGAAGAACCAATTGTGGATGGAGTTCACAACAATGAAGAAAAGCCCGAAGCAAAATGTGACTGATTATGTCACAAAGATGAAGGAGATTTCCGACCAACTTGGAAGCATTGGAGAGGTAATTTAAGAGGAGCAAATCATAAGACAAATCATGAATGGAATCAAAGCAGACGACAAGTGGGAGTCATTCACAACAACCATGGATTTATACATGGATATGCATGTACCCGACCTCAACACACTCATGGGCCAACTCTTCACTCATGAAGCAAAAATTAGCAAAGGTTGTGAGTCCTCAAGAGGTAATCAAACTTCTGCCTTATATTTTGATAAAGCTAAGGTCAAGGACAAGTCAAAGAATAGGAAGAATGAAGATGAAGGAAGCTTTTTCCAAGCAAACTTTGCAGGTAGAGGAAGAGCTAGAGGAAGAGGCAGAGGTGGAAAGCAAGGCAGGGGGAGATTCCAATCATCTCAACCTTGCAACATATGTGGCTTATCTAACCATACTACTGAAGAATGTTTCAGGAACCCGAGGAACTCAAGAGGAAGAGGATTCAATAGAGGTGGCTATGGATCAAATGGAGGTAGATACAATGGAGGCTACAACAACAACAACTACTACAACAACAATTACAACAACAACAACAACTATCAAAGTGGCCATAGAGGAAGAAGAGATTACAATAACTATGCAGAGGACCAAAGTCAAGAAGATTCATTATTGATTATGAATCTATCAGCGAAGAAGGGTAAGGATGATGATCACATATTTTACATTGATTCGGGATGCTCGAACCATGTAGCAGGAAATGTGGCTTTACTTTCTGATTTGGAAGATCCTCATAACAAGCATGAAGTGCAGACAGGAGATGACACAAAGCACTGAATGGAGAAGATAGGTAATGTGAAGACATCAGATGGGAATATGAACCTCTTAAGCAAAGTCCTGTATGTCCCTACAATTACCAAAAATTTAATAAGTGTTGGACAGATTGTTGAAAAAGGATTGTAGGTTAGATTCAATTGATTTGGAGCATATGTTGAAGACCCAAGGCAAGGCTTTCGAAGGATTGCCAAAGGAGAAAAGACAGGAAGGCTTTTCACTTTTGAAGTGGAAGATACAAAGAACATAGCTTTGTTTAGCTATGGATCTCAAACTCTAACAGAGTTGGAGATATGGCACAAAAGGCTTGCTCACATTGGTGAGAGGACACTCAAACAGATTTGGAGGGACCAAAGTGTACTTGCTTTGCCTAATATCACAAGGCAACGCATGATTTATAAGTGTGAAGCTTGTCAACTCGGCAAGGATCATAGACAACCTTTCAATAAGAAAGGATATATGTATCAAAATCCTTTGGATCTAGTGCACACGGATGTGTGGGGTCCAAGTAAGGAGCCATCTATATCAGGCTCAAGATATTATGTGTCTTTCATAGATGATTGTAGCAGGTGGACCATTCTGTTTTTCATGAAGCACAAGGATGAAGTGTTTAATTGCTTTAAGAAGTACATTGCTCTTGTTGAAAACCAAACAAGTAGGACTTTGAAACGACTCAGATCAGATGGTGGAGGAGAATCCTTCTCTTCTGAATTTGATGCCTTCTTGCATGAAAGAGGCATTAAAAGGGAAGTCACTACAAGGTATACACCCGAACTCAATGGTGTAGCAGAGAGGAGGAACAGAGCTATTGTGGAAGCAGCAAGGTCCATGCTCAACGAAAAGGGATTGCCAAACTACCTATGGGCAGAGGCTGTGTCTACAGCCACATATCTCATAAATAGACTTCCATCTAAGTCACTAGATAGAACCACTCCATATTAAGTGTGGAATGGAAGAAGACCTAGTCTAGAGCATTGCAAAATCTTTGGATGCTTAGCCTATGCTCACATTCCTTCTCAAGTAAGAGGGAAATTGGATCCCAAGGCAGAGAAGTGTGTATTCATTGGTTATGATCAAAACCAAAAAGAATATAGATTGTACAATCCAACCAATAAAGGATTTTCTGTGAGTAGAGATGGAATTTTTGATGAAAACAAATCATGGTTTGATGATGACAGGAAAGTGAAGCTGCCTTATGTGTTGGATGAAGATTTTCCATCACTTCAACCAAAGGAGCCAAAGCAGATTGAAGAAAGTGATTCGGAGATTGACCTAGAAGACTTGGAAAGACTAAAGCTATGGAAGAACAAAGGAAAAGCAAAGATGCAGGATGCTACATATGGACCCGAGAGCTCACATCAACCACTTAGAAGGTCTTCAAGGGAGAAGAAGAAACCAGAGAGGTTTGGTTATGATACTTCTTTGGTCACCAAGCACTCAATCTACATTGCAAAGGATTCAACCAATGAAGAACCTACGACATTTGAAGAAGCACAAAGCAAGAAAGCTTGGAGAGATGCAATGGATGAAGAAATGGAAGCCTTGAAGGAGAATGACACTTGGGAGCTTGTACCTAACAAGCCATCTATGAAGATAATCGGATCTCGATGGATATACAAAATCAAGAGGAATCCAGATGGAAGTATAAATAGAAACAAAGCAAGGTTAGTTGCTAAAGGGTTTGCTCAAACCCATGGTATTGATTATGAGGAGACTTTCTCTCCTGTTGCAAAAATGCCTACAATTAGGGTTCTCATTAGTCTTGCTGCATCTAGAAATTGGAATCTTTATCAACTTGATGTAAAGAATGCTTTCTTGAATGGATGGATTTCTGAGGAAGTGTATATGGCACAACCTCCTGGATATGAGGATGCACATCATCCTAACTATGTATGCAAACTAAAGAAAGCTTTGTATGGATTGAAGCAAGCTCCAAGACCTTGGAATTTCAGATTGGTGACTTATTTGCAGGACCAAGGATTCAAAGCTAGCAAGGCGGACACCTCTTTGTTCATAAAGAGGAATGGATCTGAAGTGATCTATTTATGTGTGTATGTTGATGATATTATTATCACAGGCAATGATCTTGAAGGAATCAAACAGGTAAAGAGTCAAATGAAGGAGGAGTTCAAAATAAGTGACCTCGGACCACTCACTTATTTTCTTGGATTGGAGTTGATCTACACACATTCAGGTATATACATCACACAAAGGAAGTATGTCCATGACATGCTCGTCAAGTTCAAGATGGAAAATACCAAGTGTGCAGGTACACCTATGGAGCAAAATCATAATCTTAGTGCTTATGAAGGAGAGCCAATTGAAGACATCACAAGCTATCAAATCTTGGTTGGAAGTTTGAACTATGCAACACTCACAAGGGTGGATATATGCTATAGTGTTAGCATATTGAGTCAGTTTATGCATAAGCCGAGAAGACCACATATGGAAGCGGCGAAGAGAGTCCTCAAGTACCTAAAGGGGACCATGAATGAAGGTTGTTCTATTCATATACTTCAGATATTGAGCTAAAGGTCTACTCAGATGCAGATTGGGCCGGATCTAAAGATGATAGAAGAAGCACATCAGGGTATATATCATTTGTAGGTTCAAAAATCATTTCTTGGTCATCGAAGAAGCAACCAAACATGGCATTATCTTCTACTGAAGCAGAATATAGAGGTTTGGCTAATGCAACTCAAGAAATCATGTGGTTAAAGTCTTTGTACACAGATCTTGGACTTCATTCTTCAACACCTCACATTTTTGGTGACAACACAAGCTCACTACATCTTGCAGCTAATCCTGTATACCATGCTAGAACCAAGAATATTGAAGTCCACTACCATTCTGTAAGGGAGAAGCTAATGAGCAAGGATATTCAACTATCCTATGTCTCTACAGATATGCAATGTGCCGACATGTTGACTAAAGCTCTTGATGGTACAAAATTAAGTAGTTTCAAGTTGATGATTGGCTTGCAGGAAATCAAGGACAATTGAAGACTTATTTGAAGGCCAAGCATGTTAGGCTTGAGGGGGAGCTGTTGGTGCATTTTACCCAAGCCTACATGCTTGATATATTTGATATCATCCTCATTTGTAAGTCACATGAGTAGTCATGTGAACACCTCTTGTAAAAGAGTTCATTTTTATCTCTTGTAATTGAAAAAAGAAAAAGGAAAAGGATGGCTTACCTCATGCATGATGTAAAAGCAATTTCATGGCTCTAACTACCAAAACCCACGACTTTCTGAGCTGAGGGAATATCTCCTAACTTTGGGGATCACTTTTAGGTGGAGCCATTCGAATTCGAATTCAAAACTCCCTCCAAGAATAGCTATAAAAGGAGCAAGAAGGAAGAGGCGATTAGCAAGCCTTGTACGTGACCACTTCATGTCATTTTGTAGAGATTGAAGAGCTTACTCCATAGCTCTATCATTCTACTCCCATTGTGCAAAGATTCATTCCCAATGTGGTTGTAATCATATGTGAATCTATACATTTATCATCATCTACTTCTCTGTTTTGTTCTCTGCTATACTCACTCAGAGCAGTACCTTCAGAAGGTCATATCTCGAGTTCTACTAATTCGTGATGTAATGTGCGTTGGATAGCGCTTACTGTCTAGTTTTTGCATATCAATGTCCAAAAATAGCAAGTTTTGGGAGCTAGTCATTTCGCAACTAGTCTGTCTTGACTTAAACTTTTGGGGTACATGTTCCAAAGTACTTGGCTGATATTTTGGTGGATTTAGGAAGCTTAAAGGGTCTAATAATCAACTTTGAAGTCTCAGTTGGCTGGTGTGAAGCTGGTTGTAGCAACACCTACTTTGGACTGCATCCACCATCTCTCTTCACACTATTAACCCCCCAGCTAGAAACTCCCATGCAGAGTATATTATTGTAGCCACAGATTACCAAGTGGGTAGAAGTGAAAGCCACAACAAAGAATGATGCTTAGACTATGGCTAAGTTCTTATTCGAGAATGTGTTCACGAGATATGGACTACCAATAGAGTTGGTGAGCGATAGAGGCACACACTTCTTGAATGAAGTCATTGAAAATCTTCTCCAAGAATTCTTGGTGATACATAAGAAGTCTGCCCCCTATCACCCACAAGCTAATGGACAAGCCGAGAGCACCAATAAGATCCTCTGTAGCGTATTGACAAAACTGCTAAATAATAAATGCTTTGATTGGGACAAACAACTTCATCATGCTGTTTGGGCTTATCGAGTTGCCTACAAAACGGTACTCAACGCCACCCCATTTCAGATGGTCTTCGGATAGAATGCTGTGCTACCAGTGGATTTCCTAATCCCAGCTTTAAAGGTAGCACAAGAGCGTGAGTGGAATGGACATGAGTTGTCCTCTAAGATCTTTGATCTAGAACGCTTAGGTGAGATGAGGCTATGAGCGGCGGCAGACATCTATGCTGCAAAGAAAAGACAAAAGGCATACTTTGATGCACACATCAAATATAAAGGATTGAAAGAGGGAGATCTAGTGTTGGTTTACACACTAAAACAACATGCCCGTAAGTTGAAAAAACGAGGATATGGACCCATGATCATTAACAGAATTTCCACTAGCGGTGCAGTTCAATTGGCTACTTTAGAAGGTGATATCTTGCCCAACTATATTAGTGGTTGTAGAGTCAAGTTATACCAAGAACCTCTTACAGAGGATATGCTTACGAGACTCAACACTGCTAGGAAGCGAAAAGAAGAGGAGTTAAGGGTGAGAGAAGAAGCACAAGCAGAGGCTAGAGAGCGCATAAGGTGAAATAAGTTAAGGGGACTAGGCCTAGATGTCAACTCAAAAGCCCCAAAATATCACATGGATATGTGCCAAAAATCAAGCATAGTGACTTCTCAAGTCATTGACTGAAGACCCTTTGTGACCATAGAGATAGGACAAGAGAAGGGTGTAAGGACTATGAAAGCATTGATTGACTCAGGTGCAGCAAGTAGTGCAGTTAGACTTTCCTATTGCCAAGACTTGCAGTTGAACATCAATCCCATAGAAGCTTATCTCATAGGATTGGGAGGTGTGGAAACCCCTTGTTTGGGCGAGGTGGAACTTCCCATCTACCTTCAAGATGTTCCAATGAAAGTGAAAGCGCTAGTGTGTCAAGATGAGAACCTTACAGAACCACTTGTCTTGGGTCAAGATTGGATCTATGACCATGCAGTTAACTTAAACCTAAGAAGTCAAATTCTTCAAGTTTGGGTACATGAACAATGCATTACATTAGAATTAGAGAACTGCATGCTCCTAAATCATGGAACCACACACTCTCTTAGTTCTTCTAAGACTAATCATATGGAAGAAGATGTTGTATGTAAGTGATGCAGAAGGAGTCAATCATGGAAGAACAGGTTCGAAGGTGGGTGGATCTTTCTTCTTCTCCAAAGAATCAAGTAGCCACAGTAGTGAGTCCACCACACAGGCAAACACAACCGTTCATGACAACTGCTACATCAAATAGAAAGACACCATTCGATACGAAAGCAGTTCCGAGCATGAAGCAGATCTGGGTACGCAAAGGAGAGCAACCACCAGCCTTGCCCCCACAAATCCCATCCACGCAAGCCAACTAGGCTAGAAGATGAATGAAGCAGCTCGAACAAGCTCAATCACAAGGTATCCAACAAGTTTGGGTGCCTAAGAAATTAGGTGCAGCTCAACAAGGGTGATTACAGATGTGGGTACCTAAGAAGCTCTTACATCCACAACAACCTATGTTCTCCCACATGCGAAAGGTCTCAATAAAGAAGCCAAAAAGAGAAAAGGGTAAGAACCACGTAGAGAGACCGAAGGAAGATCAAATCAGCTCTTCAACAATAGTAGGAAGACATGCAAAAAGGATATGGGTTTGGAAGCCAAAAGTACAAGTAGCCTCCACCGAACCAAAGCGCCAACCACACTGGATACCACAGTTTAGAAAGCATCCAAAGAGGAAGACGTCTGAAGTGATATCTATAGTGCCAAATGATGTTCTAAAATGGACTCCAATAAGGAGGATTACATCAGTTCGAGACTCAATGGATACCTCCACCAAGGTCGACATCAACCTCCGCAAATAACATTGAAAGCCTCGACGAGCGACAACCATGTGCTCCTTGCACAACCTTGTCTATTGCACCATTCAGGTCATGCATTTCCAAAGTATGCATTAATATAGGGCCACATTACATGGCCGTGCATAGACACAATTGAGAGTCCCATGCACGAGAGCACATTGACACATGTAAACCAATTTTTGATACTAATCTTTGTCTTCTTGTTTTGTTACATTGTTCCTCTTAAACAAAAAAAAAAAAAAGAACTTGTTCCCAGGTTTCGCTCATGAAACATGAATGAGTCATGCTTAGTTGAAGATTGAACCTTCGATTACTGGGCATTTATCAGTCTGGATAGAAGTGTGTCTCAGCTATCAGATGATATAATTGCTACCTTATCTGGTAGATGTCAAGAACTTGGCATGAACATGGCATCCACAACTATGGTTTCCTCTTACTATGGTAGGAGTAAAGAGCTTGAAGGTCCACAACTTGAGTGATGCTTAACTACTGCATGTATGAGAGCATCCAGGGAGATATCTGCAAGGGGTAGTTCTGGTAACCTGCAAATCTTTGTATGTATACTGGATAAGAAGACTCCTGCTTATGGTGCGCTAAAGAGAATATGTGAAACTAAGCTTGGTGTAGTTATCAAATGTTGTTTGTCAAGGAATATAAAGAAATTCAATTCTCTATATTTGGCAAATGAGGCTTTGAAAAGAGGAGACAGGATCAGCCACTCAAAAGATCTCATCAGTGGACCATCAACACGGACATTCATCAACAATGTTCCATTGCAAAGGCCAAGTGTACAACACGAAGAGATGAACATCGATCGACCTTCTCCATGGTAAGTATCTTTACTTGGGAAACATCATAACCATGATAGCTTAGGAGACCTCTTCGTCGGCATACCCTTGAGCACTTAGCTCAAGAACACCAATTTTTGCACCATACTTCTTCCAATGCATTTTCCAAATAAGCATGCATAGGGCTACCTTACAAGGCCATGCACGAGGCACATACTTTCCTCAACCCATGCACGAACTCACTTACCCATCACTCATTATGGGTACTTGGCATGATTACTACGAACATCATCTTAACAAGATCTAGAGGCCATCAATGGCGACTCACAACGACACAATCATGCTGGAATCCAAGGAAGGAGCGCATACCAAGGGACAACAACTTCCAAAGGCTTTTAGTGACAAATGAAGAATCGGACAACCAACCCTGCCACATTTGGAAGGAAGACAGCTCTTGTTCCTACCGAACAACCACTACCTCTCAACGCACTACTTGGAACAACCACTACAACAAGGGTCTATCAGGGATGATAGACTGGAGAGGGGGGGGAGTGTTGGAACTCAAGGTCAAGCATAAAACATGGAGGCATATCAAAGAAGTGGACATAGAAGAAGAGAGAGCAAGTAGGGAGCTCTAAGAAGTGTATGTCGAATTTTCAGAAGAATCCCCTACAAAAATAGTGATTTTTATCACTAAAAACCATTGTAAATACCATTTTCTATCTTTATAACTCCATTTTGTTCAAGCCGAGGAGTCCTCAAGCTTGAGGAGTATTAGAAGTACCATCGTACCAATTTTCATAATTGTTAGACTTCGTTTGAGCCCTCAAATAAGCCTTGGAACCTAATTTTTAACTAGGCCGGACACTAGGTCTGAAAAGGGCCAAAACTACTCAAAAAACTATAAAAAGAGCTAGAGAGCTCATTTCTGGGGTTAGCTTGTTTAGAGAATAGAGCTTCTGTAAGAGAACTCTTTTGCAATTGAAGCTTTCCATTGTTCCTCTCTTTGATCTCACCTTGTGCACGTGTGTGTGTATGTGTGTGCATGCTTGTGTGCTTTCACTCACGCACTTGTGCTTTCACTTGCTCGTGGTCTTCATATCGGTCCTCACGTCTCCGCAGATTGAGAAGTAAAGGAGGTGGTGCTTATGCTTGAGCTACAGCTTGTATACCCACTTAGTGCCAATGGCCTTCTTTCCAAGAGGCAAGTCACATAAAGACCAGGTGCCATTCTTCATTATAGCATCATATTCACATTACATAGCAGCCATCCAATTTTTTGAATTTTGTGCTTCATCAAATGAAATAGGATCATTCTCATCAAAGAGACTAGAGGCATCCATAGCATAGCAATCTGATGCAAAAGAGGCACTATGAGAGCATGAATGAGTATGATATAATAGAGGTGCATCTATTTTGCTATCACACAAAGTTTGACCATTTTGGCATAGTTTTTGCCTCCTCAATATCAACTGTCTCATCAATAAGTCCATCATATAAATCTGCATCAGAAATGGAATGATCTACATCATCACATGAAATCTGTAAAGGCTGAAAAGTTATCTCATTAGGACCAACACTAGACTATCCACCTGTAAAAAGAGGCAACAAAGTGTCATACATGTCTTTGGAGCTAAGTGAAGACCTTGGTACATGAAAGTAATGGCTGAATAGCATCTTCCACAAAAACAACATCACGGCTAACCAAAATGCATTTAGCCTGTGGATAATACAGACAATAGCCTTTGCTTCAAAACCGTACCCAACAAGAATACATTTTACTGCTTTATCATCCAATTTTTTGCATTGTTGTTCAGGCACTAATGCATATGCCAGACAACCAAAAACATGTAGGTGAGCAACATATGGCTTACGACCATGTCAAGCCTCATATGGAGTGATAGACTGCAATGCTTTAGTGGGACATCTGTTAAGTACATATGGTGCACACATAATGGCCTCAAGCCAGAAACTATGTGGTAAAGCCTGACTCTTGACCATACACCTCGCCATCTCCATGAGTAACCTACTATTCTTCTACTCAACAACTCCATTCTATTGATGTTTATACGACACTATACAATGATGTTTTAGCCCATGTTCAATGAGAAATGCATTAAAGTCAGAAGACATATATTCCCCTCTCGATCAAAATGGAGGGTGCCCATTTTACATGCTGATAGATTTTCAGTCAAAACCAAAAATTGTTTGAAGAACATAAACACTTTGGACTTTTCTTTCAATGGATATACCCATGCATGCCTAGAAAAATCATTGATGAAAGTCACAACGTAAAGATAGTTCCCTAAAGAAGGTGTCTACATAGGACCACATACATCACTATGAACAAGCTAAAATTTATGAGTAGCTCGAATTGAACCATCTTTTGGAACGGATGAATGCTGCCTTTAGCTCAAAATACAACCTTCACATACATGTTTACTAGGTGCCTCAAGTTTGGGCAAAGAGGACACCATTTTAGTTTTCTTCAAGCATAGAAAACTAGCAAAATTCAGATCACCAAAGCGTTCATGCCAAAGCTTTGCATCTCACATAGCTTCAGAATCATGTATTGCACATGCCAAATCATTCATATTCTATGAGCTTATACATCCCATGACATAAAATGCCAGAAGCAATAATCACATCGCCATTCGACAGATCATGAATTGTATATCTTACATCAATAAAATTTACAACCAATCTAGTCTTGGCTAAAGCTGAAATTGATAACATATTCTTATTGATCCCTGGCACAAATAAAGCATCTCACAATTTAAAAGAACTACCATCAGTAGTAGTCAGAATGATCTTACTGATTCCCACGAGAGAATAAGAGGAGTTGTTGGTGCATGTGAGAGTATTCCTTGTAGGGGCAACTCGAGTGAAGTGAAGAAACTGCACTGTGAGGTAATATGTTTGGTCGCCCCACTATCAAAGTACCAAACATTTGAGTCTAATGGAGACATACACTATTCATGAGAAGATGGATCATAACTACAAATAGTGCTAAATTCCCATTCTTCATTCTCCACAAGATTAGCTGACTCTGTTTTGGTCGTAGAGGCCTCTGCAACAACCATTCTTGCCTCTTTCTTCCTTGCCTCTTTAGCAGCTAGTTTTGGATAGCTCTTTATGAAATGATCAATTTATAGCTCCTTATATCCTAATACAAAATTGAAAGGATGAATAGATCTATTAAGGATAGAGTGGTTTCTATGTTGCATCATGCAAACCTTTCACAAGGCTTTTGGGCACAAGCAGTATTAACTGATGTTCATGTGATCAACCTTTCACATAGTACAACCAAAGGTTTGAAAGTGGCACAAGCGTTATGGATATGGAAGCCACCATATTATGGCCATCTTTGATTTTTTGGGTGTGAAGCTATGGAAGGGGAATCGAGCAAAAAGAAAAGAATAAGAAGATCAAAGAATAAAACAGCTCAGTGAAGAACAAAGGTTATAAAGAAAAAGAACAACTCTCTGCCCAAAGCCTTGCAAGGGCATGCATCAGGCGACAACACCAAAGAACCAGGTCCTGAGGATTGGAAATAAAGAAAGATAACAACCAAGACATTTCATGGGAGTTTGCACACAGCTTCCTCATCCACCAGGAAGCAGGCGGTGAAGCAAAACAAGCAGGGAAGAGAGACAACACATGAAGGAATCTTCATCAGATAAGATAACCAATTCTCTGAAGGTCCTAGCTGCCTCCTCGTCTACTGGATGTGTGCGGTGGAAAGAAATGAGTCAGGTCCCAAAGGATGACAAAGAAGATTCAAGAACAGGGACTTTGAATCGTAATGCTGACTTAAAAGGGAGTAAAGGTCAGCAAAGTAAGATGTGCGGCGGAAGAAACTAACAGGCTCCAAGCAATACAACAGGGTCAGATGTGTGAAGACAAAGACATATCAGAAGACCAAAAGTTAGAAAGGGGAGAGGCTGAGAAGTTGAAGTGGGTGACTAAGAATATCACATTCTTAGCCACTGATGGCATGCATGGCAACATGACTTAATACAACAACCCAGACGTGTGATATAAGGAATGCCAAGGGGCTTATAGAAGCAAAGGATTAACTTCGGATAAAGTAACAAATTCTCTGACAGTCCTTAGTGCTTCTTCGACCATTAGGTGCATGTATTCAGGAGCCATAGACAAGCTGCAAACAAGAAGCAAAGCCTGTCAAGGGATGATAGAGACAAAGAGGGGGATGGTGTTGCAGAGATAAGAGGAGCCCCAAAAATTTTCAAATTAATGGGCATAAAATTCTTCTTCAAAATTCTAGGAAATTCCCATAAAGCTATGTAAATGCACTAGAGGAGTCCTTTAGATGCATAAGCCCAACTCATTGTAATATATTTCTTGTAAAATAGTAGGAAATTGAAGATTCGCTAATAAAGTGCCAGTCACTTGTGTGAAAGGACCATTTTTAGGGCACATTTATACAAGTCACTTGGTGCTTATTTGTAAAGACTTTTTGCCATTGTGAAGAAGGAGAGCTGAAATTTCAAATTTGCTTCTTTCCTGTAGATTTTCATCTTCTCTATGATCTTTTGTGTATGTGTGAAGCTTGGAATGTGTGTATAGGGCTGTTGTCTACCCCTCGCCATCACTTTTGAACTATTGTAGTGTGTGTGAGCAAGTACAAGTTGTGGAGTGAGTGAAGGTGTTTCTTGCCATTCACTGTTTTGGCCATAAGTTGAAGAGAAGTTGTCAGATTCGAACCATCAATAGATGCATCTCGCCGAGAGCTTCGAAACGAACCCACTATTGGCCATATTTGGAATTTGGAGCTGGGAGAAACATTCAAATTTGTATTTGGTGATGTAAGTGGTATCACGATAGACACTTCCAGAGATTGAGTGAGTTGGAGAGGTAGTTTAGTCTTTTCTCATGCATTTTAGTTGAACCACTTCACTTCCCATCACGTGTGCACACGTCCTCATACACTTGGTTCATGCGGTTCTTCGGATTGATAATTAAGCGTGTGTCAATCCACCACTATATGCACTTGTGTGGAAAATGAGATTAAGTCTCTTTGACACAAGTCCCTAAGGCCTCATGACTTAGGTACACACGTTTTTGGTGCCGTTGTCTAGGAACAAACTCAACCAAGGTGCCTTTGTGATGGTTATAGCTCTGGAGTGAAGGAATTGTACTTGTAGTAGTGAATTTGTCCAGTGGCAAGTAGTCAGACACTTTAGCACTTGTTACTTCACATCCCAGAGGTGTGTGTAATGAGTTTCTAGGTTTAGGGTTAGGAGTGGAGGAGAGAAGGAAGAGTTAGGGTTAGGCCAAGGAGAGAAGTGGAGTAGGAGTAAGTTGAAATCACCAAGAAAAATCCCCCAAAAAGATTTCCAAGTTAGTCTAGGATAGGTCTTACACATCACAAACTAAAAAAACCAAAAAATTTAGTTCATTTGAGACTTGCTCTGGAACTGGTATCGTCTGCAGACAGAGATCGGTATCACCAGAGCAATATCACACTATACAAGCCCCAAAAAGATACCTTGTGAGCCCAAGACTCCAACAAGATATCCCAAAGGTAAGCTACTTTGAGAGTTCAACATCAAAAGTATTTTGAAAACACATTTACACATGATTAAAGATGTTTTCAGTATCTCGGGATGGGACAGAGAGATTAAAGAGGTTTTTGAGTGAAACAGAGGGTCAGGAGTGAAGAGGAGTGAGAGATAAGCATAAGGGTATAAACATTTTTTGTGTTTAAAGCGATTTTGGCTGTAGTATCGCGGTCGGTCGAGTTTTCGTATCATGATACCAAAATTCCCTAGTATCACGATACTCGCCAAGTATCCTATCATCGCATACTACTTGAGGTATCACGATACCATTTTTCGGTATCATATCGTCAAGTTGGTATCACGATCGCGAGTTGCCAATGGTATCGTATCGCGGTCCACTTGGTATTGTATCGTCCTGGTCACGGTATCGTATCGTGTGCAAATCTAGTATCATATCCTTGAACCTCTATGGTATCGTATCATGCGGAATACTAGTATCGTATCATGCAAGGTTTCGGTATCGTATCATGACCTACATCGGTATCATATCACGAGGATTCCTAGTATCGTATCGTGCAACGCAGCAGTATCGTATCGTGCATTTAGATGGTATCGTATCGTTTGAACCATCCAGTATCATATCGTGTAGTGCACTGGTATCGTATCGTGTAGAAAGTAGTATCGTATCGTGAGGATTATGGTATCGTATCCTCGACTGTCCCAAGTATCGTATCATCATCTGCAAAAGTATCGTATCGCGGTAAATGGTGGTATCGTATCATGGCAAGAGTGGTATTGCCTAGTGCAGTATCACTAGAGTGGTATCGCCTAGTGCAGTATCACCAGAGTGGTATCGCCCATAACATTTTGAGTCTTTTTAAGGGAAAAATTTTAGGGAATTGAAGAGCCAATTAGGGGATAGTTAGGAACCAAAATAGCCACAAGAGGTTGGATGAACTTGAGATCAGGAAAGGTGCTAAGTAGCCGGAGAAGTGTTATTTCATCGGTAGGAAGTGCAACTCAGGCAAGTCACCGCTCTATCTATTCCGACACCTCTAGTGACTCAAAGGAGGAGATACCCATGATTTCAAAAGACATGCAAGGTTCTGTTCCCAGGAGAAACTTCATGTCCATGGTAGAGGGGGAATACCATAGCTCTCTGCAATATGTGTCTACTAATTCCCAGGAGATTCCCATCTAGCTGGATGGTTTAAATAGATTAGTAGCCAGGATGGTAACTTCCACTAATTCCACAATTGTGCCTAGACCGGTAGTCAACTATGAGGCAGGAGTGTACATGGACAAGTCAGGTCACATCTATGCGGTAACAAAACACCCAGACCAGATCAATCAGAGAGGAGAGTTAGAAGGACAAGAAAATTCAGGAAGACCGGACAATGAAGAGTTGATAACCACGCCCAGAGGCAAATCAATAGTGACTCGATTCTTGAGAGTGGATTTGATACCTCAAGATGATTACCTGCTCGAGGTCTACTTGATCCATGGATCAGACTTACTGTTATAAACTGACTCACCTACACACGGACAAGAGGAAAGTCCAATTACCTTCTATGAGTTAAAAGATCATGAAGATGCATCTAGAGTCACTTACCTAGACAAGAACCAAAGAAGGTACTGGCTTGTTGATGCCATTGATAGGGCTCGATTGAAGTATATGGGGTTTCCAGTATTTCCTCAGCGAGAGCCGGCAACCACCTCTCAGAATCCCTTTCGAACACAACAAGAGATAGAACATACAAAATCAAGATAGACAAGCCATCTGAGTGTTCCAAATCGAACCCATGCACAAATTACTATGCTAGGACTTCAATCCCACCATCAAACTCACCCTGGACTAGGCAACCAACATCGGCCACCAGTGAGGCCAAGACCACCACTAAGAGTTCAACCTGGAATGCCTCCAATCAGACCAGCAATTCCTGTAATGCCTAGACAACTAGAGCCCATAAGAAGATTGAGATTGATTCAAGTGGCTAAGTGTATGAGAAACCATTATGACGGAATGGGAGAACCTTACGACCACATAGCTGAGTTTAAACAAGTTCTAAGAGTTGAACAAGTGGATGATTTCTTTGTGTAGTATGAGTCCTTTGGACTCACTCTCACAGGAATGGCTTTGACATGGTTTCAACCACTAGATGCCAATCAATTAGGAGATATTGAGAAATTCTTTCAGAATTCATAGGGGAATTCACTAAGAGAGGGATTAAACACAACTCTTCATCTTTAATCCATAGCTTCAAACAAAATCCCAATGAAATTGTGAAAACAGCTGCCCGAAGATTCAATCAATATGTTGATCAAAGACCCACGCAGCAAAAAATGATATCATTATTCTTGGATGGGTTGACGAACGGAACTTTGAGAACTTTAGTCTATGTGAAGAGGCTACAGATGTTGAGTGAATGTGTTCAAGAGTGTATTGAACTAGAGGCTAACCTAGCAGATGATCTCAAAAGTACACCGAGCCCTACGAAATCTGAAGACACTAGAAGTAAGAGTAACATCCAACTCTCGTAATGTAGAAGAGTTAGCTGAGCTGGTAGCGAAGAAGTTAGGAGTTCATGGACAGTGAAACTACCAACATCTCGGAATGAGAATACCCATGTTACAAAGATGCAGTCTATGTGGATGAGATCATCCCACTCACATGTGCATAAGAGGAGGCTTGCCTCAAGCTCACCCCTACAACAGGCAGCCACATCAAGGAACTGCTCTGTATTGCCACATAGAACAAAAATACACCAACCACACCATTGAGAATTTTCCATTCAACGGGCAGACACGACCTCTAAATCAACCTTAGTATAGGCCATATGGATACCCACCGAGAGATCCAGGAAGGAAGATTCCTAGATACAACCCTTATCCAGGACCACCAGGAGCACCTAGACCATATGAGCAAGGACAATATGCACAACCTCAGCCAGAATTAGGACCACAACCGCCACTTCCTCAACACATAGTACCCGTAAAATATGCTCAACTAGAAAAAACTTGGAAAGAGCCATAGTGCCAGCATCACCAATAGCCAGTACAAAATCAACGAACCTAGGATATGAACAGACCCAAGGAGATTACCATTCCTATGACGCTAGCATGCTGGAATATGAGCAAGCTTATGACCCACAATACTATGGATATAAGGGATATGACAACATCTATGGACGAGAGTTGGCAACACTAATGTACACTGCACCCAAAGCAACAACACCCGTAAAACCACCCATCAGACCACCTATGCCAAAAGGACCATGTTATAGATGCGGAGGAGATCACTTTATCAGAGAATGTACTTGTCCATACAGCCCACCACCTGCTAGGACGTGGGAAGGGTATTACAACGATTGTGGAAAGGAACATCTCTTTAGAGATTGCCCAAAAAATCCCAATAAGGCACATGACACTGCACCTTTTGATGTGATTGAAGTAATTGAATCGTCAGGAAGTGACAAAGAGTACACTGTACCATTGAAGGCCATCACACGAGCACAAATGAAAGGCCGAGAAAGAAAATGAGTAGACTCAGAACAAGAAAAGAGCAAAACCGTAGAACCTAGAATACAAGTAGTGGAAGATTCTGAGGACCCACATGAGAGTATCCAAATGACGAAAAGCCAAAAGTGGAAGGATAGGAGAGAAAAACTCAAGGAAAAGTGGACAAAAATAAAAACAAAGAAGACAAGAAGTACACGAGAGGCAAAAAGAAACTAAAGAACCTGAAATTGAGGAAGAACTTTGTGTTACACCGCAGACACTAGAGCCAGAAAAGCCAGGATCAATTCTAGCAGACCCAAGAATAGATGATTTAGACATGTGGTTGAAAGCTTATCAAGCTAGAATCAAGAATGGACCAAATGTAGAGCAACACAAAAAGTTTTACCCAGAAGGGGAGTTAGAAAAGGAGAGGCTAGCGATATGTAGAAAACTCATAGAGGTAGCTCAGGCCACCCTAGAGAAGACTATCCTCACCCTCCTCGAAACAAGAATACCTGAGGACCAATACATTGATTGCCTTAAAGCCAAGGGCAAGAAACTAAAAGAGAGGGATGATAATCTAGAACTACTGAATACCCAAGACAAACCCATGAGAATTACTTCACGTTAAACCACAATTATGGAAACAATTAGCGGGACAATTGAAGTTAGAGCAGAAGAAGCATGAAAAGGAAAGTAAGGTAAATGAAAACCCTTCTACCATACAAATCCCCGTGGATAAGTTTGGAGAATTCAGCAAAGGAGATGAGGGCAACACATGCTTACCCGTGACATACAATGGATACATGACCATGGCCATACTAGACACAGGAGCAGGAGTAGGTATCGCCACCAAGGAAATTTGGGAGAAATGGGGAAAGCCAGCCCTATGGCCAATCCGCATGAAGCTCCAAATAGCAGATGGCCATGTGGAGAAACCATTGGGAATATTGGAAAAAATCAGGTTGACCACCTGTGAAGTCAAGTTTGAGCATACATTAGCAATCTGTCAATTTGGAAAGGCAAATAATTATGAAATGATATTAGGACAACCTTTTATGAGACAACTTAGGGTAGTGCAAGATTGGGGACAAGACTCATTATACCTTCAACATCAAGGAAACACTACCAAGATAAACTTGCATACCTTTGCGTACCGAGACGTACCTCCACTACAACGGAATCCCATACACAAGGAAGAAGATGATTTGTCTATCCATAGTGCCGGATCAAGTGATCAATCATGGATGCATGAGGATGCCCAATTATGGATGTGTAAGGAAGCAAAGAAAGAGGAGAAAAAACTGTAGTCATGGCCCTTAGGACATCAAAATTATCGACGCATAGAGGACCCAATGTACATGCCTCAATTCTTCCCTGATGAAGCATTCGAACCCACGGTTGGATAGAGATCCTAGCAAATTTGGATGTATGTGTGAATGAAGAAGTCTTGACCATGAATGAATGTGTGGATAAAGAAGGCTACGACGTAAACTTGTACATGGTACTCCTTCAAGAGGTAGAAGTTGGAGAAATATTAGAAAAGGAATGGAAAGAAGAATACGAGAGCATAGAAATGGAACCAGAGTTTGATTCGAAGGAACGTTATCTAGAAGCCATTCAAGATGAAGACAAGTATAAAATGACAAAAGTGTTAGCAATAGAAGTAGCCCCTATAGTACCAAATCAGGAGGAAAGCGTGAGTAAGACGGAACCAACCCTTGATCTTTTTGAAGTCCCCGAACACTTCAAAAGATATGAAGCAGAAGAAAGAAAAATAGCCATTCAGATGCCTAAGAGAGAAGCAAGAGAAGGAGAGGCGTATGACAACAAGGAACAAACGAAGAAAATCGTAGTAACCATAGAAGATGGAGAAGAAAGATGTACATACATAGGAAAGGATGTGGCAATGGAGGAGGAAGAAGAACTGATAAAACTTATTCGAGAATACCGAGATGTATATGCTTGGACCTATAAGGATCTTAAAGGTTTGGAACCCTCCATTTGTTCTCATAGAATACCAATGACACCGGAGGCAAAACCATCAAAACAACGCCCTTACACGTATAATGAGGTTTACACCGCAAAAATAAAAGAACAAATAGACAAGCTGTTAGCGGCTGGATTCATTTACGAGATAGAACATACTGAATGGGTGTCACCATTAGTTGTTGTGCCCAAAAAGAACAGAAAACTGAGATTATGCATTTATCTAAAGAATGTCAACGCAGCCACAATCCGTGATAGCTACCCATTACCTATCACCAACAACCTATTGGAAAGAGTTGCAGGTAAAGAAGTCTATAGTTTCTTGGATGGATTCTTGTTAGAAGATGTATTTTTTGAAGCATTTTTGATGAAAAATAATTATAAAATGCCAAAAACTTGTAAAAATATTTATGCAACTTATGTAAAAATAAGGAAGAGTCTTCCTTATGTAGAATAGAATTTTATGTAATTTTTCTACAATTTTTGGAGACTCTTAGATAGCATATTTTTAGAATAATAGAGGAAAGGACCAAAATTCAAGTGTGAAAAGGGACACTTGAAAATGTATATAAGACAATTTACTCTATTATGAGGGGTTTGGTTGATTATTTGTTTACATGCTATCCAAGTGAATAGAGAGAGTTTCCTGCTGAAAATCGTGTTTTCTCCTCTTTATGTGGTTTCATTGATTTGTTGAGTCTATTCTTTGTGTATCCATAGAGATTTGTGAGCTTCTATTGTGTAATTTTGTTGAATGTGTATGAAGAGAGCTGAATATTGATGTGTTGAGTGAGAAATTGATGAAGAATGGTGCTGGAGATGAAAATCATCTGTTTTCACAGAATCATGATTGTCTCATCTGTATGGTACAAGTAACATTTTTTAGTTTTGACTTCATAATTGTGTTCTGCTGAGAAAATAGCATGTATTAGATGCCAAGATTGTGGAAAATGGTGGAGATTTGCTCAAGATAATCCAAACCCTAGAAATTCCTCTTCATTTTCACCATTCTCAGAAATCCAACCATTATTCTCTTATTTCTTGGATTCTATCATCTAGAAGGGGCTGTGCTCTCTTGAATACTTCCAGGATTGACAAAATAAAGATGTATTGTTAATTCTTTATGCTAAATGATTGGAGAGGACAACTCCAAAGGTCAATAACAAACATTTTTTGGCGCCGTTGCCGGGGAGTATATCAAAAGCTTCATTGAAGTTGGACCTTGCTGGATCTTCTATTGTTGATGGTAATGAACACATGGAAAAGGTAATACTCTTTAATCAAGAAATGTGAACATGAAAAGGTAGATGTCTTTGTTTGTCTTTTGGGAAAAGAAAGCAATATATAATCTTTTGAGAATTGGAAATGCTGAAATTTTTGTAAATTGATAGTTGCTCATCTCCTTTTTTGAAGTAAAGTGCAGGTGTGTGAAAAGTTTGAATCAAGAAAGCTGAAGATAAGGTAACATGTGTCTATTCTTGTATTTTTAGAGTGCTTTTTGACTAAGTACTAGGCAAAATTGTTGATCTTGGGAAGATAACATGGTTGCATTAAGGAAAAGTCAAGTAAAGTAGCTAGATGCAAGTAGATAAGATCCATTTGTTTACCAAGTCAAAGCATTAATCTTGAAAAAAATTGATTTGCATCTTGAAGAAAAAATGTTTGAGTTTATCTTTGCAAAAATTGATACTTGCATTTCCTAGCACATTTTTCTTTGGGAAGTTTTCTCATGAGCTGATTTGATAGCCAAAAGCATAAGATAGTATAACCAATCAAGGAACACAAGATCAATAGATCACCAAACAAGAAACCCTAAGTGAAGTGTTTACCTTAACTTAGGGCAAAATACTAAAACAAATTCATAAAATTCAGTAAAACAATCAAAAAAATTTCTTTTCTCCTTGGGAAGATGGACTGAAGTTTTGTTGAAAAGTGTGGAAGAGACCAGGTGGTAAGAAAGCAAAAAATTTGCCAAAAACTAGAAAATCAAAAAAACCACGATTCTCTGCACTGGATCGCGATTTTCTGGATAATTTTGTGATTTTGATGTAAAATTGTCATTGACAGTTGAACTAGAATTGGTAAAGGGGATTAAAAGGAGACAAGAGAAAAGAATACTCAAAATTGCAAAAAGTAGGAAATACAGAAGAATCACGATTCTCTGCACAAAATCGTGATTTTTTGTAAGAGAAGAATTTTGGGGACATTTGAGTATAATTGGGTTTTTTGGAGAAAGGTAATTGTAAGAGATTTCATTTACATTGAGAAAGTAAGAAAGTTAAATTCCAAAGACTCAGTGAAGATTGAGTATTAAGTGAGAGAGGTGGAAAAATGCAAAATCGCGACTTTCACCAAGAGCTAATGAGAGTGACTAATCATGAAAGAATGAACAATTGAGAATTAAAACCATAAAGTTGTTGAAAAATGAAATTGGACAAGTGACAAAGTGAAAATTAGTGGAAATTGCACAAAATTACGATTTTGTGAACATTATAAAAGTTTGGAATTTCAGAGAAAAGTCATTTTTTGAGTAAGAGAGAGAGTGAGAGCAGGATCAAAATCCGATCTTCTGCAGAGCAAAGTTTTTTGAGATTTCTAGGACAAAGCAAGCAAGGTAAGGAGCCATGACCTGAATTTCTTTATTTTTTCTTTACATTCACAGGGTCATTAAGCACAAATAAGCACAAAAACAAACAAAAACACCAAAAACATGGAATCGTGATTTTTTTTAATTTCTGAATTTTTTGAGAAAAATTGATAGACTTTACAAAACCCTTTTATTGCATGTCAAAAAATAGTTAAGGCGATTCTATAGAAGAAATAAAAATTTGAAAATCAACACTTGAAAAATTTTCAAAAAAATTAACAGAATCGCGATTCTGTAGTCAGACACAAAATCACGATTCTCTGAAACTAAGAACAAAATCGCGATTTCCAGAACACGATTTTCATAAGAAAATCGTGTTATTTACAATTGTGAACAATCACGATTGTCTGGGAACAAAATCGTGAAAAACACGATTTTGACCACAAAATCATGGAAAACATGATTTTGGACACAAAATCGTGATAAACACGATTTTGATCAGGCAATCGTGGAAAACACAATTTTGACAAGAAAATCGTGGAAAACACGATTTTGGACACAAAATCGTGATAAATACGATTTTGATGAGGCAATCATGGAAAACACGATTTTGGACACAAAATCGTGATAAACACGATTTTGATCAGGAAATCATGGAAAACACGATTTTGACAAGAAAATCGTGGAAAACACGATTTTGGACACAAAATCGTGATAAACAGGATTTTGATAAGGCAATCATGGAAAACACGATTTTGATCAGGAAATCGTGGAAAACACGATTTTGATAAGAAAATCGTGGAAAACACGATTTTGGACATAAAATCGTGATAAACACGATTTTGATCAGGCAATCGTGGAAAACACGATTTCGACCAGAAAATTGTGGAAAACACGATTTTGACAAGAAAATCGTGGGAAACGCGATTTTGGACACAAAATCGTGATAAACACGATTTTGATCAGGCAATCATGGAAAACACGATTTTGGACACAAAACCGTGATAAACACGATTTTGACAAGAAAATCGTGGAAAACACGATTTTGGACACAAAATCGTGATAAACACGATTTTGATCAAGCAATCGTGGAAAACACGATTTTGGACACAAAATCGTGGAAAACACGATTTTGGACACAGAATCGTGGAAAACACGATTTTGATCAAGGAATCGTGGAAAACACGATTTTGATTAGAAAATCGTGGAAAACACGATTTTGATCAGAAAATCGTGGAATACACAATTTTTATTCACAAAATCGTGACAAATACGATTTTATCCACAGAATCGTGAAAAACACGATTTTAGCCACAAAATCGTGGAAAACACGATTTTGACCACAGAATCGTGAAAATTAATTGAATGATCCTTAGGTCTGGGAACAAATTAAACACACATACTAAGCAAGACTTAGGAAGGAAGGAAATAGAGCCAGTGGAAGGGGAAGTGCAAAAAAGAAATTTAGGGCAAGAAAACAACATGGAAAATTTAAATGAAACAAATGAGCCCATTGAAACTGGGGATTATAGAAATATCCTCAAATACATGTATACAAATAGGTTTGGAACCTATGTATATCAAGATGGAGTGCATAAGTTTCTCATTAGATTGAGAAACTTAGAAGTTCCCTTGAACATAACACCAGTAGCTCAATTCAAAGATGGTAGGTATGAGGATAAGCAAGGATGTGTATACATCTTCTCCCAAGACCCAGAAAATTCAAATGAATTAGGGCAATGTGCTGACAAAGGACCTTGGGAACATAAGCTAGGACAATCAGACTTACCAAGACCACATGAAAACTACACTAGTACTGAGCAACAACAAGGGAGGAGAACACATGCTTCCCCAAATCCTTTTGAAAAGGAACCAGAAGGATTTAATAAATTTTCACTAAGGAGAAGACATCATTGGCAACATCAGGGTAGAATTCTTAGACCATATCAAGTAGCCAAATGCATGAAAAATCAATATGAAGGATATTCTGATCCTCATGCTCATGCTGCAGAGTTTAGGCAATTAATTAGAGCTGAGGAGGTAGAAGATTACAAAGTCCAATTTGAAGCATTTGGTCTAACCCTAACAGGACCTGCATTATCTTGGTTCATCCCTTTGAGAAAGGAAATGTATCTAGATATTGAATCCTTCCTAGAAGCCTTCATTGGGGAATTCTCAAAGACTGGAATAAAACATAGCACAGCCACTCTGATACATAGCTTTAAACAGCAAAAAGATGAAAATGTCAGAGAGGCAGCCAGGAGATTTAAGCAATACATTGACAGATGTCCCAGAGAAGAAGTACCTTCCATGAACAAGACAAGTATCCCTATTCATAGAAGGATTAAGAAGTGCTCAATTAAGAACCCTAGTGTACTATAGGAGATGCCCTGACCTAGGAGCTTGTGTAAAAGAAGCAATAGATTTGGAAGATAAGAGAGGCCAAGATCTGTTAGCATTTGATCAACCTAGATCAAATGAAGATAAAATCCCACCAGCGGAAGAATTGGCTCAAGCCATTGCTAAAGCCCTAGAGGTAAGCACCAAAACTAATTTGATAAACTCTAGGATAAACACAAATAAAAAATGCTACAATTGTGGAGAAAGTCATTTGGTACAACAATGCCCATATCAAAAGCCACCACATTTGCAAGATAGGAAAACACTCAACTGCTGTACACTAGAGAGGAAATGGCAAATCATACCAGGGAGGAATGCTTCTATAATAAACAACCCATAAAGGAGAGAGATTATGGGAGCCAAAGAGAATCAGGGTATATTGAGCAACCAAGACCTGTGCTTGGGCAACAACCTCCTATACCAACAAATGTGGTACCAATTAAATACACACCAATAGAGGAGGGAAACTCAAGAACAAAGTCACCATACAAGGAAGATTATCAATGGAATGAAGGATATCAAGAAGAATGGGAAGGTTATGAATTAAGAGAACTAGAATTACAAGCCCTAGACTTGGGAAATGGGAGAATTGAGATGGATACTGCCACTTTCATGTATATAACCAATAATTATATGTCCAATAAAAAACCTCAATTCAAAGGGGGACCAAAGATAACTTGTTATAGGTGTGGGGGAGAACATTTCATTAGAGACTGTCCACAACCTCCTACGTTAAGAATAGAGGGAGCTTATTGCAAGGATTGTGGCAGGGAACATTTGATAAAGGATTGTCCAAAAAATCCTCAAAAACAACAAAACACACCTAATAACATACCACTAAAAGCAGTCAACATCATGGAACAAGAAGAATTGAGTGACATTGACCAAGTGAACGTAAATGCTATAACAAGGTCACAAACTAAACAACAAAGAACAACTAAGGAACACAATGAAGGTTCAATCTCAAAGGTGAAGAAAAATAGACAAAAAGGGAAATGGTAAAGGAAACAAAGAATGGGTAAAAATTTGGAAGAAGAAAATAGGGAACAATCAAACAGTACTCCTCCTTAGAAGACACAAACCCAGTCGGAGATAGGAAATTCACAAAGTCTAGACACTCTAATAAAAGCATACAAGGGAAGAATTCAAGAGGGACCAAGCCCTACTGATCATACAATGGCTTATCCTATGCCAGACTTAGAACATGAAAGGATGCAGAAGTGTAAACAAATCATACGGGAAGTACAACTCAAAATGGGGGAAGTAGACAATTCTCAAAAAACAGTTGAGGAATCTGAGACAACAAAAACAAGAGGAAATAATAACAAGGAAGAAAACCCACAAGTAACATTCCAGGTGAATATAGATAAACAATGCACAATTCTATATCACACCACATTGGAAGATTTAATGAAACAAAATCCTCACTTACAAAACAAAATGAAAAAAATGGGAAACAACACCAGAAAATCTTCACCCACAACTGTAGAAATTGGAGGAATTATGGTATATTCCCATTCATAAGATAGGAGGATATTGTGAAGGAGAAGAGGAAAACTCAACCCTAAAAATACAATTTGGTAAAAACCAGGCCAAAGCTATTCTAGATAGTGGATCAGGAGTGGCCATCATGACTAAACAAACTTGGGAAAAATGGGGAAAAAATGAATTATTACCCACCAAAATGAGATTGCAACTTGCAGATGGACACATAGAAAAACCCCTAGGAATATGGGAAAAAGTGATTGTGGACATATGTGGAATAGAGATAGAACATACCTTTGCTATAGTTGAATTCCCACAGTCCACTTCATATGAAATTATCCTAGGAAGACCATTTATGATACAAATGCAAATTGTGCAAGATTGGGGTAATGATTGCTTATACCTTCAGAGCAAAGGAAGAATAACCAAAGTAAATCTAAGAAATGGGCACTACTGTGACATATCTCCTCAAGAATGGTATAAAATACATCAAAATCAAGATTTAAGTGAAGAATCAAAAATGGAAGACCAGGATGAAACCGAATCATCAATATGGAAGTGCAATATGATAAGAAATATTACCAATAGAAAAAGGAGATTGAGAAGAGAAGATTGTGTGGAAGGAAGGAAGTTACAAGATGAGAACTATGTACCACAATAATTCAAAGATGAGGAGTTTGAGCCCTATGGGTGGAATCAAATTTTGGCTACCATGGATCTAGCCAGTGATGAGTATGTAGGAGTGGAATTTCAAAATGAAGAAGGATATGATGTCTTTCACATTGGAATACAAATGATAAAGGTATCCATAACAGAAGAGGACAAAGAAGAAGAAATGATATTGAAAAAAGGGAAAATACAATATTTGGAAGAAGTAGAAGCTGAAGATGCAATAAAAGATAAAATCTCAGGCAAGTATAAGAAAAATAAACACAAGGAAATAGAAGAAAATCAGGAGGATGAGAACAAGAAAAGGGAAATGAACAAAGATCAACAGTTTGATGTACCAGCAAATTTCAAGACTTATGAAGTAGAAAACAGACTACTTCTCAAGATGAAACCAAAGAGGGAAAAGAAGAAAGGGGAGGCTTATGATAATGAGGAACAAAATAAAAAGGTCATGATCACTCAGGAAGAGGGTGAAGAAAGACATATTGTAGTGGCTGATGACATGACAACTCAAGAAGAGGAGGCACTAAGAAACTTGGCAAGAAACTATAGGGATGTGTTTGCTTATAGCTACAAGGATTTGAAAGGTATTGATCCTAAAATCTGTGAGCATAAGATTCCTATTACACCTGATGCAAAACCTAGCAAACAGAGACATTACACCTTCAATGATAAATACTCTGCTAAAATAAAGGAAGAAATTGACAAGCTGTTGGCTGCCAATTTCATCTATGAGATTGAGTATACAGAATGGATATCTCCTATAGTTGTAGTACCAAAAAAGAATGGGAAACTTAGGGTATGCATTAACTTGAAAAAGGTAAATGCAACAACTATAAGAGATAATTATCCACTGCCTATAACAGATCATCTTCTAGAAAGAGTTGCAGGGAAGGAGGTTTATAGTTTTTTAGATGGTTTTTCAGGATTCAATCAGGTACCTATAGCATTGGAAGACCAACATAAAACTGCCTTTTCCACAGAATGGGGAATTTATGCTTTTAGGGTTATGCCCTTTGAGTTAACCAATGCTCCAGCAACTTTTCAGAGGTTGATGTGTCATATCTTCAAAGAGTTCCTGAGGAATGTAATGGAAATTTATGTAGATGATCTTTGTACTTTTTCACTAAAAAGACAAGATCACTTGCAGGATTTAGAAAATATATTCAGGAAATGCAGAACCTACAGAATATGTATAAATCCAAAAAAGTGTGTATTCTTTGTAAGACAAGGAAGAATGTTAGGTCACATAGTCTCTAAAAATGGAATTTCAATTGATGAGAAGAAAATAAAGGCCATAATAGAACTTCCAAGACCAACAAATATAAAGGAACTTCAAACTTTCATGGGACATTGTGGGTACTATAGGAAATTTGTACACAAATTTGCTGACATAGCCAAACCCTTATATGCCCTAATTACAAAGTTTGAGTGGACCAAGGAGTGTGACCAAGCCTTTGAAACTCTAAAAACTTGTTTGGTAACAGCCCCAATTCTGAAAACACCTCAATGGGATAAAATTTTTCATGTCCATGTGGATGCTTCAAATTATGCATTAGGATGTGTGTTAGCACAACCAATAGAAGGAAGAAAGTTAGATTTTCCAGTGGCTTATGCTAGTAGGCAATTGAATATAGCAGAAAAAAATTACACAACCATTGAGAGAGAAGGATTGGGCATGATATTTGCTGTAAAGTAATATAGACATTACCTTTTGGCCAAAAAGTTTAAGTTCTTTGTAGACCATCAAGCTTTACTATATTTGGTAAATAAACCTTGTCACACTGGTAGAATAGTCAGATGGTTTCTTTTACTCATGGAATTTGAGTTTGAAGTGGTGGTTAGACAAGGGAAAACACACTTGAGAGCAGATCATTTATCTAGAATTCAGTCTAAAGAACCTAGTTCACCTTTAGATGACGACCTGCCAGACACTTATTTGTTCAAAGTAGAGAGTGTTCCTGAGTGGGCCATGACTTTAGTACCATTATTAACCATGGCACCTTGTAGAACAGTTGGGAACAATGCACACTTAGTATTACAAAGCAGGAACTTTATGTTACTAGCTGGGCATTTGTATCATCTCAACCACACAGGCATATTGGAATATTGTACTCTTGAAGAAGAGCAACACGAATATCTGAAGAGAGCTCATTGTTGGAACCCTTGCACTCATGCTTCCAGGGTAGTCACCCTAAGTAATCTCAATAGGATGGGGGTACATTGGCCTAATAAGATTCAAGATGTAACAAAATACATTGCTAATTGCAGGAAGTGCCAATTATTGCAAGATTCAGAATTCATAACTCTATATTGGTTCCAGAAAAATCCAGTTTGGAGTGAAAATATCATTGAGGAATTGAAAAGGAAGAAGAAAGGAAAACAAGTGATAGCTGGTGCAGATTCCAAAAATCTACAAGTAGTCTCTGAAGAATATCAATTGATAGGAGAACATTTGTATAAGAGAGGAATGGATGGATACTTAAGAATTTGTGTTCCTGAGAATAAATATCTGGAATTGTTGGAAATGGCACATTCTAGAGTAGCAGGAGGACACTTCTCAAGTGACAGAACTGCTAAACTCATTTTATATTCTGACTTTTGGTGGCCAACCCTATTTCCTGATGCAAGAACCTATGTAAAAAGATGTGATGTCTGTCAGAGGGTGAGTCAACCAAATAAAAGAGATAATATGCCATTAGTTCCATTAATTTCAGCAAGAGCCTTTAGTAAATGGGGGTGGGATTTCATTGGACCTATACATCCTCCAGCAAAACAATCCCATGCTGAATACATCATAGTGGCTACAGACTACCTGACAAAGTGGGTTGAGGCCAAAGCCACAAGAAGGAATGATGCTCATACTACTGCCAGATTCCTGTATGAAAATATTATCACCAGATTTGGACTTCCAATTGAATTGGTAAGTGATAGGGGGACCCATTTTGTAAACCAAATCATAGAAAACATCACTGAATATTTCCTGATCAGTCATAGAAAGTCAGCCCCATATCACCCACAAGCCAATGGGTTAGCAGAAAGTACTAATAAAGTACTTTGTACTGTACTGTGAAAATTAGTAAACACAAACAGGAATGATTGGGATTTACAACTTAATCATGTCCTATGGGCTTATAGAGTGGCTTATAAAACTGCAATAGGAAATACACCATTCAATCTAGTATATTGACAAAATGCAGTTCTACCTATGGAATTCCTTATTCCAACAGTAAAAGTAGGTAGTCACTACAATTGGACTGGACATGAACTATCAGAGAGAGTAATAGAATTGGAAAAATTGGGAGCTTCTAGACTCCAAGCCATTATGAGTATATATGTGGACAAGAAAAGGCAAAAAGCTTATCATGATGTTCACATAAAAGAAAAAGATCTACAGGAAGGAGATCTAGTTTTGGCTTACACAGTCAAAGAACATCAGAAAAAGTTCCAGAAAAAAGGACATGGACCATATATTATACATCAGATAAGCAACAGTGGAGCCATTCAACTAGCTAACATAGACGGAGAAATCATGCCAAACTTCATAAGTGGATGTAGAGTCAAGAGGTATGACTGCCCATTAACTGTTGATGAATGGAGAAGGTTGCAACAAGCTCAAAATAGGAAAAAAGAAGAGGAAGACATTAGAAAAAAGGCTCAACAGGAAGCAAAGGAAAGGATAAGAAAAACCAAAGATCTTAGGGAAGTCTGTTTGTGTGAAACTCCTCTAAAACTAAAAGAACATTTGCCTGTGATGACAATGGATTTTCAAAATGAAAAAATTAGGGTTTTGATAGATTCTGGAGCACAAGTGAATTTGATTAGTTCAGCTTTGGTAAGTAAATTTAACATAAAAAGAACTAAAAGCAGAACCTTTATGAAAACTTTGGAAGGTCAAATAGTACAAAGCATGTCTTCACTGTCTATTAAAGTTAAGTTCAATGAAGAATATATGAAAATAGACTGTGAAGAATGGCCAGATCATTTGATGTCTGAAAAATTGATTTTAGGTCAACCATGGCTCCAACAAGGTAAAGTGATTGTGGATTTTGAAAAAAGGAAGCTTAAATTAAAAATAAATGACAAAAGGTTTTTAATATTTTATTGATTAATGAAGAACAGGAAATTCAATCAGATGTTCATGATATACACTTGGAAGGATTTACTTTTGCATTTGAAGATACACATACATTACCAATACAAATGTTAAATGATTAAGCTTCATGTAATCAAAATCAACAAAAGATTGGAAGAACAAAGAAGGGTGGAGAGATAGGAAGAAGGTGGCAATCATGGCATTCTCTAAAGAATCAAAACATCAGAACAAGAAGCATATGGAATCAAACTCTACAGGAGGTCCGCTCATCAAAACAGAAATCCAGGACAAAATGGATATGGAGACCAATAAATCCTACAAAATGCTTATCAGAAGGAAATGGATGTTTGCCTGAAACCAGGATAACTAGAGTTAAAAAGTATTGGGTCAAAAAATCAGAGTTGTTTCAATGGAAAAAACATCATCCATATTTGATCTGTATTTAGAAAATCATAACATATTGGAAATTATGAGAAAAATATTTTACCTTATCCTTTTTTCTAAAAAGAGAATTAGGAGGGGAAGAAAAGAAATAGAAAAAAAAAAATATTATTAAAAAAAGAAAGAAGAGAAAAAAAAAGAGAGAAAAAATAAAAGAAAAAAATAACAAGAAAAAACAGAAGGAATCATTGTTATTAAAAAAAAAGAGAGAAAAGTTGAGAAAAATTATTTATTTTCTTTTCCTTTTTACAAAATTATATAGCACAAAGCAAGATCTAGGTAGAAGGGTAGTAGATTTCTATTTATTTTGTATTAATTTTTCTTTCATTGATAAATGTTTTGTTTTTCTCAAAAGAGTTGTTGGGAAAAGGGAGTGCACTAGACATCTTGCTACACCTGTAATGATCACTTTAATTGAGTCTTTTTGAAGAAACAAAATTTATTTTGAACTTTATTTTCATTCTTATGTCATGACATCTCAAAATAAAAATTACTTTTGATTTCTTATGACTCATGTGGGTGGAGTTTTTCTTTGTGTATTATATTTTCCTCAGAATGGTGAATGCAAAGGAATTATCAATTCATGACTTCAAAGCAGAATCAGTCACCCTATCAAGAGGACATTGGTTCCTAGACAGTGAAGCTGTGGAAGAGCAGGTGAACCTAGAATCTGATGAGGAACTAGAGATTCCAGAGTCAGAGAAGGTGGTGAAGGAGATCAAAGAAACCCTAAGCATTATTGGACAACATATATTCACAGTGGGAGTAGGTGGATACAAATATACCATGCTGTGTCAAGAATTTTACAGATTTCAAAGGGTTGCTGTCAATCCGAAAAGATGGAAGGCAGTTGGTATACACAAATTATTGGAAGAGCCCATCTTCTTCATTGATTTTGAAAGAGTGGCACAAGTAATGAGTAGTCTGTTGGAAATAGGAAAAGGGAATGATGCTTATTTCCAGTGCAAAGTCAAGAACAAGGATAATCAGGAGGTGGGTATCACCATAAAAGCAGAGCATATCAGAGCAGCTTTACAATTCTACCCTATGGGAACCAAGCTTGATCCCAGCTTTGTAAAGAAGAATAAGGAAACCTCTATAGGGTACTCTAAATTCACTGACCTTAAAGGAAGAGAGAATGAAGAATATGCCACAAGGATGTTCTTACAATATTTCTGCTTCCCAAAGCTACCAAGGTATACCATGCCACATAAATCTGTTACATTGTTGATGTTTAACAACAAGGATAGAACTAAGCCCTTTGGAGTAATGGATGTGACACCATACATCCATGAACAGCTGAAAGAAGCAGCAAAACACTGGGAACAGAAAAAATTCACGAATGGAGCCCATTCTTTAACCAGGATCATTTATCATGTATTGGGAATGGAAGATCAGTTGAAACTGGCTCCAGAGGCACAATATTTTAGAAGTCTTATGTCAGGGATCAAGAGTCCTCCCAGGAAAATGGTTGTGAGAGAAATAGAAGGACAAACCAGCATGAGGGGAGCAGGGATGAAAAGAAAGGTAATATCCGAGGAAGTGGTTCCTGTAAAGAAAAGGAGGTTGGACCCAAGAAAGGTTGAATTAGAGCCGGATGAAGCTACAAAAGAAGAACATGAAGCTGCGCAGAAGCAGGTCCAATCCTCTAGTGATCCTCATCCACCCCAAACAAGCAAAGAACAGTTATACACTTATCTAACTCAAGGAAATAACAAAAGAGCAATGTATGAGGCACAATATCAAAAGATGCTAGAAGATTATTCTTGCAAGACAACAAATTGGGTTCAAGAGGAGGTAGAGCATTATGAGCAACTTCATGATCAAATGATGGCAGCCGAAACAGAAGAGGTATTTGTTAAAAAGGAAGTAGAGCTATTAGCATACTTCAAAGAATTGCAAGGACCTCCAGAAACCAGAACCACAATTGTAGTAAAAAAGAAGGTTCAAAAGAAACCAGTGCAAAAGAAGAAGTTGACCAAGAAGAAGAAGGGAAAATCGGTAGTTGAAACTGTAACTATAAAGGAGGCAGAAGAAGTAATAGTAAGAGAACAGCAGAAGGAATTTACTACTAAAGAAGAGTCAAAAGTGGAAAAACCAAGAATTGGAGGATTACACAGGCCACTGAGAAACAGAAAACACCTGAAGATTTGAGAAAGAAGTCTCAGGAGAAGCAGGTTCAAGAAGAGGCAGTTAAGCAAATCAGTCCTGAAGAAGAAAGAAGGATGATGAAAGGTAAAGAAGTAATGACAAAAGAGGAAAGTAAAGTAAGAGAGGAATTCAGTTGTGGGCTGGTGACTACAGGAATAAAATCAATATGGACAAAACCCTCACAAACTTATTTTAAATTAGATGAGAGCATAGCAGAAATAGTAAAAGAAGCACAGAAAAGCAGTCCAGCCATAAAACAGAAAGGTGCAGATCAAGTTCAGGAAGCAGAGGAAATAGAAGTGAAAAAGAATGTTCAAGAAGTTACAGAAGGAGTGGTAGAAAAGGAGATTATCCAAAGTATAAAAGATGTACTTCATGATTTGAGGAATAATGAAGAATTCACAACCAACAAAAATCAAGGACAAGAAGAAGAAATGGATCTTATGGACATTGATGAGCAGGAAGAAGGACAAAAATAGTGGACAAGCCATGATCAGATAAAATTCAGTGAGAAAATTGAGTCAATTTTAATTCAAGAAACCCCAATCCAAGTAGAAGAAGCACAACTTTCTACAAAAGAACAACCAGAATTGGAGAATAAAAGACCAGAAGAAGAAGTAAAGGCAGATGAAGATAGATCAAGGCAAGAGAACCAGGATAATCAGACATTGGAACATGAAGAAGATGTTGCAGATCAAGAAACACTGGAAATTCATCAAAGCAATGAAGGAAAAAAGGCTAAGGTTATAGAATATGAAGAAGAAGAGGAAGAGGAGAATGAGAGCAAAGAAGACAAACAAATAGAAGTTAAACAAATGGAAATGGAAGTGGGGTTGGAAAGAATACCCAAGAATATAAGATCTGCTTGCCAGATTATTATGAGCAACATTGAGCAGTTTAGACCTTCAAGCAAGAATATGATCATTTCAAGAATGGTAGCAGAGTCTGAAATTGACAAAGGCAGTATGAGCATTAAGGAGCACAAAAGGGAAAAGGAACAAATGTCAGAACAATTGAGGAAGGTGCAGGAGAAAAATGAGGAATTTACAAACAGAATAATTGCTTTGGAGTTAGAAGTACAGAAACAAAATAGAATTCAATATCTAGAAGAAAAGAGTGTAAAACTAACAGAGCAGAATAATAAACTGGAAATGGAGCTGAGAAAAATTGAAGGAAGATATAGAACTTTGCAGACTTCTTATCAAATTTTGACTAAAGCAATTGAGGAAATAAACAGGCTATTATTGGAAGAAGGTTAGTTAAAGGATGAAAGCAAGACTGCTCAGATGACAGAGGAAGAAAAGGAAGAATTGCACAAGGAGATTAAGAGATTACAAATAGAATTGAAAGAAGCCAAGGAACTAGAGAAGCAGGCTAGTACACATGCTGCTACATCAATGAGAGGCTATAACAAGTTGCACATGGATATGGAAATAGAAAGGAGTGATTGGCAGTCAAGGATGGAAAAGGAAAAAAATGAATGGATAAAAGAAAGAGAGTTATGGGCAATACAGAACGGAAGTCTGATGGTGACAATAGAAGAATTACAGAAAAAGTTGGAAAAGCCACAAGTTCAGGAAGAAACACATATAGAGACTACATATACAGAAGAATATGAAGTAGGAAATGATGATGGAATACAACATGGCAGTGAACCAGCAAATAAAAGACCAGAGGAAGAATATTAAGAAGAATTTGTCAAAAAATTGTTGTCAAACAGAGAATCTAGATTGGATTTTATCAGAAAAATGCATGATGAATATGAAGATCAAATTGTCACATTTTCTTTGAATAAGGGGATTAATCCAGACCAGCATCATTGGGCTGCAGATGGACTGGGCATACCTTTATGTATGATCATGGAGAGTATCAAGAACTATCAATTGGCAAGAGTTGGATTACCTCCAAATAAATATCTAGAATATGAAGAAGATATTAATGTGACCAAAGAATTATTCGAGAAAGCCAATCCAAAGTGGAGGAATAGATGGTTGGATGCAAATAAAGAATGCAGGAAAATTTGGAAGGAAGCACCTCTTCAATTGAAAATTAATCCAGCTTACTGCCCAGTAGCAAGAAGAAGAGAATGGACAATTTTTTGGGAAAGAAGGAGAGAAGGACAAATCCCACCTAAATGGTTAAATTTCCCAAAGATAGTAGGTCCAAAGGCAGGAACATGGCCTACAAAAAACTACATGGTGGATACTGCTGAGTCTGTTATAGCTACATACAAAGATGTGAATGACCCTGCATGCATTTTACTGATCAGAGTAATGAGACTAATTCTGGCATGTATAGAGACATACACAGATACAGATGTCAAAATATTAAATTACATTGGCTTCAATTCTCCTACTTATGCATTATTGTTTGATCTTAGTGAAACACCCGATAGAATCTGTTTAATGGCATACTACAGCAGAATAATATTTTTGGGCAGTCACTATTTACAAATTTTTGAAGATGCATTCGATTATGGGTTTTTTGAGAGAGAGTCAGAAATATTCGAAAACTTGTCAGTAGTCACCAAGTCTCGTCTTACTGCATATGAAGCTGCTTACACAGAATATTTGAAAAAGGATGTAATTGATAAACCAGAAGCCGCAGTACAGTGGAGGAAAGCATTGTTTGAAATGGTAAATAACCTGAACATTACAGAAAGAAAAAGTCATGACCTTCTGTCACAAGTCTATCAAAGAAAGAAAAAGTGAAGAAAGCAATCAGGACATCAGAGTAGGAAAGTCTTTTGTTAGGAGCCAAAAGGTTTAGGAGGGGAAGGATGTTAGAAGATGTTTTTTTTGAAGCATTTTTGATGAAAAATAATTATAAAATGCCAGAAACTTGTAAAAATATTTATGCAACTGATGTAAAAATAAGGAAGAGTCTTCCTTATGTAGAATAGAATTTTATGTAATTTTTCTAGAATTTTTGGAAACTCCTAGATAGCATATTTTTAGAATAATAGAGGAAAGGACTAAAATTCAAGTGTGAAAAGGGACACTTGAAAATGTATATAAGATAATTTCCTCTATTATGAGGGGTTCGGTTGATTATTTTTTTACATGCTATCCAAGTGAATAGAGAGAGTTTCCTGCTGAAAATCGTGTTTTCTCCTCTTTGTGTGGTTTCATTGATTTGTTGAGTCTATTCTTTGTGTATCCATGGAGATTTGTGAGCTTCTATTGTGTAATTCTGTTGAATGTGTATGAAGAGAGCTGAATATTGATGTGTTGAGTGAGAAATTGATGAAGAATGGTGCTGGAGATGAAAATCGTCTATTTTCACAGAATCACGATTGTCTCGTCTGTATGGTACATGTAACATTTTTGAGTTTTGACTTCATAATTGTGTTCTGCTAAGAAAATAGCATGTAGTAGACACCAAGATTGTGGAAAATGGTGGAGATTTGCTCAAGATATTCCAAACCTTAGAAATTCCTCTTCATTTTCACCATTCTCAAAAATCCAGCCATTATTCTCTTATTTCTTGGATTCTATCATCTAGAAGGGGCTGTGCTCTTTTGAATACTTCCAGGATTGACAAAATAAAGATGTATTGTTAATTCTTTATGCTAAATGATTGGAGAGGACAACTCCAAAGGTCAATAACAAACAATTCTCTAGATACAACCAAGTAGCTATTGCCACTGAGGACCAACACAAGACCGCATTCGCAACTGAATGGGGGGTCTATGCTTTTAGAGTGATGCCTTTTGGACTCACTAACACCTCTGCTACTTTCCAACGATTGATGTGTCACGTTTTCAAAGACTTTCTAAAGACGAGTATGGAAGTATATGTAGAGGACCTATGTACATATTCAAATCGGAGATAGGAACACATTCCGGAACTGCGAAAGATATTTGATAAATGTCGAGAATATAGAGTATGCTTAAATCCTGAGAAATGCATTTTTATGGTAAGACAAGGAAAAATCCTAGGACACATTGTATCTAGCAACGGAATATCTACGGACAAAGACAAGATTAAAGTAATTCTAGAACTTCCTTGACCAAAGAATGCAAAAGAAGTGCAAGCATTTATGGGTCACTATGGATACTATCACCGATTTATCCACATGTATGCCATAATTGCCAAACCTTTGTATGGATTGTTGACTCAATTCAGATGGACGGATGAATGCGAGAAGGCATTTAATGAGCTAAAACAGCGGCTTAACACGGCTCCAATTTTGAAAAGAACCAATTGGAACAAGCCTTTTCATATTCATGTGGACGCTTCCAATCACGCAATAGGATGCATCTTAGCTCAACCAGTAGACGAAGGAAAATTGGACCATCCAATTGCCTATGCAAGTAGACAACTGAATCAAGCCGAGAGAAACTATACGACTACGGAGAGAGAAGGATTAGGAATGGTGTATGCGGTTAAGAAATTTAGACACTACCTCTTAGCCAATAAGTTCAAGTTCTTCATAGATCATCAAGCTTTACTGTACTTAGTCAATAAGCCTTGCAACACGGGAAGACTTGTGAGATGGTTTCTATTATTAATGGAGTTTGATTTTGATGTAATTGTGAAAAAAGGGAATACCCACGTAAGGGCAGATCATCTCTCTAGGTTAACACATGGAGAACCACCGAGCGGAGTATCCGATGATTTGCCAGATACTTACTTGCTCAATCTAGAAGTGTGTCCTAAGTGGGCAGAAAAGCTAATTCCAATACTCACTCATGGACCATGACATTCAATTAAAAAGGAAAGTAGAAAGGAAATCCTACAATCACGTGACTTACACATTGTAGTAGGAAGTGTGTATCATAAGGAATCCAACGACATATTGTCGAGATGCGTAGAGGAAGACGAACAAAAGAATTTGATTGAACAAGATCACATAAATAAATGGAGAATGCACAAAGGAACTCATGGAACTCTAAGGGAATTGAAACGGCTAGGAGTATACTGGCCTGATATGCCTAAGGATGTCCACGAATATATCACTTGTTGCACAAAATGTCAAGAAATCACTCTTGATGACCATACATCCTTACCCTTCTCTACAATAGCACCCAACTGGAGTAAGACGTTGGTGCAATTCCTAAAGACATGAGAACACGAGGAAGGAATTAGTTTAGCAAGGAAACGATCCCTGGAAGAAATGAGGAAGGACTATGTCATCATGGGAAGACAATCATTCAAGAGAGGGAAAGATAATCAACTATGGCTATGTGTACATGAAGGAGAATACTTACCCATATTAGAAATGGCACATGGAGGTGCCGCAGGAGGACATTTCTCAGCTGAAAGAATCGTAAAAATGATCCTCTTTGCGGGCTTGTGGTGGCCAACTCTACATATGGATGCAGATACCTATGTACGAAGTTGTGAGACATGTCAAAGAGCCAAATATCCGATTAGACAAGATGATATGCCATTAAGACCCATGGTTTGTGCTAGAGCATTTTTCAAATGGGGTATTGATTTTATAGGACCCATTAACCCACCAGCCAAAGGATCACATGCAGAATACATAATAGTAGCAACGGATTACCTGACTAAATGGGTAGAATCAAAAGCAACTAGAAAAAATGATGCTCAAACCACAACTAAGTTTCTTTTGGAGCATATTTTTACTCGCTTTGGACTACCAATAGAGATAGTGAGTGATCAAGGAACACATTTCATTAATGAAGTAGTAGATTCCTTAATGAATGAGTTCTTAGTGATCCATAAAAAATCAGCCCCTAATCATCCTCAAGCCAACGGTCAATCCAAAAGCTCCAATAAGGTGTTGTGTATTGTATTGACAAAGATAGTCAATAGTGGAAGGTCAGATTGGGACAAACAATTGCATCATGCAATTTGGGCCTTCCACATGGCTTATAAGATAGTCATTGGAACTACACCATTTAACCTAGTGTATGGACAAAATGCAATCTTGCCAATCGATTTTTTAGTGCAAACTTTGAGAGTAGCCCAACAATATGAATGGACAGGGCATGAATTATCGAAGCAACTAGACCAAATTGAGAAGCTACATGAGCCAAGGATACAAGATGTTGCAGGAATTTATGTGGCAAAGAGAAGACAAAAAGCATATTATGATGCTCACATCAAAGATAAAGGGTTAAAAGAAGGAGATTTAGTTTTGGTATATACCTCTAATCATCAATAGGATTTCAACTAGTGGAGTTGTTAACCTAGCTACCCTAGATGGAGATGTTCTCCCTAATTACATAAGTGGTTGTCCAGTGAAACGTTACATGGAGCCATTGACAGACCAAATGTTAGCGCGACTTGTAGGTGCTCAAAATAGAAAAAGAGAGGAAGAGAGCATTAGAGAGGAAGCAAGGCAAGAAGCCCTAGAGCATATCAAGAAGCAGGAGAAGTGGATAAGGCAAAGGGATGAATGGTATCTACAAGCAGAAGAGCCTATTCCCATGGCCAACTATCAAGTTCACAAGCCAAACATGAACAATATCAACATATCCCAGCCATATTTAAATCTAGGAATTGGAACGACAGAATACCAGTTAATAGAATACCAGTTAAAGCACACATAATAAGAGTTGGAGGTCAAGTCATTGAATGCATTGGAGAAGCATCAGTATCCCTCCACCTAGGAAATTCCACAATGGAACAACGAGTTTTGGTGTGTAAAGATGAGTATTTGATAGAGCACCTGATCCTAGGGCAAGATTGGATTATTGAAAATGAAGTGAGCCTTCACCTATCTCAAGGTCACATTTCAGCCAAAATAGGGCCCAAAGAAATCTTTGGCCTATTGGCGGAAAAACCCTTGCAGGGACATGATACATTCAAGCATGAGAAAGAAATCTTAGAATTAGAAAATGACTCAATCACAAGTGTACCTGAGGAATGTCCTAAGAAAGACGTGACTACCAACACCAATGTACCAGTGGAAAAGGTGGAGTCATCCTACATGAATGGTGAAACGAAGAGAAACGATGAGAACAATGCTCCTAAAGTCATCTACAACAAAGGGAGATCATCAACATGGAAGTCAACTGTCAAATCATTGCAATCAGGAAGTGCTAATCTACAATGGGTTTGCAAGTATCGACTAAAGAAACCAGAGAAGTCGACACCAATATCGATCATTCATCCTAGGGAGACAAGGGAGAACAAGGGATCTTCTTCATTACAATCGGGACCGATGAGACTTCTGAGAGTATGGCTTCCAAAGTCATTAGTAGAAGATCAAAGAACATGGCAACACATATGGATTCCAAAGCAGGTCAGACAGATGGCAAATCAAGAGATAGACAAGCAAGAAGAAACATTATATCGACAAAGCACGGCCATAAAGCCAAACAAGACTAACCAAAGGTACCGGATGAACATTCATCAACTACTCAGACTACATATGCACCAATAGATTGGGTGCACGAATATATGAAGATGGCCTTTGTAGGTTAGTAATCCAATTGCACAACCATGACCAACCTATTGGATTGTAACATCCAACAGTGAAGTTTGAAAACGAGGCTTATATAGACAAGGAAGGAACCATGTCCATAATCACGAGTAAGCCCGACTCAATGAACAAACTTGCCAAGGTGGTAGAAACTACTGACTTAGGAGTGGAAGGACAAGGGAAACAAGCGTAAGAACCTAGTACCCCTAGAGGCAAATCAGTACTAACAAGAGTGTTGACTCCTAATTGGATGTCGGAGGACAATAGGATCATAGAGTTATTTTCTAGAGTCTATCGTCCCTGACAGACCCTTGTTGGAGTAGTTGTTCCAGGTAGTACTTGGAGAGGTAATGTCCTTTATGTATCAAGAAGAGCGGTCCATCAGCCAGATGTAGCTTGGTCGGTTGTCTTTTTCTTGAGTTTGGCACTGCTAGCCTATGCAATTTCTGGTTCCATTGTATGTACTTCTTCTGATGGTAGCTGGATGTCATAGTTGTGAGCTTTCAAAAAGTGTTAGTTGCTCAAAAAAGGTTGTCAATGTGGATTTTGAGCAGCTATCGACTGTGAATTGCTCCATAGGTTCTGATGTTGTAGCCTGAATGGCTTTTGGATCTTCCAAACATGGCTTTCACAATGTATGCCCAGTACTTGTAACGCATAACGAAGGATGGGTAAGTGTGTTAGTGCATGGGTTGAAGAAAATATGTGCCTGGTGCACGACCTTGCAATGTGGCCCTATGTATGCATACTTGGGAAATGCATTAGAAGAAGTATGGTGCAACAAATGGGGTCTTGAGGAAAGTGCTCAAGGGTATGCTGATGAAGAGGTTTCCTAATCTATCATGGTTATATTGTTGGAGTATACAATTCTTACCATGGTTAAAGGTTTGTTAATAGTCCTCTCTTTGTGTTGTACTCCCATCATGGTGATTGACCATGGATGTGTCCTTCATTGCGGATGGATGTCCTTGTTGATGATCCACTGGTGAGATTCTTGAATCGCCTGGTCCTATTTCTTCTTTTGTTTTTGGTGGAACAATGTCACAAGCAAGAAGATAGTGGTTAGTAGCAATAACATATTTTACATATGTCAAGTGTGTCCCATGTGCCTGGTATTTCTCAATTGTGTATATGCATGGCCGTGTAATGTGGCCCTATATTAATGCACACTTTGGAAATGCATGACCTGAATGGTGCAAAAGACAAGGTTATGCCAAAGGCACATGGTTGTTGTTCGTCGAGGCTTCTGATCTTACTTGCAGACTTGATGCAATCTTTATTTGGAGGTGGCCAGTGGACCTTGAAATGATGTGATCAATTAATCATGAGATGACAACTAACCATTCCTCCCTTTAGAGATCCTTTTTAGAATAGTAGTTGGCTCTATAGAGATCACCTCTCGCCTCTTCCTCTTTGGATGGTTGCTGAAACTTGGTGTCGAGTGTGGGTGGCTCTTCAATTCTGTGGAAGTTACTGGTACTTTGGGCTTCCAAACCCAGATGATGATTGTCTTCTTACTTTTGCCAAAGGGTTGAGTTTATCTTCTTTTGTTCTTTGTGCTCGGTTCTTATTCTTTTTTCTCCTTGGCTTCTTTTTTGAGGCCTTTTGCATGGTGGGTAGCCTAGGCTTTTGTGCATGTAAGAGGTCTCTAGGAACCCACATGTGTAATCGCCCTCGTTGAGCTACAACTAATTTTTTTGGTACCCAAATCTATTTTGAGACCTGGTGCATGAGCTTGTCCTACTGCTTCATGCCTGGAACTACTTTCGTCTTGAAATCGCTTTGTCGTTTTGATATAGCGGTTGTCATGTACTGTTTTGCTTGCCTTTTTGGTTGACTTATGGTGGCGGAATTAGTCCTTTCACAAGAGGAGGAGTCTGCTTGTCTTAGAGCCTGTTCTTCCATGACTGAGTTGTTCTGGAACATAGAGCTTTTGACACACACAACATTTTTTTTGCTAGGATTGGTCCTTGAAGAACTGAGAGAATGTGTGACATCTGGATTTGTGGGCATGCAATTCTCTAATTCTAAAGTAATGCATTGTTCCTCTACCCAAACTTGAAGAAGTTGACTTCTTAGGTTCAAGTTGACTACATGGTCGTAAATCCAATCTTGACCCAAGACCAGTGGCTTCGTAAGGTCCTCATCATGACACACTCGCATTTTGACTTTCATTGGAACATCTTCAAGGTACATGGGAAGTTCCACCTCACCCAAACAAGGGGTTTCCACACCTCCCAAACCTATGAGATATGCTTCTACGTGCTTGATGTGCAATTGCAGGTCTTGGCAGTATGAAAGTCTAACTACACTACTTGCTGCACCTGAGTCAACCAAGGCTCTCACAGTCCTTACACTATGTCCTCGTCCTACCTCCACAGTCACAAAGGGGTGTTGATCAATTATTTGAGAAGTAGTTATGCCCAATTCTTGGCACATGTCTATATGATATTTTGGGGATTTTAGGTTGACATCTAGGCCTAATCGCCTTAAATAATTTCATCTAATACGCTCTCTCGCCTCAGGTTGTGCTTCTTCTCTGACCCTCAAGTCTTCTTCTTTCCGCTTCTTAGCAGTGTTGAGTCTCATGAGCATATCCTTTGTAAGAGGTTCTTGATATAACTTGACTCGACAACCACTTATATAGTTCGGCAAGATATCCCCTTCTAAAGTGTCCAATTGAACTGCACCACTGGTGGAGATTCTATTAATGATCATGGGTCCATATCCTCGTTTCTCCATTTTGCGGGCATGTTGCTTTAACGTATAAACTAGCATTAGATCTCCTTCTTTCAATCCTTTATCCTTTATATGGGCATCAAAGTATGCCTTGTGCCTTTTCTTTGCAGCATAAATGCCTACTGCCGCTCGTAGCCTCGTCTCACCTAAGCGTTCTAGATCAAAGATCCTCGAGGACAATTCATGTCCATTCCACTCATGCTCTTGTGCTACTTTTAAGGCTGGGATTAGGAAGTCCAATGGTAGCACATCATTCTGTCCGAAGTCCATCTGAAATGGGGTGGCATTGAGTACCATTTCGTACGCAACTCGGTATGCCCACACAACATGATGAAGTTGTTTGTCACAATTAGAGCATTTGTTATTTACCAGTTTTGTCAATACATTGCATAGGATCTTATTTGTGCTCTCGGCTTGTTTGTTAGCTTGGGGATGATAGGGGGCAGACTTCTTATTGTTGGTGCAAGGCAATCAACAATTGAAGTTTTGTTGAAGAATTGAAGTCAAGTACTGAAGAAAAGATCAAGTTATGAAGCATAAAGGAAGTGCATGTCCAGAAGATGAAGATGTGTACACATATGTACATTAATTTAGAGATAGTTCATATATATCTTTTGTATGGTCATAAGCTTGTACATATATGGCTATATATATAAGTAAAAAGTCGGGGAAAACATGAGAGAGCATGTGAATAGAGGAATTAAAAGTTGTATGAGTCATTAGACATTTTAGAAGTGAGTAGGATCTCTCTTATCACTCAGATGTAAAATTTTCCAGGAATGAAGAAATGTTGCGCCCGATCTTTCTGAGTATTCTCCTTCTGTGCTTGATCATTTCAAGAGTCCTTTTGTAGATGTCTAATTCCATATTAATGAGTCTATGGTTAAAGTTTGGGAGCCTAATTGTAAACAAGCTGTGAGAATTATGAGTAGGAACATTCATATGTGAGAAAGTGTCAAGTATCTTTTGAAACAGGCGGAATCCCGATGGTCAAAGAAATGGTCAGCTCTCAGTGCACAATGTAAAGTTTTGCACAAATGAGTAGTGAAAATATAAGTTGGAAGGTAAGCCATCTATGTCTAAAAGCATTTGATTAAATGGGTTCTAGATTGAGAGAACCAAGCCTTAGAAGTTACAGGTGTCTGAATCGATTACTCAGAAGAATAGTTTTAGACATAGGTGATTTGTTATGATCATTTCTCAAGATTTACTGAGTCTTTTGGAATGATTTAACTTGGAGGAGGTGCACAAACTATAGGCAATACCTTGTGCAAAGTTTTATAAAAAACTTTACACATTTGATAAGTCAATGAGTGAATTATGGGCAGCAGACTTTCTGTGTAATCACTTTCTTCACATATTGTTCAAGATTTTGGAAATTGAGTATTGATCCTCCAAATTGGTGAAGGTTTTGAGTTACTTTCGTTATAGAGGTGCTCTAACTTCAAGAGTAGCTTGTTCTTTTGAAGATTAACACTCTCCATCACTTATGTATCACCATGAATTCTCGAAGTAGATTTTCAATGACTTCGTTCAAGACGTGCGTACCTCTATCACTGACTAACTCTATTGGTAACCCGTATCTAGTGAACACGTTCTCAAATAAGAACTTAGCCATCCTTTGAGCATCATTCTTTGTTGTGGCTTTTACTTCCACTCACTTGGTAAGGTAATCAGTGGCTACAATAATGTATTCCACATGGGAGTTCCTAGCTGGGGGATTAATGGGACCTACGAAGTCTATACCCCACTTTGAAAATGCACGTCCTCCCATCATTGGCCTCAAAGACATCTCATCCTTTCTGAGTGGATATTGGGCATGTTGGTATGTGTTGCATTTCTTCACATAGGTATGTGCATCCATATGAAGAGTGGGCCACCAAAGTCCTGAGAATAGAATAGTCTTAATCACTCAGGCAGGACCAAAATGTCCGATACAACACTGTTATAGGCAGTTTCCAAGATTTTTAGATAATCTGATTCATGCATGCACAATCTTAGGTAGCCATATTTTCCTCTCCTTTAAAGGTTTTCTCCTACTAAGGCATAGACTTTAGCCTCTTGCTCCATGCTTCGTTTCCTTGCTAGACTAGCCTCCTTGGGTAATGTTCCCGATCTCATGAATTCTACCAATGGAGCACTCAAGTCTGGAATTAATGACATGTGATAAAGGGTGGCATGCTCCACTGGGGGTCTCTCTTTGCACATTGAACAATTCTTAATCCACTCATGAATGTCTTTGTCCATACTAGGCCAATACACTCCTAAACGTTTCAGATTCTACAATGTTCGTTGTTTAGAGTAGTGATTTCCTAGCAATCCCTCATGGGCTTGTTGCAACCAACTAGTATGTTCATCGTCCTCGACACAACAAGCTAGTATGCCCTCAGTATCTTGCTTGTACATACTTCCTGCCAATATTTGATATTGTTGTGATCGTACAATTTCTTCATTGTTTGTTTTTTACGTTCTTATTTGTAGGTCCGAAGGTTAGGACAGGTACCAACTTATTTTCCCATTTAGGAACACCTTCTAAATTGAACAAATAAGCGTCAGGTAGTTCATCAGACACTCCTTGTGGTAGCTCTCCTGAAGTGATGTGAGAAAGATGGTCCGCCCTAAGGTGGGTCCTACCTTTCTTGACAACAACTCATGTTCATCTCTTTAATGCCTATGAGCTCTATGTCTCTCCCTTTCAGGTTTTTCACCTTCATGTCATGATCTGTCTCTGCCCACTGTATGTGCAAAGCTCACCTCGGGTCTCTCTCTGGTTCTTTCCCTTTGTTTTTCATGAGCCTTGGATGATCCTACTCCTTGGAGACCATGGGAAACACTGGATCTTGGCAGAGGGAAAATTAATTTACCCTGCCAAGTGTATGCATGCCTATCCTGCTCTATTACCAAGAACATTTTCTCAGACGTGTTATCCAGATAGACAACTTTGCCTGGCATCTCCGGGTCCTTGAACTCATAGATGGTGACCATTGGGCTAGGTTTGTCTGGCTTGAATCTCCAAAAGGCTTCCTCTGTTTCCCTATTCAAGAATAGTTCTATGCCTTTGTTGTCTTGAGGGATCCAATCTCGAGTGACTACCCTAGTCAAGACTAACTTACCTCTAGGAGTCTTGGGTTCTCGTCCTAGGTCCCCTTGCTCTAGGTCTCCTATCTCATTCTCGGGAATGATATTTCCCAACTCATCTATCCTATCTGGTAGGTTGGTAACCACATACTCTTCGAACTTGACCACTGGGTGTTCAAGTCCAAAGGGTTGGTCATGATTTTTTAGTTGGACCAGTGATCGCCTCAGACCATCCTCATAGATGCGAGCACCTAATTGGTTGGTCCTGATATACTCCAATTGGGTCTTATAAGGGCCTTCTGGTGTCTGTAAATAAGCAGTACCTGAGGTATGTGTGGGTCTCTCCATGCTAAACACGATTTCTTAATCACTTGTGTCGGAACTTAATGTGTAGGGATAATCACTAAGCTGTTGAGCCCAAGACTTAGCTGTATGGTTGACTCTAGCCTCAGATGATCGAATGCTTTGTCTATCCTTGCCTAAGTGTCTGCCAGATCTCAGGTTCATAAGCCTTGTCTTCTGGTTCCAAGGTTCTCTTGTATTGCTCAAAATCCTTTGGAACTCCTTGGTTTCCTAGTCCACCTGAGGGTCAACTTCAAAATACTATATCTTATAATCCATATATTAATTTTACAACAAACTCAAAATCACAACAAACGGATTTCATATGATAAAGTTATTCTAGTTTAGGGTTCTGGAGGTTAAAACAGGGAAACAGGATCTCTCTGGGGGCTCTGAACAGGCGATACGATACCTCTTTCTCCACGATACCACTACAAACGATACCACCTCTAGCGATACAATACCACCAAGGCGATACCAACTTCCACGATACGATACTGTTGTCCGCACGATACGATACCACAATGTTCATGATACAATACTTGATAGTCTCACGATACGATACCAGTAGTTAGGACGATACGATACCATTCTGTGAACGATACGATACCACTTGATCTCGCGATACGATACCACTGATCCTCACGATACGATACCGAAAATCACACGATACGATACCGAAGTAACTCACGATACGATACTGATTCTTTGAGCGATACAATACTAAAGAACCAAAGGATACAATACTGAGTTGGCGATACGATACCAACTTGGCCGACGATACGATACCGCTTAGTAGATGATACGATACCACTCGAACCGTGATACGATACTGCTTGTGCTACGCGATACGATACCACAAGGTGCACAATACGATACCAGAATAAGAGAGGATACGATACCGTGATCGACACGATACGATACCAGTTGGACTACGATACGATAACACCGGGCCGATTGCGATCACGATACCAAAACTTGACGATATGATACCAGAATGGTAGTATAGCTCAAGTGGGTATGCACGACACGATACCTCGACAAGTATCGCGATACATGGGAGTTCTGGTATCGCGATACATGGGAGTTCTGGTATCGCGATACTAAAACTCAACCGGACATGATACTTGGAGATTTTCACACCCAAATTCAAAATTTTTTGCAAATATGAGTACCTTGTGTCCTCTTTGTCACTCCTATGTGCTTGCAGATGCAAAGTCACCCTCCAAACTCATGATACCACCGCCGCAATACCAAACGTAGGTCTTGTCACTCCGCGATACTGCCACTCAGATTTTGGATGTTTTAGTGGCACAAATCTTTGTATTTCAACCACGCCTAAGTTTGAACCCTCTCCAAACTCCTCGCACAACCAAGAATGGAGAAGAAGAGGCGAAAATAGAGAATGTGCAGTCATAAAAGCAAAAAAGTCAGAGAAGGTGAAGATGGGAGGAGATGGTGGTGATGATGATGAAAATAGAGAATGTGCAGTCATAAAAGCAAAAAAATCAGAGAAGGTGAAGATGGGAGGAGATGGTGGTGATGGCACAAGTGCGTGAGTGAAAGCACACAGGCATGCGCACACATACACACACATGCACACAAGGTAAGAGCAAAGAGTGGAACAATGGAAGGACTTCGATTGCAAAAGCTTTCTCTTACAAAGCTGAAATCTACAATGAGCTAACCTCAAAAATGTGCTCTCCAACCCCTTTTATAGTTTTTTGAGTGATTTTGGCCCTCTCCAGACCTAGTGTTTGACCTAGTTAAAAAATAGGTTCTAGGGCTTATTTGGGGGCTCAAATGGAGTCTAAAAATTATGAAAATTGATAGGATGATAGTTCTAATACTCCTCAAGCTCGAGGACTCCTCGGCTTGAACAAAATAGAGTTAGAAAAATGGAAAATGGTATTTACAATGGTTTTTAGCGATAAAAATCACCATTTTTGTAGGGACTTCTTCTGAAAATTTGACATGTGCTTCTTGGAGCTCCCTACATGCTCCTTCTTCTTGTGTGTCCACTGCCTTGATGTGCTTCTATGCTTGTGCTTGACCTTGACTATCAACAATAACTTTATAAGGGATTGCCCTAAGAACCCCTCTAATAACCCCATGAAAGTAACCACCATCAATGTGATAGGAATTGTGCAACATACCGAAGGTTCCATACCCTAGTACACACCCATCCAGGCAGTAACTAGAGCCCAAAAACAAAGACCTATGCAACCTAAGGTTCCTGGAAGAATAGCTGAAGCCAGTGATGTAGGAGAATCAAGAGGAAAGAAGATAGGAACCTAGAAAGAGTCGAGAGAATGACATAAGAGAAAATGGGGCAGAAAAATTAACGGGTTAGAGGAAAGCCTGTGTTTTAAATTATGGAATGTGTTGAACAAGGCATTGTTGGAGTGTTATTTTAATGTATTAATGTATTTTGGTGTTTTTGATATAGCATCAGAAGGTTCATGAGGGCATGAAAGGTGTGAAAGGGTGGACATCAATAGGGTGGACATCAATAGGGCAGACATCAATAATCCGACTTATAATTTAGTTTGTAAATAAACCCATGTAGAAGGTTTTATTGTTAGAAACAATTAGAAAAGTAGTGGTTAGAATAAGGGTCATTGTAGACTGCAATTTTTTATATTGAAAGCAAAGGCTTTCTACAAAAGTTACCAACTTTTACTTTCACACATGCCTTTTGAAGCCGCTCTCATGTAACCACTATTTCAACATAATAAAAAATTCCTATAAATACATGCACTCTGTGGACTGTCGAAAGAAAGTGCATGGGGGTAGATTGCACCCAATATTGCATTCTATCTCATCTCCGGGCGTCTCTATTTTTCAGTGTGTTGTTTGCATTGGTAACCTCTGTGTGCGTGTGAGCAAAATCTTCATTATAGTGGTATCAGAGCCTTGCATGCGTCACTACAGAGGGATGTGTTTTTGTTTGTTTTGGTGATTGATCTCTGTTTTGCTATTTTCTGTTCGTGATCCGATTCCAATTCTGATTCTGGTTTCGGTTCCGATTCTCGTCCTCATTTCCGTTTCCATTTTTGTTTCCATTTCCATTTTTGTTTCCAATTCCGATTCTGAATTCGATTCCGGTTCCTGTTTTTGTTTCAATTTTAGTTTCTGGTTTCTGTTCCAGTTCCAAAACCAAAACCTACATTTACACCTATGTTTACTCCTTTGGCTTATGTTTACACCTATGTTTACACCGATGTTTACTCCTTTAGCTAAGGCATAGAACGTAGGAATACCTAAGACATTACTTTGGCATCTTTGGCACCTAGGCTCCCTTGGTGACCATTGGTAGCCGTTGGCTACGCGCAAACCAATTTTAATTTATGAGTGGTAATAAGGAGCTTTATATTCACCAAGGTGGGAGGACTTGAACCCAGAACCTCGCTCACACAAGGGAAGTGTTTTACCACTACACTATCTCTTTGTGTTGTCGCTCTAGTTCTCTTTTCTTATATTTAACACAACTTTCATCTCTCTCTTACTTTTTCAATTCCCAAGAACAAGCCTTCCTTTTACATTTTAACTCAAACAATCTCAAAAATTGTTTTTACATATCTAGCAAGAGGGTTTTGTTCTCTACATCCTCATGGACCCTACGAACACCATGTAGGATTTCAGTGAGTCACCTCTACCCGAGGTAACACTCGAGCAACAACTTGAGCTCCTATGGCATGAACTTTGAGGCGCTTAGAATGAGATCCGACAACATTATGAAGTACTCCAAAAGATGCAAATTGATGAAGATAACCTTATGAGGGTGGTCAAAGCTATTGTCTCTAACCAATCGGATGGCACACATTCCAAGATTGTTGTTAAGAATTACCAGTTTTTATAGTTTGATGGCCGTACGGATGGCCCTTTAGTCCTTTCATGGTTGTCACAGTTTGATGATTTTTATACAGATGAAACATATGCTGAAAGTGAAAAAGTCAAATTTGCCACTAACTATTTAGTAGGAAAAGCTCAACTCTAGTGGAATGTCCTACGGCACAGTACAAAGCATCCAACAAAGTGGAAGGTTTTCCAAGATAAATCAAGAGTAATGTGCATGCCAAGAATATGTTTGGCACCCCTCAAATCCTTCATATCAAATGTCTCACTTAGCTTCTTTTTTAGAATTGACAAGTCATAAGAGGACTTTCCAACAATCAACATATCATCGAAATAAAGTATCAAGCACATCAAGCTGCCATTTGAGCATCTTTTTTTGTAGAGTCAATGATCCTCATTGCTTCTACAATAGCCTTGAGATTTTATAAAAGCATCAAATGTTTGGTACCATTTTCTAGGGGGCTGTTTAAGTTCATATAAGCTCTTCTTCAACTTACAAACTAGAGTTTTTTTTACCAAGAACTACATAACCCTCTAGTTGTTCCATATAGATCTCATCTATAAGATCTCCATGCAAGAAAGAAGTTTTTGCATCCATTTGGGCTAGGTCTAAGTCCTCCATTGCAACGAATCTAAGCAACATTCACAAAATAGTCATCTTGACCACTAGAGAGAAGATGTCCTCAAAATCAATACCATGTTGTTGCTTAAAACCCTTCGTAACAAGTCATGCTTTATACGTTGGAGAAGCACTATTTGATGAGAATTTTAGTTTATATACCCATTTACATGGTAAAGCTTTCTTGCCCTTTGGAAAAAGCACTAAATCCCAAGTACCATTCTTGTGAATAGAATCCAACTCACTCTTCATGGCAGGCTCCCACTTGACATGATCCTCTATCTATGTAGCCTCTTTGTAGAGGGAAGGCTCACCAACATTTGTTAGCATAAAAAAATCCAAAATTGGAACATATCTATTAGGCGGATGTGAGATACGTAGAGAGCATCTCAATGCTTCCTTAACTAGAACATTTGCAGACTGATATGATCTAAACACTTCCCTATGTGTAGAATTTTTATGCATGCTAAATGGAGGAATAGTATCCTCAAACACCACTCTTCTCACTTCAACCTCCTTAATGGGTTTTTCATGCATCTTAAACTCATTGAAAATGACATTACTACTTTTGATTACTAATCTTGTTTTATGATCCCATAAATGATATCCAAATTGGCCTTCTTGTCCATATCCAAGAAAAATGCATTTCTTTGACTCATGATCCAAACATTGTCTAAGGCTCTTGGGTATATGAATATATGCTTCTATGTACCTAAGTCACGAGGCCTTAGGAACTTGTGTCAAAGAGACTAAATCTCGTTTGCCACACAAGTGCGTATAGTGGTGGATTGACACACACTTAATTATCAATCCAAAGAACAGCATGAACCAAGTGTATGAGGATGTGTGCACACATGATGGGAAGTGAAGTGGTTCAACTAAAATGCATGAGAAAAGACTAAACTACCTCTCCAACTCACTCAATCTCTAGAAGTGTATGTCGGGATACCACTTACAACAACAAATACAAATTCAAATGTTTCTCCCAGCTTCGAACTCCGAATATGGGCAATACTAGATATGTTTTGAAGCTCTCGATGAGGCGCATCTATTGGTCATATTTTCACTCGAATCTGACAACCGCTCTTCAAGTTATGGCCAAAAGAGTGAATGGTAGGAAACACATTTACTCACTCCACAACTCGTTCTAGCTCACACACACACTAGAGTAGCTCAAAAGTGATGGGAAGGGGTAGACAACACTCCTACACACACATTCCAAGCTTCACACACACACACAAAAGATCATAGAGAAGATGAAAATCTGTAGGAAAGAAGCAAATTCGAAATTTCAGCTCTCCTTCTTCACAATGGTAAAAGGTCTTTACAAAGAGTCACCAAGTGACTTATATACACGTGCCCTGAAAATGGTCCTTTCACACAAGTGACTGGCACTTTATTGGCTAATCTCCAATTTCCTACTATTTTACAAGAAATATATTACAATGAGTGGGGCTTATGCATCTAGAGGACTCCTCTAGTGCATTTACATAGCTTTATGGGAATTTCCTAGAATTTTGAAGAAGAATTTTATGCCCATTAATTTGAAAATTTTTGGGGCTCCTCTTATCTCTGCAACACCCTCCCCCTCTTTGTTTATGTCGTCCCTTGACAGGATTTGCTTCTCGTTTGCAGCTTGTCTATGGCTCTTGAATACACGCACTCAATGGTCGAAGAAGCACTAAGGACTGTCAGAGAATTTGTTACTTTATCCGAAGTTAATCCTTTGCTTCTATAACCCCCTTGGTATTCCTTATATCACACATCTGGGTTGTTGTATTAAGTCGGGCTGCCACACGCGCCATCAATGGCTAAGAATGTGATATTCTTACTCACCCGCTTCAACTTCTTAGCCTCTCCCCTTTCTAACTTTTGGTCTTTTGATATGTCTTTGTCTTCACACATCTGACCCTATTGTATTGCTTGGAGCATGTTAGTTTCTTCCATCGCACACCTTACTTTGATGACCTTTATTCTCTTTTAAGTCAGCATTACATTTCAAAGTCCCTGTTCTTGAATCTTCTTTGTCATCCTCTGGGACCTGACTCATTTCTTTCCGCTGCATGCATCCATTAGGCGAGGAGGCAGAATTAGTTATCTTATCCAATGAAGAGTCCGTGTGTTATCTCTCTTCCCTGCTTGTTTCGCTTCACCGCCTACTCCTGGTGGATGAGGAAGTTGTGTGCAACCTCCCATGAAATGTCCTAGTTGTTATCTTTCTTTATTTCCAATCCTCAGGACCTAGTTCTTTGGTGTTGTCGCCTAATGCGTGCCCCTGTGGGGCTTTGGGCAGAGAGTTGTTCTTTTTCTTTATAAGCTTTGTTCTTCACTGAGCTGTTTTATTATTTGATCTTCTTCTTCTTCTCTTGTTGCTCGATTCCCCTTCCACACGTTCCTACTTCGCAACTCTATCATCTTCGATAGGCTTTTTGTGGCGACGTGAGTATGTTTGGATGACTTTCTGCTCTCGCTGATTAAGCAAATTGGCTTAACATAGCATTAATTCCTTCCATTGGGTCGACTTCACCCCATTATCTGGTGCTTGTCTATGATCTGGAAAGAAACTTAATTCATAGGCCACCAGTCTTGCATTAAGGTTCGAAGATATTTTTACAAAAAATTTTGAATCCATTTCAAAAACCCTATGAAAAATGCCTCTTCAAATGTCTACATGTAAGTACTTGGCAAAAACATTAGTCTCAAGTATATGGCCATGAGCGTTAATCGGCTAGGTATAGTTGATAGATAAAATATGAGGGCATCTGATCCCTGATTAATGCCGATGAAGTTCAAAAATGTGTATTGTTCAAAAATGTGTATTGTTCAAAATCTTGTTAGTCATGTTGATAGCTAAATCTGGTACAATTGCATATCTAGCAATCCAAAATTCTATGGTTTTAACCATGTATTCTTCGATCGGTAGGTAATTATGAGGTGGACTTGGCAGTAATGGATAGTTGAACCACCGATTATTTATGCTTCCCTGGTGTTGTCCTTCCCAAAATTGCATCCAGGAGCGTCTTCTGGGTACCCGACAAAAAGATGGATTTATTTGAAGTATATAAGGTGCTGATTCCCATTGTACCCGTGGAGTAGGACTCTTCTCCAAAAACTTTGTCCTCCATATAGGATCAGCTTTGTCAAATTCCTCTTGTGTGTAGGTAATTGTTTGCATGCTAAACTGGAAGTTTCTATCTGGCTCTTTATTTGTTGTGGTCTTTATGTACTGTCGGGTTTGCTCTTTGAGTAATCCATATGGTACATTGAAAGGTTTCATTACCTGTTCTAGATTTTTGTTGTCAATCTTGGCTTCTCTCATGACTTTGATTACTTGATCTTCAAAATCTTCAGTAAGTTGGGACACTAGTAGTGCCCGCTCATGTCGGCTTAATTCTACAATATGCCGAGTATGTCTCTCAGTGTTGGTCTCCATATCCTCCCTTATCTTTGAATGATGTAGAGGGGGAGAAAGAGGACGTAGCTCAATCTCCTCAGTAGCCGTTGTGGAGTGTGGAACCACTCGTGTCCCCTCAGTTACCTTCTGAGCTAATTGATCTTGCAATTGAATTATTAATTCATCCTTTTCATTAATTTCTTTTGTGGTTTTTTTAATTGTTGCCTTCTTTTTAAGGAGCTCTTCTCTTATGGCAGTGAGTTGATTTGCGTCTTCCTTGCATTGTACTATATATTGATTCTCTGCCATTTTCCATTTCCTTCTTAGTTCTGTGGTGTCATCCATATACCTTTTCTCCCATTCTGCTATGATAGCTTGCTCTCTCTTCAGCTGATCTTCATATTCTGATATCCTTTCCTCCAATGCTCGTGTATCTTTCTCTGTCGCTTCAGGAGCTTCTATTGGTTGATTGCATAGAAGGGTTGTCATCAGCTCTTTGTTCCTGTTTTGTAGGTTATCTGCTTCATCCATGTATACCTTGATTTGTGATTCAAGGATCTTGCTTCTAGAATTCAATCGTGTTTTGTCTGCTTGGCTTGCCTCATATTTGCTTTGTAGTTCCTTCGATTGTTCTTTTAGCTTTTGATTTTCTGTTTCTAGTGTATTGCATTGATGCTTGGCCTCTTGGAATTCTCCCTCTTTCTATTCTATTACCTTGTGTGCTTGAATTAATTGGGCAGATAGATTCTCACCTATTTCTTGAAATTGCTTCTTTTCCCGCATTGCTTTGTCGTAGTCAGCATCAGCCTCAAGCACTAGTTGTTGAGTATCCACTGTAGTTTGTATCATTTGTTATACTACATGCTTGAGCTGAGCGACATCCACGTTTAACCAAGTCTTTGAAATGCTCCGGTGCATACGTTGTCGTAGAGATCTCAACCCCATGAACTTCACTAAAGATGGCCACCTTGGAGAAAATGGACTTGCTACCAAAACAAGTTTTTATGGAGTTATGTACAATAAACTCGCCATATTAGCACAGATGGGTGAAGTTCTACACTAAATCCTTTGGAAAGGTAATTCTGTGAACATAATAAAATGATGAAGTTTTGCATGGCTGCCACTTGGAGGTATTCTAGAGTCCGTGGATTAGAAGAGGATTCGACAGAGGGGAGGCTTAAGTGATCTACTCCGGATCAGAGAGTCACGAGGGGGGGCCTCCTTTCTATGTGGGGGAAAAATCGACTACACAAGAAACAACTTGGTTCGTGTGCGGGGGCAGAGTTCTAAAGGCTCTTGATGGGGAAAGCCGTCGACTATGCAGAGCGGTGATAGTTTGTTCTGCAGCGGTGTTTTCTGTGACACAACACAAAGGCATATTTCTTGAGATCGATGTTCTTCTGAGGGAGCTTCCATCGAGGCCAGCTTACGAGTTATTTTCTGGTAATCCTAAGAGCAAGGAAACTTTACAATGCAAGAACTCCCTTGAAGGACTTTAGCTTCAACCGATTCAGTTTACGAGGACCGCGCGTTGGGATGAAAAATAGTATGCACATATGATGTGCACATGGATGAACAACCCTTCGATCTTCTTAACTAACTATGTCCCTGCGCCTGTATCTGTGTGAATAGTGGGTAGAAAAAGGTTTCAGAGGAGAAAGTTCATGGATGGGTGTGGAAGTTGTACCAGATGCGCTGGCCTAATGTGCAATATATAAGCTTGTTCATAATGAGGATAAGCTTTCGGACATTGGGAAATGAGGCCGTGTAAAGAGATCGCCATGATGCTGCTGAGAAACTTCATGATGATGGATAGCACGACCTTAATGAGTCGCTTGATGGTTGGAGAAGCTTCAATCATTATCTGTAGCACATATTTTCTGAGGAAGCCGATATGCATGCGAGCTTCTTGCAAATCATGGATGGAAAAAGCATGAACTCTCTAATAAAATCAAGAACAATTTTTGTATTGCTATATCCATCAATAGAAGTGTCATCTATGCTCGATATGTTGAAAATCAAGGACTTCAACAAAGATTGTTTCTGATGACCAAGCGATGCTTATCAGTTTTTGTCATTCCCCATAGAGCGCAATTATGATCTCTTTTCTTTGCGACTGCGTTAATTGGAATCAAAAACATTTTAAAGAATTTCTTTTAAGCTTTCTGATCGGCATGATCTGCTGCTCAAAGATTCTTCCAATGATTCTCTATGCAAGCTCCGAGGATTTCAAGCATCTCTCTTGAGCAGCAAAAAGGGCAAAGCGTTGGGTTAGGCAGCACTAATTTCACCAGCAACTGCTTCGTTGTGTTTGAGCCAATGCTTGCTGGAAGATTAATGAAGTTGTGAAGAATTGAATGGTATGAGTTACTTTGAATTTTCATTAAATGTCAATCTTTTGCTGTTCACGCTAAGGTAACATATTATGCATGCAAATACTAAGTTCTTGCGAAGAGACTATGAGTTCATAGTTTAACTCTGAGATCTTGATTTAATAATCATGAGTGATCAGGAGGAGAAATCTTAGTTTGAATCTGAACATTGTAAAGGACATTGATGATTAGCGCTGTAAAAGTTTTGGGTTGGAATCTGTGCATCCATATTGCATAGGAAGTTTGCCCATTCTCATCTGAAACATTTTCAAAAACTTGAATAATCTAGTCCTTGCACTATCCTGTTCAAAATATACCGCACTTTAACCTATTGTGAGATCTTGCTCTCGGGTAAGTTTGAGGTGATCACTGTGCACGAATCATGAGAGGCGATTATGGTGTTAGATGCTTGATTTTTTTACGTAAAGAAGCTTTCGAATTGCATTCGGTGTATAGTGAACCATCCGATACGATTAGATTTGACACATCGTGACTTACTAGGGAGAATCAATTGTTAAGCAAACTTTACTGTCAATTGCCACTTTAAGCCCTTAGTTGCATCTGTGCAAAATAAATGTTTCTTTCCTTGATTAAAATAGTGCTATTCTGATTACTTCCAACATCAAGAATTTTTTTCTGCATGTTCGCTTTAAGCATACAGAGAGAGTAAACGGTCTTATGGCTTAGTGAAGATATCTGAAATCATGGAATTTACTGCACAAGTCGAATTGGAGTTTTGAAAGAACTTTATGGTTTGATTAATAAAGTCTGTAATTCGTTACTTTAAAAAGAAGAATACTTCGGAATGCTTTATTATTCTCTTGAAATTTTCTAGATGCATGGAATAGAGTTACTGCTAGTCTTTTGAAGCCTACCGCTGATTGGCTAAATGATCTGACTTGTATCACCTTTGTGATTATTCGTGTGTTGAGACATACCTCAGAGTCCAATGTAAAAAGATTTTCTTTTTTATCATCCTCGCATGAAATTTTAGTATATTGAAGATAAATGGATTCGCTCATTGGAACGAGACCTTGTTGATCATTGAATGTTGTTTGCTTATATATAATATGTATGCAAGTGACTACAAAAGATGTTAGAATAACAAAAAGTAAACGAATCATTCCAAGGGGGTCAAACTCGATTCATGAAGTCTTATTGAGAAAGCCATTTGGACATTTCGTATGGATCAAGATTAAAAGTTTACTGTCAAAACATCTTTGTTGAAGAATGGCAATGCGATTGAGATATGTTGTGTATACAGATTGCAAATGTTTTTTTTCTTTTCATTGATTTCAGTACCCTTATATAAATCATTGGAGCGTCTGTTCTACTAGAGCTTTAAGTACAAACGAGAGCATTTGCACAAATCAAATTAGTATACTTTTGCTCTCCTTTCACCCTCGTTTATACGAAACTCCACGACATACCTGTCGAAACCAATGTAAAAGGAGGAGGGAAGGGATCAGTGATTTATATAGCCGAGGACCTAAGACCTAGCAAAACCAAAAACGGAAGATCTCCTAGCTACTGACATCTTTCAAGCTGAGTTAGTTTCTTGGCACCCTGTGTGCACCCCTAAGCACGCAAGAACCCGACCACATGAGTGAACCCGACGTGAAATGCATAGGGGGATGGAGTGTACTTTGAGTGTACTTTGAGCTTACTTTGAGATTGAGCTTCAGATGACTTGAGTTGACCATTAGAGTGAGAGACTTGAGGATAAGAGTTTGAGTGCTTGAGTGTCAAGCTTGACTAGGACTTTGATTTTGATCGAGATTTGACCATGATGGAGGCCTTAGGCTTAGATCCGAGAACCTTGAGCACTTTACTTTAAGTATCGATTGAATCCCAAAGGATTGCCACAAATAGTGATGGAGTAATGAGAGCCCTAGAGGCAATCTCGAAAGAGTGTGGATTCTTCAATGGCCGTGACTGTTGTCAGGATCTTACTCACGCGCATACAGATATGACGGATACAGAAAAACACACAGACAATAGACGCAACAAGAGACGAGACAGAACGCAGTATTGGGTGCAATCTCCCACCATGCACTCTGTTTCGACAGTCCACAGAGTACATGTATTTATAGGAATTTTGATTACGTCAAAAAGAGTGGTTACAAGAGGGCAGCTTCGAAAAGCAGGCGTGAAACTAAAAGTTGATAACTTTTACAGAAAGCCATTGCTTTCAATAACAGAAACTGCGGTCTACCACGACCCTTATTCTAACCATTACTTTTATAACAATAGAACCTTCTACGCGGGTTTATTTACAAAATAAACAATAATTATTCGGATTATTGGTGTCTGCCCTTTCACGCCTTGCACGCTCCTCACGAACCTTCAGCTGATATATCAGAAACATCAAAAACATATTAATACATTAATAATATAACACTTTAACAATGCATTGTTCAATAATATACAACATGCCTCTCAGTTGACAAGCAACTGACCTCAGTTGATAAAATAAGTTAATACTCTAACAATAACAATGCAGTGTTCAACATATTCCATGTTACTGTTACAATTCAACAATGCATTGGCTAACATATTCTATGTTACAATCCATCAATGCATTGGCTATTCCATATTTCAATCCAACAATGCATTGGCTAACATATTTCATGTTACAATCCAACAATGCATTGGCAAACATCTTCCATAATACATTAATAATTTAACACACTCCAACAATTACTTGTTCAACATATTCCATAATTCATAACATGCCCCTCAGTTGAAAAGACAACTGACCTCAGTTGAAAAATAATAAACATGGATAGCCAGTCACATGTTTCATCACTGAACGAAAAAAAAAAAAGGCATGTGCCATGTAAAAATACATGCATGGAAATGTTCATGGAGGTGTTAAGTTATTAAGAGTATCTGTAAGATGCTGACATAGTCTTTCTAATGAATTTGGGCAAGCAAAACTTGAATATGCTCCTATAAACTAAATTCAATATGTAAATGCATCACAATTATCAAACATGTAGGGTAAAATTTAAAGGTAGAAATGAATCCCGAAACTCTTCTGGAAAATCCTTCCAGGTGCGTGGACAATCTGCACGACGAGAAAGACCATTCCACCATAACTGCGCTCGTCCTACCAAATAATTGGTGGCAAACTCAATTTTCTTATTTTCTGAATATAACCCATCGGAAAAGAAATCATTGAATAGGGATAGCCATGATAAGACAAAGCGGCCATCTTTTCGTCCGTCGAATTGAAGCATAGCATAACGTCCGTGTATGGCTTGTTGAAGTGCTTGAAGTTCTTGGTTCATAATCTCTAACTCTTGTTGGAATGAAATTCCAGGTAAAGGTGAATTACTGTAATCTGCCATGGTGCTCTTGGACCCTTGCTCTCAACCTTGGTGTATTGAACCTTCTTGGTGTCTCGATCCCGTGTTCTCAGCCTTGCTTGGTATCTTGAACACTCAATCAAATGCCTCCCAGGGATTTTGAAGGAATTCATACTTCCAAGCTAGCTCATTGGAAAGTTCGTTCCGAGAGCTTTCCAACGGTATATTACACGCCTCAATCCGACCTACGGAGTGAAAGTTACACTTGATTCTTTGTTGGGTCCTTCCTTGAAATCGCCGCGAGCGCCTTGCACAAGTACCAAAGAAAGAGAACTAGAATAACAACTCCAAGAGATGGTGGAGTGGTCAAAGTACTTCCCTTGAAAGTAGGAGGTTGTGGGTTCACATCCTCCTACCTTAGGGACTCTAAACCTCTCTATTACCACTCAAAAATTAAAATTGCCTCGCGCGTAGCCAACGGTCGCCAAGGGAGCCCTGGGTGCCAATGTTGCCAATGTATTGCCTAAGTTATTGCCTAAGTTCTTTGCCTTAGTCGACGCCGAAGGAGTAAACGTAGGTATAAACGTAGGTGTAAATGTAGGTTCTGGAACTGGAACAGAAACAGCAACAGGAACCGGAACCGGAACTGGAACAGGAACAGGAACAGGAACAGGAACAGAAACCGAATCCGAATACGAAAACGAATATGAAAACGAATACGAGATGGAGATGGAGATGGAGATGGAATTCAGAATCGCGAACAGAGAACAAAACTGTATTGACGCGTGCAGAGCTCTGATACCACTGTTGTCAGGATCTTACTCACGCGCATACAGATATGACGGATACAGAAAAACACACAGACAATAGACGCAACAAGAGACGAGATAGAACGCAGTATTGGGTGCAATCTCCCCCCATGCACTCTGTTTCGACAGTCCACAAAGTACATGTATTTATAGGAATTTTGATTACGTCGAAAAGAGTGGTTACAAGAGGGCGGCTTCGAAAAGCAGGCGTGAAACTAAAAGTTGATAACTTTTACAGAAAGCCATTGCTTTCAATAACAGAAACTGCGGTCTACCACGACCCTTATTCTAACCATTACTTTTAACAATAGAACCTTCTACGCGGGTTTATTTACAAAATAAATAATAATTATTCGGATTATTGGTGTCCGCCCTTTCACGCCTTGCACGCTCCTCACGAACCTTCAACTGCTATATCAGAAACATCAAAAACATATTAATACATTAATAATATAACACTTTAACAATGCATTGTTCAATAATATACAACAGTGACGTAACCAAGTTCTTGCAAATCTATGATACCAAAATGGACTTTTATGGAGTATCAGCTTCTATGAAGCTTAGTGAATTTGCAAGGATGGTAATGCACGATGTCAAACCTAGCATTTATGCTCTTCAAGAGCGATCCCACACATGGAGTGAATTTAAAAATTTGCTTAGAGAAGAGTATTACCTAGAGGACTTGGCCATGCCCACACGACATGAATTTAGAAAGTGGGTGGCTATTCCAAGTAAAGGCCTTGAGGTCACAGAGCTACTTCAAGAATTTGAAGAGCGATTTGGCCTATTGAGTGATAAGGATCAAGATGCTTTGGAACATGAGAAGGTAGAGCTCTTCATTAAAAGCGTGGACCTTGAAATGGCCTTAGAGCTAGGTGACATGTTAGAAGACTTGAGTGAGCCTTTAGGATTGACTAAAGAATGGAGTAGAGAGCAAAAGGCTGTAGCAATGCTCTTGAGACGCAAGAGATGGAGGTCACATGTAGTGCAAGATAGAGTCGAGTATACTCAAGATTTGCAAATGCCTACTACAAGACCTCTAGTTTGTATGAATGGGATTGTGAAGGATGAAAATGAAAATGGAGTCAATTCAATGTCTTTCAATAAAACATATAAATCCAAAGAGGATCCAAAATATGAAATAATTGAGGATGAGGAGATGAAAGAGGAGCTGTGTGAGGATAAGATAGGTGAAGGTGAGACTAGTGAAGATGGTAAGAAATTAGATAGCATATTTGATGATGAAGTTTTGGTGTGCATGCATCAAATTATTAGAGATGATGAGAAAGAGCAAAAGGATGTCTGGGAAGAAAATTCAAGAGATTCACATGATGAGTCAAACTTGAGTGATGTTGAGAGTCTTAATGACTTGTGTTTTGAAGAAGTTAGTGAAGTAGGTGTCAAGGCTTTCCACAAAGAGGAATATGGGGCACTGGTCACTGACTCTTCGAGTAAAGGATATTCTCACTAGTACTCCTCTGGAAGTAGGAGTGGTTGAGAGAGATGAGGTTGATCTAGAGAAGAATAAAAATCTTGATGAATTTTCTATCGAGCATAATCTTTTGCATGATCCTAGTGACACTGAAGATCAGAGTTTTCTTGATTATGAAGATATGGATTTCCTTTGTGTTGAAGGAGAACTAGTTTGGGATCATGACAAAGATAGTGATGTAGAGTTCCTGGACAGATTGGAAGAAGAAGAAGATCTCATAATCTCTGGAACTCTAGAAGAAGGAAACGGTCTCACTAAAGGTTGCAAAGATGAATATGGATCAATGTCTAAGCATGGTGAACACTTCCATTTGAAGTGGGATCCACATGAATCAATTCAAGAAACACATTCTAACAAAGATATGAATATAAAAGAAGATGGTAAGAAGGATGAAAGTCCTTCAAATGATTTCAAACATAAAATAGAAGAAAATGTGTGTTTGCAAGAAACATGCGATAATGAAACAAATATGTTCAATTTAAGAACTTCATATGCACATCTTTTTGATTCCCAATATGATGAACTTAGAAGAACCATGAATAAAGAAGTCTATGTCCAAGCAATCGAAGCTTGGATTTCTAAATTTTCCAAGAAATATATATTCCAGACAAGCCGCCAAGAGATAGACAAGCAAATAAGGTTGCTTGTGTACAAATCTACCATATTTATGAATATGACTCTGATGGATGTGATTCAAAGATGGTTATTGTTTAAACATAGTTTTTTCGGAGAAAACCTAGACATGAGGATGTATTGCGAAGGAAGCCTAGAATCTGTAAAAGTAAATTTTGTAAATATAAATATGTGAATACTTAATAATTATGTTTTGATTATTTTTGAGATGGATGAAAGTAAATATTCAAAAGAGACTTTTGTAAATATAAGTATGTTTTGATTTTTTTGAGAAAGAAAATGCATCTAGAATTCAAGAAAATGAATTTTTTTAAAAAATAATCTTTTTGTAAATGATGCTACTGATGTGTTTTCTGAGTTTATGAGTACAGATGAAGATTTGGAGCCGATTGCGAATCGGGAATTCGAATGGATCGTGAAAAGGCAACGGGTTTTGAATCATCTATACATATCGTATTAAAAATAGTTATTTGTGAAGTGTTATCGTGGATTGCATGTGTACATATGAATATTTTGATTCGATATTTCTTATCACATGTTTAGTGTTTGAATGCAGGAGAAGATCGAAGGATGGTGATCGAGAGTAAAGAAGAGTTCGGAAAAGCCTTGTCTTTTTTCTTAGTTCTCTTATCAGCCAAAATCTTTTTTGCACCCATTTTGAGATGCATTGCACACCAAATATGCATGTAAAAAAGTGTAGAAAGCACGTCTTTTAAAACCAATAGAAGCATGTCCATCTGCACATTAAATAAATAGGTAAACATCATTGAAAAGTTAATAAATGAAGTTTTGAGAGAATAGAGAGAGTGTACTTTTGAGTAAGGAAGAGAGATTGCATCTGTGAGAGAGTGGGACTGAGAGTATTGAGAGTTTCCTTGCTTAGATACCATAAACCCTCGATTTTTTGCACCATTTTGTTTTTCCTGCATGCACCTAACACATGCATAAATGAAATGTAAAGAGCACGAGTATTTTTAAACCCGTAGGTGCACGCTTGATTGCACTTGTAAAGAGTTGTATATATTTGTGAAGCCGGTGAGTTCAATTTGAGTGTGAAGCCTCATCATCGAATGCCTGATATCTCCCTTATTTGCACCATGCCGTCTTTTATGCACTTAGAGTATGCATATGTAGGGCCCATTACATGGCCGTGCATAGAGACAATGATTTGTATGTCCATGCACTTGATTTTACTCATACTTTGGATTTCTCATGTACTAGCAGATACAGAGATCGGTGGTGGTGTGTCCGAAGGACACACAGGTTTGGAGGGGGTGGATGTCGTAGAGATCTCAACCCCATGAACTTCACTAAAGATGGCCACCTTGGAGAAAATGGACTTGCTACCAAAACAAGTTTTTATGGAGTTATGTACAATAAACTCGCCATATTAGCACAAATGGGTGAAGTTCTACACTAAATCATTTGGAAAGGTAATTCTGTGAACATAATAAAATGATGAAGTTGTGCATGGCTGCCACTTGGAGGTATTCGAGAGTCCGTGGATTAGAAGAGGATTCGACAGAGGGGAGGCTTAAGCGATCTACTCCGGATCAGAGAGTCATGAGGGGGGGCCTCCTTTCTATGTGGGGGACAAATCGACTACACAAGAAACAACTTGGTTCGTGTGCGGGGGCAAAGTTCCGAAGGCTCTTGATGGGGAAAGCCGTCGACTATGCAGAGCGGTGATAGTTTGTTTTGCAGCAGTGTTTTCTGTGACATAACACAAAGGCATATTTCTTGAGATCGACGTTCTTCTGAGGGAGCTTCCATCGAGGCCAGCTTACGAGTTATTTTCTGGTAATCCTGAGAGCAAGGAAACTTTACAATGCAAGAACTCCCTTGAAGGACTTTAGCTTCAATCGATTCACTTTACGAGGACCGCGCGTTGGGATGAAAAATAGTATGCACATATGATTTGCACATGGATGAACAACCCTTCGATCTTCTTAACTGGCTATGTCCCTGCGCCTGTATCTATGTGAGCAGTGGGTAGAAAAAGGTTTCAGAGGAGAAAGTTCATGGATGGGTGTGGAAGCATCTGTTGTACCAAATGCGCTGGCCTGATGTGCAATATATAAGCTTGTTCATAATGAGGATAAGCTTTCGGATATTGGGAAATGAGGCCGTGTAAAGAGATCGCCATGATGCTGCTGAGGAACTTCATGATGATGGATAGCACGACCTTTAATGAGTCGCTTGATGGTTGGAGAAGCTTCAATCATTATCTGTAGCACATATTTTCTGAGGAAGCCGATATGCATGCGAGCTTCTTGAAAATCATGGATGGAAAAAGCATGAACTCTCTGATATAATCAAGAACAATTTTTGTATTGCTATATCCATCAATAGAAGTGTCATCTATCCTCGATATGTTGAAAATCAAGGACTTCAACAAAGATTGTTTCTGACGACCAGGCGATGCTTATCAGTTTTTGTCATTCCCCATAGAGCGCAATTATGATCTCTTTTCTCTGCGACTGCGTTAATTGGAATCAAAAACATTTTAAGGAATTTCTTTTAAGCTTTCTGATCGGCATGATCTGCTGCTGAAAGATTCTTCCAATGATTCTCTATGCAAGCTCCGAGGATTTCAAGCATCTCTATTGAGCAGCAAAGCAAAAGCATTGGGTTAGGCGGCACTAATTTCACTAGCAACTGCTTCGTTGTGTTTGAGCCAATGCTTGCTGGAAGATTAATGAAGTTGTGAAGAATTGAATGGTATGAGTTACTTTGAATTTTCATTAAATGTCAATCTTTTTCTGTTCACGCTAAGGTAACATATTATGCATGCAAATACTAAGTTCTTGCGAAGAGACTATGAGTTCATAGTTTAACTCTGAGATCTTGATTTAATAATCATGAGTGATCGGGAGGAGAAATCTTAGTTTGAATCTGAACATTGTAAAGGACATTGATGATTAGCGTTGTAGAAGTTTTGGGTTGGAATCCGTGCATCCATATTGCATAGGAAGTTTGCCCATTCTCATTTGAAACATTTTCAAAAACCTGAATAATCTAGTCCTTGCACTATCCTGTTCAAAGTATGCCGCACTTTAACATATTGTGAGATCTTGCTCTCGGGTAAGTTTGAGGTGATCACTGTGCACGAATCATGAGAGGCTATTATGGTGTTAGATGCTTGATTTTTTTACGTAAAGAAGCTCTCGAATTGCATTCGGTGTATAGTGAACCATCCGATACGATTAGATTTTACACATCGTGACTTACTGGGGAGAATCAATTGTTAAGAAAACTTTACTGTCAATTGCCACTTTAAGCCCTTAGTTGAACCTGTGCAAAATAAATGTTTCTTTCCTTGATTAAAATAGTGCTATTCTGATTTAACATCAAGAATTTTTTTCTGCATGTTTGCTTTAAGCGTACAGAGAGAGTAAACGGTCTTATGGCTTAGTGAAGATATCTGAAATCATGGAATTTACTGCACAAGTTGAATTGGAGTTTTGAAAGAACTTTATGGTTTGATTAGTAAAGTCTGTAATTCGTTACTTTAAAAAGAAGAATACTTCAGAATGCTTTATTATTCTCTTGAAATTTTCTAGATGCATGGAATAGAGTTACTGCTAGTCTTTTGAAGCCTACCGCTATTGGCTAAATGATCTGACTTGTATCACCTTTGTGATTACTCGTGTGTTGAGACATACCTCAGAGTCCAATGTAAAAAGATTTTCTTTCTGATCATCCTCGCATGAAATTTTAGTATATTGAAGATAAATGGATTCGCTCATTGGAACGAGACCTTGTTGATCATTGAACGTTGTTTGCTTATAATAATATGTATGCAAGTAACTACAAAAGATGTTAGAATAACAAAAGGTAAACGAATCATTCCAAGGGGGTCAAACTCGATTCATGAAGTCTTATTGAGAAAGCCATTTGGACATTTCGTATGGATCAGGATTAAAAGTTTACTGTCAAAACATCTTTGTTGAAGAATGGCAATGCAACATCTTTGTTGAAGAATGGCAATGCGATTGAGATATGTTGTGTATACGGATTGCAATGTTTTTTTTCTTTTCATTGATTTCAGTACCCTTATATAAATCATTGGAGCGTCTGTTCTACTAGAGCTTTAAGTACAAACGAGAGCATTTGCACAAATCAAATTAGTATACTTTTGCTCTCCTTTCACCCTCGTTTATATGAAACTCCACGACATACCTGTCGAAACCAATGTAAAAGGAGGAGGGAAGGGATGAGTGATTTATAATGCCGAGGACCTAAGACCTAGCAAAACCAAAAACGAAAGATCTGCTAGCTACTAACATCTTTCAAGCTGAGTTACTTTCTTGGCACCCTGTGTGCACCCCTAAGCGCGCAAGAACCCGACCACAACGTTTTTTCCATGCTCCACGTGTATGGTCTCGTTATGCGGTTGCCTTATTAGGAGCTGTACTTTGTGTTCCTTTCTTTCTTCTTCCTTATCAATAGATTTGGTGGCACTCCCTTGAAATGTTACATCCATAGGAGAGGGTTCCGCCACTATCGTTATTGGTGTGAAGGGTTCCGATTCTTCGACTGTATTTTCAACCTTTTCTTCCTTGGGGTTCTTTAACAGGACCTCTCCTGCTAGTAGAGTCTCTTTGATTTGAATATTAGATGCTTCATTCAATTTAATAATATGTACTCCTTCTTGAAACGCTTCCTTCCTTGTCGTGTCCTGGATGGAGTCGATTGGCGTTTGATCTACCTTCATGCCTTCCATGTCCAAGTCCTCATTTACTTGATTTAATTCCTCCCATTGTCCATCATCCTTGGAATCACTTCTAATATCCACATTCAACATTGAGGTTTCCGGTTCCTCTTGTGCATCTGATGATGAGCTTTAGTTCATCAACCCCAATTCTCTGTATCGGTGGACCTTGGTTAGCCTCTTTCTTTGTTCCAAGTCTTGGTGGGTTTGTTGATAGTGGTGCTCTTGCACTGATAGGTTTACCTGTCCTTCTAGATACTGGTGAGTAGCTTCCATTGCTTCTGTCAAATCTTCTTCCGTAATAGGTCTACTGTCTTCCAGTCTAGTTCTTGGAAGTACATGTGCTTTCTTTAAAGCTGGAGCTTTTGCTTCTGCCCGCATCATTTCCCGTAACCTTTTCGTACCTCTCATTCTCAGTTGGGAGCTTGTGTTGATTCTCCTACAATCTTGACTCCTTTCTTCTTTCTAGGAATAGTAGCAATCTTTGCATACTTTGCCATTGCTTCTGATGACGGCATTTCTTTCAAATGTTCTCTAATGCCCAAAGCATGATATATCAATATAATTAATGCAATGCTTCCATTCAGGAACTTCTTACGATTCCACTATTTCTTAGCCTCGAACAGCAGTTCTTGAATGTAGGGAGTCATATTAACTTGATTTCCAATTTGTTTGATTGCATGTGATAGCATTTGCACTATGATCTTTTGAGGCACTGTATACCTGTGCATGTTGGGAAAGCAAAAATGCTGGTGGATGAGTCTTACTTCCTCTTCTATATCAATGCGATTAATATCAGTGAACGTCCTGCTGTTCGCTCCCCGACTTTCCTCTTTCAAAATGGTATTCCCGTCCTTTTCCCAATCGAAAGCTTCCTTAATAAGGTCGTGGGTGAATTGTATGATGACCCACTCCTCGAGTGCATCTAGTACTCTTGCTTCCAATACCAATGGATCGTGCAATGCTGGCTGCAAGGTGTTCATGACTTGAGTGCAACGTTGGAAGTCCGGTTTCTATATCGATAATTCAAAGTACTTGTGGATACCCGCTTTCTTCATAATGTCCATTGTTGATGGAAGTTCATGCACTACCTTAAAGTCTTGGGACATGATTGGGAATTGATGGTCCGTGTCCATAATTCTGATTGTTACTAGGAACAAATAATCCCCTACCGGTTGATCTTCTCTAAACCAGTGACCTTTCGCCTTAGTCACACTTTTGTAGGGGGAATTCGAGCACTTCCTCTTGAATGGTCGCTTCAGATCCCTTAGAAGCCATTTGCACTTGTAATGAAAGGAGCATTAGCTTCCTCTAAAAGACATGTCTTTGGTGATGTGTGTTGTAGTGACATTTTGTTCGTAGCATCACTCCATTCCCCTTGCTTACATAAGTAAGATCTCTTACCCCATACTTTTTCATTTTTATTCCTGAAAGAAAACAAGAATTAGTGTAGCCGAAGCACTTATATATTTCCTATGGCAGTGGAATCTATGATCTATTCCCAAGTGGGGAATGTGCACCACTACTTGTGTTACATACATCATGTGCAGAATGCATGGCCTTGTAATGTGGCCCTGTCATGCATACTTTAGGTGCGTTTGAAGCTTCATGTGTGCAATTGTAATCTATTTGAATCCGCTGTTGTTCTCCTTGCTGCTTCTTGGGTCTCCATATCCATTTTGTAGATGAAGTGTTAGGCTTCATGTTTTCTTGTTTTTGTCGTCCTCTCGGTTTTTCTGAGTCTTGTAGGGTCCCCTGTCTTTGCTAGGTGGGCTACCCCAAATGAAACCCCTGGTCTCCTAGTGTTGAAAGACATATCTAAGTTGCTCATGTCTAACTAACTTTGTATGGATAACTACCTAACGGTTGAGCCCGCGATCGTGCTATAGTTCTCATGCTAGCCTCAGAAGATCGAACACTTTGTTTATCACTTTTCCCTAAGTATTTCCCAGATCTAAGATTCATTGATCCTTATTTCACCTTTTTGCACTCACCCTTCTGAATAAGTCAATCACTTAGTTCTTTTAATATTCCTTTAGAATATCTTGTCTTGTCCAAATTTGTCGAGAGGAATTGTTTTGATATGTTCAATTGTGGCTCGTTTTAGCGATGCATAATCAAATCACACAGTTCTTTTGGCCTAGATCCCTATACCCACTTGCTCTCTCTCTCTCTCTCTCTCTCTCGTCAACCACTTCTCACTTTTTATGCTAGAGCAAATTCTTGGCTATTCTTAGGAGTCTTGAGAGACTCATTTTATCACAAAGTTTATTTACTCAAAGAAATCACCAAGTTAGAACTAAAATTCTACTTATGGTGTTCTCTTGGACTCTTGATGAGGCTCTTCTCGTTTGCCCACAAGTTGTTGATACTATTTGCTTCTCCCCTTGCCCTATGCCAAGCACACCAGAGTTCAAAATTAATGGCCAAAATTACCCAAAAATTTTGAAAATATTTGAAAAAACCCTAATTTTGGCATTCTACCTAACAGTCGTGATGGTCAAACACAATCGCAATGGTGTGTCACTGTTGTGATGGTGTGTCACCATTGCGATGGTGTGAGCACCCACGATGATCAGACCATGATGGTCAAAGCTATGATCCTCAGTTAGAGTCGCGATGATCAGGAGATGATGGTCAGACTACGACAATGACTCACAGTCATGATGGCTAGACTACGACGATTAAGTGGCGATGGTCAAGCCTGTGATGATGAGTCAAAATCATGATGGTCAGAATACCACGGTCAAGTCACCATGATCACGACCACGATCGTCATAAGGATCACAATTGTCAAGCACCGTTGAGATGGTGTGTCACCATCGCAATGGTGTGACACGATTGCGATGGCGTAAGCCAATCACCACAATGGTTAGTGACCATTGCGATGTTCAGACACAGTCATGATGGTGTGTCACCATCACGACGGGCAGCTAAATATGTGATTTCAAAAACCTAAATGTAGATCTATGCAAGCGTTTACCTAGGCTCCTTCTTCATGCAAAAATTTCACCCAAATACTCACCTATGTCTGATAGTCGCAATGGTCAGCTTCTATGGCAGTTTTTGATAGAAAAATAGAGTTTTTACTTGTGTTTCTTGCAAATCGTGATGTCTAGAGGCTGCCTTGCAATGTTAGTGCACTAGAAAACAGGAACAAGCACCTGCAAAATCTCTCTCATTGTCGCACACACACAAATGAGAAAACGAGAAGGGAAAGAGGGAATATGAAAGATTTTTGGTGGTTTTTTGGAATTTGAGATGATGATGGGGAATGAGACTAGAGGAAAAGTGGAGTGAAAGTGTGCAAAAACTAACTACTAACAACAAAACAACAAGAAAATTTTACCTTCCAATGATTTTCTCCAACACACTTACCATCACACGCTCAACCTAGAGCTCGTCCCTGGCAACGGTGCCTGATTTGGTGTCACTCTAGTACAATGGTGAGTACCAACGTGAGGAGTTCCACCTCATAATTATCAATCTACGGAGAGGGTAGGCCGATGTGAAGATCAAGAGCAAGTGAAGTGCACGAAGGTGATGGTGAGAAATGCAAATGCATGCACACACATGCACACACACACACACACACGAGGAGAGTGGCAATGGAGATCAATGGAAGGCAAGGAAAGAACTCATACTCATGCATCACCAATTACTATAGCTCTACGAGCTCAATAGTCACTAGTTCTAAAAGTTCAACAACAACCACAAAATGAGCTCTCTAGCTGTATTTATAGTTTTTTCCTAGTTTTGGTCGGTTTCACATCTAGTGACTGGCATAGTTAAAAAATAGGTTCTACACATGATTTGACGTACCTAACGGCTTCCAAAAATTATGAAATTTGGTGTGAGTTACCTACTTAGACTCCTTATCAAGGGCTGTTTGGGTTATGAGTTGGCATATGTGCTTCCTGTGCATCTGTGACAAGATCTTGTACTTGATCCTTTGCCTTGAACCCCTTGCATCGAGACACATTATTTTTTTACCTATGCACAATGAGTGTTTGATGGGATTTATGTATCTTCATATGGGCTGTATGAAAGCGAGCGTCCAAGCTTCATCATCGAATGCTAGTTTCTCATGCATTTGCAAGTATGCATGTGATAGAGATAAGTACATAATCTTGCACATGCACTTTTCTTTCCTGCCCCATGCATGTCATAAATGAAGCTTATCGTTCATTTGAAAGAGCATTTTATTTTAGAAGCAGCATGTAGGTATTTCTTGGCCCATTTGAAGGATGTGCAGGTTTGGAGGGGGTGATTGTCATAGAGATTCCCATCTCTACTATTCTTGAAGCCAAACGCTATTCAAAGGGTGCAATAAGATATTAGTTACATATTTAAACTGACCTATAAAGTCACCAAATGATATAATGAAGCTGAGTTTTTCAAGGATACAACAAAGAACCGGAAGTAGAAACTAGCATGCAAAGCAGATTGGACACATATATGGACTTTATTGTTGACATGTTTTGGTTGGGTCATTAATTGGGCTTTCTACATCAAGATGTTGATGAAGATAAACTATTAAGGTCATGCCCTTTGGTACTTCTTGGTTGGGCTTGATTACTGCTTTCTAAAAACATACTTGTAGTTTTATCATGCTAGCCAGCTCAAATCGAGTCCCAAACTATGTTACTTTTGCAGTTTACCTTATACGAAGATGATCAAGCCAATGCAACTATGATAAGTAGTGTTTACATCAATACTTGGCATAGGATAATCATGGGAATATTGGATTACAAGGAGGATTTAAGGTACTTGTGTTCAGACCCGACCAGTGAATAAGGAACACATGTATTAAATGTTTTTTTGTATAAATAACTTCTAGAAGGTCAATAGGCACGCATAATAAAATCTTTTTTTCATGATGCTTTTCTATAAAACATCAAAGATCATGATGATGGTAAGACTTTGGAGAAACTCTAAACTTAGAGTTTTATGGTTATAAAAAGATATAACTCCTCTAGTATTTGGGTAGGAAATATTGAGACTTCTAGACATTTCAAAGCTTTTGGAATTTTTTGATACTTCGAGAATTCTAGTCGATTATCATGAGGAGATATTTTGCTTTTTGCTCATGCCCATCAAATTTGAACCATAATCTTTATCATATTGTGTACAAACACCCGTCAGTTACTGCCACTTTTGATTTTGAATCTAACATCACCATTGACACTATGTTGATGCTTCACCTCCGATATCTTCTGATGATCGACCTTGGAGGAGGTTCTGATGGATTCTCTAACATAATTCTTCACTCCGACATCTTTTGATAATGTACCTTGGAGGTTTAAGGACAAAGGAGATAAGGAAGAGAGCTCACACACAATCTCACAATCAAAGAGGATCACACACATAGATTGAGGCAAGGAAGAATGATCTTCTTCTTCTTCTATTACATAAAAGGAATGTACAAGAATGACCTAAAACAACAATTAAACAAGTGCAATATAGAAAGAATAATACATAAAGGAAATCCTAATGTTTGCGAATGAGTGAGCTAGCAAGAAGAAAATGTGCCATCATTCTTGGTAGATAAATCTAGTAAATCTCACTGAAGTATCCCTGACATATACCACTGTGACCACTATACATGTCAGAGAACCAAGCATCTTTTGAAACTTCTTTAGCTTCTCTGCTCAAGGTGCTTTAGTAAAAATATCAGCAACCTGCTCATCTGTCCTCACATAAACAAGATCAATATCACCTGCTAATACCTTCTCTCTGATGAAGTGATAATGTACCTCGATATGTGTTGTTCTAGCAGGAACAACAAGGTTGCATGCCAACTATATACTACTAAGATTATCACAATAGATGACGATAGGCTTTTGCACTTCCACACCCAACTCTGCAAGTAGCATCTCTAACCATGATGTTTTGCATGTTGCCATTGTAGCACCTCTTTACTTAGCCTTTCTACTCGACAAAGCAACAATGGGTTGCTTTTTGCTGCTCCATGTAATAGCTGCACTTCCAAGTGAGAATAAAAAGCCACTAGTAAATCTTCTATCTAAAATACGACCATCCTAATCTACACCGGTGTATCCATGAACCTGCAAATCTCTTGCAGCAAAGAAATCTCTAATTGATGATTATGAAGAACTTGAAGAAATTCAGGAATCAAAATGAAGTCAAAGAAGTCATTTGAGAAAATGAAGAGATCTCATAAATGTAGCTTGTATACATATGTAGATTAGAAATGAAAATTCTTGTACTATGAATATAGATGATCATTAGAATGATAAGGAGTAATGTAATAGACATGGAATGAGCCTAGAATCATATGTATATAAGTCAATAATGAAAAGAGATAGATGTGAGAGTCATTAGAAGCTAAGTGTTCATGAGATAGATGTGTAGAGAGTCATCTTTCTGAGTTAGCGTCGAGTCTTTCTCTGATTTCTCTCAGCCTGATCAAGTGGATCAAGAATTCTTTTGTACACATCTAATCTAAAAGCTAATCAAGCTATGTTCAAACTTTCATGGTCTAATTCTTTTCAAGTTGTGTGTATGATCAATAGAAACATGTATATGTAAAGTTTGCAATTGGAACTCTCAAAGTCGCACACTTTTTTGTGTCAATATTTTTCTTGGATCTCAGTGTACATTGTAATGTTTTTTATGATTGACCATTCAAAATCTAGCTTAGAAGATAAGGAAGCTATTGCTAAAAGCATTTAGCAAAATGGGACTTGTGCTGTGAGAAATCAACCTCAGAAGTTGACTATGTTAAAGTCGCTTGTTGAGGAGGACAATTTTTGACATACCTTTGATCTTAATGATCAAATCAGAGTTCTAATGATTTCTTTGAAGGTTTAATGGATGATATGATTGTGCAAAGGTAGTTGGAGGTATGTATATCATTAGATTGAAGAAATTTGAAGATATGTGCAGGTAATGAAGTTAATCTCTGAAGCAGACTTCTTGAAGAAGAAGAAACTTCACTCAAAAGAAGTGATTGTGAATGATTTTGTAAATCAAGGTAACATTTGTGTAAAGTTTGGTCTATGATTGATATAGAGGTGTTCTTAAATCAGTATAGATCAATATTTAGAGGTCTCCAGTAGTGGTATCAGAGCAAAAGGTGCAATATAAAGTGAAATAAAGAGCAATGGAAGTCCTCACTATTGTAGACATTGAGTTTCTTCTAGTTGAAGGTAGACAAGATTAAATTCTTAAAGACAACCTGAAGAAGTGTGAAGATTGAGCTTGAAAGGATCTAAAAGATTGAAGCTTTACATTAAAGGTACAAAGCATACTCATTTATCTTAACATTTGCAGAAGTCAAAGATCAGAGATGGGAGAAAGCTTGCATATTGATAAGTTAGATAGGGAGAACTATCCTGCTTGGTCCATGAGGATGCACATCTCATGAGCAAAGACTTGATGGCATTCATCATAGGAGAAGAAGAAAAGCCTGAGTTTCAAGATCCTAGTGTTCCAACTAGGGAAGAGCTTGCAGATTTGAAGAATTGGATGAAGAAGGATGCTCAAGCTAGGAGCATCATTTACATGGTTGTAAATGATTATCTTCTACCTCATATTAGAGGATTAGAAAGTGCAACAGATGTGTGGAATGCTTTGGAAGAGCATTTTCAAAATACAACCAAGTCAAGGAATTCATCATTATGGGTTGAGTTCACAACCTTCAAGAAGAAGAGTTCACAATCAATTTCTGATTATGTTGCAAGAATGAAAAATATTGCAGATAGCTTGGGAGTAGTAGATGAAGATATTGAAGAAGATAAGCTGGTAAGACAAATACTTACAGGTCTACGAGGAGATGAGAAATGGAAACCTTTCATATTGTCCATAGAATTGTCATTAGATCACTTGACTCCTGATCTTAATCAATTGTTAGGACACATGCTAGCTTTTGAGTAGGATATTAAGGGAGATAATGATAGGAATGTGTAGCTCAGTGATGAGTAGCACCTCCTTTAATGTCAATCCGGGAAGACGTGAGGATGGTATGAAGACCTCGAGCAAGTGGAGGCACAAGTGCGTGAGTGAGAAGCACGCAAACATGCACACACATACACACACACGCGCACACACGGCAAGACAAAGAGTGAGAAGCAATGGAGTTCTTAGATTACTTTCAAAAAGCTCTTACAAGTTCAATTCAATTACAATCTAACCTCAAAAATGAGCTCTCTAGCTCTATTTATAGTTTTTGACTAGGTTTTGGCCCTGTCCAGACCTAGTGTCCGGCCTAGTTAAAAATTAGGTTCCAAGGCTTATTTAAGGGCTCAAACGAGATCTAAAAAATACGAAAATTGGTAAGCAACTACTTCTAAGGCTCCTCAAGCTCGAGGACTCCTCGGCTTGCACAAAATGGATCTACAAAAGGTGAACATGGTATTTACAGGGGTTGTTAGTGATGAGAATCACTTTTAATTGGTGTAAGGGTTTTGAAAAATTAAAGGGTTGCCTTAGTGCTAGATCTGCGTGAATGCTCGTACTTGCTTCTTCATGAAGAAAATTATTGGCCTACTTTCCAGATTGTCGTTGACTCCCTTGTCTGCTTGTGCCTTCTCTTCTCTCTGACTCCCTTCTTAAGCTTCCTTGCCTAGTGAGTCCTTCAGTTCCAACACCCCCCCCTCTCGCGTCTGTCGTCCCTGACAGACCCGTGTTGTGTGGGCTTTTGGATGTAGTACTCAACGACATCTTGTGCTAAATGATGTTCTGCAATCCGCAACCCCTTTGCCAAGTCCGTGAGTAAAGCATCCCAATCTACTGGCCCGGGAACCTCTGGATGTGGCATTCGTAACTTTTCTGAATGGAGAGCTTGTTCTACTGCAAACAATTGTAATAAATGTGAGAGCCTAGGAATGAAGATCTCTGAGTGATATTCCCAGAACCCTGTGACAAACATCTCTTCAAATGTCTGTTTGAAGCAGGCCGGTAGGTATTTGATGCGGGCATGCCATGCATAAACAACATTAATAGAGGGCGTTGTGCTCATGTCATAAAGAAGATCCTGATTGCCTTCATTGAATCCGAGCGCAGAGAGGTGAGGTTCCTTAACATTCTTGAAGGTCCGGAAGGTGACTATCATGAGTTCAAAAATTTTAAGGCACATCTGTGTCATGACATCTGGTACGTTTTTGAACCTGACACCCCAATGCCGAATTGTCGATATCATATACCCTACGGTAGGTTGACCTTTAGGTGGTGCTAAGTAGACATAGTTGAGCCATTTCTCACATCCTTTGGTTGTCAGCACCATCTTTGTGTATTCCGGCCACGACCTTCTTCGGAAAACAGGACAGTAGCAGGGATTGTACTTGATATACAGGGGCATGTTATTCCATGTGCGATTCATTTCCGGGTAGGTTTCAAGCAGCCGAATTCTCCAAGTCGGTTGGCGAATATTTCCCTGCTTGGCACTTTCTGGGATGTCGTCTGGTGCAAACTGTGTGGCAGAGGTTGGTTCCCGTGAGGTGTGGTGCTTGATTTCAGCATTATAATCCGCCATTAGGACACAAAAAGGAACATACAAGTCGTCGGAGGTGCCGATCCACCTGTGATGTGAGAGGTTTCTAAAGTACTCGGATTTTATGATTACCTCTTCCAATCGTGACATGGATGCTATTTGAACTGCTACCCTGTCATCATGGGTTGTGGCCACTTTCTCTAATCTCTACATCCATTCAGGGGCCTCTATCTCAATGGTGTCCATGCCCTCTGCTGTCTGCTTGCCTCCAGGTGCTGGCATCGGAACGTACGGGTCCTCAAAAGTTTCCTCTACTTCGATTGGTACTAGGTCTTCAGGTTCTGGTTTTACCAAGGGGGAGGGTTGGCGTTCATACTCAAGCACTTTCTTTTGTAATTCTTCGAGTTGTGCTTTGAGTGCTGCTACTTCGTCAGTTGTGTCAGCTGTGGTTGGGACTTCTTTGGGTGGTTCTGGTTGAGCTGCCAATTGCCTTAGTAGTTCGTCTCTTTCCTTTTCTAAGGCTGCATGGGCTTCGAGGAGATCAACATGGGTTTCCAATATGATTTGCATATTGTCCGAGGGAATGGCCTTAAACTTCTCCGGGTCAATTTCTTGTGGGGAACCTTCCATGGCTACTTCCAAGTTCTCTTTGTTTTGTGTCTGAAGCCGTCTATTTTCTTCCAGGGCTGCAGACATATGCTTCCGTAATAGAGCCATGTTGCGACGGAGCTTGAGGTTCTCTGTGATTTGGGAGTGTAGCAGATCATCCATTTGTTGTCTTTCTTCTGCATCTGGCTGCGGTGGATTTGCCACTAATTGCTCATGTTGTTCTTGCAATGCACTAAACTGCTGTTGTAATTGTTTCTTCTCTTTCTCTAATTCAATGAATCTTCCTTGTAATGCTTCATGACTCCTGAACAAACTTGTATGCTGAGCATCGAGGTGCTGATAGTGTTGTTGTAACTGAGACATGCACTGATACATGTTATTAAATACATTAATAATGGGGGTGGATGCAGGAAGGGTGTTAAGTGCAGAGGGAAAGGGAGAGGGGAAGGGAAGTGTGAATGCGGTGCTAGAAAATGGTGAAGTGGGTGGTGGGGGAATGGGAGATTGTGGCCGTATGGGGGGAGGGAGAGGTGCAGTGGAGGGTGATATGTCCATCAAATCCACGGTGGACGCAGTAGTGGGAGTGATTGTGAATAGTGGAATTGTGGGTGCAGTGATTGTGGTGAATGTGTACAGTGGTGTGTGCAGTTGTGAATATGAACTGCCCGGAAGTGTGAGAGGGGGAATGGGGATGTCAGTAGCTGCCGTTAGGATTACAGTGTTAGTGGAGGTGTTGAGAGGGTGTGTGGGTTGATTGGCGGTTTGTGCTTCAGTCATGGCACTTGACTCGGAGGCGGTAACGGTGGTTGTTACATTGGTAATGGGAGGTGAATGTGGTGGAGTGGGAGGCGGGGGTGGCAAGGGGGGTGATGGGGGTGCACTGGACACATGGGTCTCTTCAGTATCGTGCACAGTGTGTGCTGTGCCCGTGGTCGTGGCTGTCCCTTGTGTTTCGGATACTAAGACATTCATCTGTTTCCCTGCTCGTGGGGGACGTCTTCCGTATCTTCTTTCCGTTCTGCGTGATTGTGCCAGGGCAGTATGCACTGTCTCAGGTACTCCTAAAGCATCAGAGATCATATCCAGTGTGGCACGATATTGTTTGTCAACTCCTTCCTCCTCAAGGATTTGGTGCATGATAGCCTTTCCTGCTGCAAGGGATAACTTATGTTGCTGTTGGACCATGTTGATGGTATCGTAGAGCTTTTTCAACTCCTTGGTATATGCTGGGGAACCCTCTAGCTCCTGTATAACTTCTTGCTCATAGTCATGCGCCTCCTCATCAGAAAATCCTTCATGTTCATCCTCTTGTCCTTCTTCTTCTTCATCCTCCACTTCCACCACTTCTGGTTGTCTTGGCTGGGGTTGTTCTGTAGCAGTTTGTTGTCCACTACCCTGCTCTGCTTCGACTTCCGCATTAACAGCTTCAATGATTCTGGCAACTTCTTCATCCGTTAGATCTTCCAAAGTGAATCCGTGAGGAAATTCCAGATCCGTAGGTACAGGTGGAAACACAAGATTAGGGCCATCTGTGTTGTGCCTGGGTAACCTGATAGTAAATGGTTGCACTCGTCTGGGAAGCCTTGGAGTTGTTTCAGGTGTTAGGGTTGCACCGCGGGCTTGTGCACAAGGCATCTGGACGGCGCCTCTCATCTTCTTTGAGGGAGGTCGTGCGGCTGACAGTCTGCGTTGAAACTCCTGTGCTCTGGTCCAAATGAGAGCCCTTTGCACCGGTACATCATATGCGAGACATCTATACACAATTCTGGTAAGCGCACAGCATCCATACAGTATAGATTTTTGTTTCTTATACCACCTTTGATGAGCCAAATGGATCTGATCGATAATCCAGTGGGGCATATTGATTGTCAAATCAAAGGCATCTGCTAAGTAGAGGCTAAACCAGATCTTTTTGGGAGGCATTGTGAACCTTTCCTGCGCGGGGAATGTGAAATGTTGCATGACCATGCGTAAATGAATGGCGATCGTAGGTGTCATCGTGACCATGTCCTTTAATTTTGTCAAATTTTTGTTCTTCATATTGTCTAGAACGATAGTCTCTTTCTCCGTAGGAATGTGCATACCTTTCATGTCCAAAGCTTCCCTTACCAAGTTGATAGTTAATCTGAAACGCTTGAGCTCATTGCCCCTTGTGAGAGATGGGAGTACAAAGGAGCTGTATCCCTTTTTGTCTTTGCTCGGAGTAAGGGTGCTAATCAAATAAGAGCATCTTAGAAAATCCGGCTTTGGCAATTGGAATTTGAAATACTCGTAGAGTCCTGCCTTCTTCCATATGGGTTTCAATCCTTCATTATTCTGCAATCTCTCAAATTCCCTGGTAAAAAAGTGATACCTGCCCCAGCGCCCATTGAATTCTATCTCTGTCTCCCACATATAAGTGCCTTCACCTAGGGGTCCTGCCACATCACTGAACCAATGAGAGTTTTTGCTGACTGGCATTGTGTGCCCCTGTGGAGGGTTCTGAACCGGTATGGCATGTAATGCCCTCAATGCCGCTGGTCGTTCCTTTAATTCCTCCTCAACCGGAAGGCTTTCAATGTCCACATTTTGGGGGCTGGTGCCTGCTTGGGAGCTAGTTCCTACCGTATCTGCCATGTTACTTCTTGCTTCCTGTCTCTGTTAGAATATAGAAACATGTGTTAACATTGTACAGGACAAGAGAGAACCGTTGTTGTTCCCATTACAACATTAACATGAGGGTCGGGAGAGATTAATGGGTTAGTAAGTGCTCAGTGCGAGTGTGTGTGTGGTTAGGAGTTCGGTAGACCTAAGAGCTAAGTGGAATGATGTAGTGTGATAGTGATGTGGTTAGTAGGTTGTCATGGATTTACAAATGGGGTCCGGGGGTTTGTTACAAGTCTTAGGCTGCCAAATGCAGTGGATGGGTTTTGCTCTTGGTTTCGTAGAGACTCTCGAGAGCTTTATAGGTGTGTTGGCTTGAAAATGAGGCCTTTTAGGGACCCATTTACAAGTGATTCTGTTCGTGCTCATGGGCCTTGGTGTGTTCCTGAGTGTTGAAAACGAGTGGATGCCGGCTGTGCGAGTGAATGGATCATGTTGTACAGGGTGTGGTCTTGGTGTAGCTATTTGAGCCCGCAAACATGCCTTAGGCACCCAAATTTGTCTTGATTGTGGGCTAGCCTTCATCGACTTCTTGGGCACCCAAATAGACTTCACGTTAGCAGAAGAACTTCTGAAAGACTTCTTATTAGTGTCGTGTTGTTGGTTACTAATAAGAGGCTTTGCCCGTATGGTTGGCTTGAGTGCAACCGGGTGTTCGCCTTTCCGCACCCACACTTGTTTCACTAGCTGAGACATTTTGCTGCGCAAGTACTTTTGATCTCCGACATAGGTAGTACTCTGCTTCTTCTGCCTTTGATCCACCTTTGGTTGCTGCCTCCCTCTGGCCTTTGGAAAAGAAGGGAGTTCCGTTGCATCCCTCACTCCTTTTTTGCAAACATCATTCCTCTGCAACACATAGTTTTGGACAAGAACAGCATGGTCATCTTCATGTGTACTCCTGGAAGGACCAGGAGTGTGTGCCTTTCCTAGTTCCTTGAGTGATCCATTATCTAACTCTACTGTAATTCGACTATGATTGACCCATACCTGAAGAAGTCCACTTCTTAGGTTTAGATTGACTGCATGATCATAGATCCAGTCCTGACCCAAGACAAGAGGCTCCGTGAGGTCTTCGTCTTGGCACACTAGTACCTTAACTGTCATTAAAATGTCCTGAATGTAGAGGGGAAGCTCCACCTCGCCCATGCAAGGGGTTTCCACACCTCCTAATCCTATGAGATAAGCTTCTATAGGATTGACCTTTAATTTCAATTCTTGACAGTAAGAGAGTCTCACCGCACTAGTGGTTGCACCTGAGTCAATCAATGCTCGCATGGACTGTGCACTAGTTCCTTGTCCTACCTCTATGGTCACAAAAGGTCGTCGATCAATTATTCTATGGGAACTTGTTCCTGCGACTTCACACATTGCCATATGATATCCTTGATCTGCATAGTCATTTGTTCTAGGCTGATCTCTACCTTGTCTTCGCAACTTCATCCTTCTGATGCGTTCTAAAGCTTCTGCTTGAGCTTCTTCTCGAATCCGCTTTTCTTCTTCCTTGCGTTTCTTGGCGATATTGAGTCGACTTAGCATTTTGTTATGGAGTACCCCCAAGAGAGGTGTGAATCACCTCTTAGTTGTGATTAGATGGGCGCATACATGAGTGCCATGTGGCACCCATGTATGAAGCCATGTGGGGGGGATGACTCACTATTATGGAGAGAGAGAGTGAATAATTCGGGACACCACGCGGCTGGGCGGCAAGAGAGACTTCGATCTCCGTGTGCGCACTCATCTCTGAGAAGACGACCTCGATAGTCGTGTAGGAACAAGCCAAAACTTTGGGGACATCATCGGAGTAGTTATTCAACACTGGTATCGGAGCAGGACAGCGACAGCAGATGCCGCACGCGCGAGAGACGGCCCACAGGCACACCAAACGAGGCGCCCAAGCCAGACGACCGGCAATTCGCCGCCGCGCGCAGAGAGGAGAGCCGCAGGCGTCCGCCAGCCCACGGGGGGGGGGGCTTTGCTCCTCCTTCCCCACTCTTGGATGATTAAAGCTCTCTAGAGCTTTCTTATTATACCTCAAAAAAGCCTGCAACCCACGCATATATGGGATAAAGCTCTCTGTCGACAGGTATCTTCATTTTTTTCGAAGAAATAGAGGTTCCCAGCTGTAGAAGAAAATTTTGAGTTTTTTTTCCTAAAGTTTGGAGCTACAAATCCATGACTTAGATCAAGATTTTGTAAGAATCATGAGGTATATATGTATTATGGGCTGTGGCTTTGGGATGGGGGTGTTGGTTTGGTGAAAGAAGCTTTCATTCCTCAGTTTTGAGCTTTCCAAACCTACCTATTCATGAAGATGAAGCTTTTCACTTCTCACCGGTGACATACCCCATTTCTCCGGAGCATATTTTCTTCATACCATATCGGATTTTAAAAATCTTTGTCACGTTTCGAAGCTACGCTTTCAAGCTTCACTCAGACAACATTGGCGTTGGATTTGGACGAGATTTGCCCTACCAAAATCTCTCTGCAGCGCTTCAGCAGGAAGTAGGCGGCCACTCCCGGGCCTAGTTTTTCTTCATCCGGACTCCAAATTCAATTTTTTCACTTGGCATAGTCTCAAATTCTTGAAGTGTAGGTGCTGGGCAACAATTTATGGACTGGCGAGGATTGGAAAATCTCTGAAATTGTTCAGTTACACTCAGTTTGCCCGTTTGGGATTTTTTCCTACGCACTTTTGGTGTTATTTTGGATGGTTTATGGTGTCTAGAACCTCCCCGGACCAAGCGGACATTTCCAATTTTCTTTTGGGACTGGCGAGGAATCAAAATCAGCGGCTTTAAGCATCAAGGACCACTTGGATTTAGCTTCCGCAACTCTACGTTATATCAGGGAAGTGCTCTTTTGTTATATCTCTCTTCTTCTTGTGCTTCAAGGACCACTTGGATTTAGCTTCCGCAACTCTACGTTATATCAGGGAAGTGCTCTTTTGTTATATCTCTCTTCTTCTTGCATATTTAAACTCTACTTCCATTCATTTTCATACTCTCTAGTTAGCAAACGGGGGAAGGGTACTTAAACATGGAAACTAAAGGCAAACAAGTAGTTGAGACCACTTCTCCACCTAGAGAGCAACTAGAGGATCAGGATGCTAGGATGGAAGAAGTAGAGTTAGGACAAGAAATAGAAGAGAATTTAGAGCAAAAAGAGCCTTCACAGCAAGAGTATACTTATGAAGAGCTTATAGATGAATTTGTCACTCGTGACCAATTCATTGATTTGAAAGAACAAACCCTTAAGTTAGAGAAAGATTTGGGTAGCATTACATCTCTTATACAGCAGCTTAAGTCTCAAATGATCTCCCTTGAGACTAGTGTCACCTCTTTCCTAGCTAGGAAGGAAAGAGAGACTCCTACCATTCCTCTAGAGATTACTAGGAAAGAGACTTCTCTTCCTAGTAAACATAAAGGAGAGAGCTCTAGGGAAGCTCCCCTCCTGAAAGACTTGAAACCACCTACCTTCACGGGGGATGACCGAGACAGGAATAAGGATGCAATCTACACTTTTTTACAAAAGTGGCATGATTTGCATCAATTGAAGGGCACCCCACCTGAGTACCGTGTGCTAGAGGCGAGTCTCTCCCTCGGCCCGCGTGCTTATAAGTGGTGGATGAGTCTTAAGGAGGCAAACTCTATCCCTAGTGAATAGACTCAGTTTGAGACTCTTTTCCTAAAAGAGTTTCTTCCTGAAAATGAAGAGGAGAGGAATTGGGATGAGTGGGATAGGATTACTCAAAGAGGCAGGCCTCTTTCAGTTTATCTATCCCACTATAGAGAGATCACTTTGAAGCTTAAGGGTCTAGATGATTTTCAGAAGACCAGAGGGTTTGTTAGGGGCTTGGATAAAGCCATAAAGAGGGAAGTCAGGAGGAATGCACCTAAGACGTTTGAGGAGGCGATCAAATATGCACAGATATATGAGGACCATAACCGTCCTCAGTATACTCCTATGGAGACGGATCAGCCCCTTAAACCTCTTAGCACCACTAAATTTAAGAAAAAGTTGCCTTTCGGGAAAAACAAGGTTTTTATTAAAAAACAAAAATCACAAGGGCCTAAGCTATCCACAGACCAGTTTGAGAAGGCCAAAAGAGAGAACCTGTGTTTTAGGTGCCTATCCCCTAGCCATTCACAGTGGAACTGTCCACTCAAGAAGGGGGAAGAAAAGAAGAAAGGACCAGAGTCTAGTACGGCTCCTGAAAGGGGCAAAAAGGCAGTCCACCTAGTGCAGACCCTTCCCATTCATGGCAGCTCTAGCTGCAAGGGAGTGGAGGTGATGCACGAGGATATAGAGCACACGTGTTGTTTGACTCAGTCATTGTGGTCACCGCAGTTTGGACCACATGACTTAGTTAAGCTACATGGTAGTGTATACGGGACCAGGGTGCGAGTCATGATAGATGACTCTGCCACTCATAACTTCATAAACTATGCTTTGATCAAGAAATTGAAGATTCCCCAGCAGCCTAGTGTGCATAAATACATTGTATCTTTGATGCAAGGGCAAGATAAAAGAATATGGGATACTATGGTATCCAATTTGGAAGTCAAGATGCAGGATTATACAGACCATATGGACTTCCAAATTATGAACATGGAGAGGACAGATCTAGTCTTAGGAAGAGAGTGGCTATGGGGGTTGGGAGATACACTTAAACGCAGCTATCAAAATAACACACTCGAGTTTGAAAAGAATGGAAGTAAAGTTTATATTCAGGGAGAGAGAGATGTACCTAGTGCACCTCTCATCTCATCATTAGAGTTGTATAGTCTCTGTTGTTCACAGCATGTACAGGATATGTTTTTATTGTATAGTCATGATATGGAGCATTGTATAGACAGCTCATCTGATGTATATTCTCATGCTTTGAATGTAAATATGAACAGGACTTTCTACTATTCTTTTTTGCAAGAGTGTGTAGTTAAAAGTTTTAAGGATCTTATGTTTGAATACAGAGATGTTTTTCCCACTGACTTACCTAGAGGGCTACCACCTGAGAGAGGGGACATTGACCATGCCATAGAGGTTGTTACTAACACTAACCCTATTTGTAGACCACCTTATAGGCTTAGTGTTTCTCAACATGAGGAGGTTGAGAAGCAATTGCAGGATTATTTAGATAAAGGCTTCATCAAACCTAGTAACTCACCATGGGCATCGCCAATGCTCCTAGTTAAAAAGAAGGATGGCTCTATGAGACTATGTATAGATTATAGAGCACTTAATAAGGTAACTATCAAAAATAGATTTCCAATGCCTAGGTTGGAAGATCTATTTGATCAGTTACATCAAGCTCGGTATTTTACCAAGCTTGACCTTAGATCAGGATATCATCAGATTAGAATTAGGGCACAAGATGTCCCTAAGACTGCATTTAGGACTAGATATGGGCATTATGAGTTTTTGGTGATGCCTTTTGGTCTCACCAATGCTCCTGCTACTTTCATGAAACTCATGAATAGTGTTTTACGGCCTTATCTAGGACACTTTGTAGTAGACTTTTTAGATGATATTCTGATCTATAGTGCATCAGAACAGGAGCACTTGGAACACTTGAGAAAAGTATTTCAAGTGCTAAGGGAAAATTCGCTCTTTGCTAAGGAGTCAAAGTGTGAATTTTTCAAGAAAGAGGTTAGATACCTTGGGCATATAGTCTCCCAAGATGGAATCCAGATGGATCCTGAAAAAGTAAGGGCTATTATGGAATGGCCACATCCACGGAACTTGGAGGAGCTGCAGATCTTCCTAGGTTTATCAAGTTTCTATCGAAGATTCATTAAGAGCTATGCCAAAATTGCTGTCCCGATGACGGAACAGCTTAAAGGGAAAGGGAAAGCCTTTCATTGGGGAGACGAACAGAAGCAAAGTATGGAAAAGTTGAAGGTAGCAATTGCTACAGCTCCACTTTTACATATAGCAGATCCCAATAAACCATTTGTGGTTGAGACTGACGCGAGTGATTTTGCTATAGGAGCGGTTTTAGTACAGGATGGTCGACCATTAGCTTTTGAGAGCAAGAAACTAGAACCGGCTCAAAAGAATTACTCCGTCTATGAAAAGGAGTTGTATGCAATAGTCCATGCTTTGAAGAAGTGGCGTCATTATTTATATGGTGCCAAAGTTACGATAGTGTTTGATCAAGAGAGCATTAAGTGGCTCTCTAATCAAACAGACCTTAAAGGTCGTAAGGCCCGATGGGCAGAGACCCTTCAAGAGTTTGATTATGAGCTTAGGTATAGGAAGGGGAAGTTTAATGTAGTGGCTGATTCGCTTAGCCGCATGCCTATGCTCAATGGACTGAGTTTTACTCAGATCACTAGTGAGCTACTTGAGTCTCTTAGAGGGAAATGTAGGCTTGATCCTGCATATTCTGAGATTTGGGAAGCCATAGAGAATGGGGATCGTGATATACGGGTTTCCAGTGAGGATGGAGTATCGACGGGTACTCAAGAAGGATTCAAGTGGAAGAATTACAGTGTCCATGATGGATATTTGTTATATAAAGGTAAGGTGTGTGTCCCTAGAGATACTGAGATGAGACGGCATATTTTGTATGAGTGTCATGACACACCTAGTGCGGGACACCCAGGAGTTAACAAGACTTATGATCTTGTTAAAAGGCAGTTTTATTGGCCTGGACTTCATAAGGACGTCCTAGAGTATGTGCTTAAGTGCAATAAATGCCAGGTCAACAAAGCTCAGAGGTTGAGGATTGGAGGGCTACTCCACCCATTGGATATTCCCAATGGGAAGTGGGAGAGTATCTCCATGGACTTTATAGTCGGATTACCTAAGACACAGAGAGGGCACGACTCGGTCTGGGTAATTGTGGATAGGTTAACCAAAATGGCTAGGTTTATTCCAACACGTACTACAGTGAAGACACCTGAGTTGGCTAGACTCTTTGTAGAGAACCTATACCGGTTATATGGTCTTCCCTTAGACATAGTTTTTGATCGGGATAGGAAGTTTACTAGCCACTTTTGGAGGGCGGTCTTCAAAAGGTTAGATACAAAGCTTAGCATGAGTACGGCCGAGCATCCACAGTCGGATGGGCAAACAGAAAGGGTTAACCAAATCCTAGAGGATATGCTTCGAGCATATGTGAATGAAAGGCAAACTAATTGGGAGGAGTACTTACCTATAGTAGAGTTTGCATATAATAGTGCCAAGCACTCTTCCACCGGGCATAGTCCATTTATGCTTATGTATGGGTTTCAGCCAAGGGCTCCTTATGCAGTTGGCTTGCAGAATGAAAAAGTTCAAGCTGCAAAGGACTTCTTGGAAGAAATGAATGATATGCTTAGACTTGCTAAGGACAACATTAGGAAAGCTCAGGATAGCGCTAGAGCCTATGCGGACCCTCAAAGAAGAGATATCAACTTTGAGGTAGGAGAGCAAGTCTATCTTAGAGTTCCCTCTAGGTCTGAAACCATGAAGACGGGACCTTGTCCAAAATTATCTCCTAGGTATTGTGGACCTTTCCAAATACTTAAGAGAATAGGAAAGATGGCTTACCAGCTCCAACTTCCAGAGAATAGTCAAATCCATCCAGTTTTTCATGTTAGCCAGCTTAAGAAAAGGCTGGGTGAATCTGACAACCTCATTCCAGATAGTGAGGTAGTAGAACCTATTTCTGTTCAATCTATTCCACATGAGCCAGAGAGCATACTACGCACTCGAGAGAAACGGACGAGGAGTCACTTGTATAAAGAGTGTCTAGTAAAGTGGAAAGATAGTTCAGAAGATAGTGCCACATGGGAGCGGGTTAGCACCATACAGAGACGGTTTCCCAGTTTCAGTTTACCTTCCCAAGAGTCTTCTTAAGGGGAAGGATATGGGGAAACAACACGGAGACAGGACCATGTATTTATATACATGGGGACATAGTGGGAGTGGTGCTACTATTATTTCTCTCTTTCTTTTAGACCTTCCAATACCATTTTTGAGGACAAAAATGGAACTAAGGGGAAGGAAATGTTATGGAGTACCCCCAAGAGAGGTGTGAATCACCTCTTAGTTGTGATTAGATGGGCTCATACATGAGTGCCATGTGGCACCCATGTATGAAGCCATGTGGGGGGGATGACTCACTATTATGGAGAGAGAGAGTGAATAATTCGGGACACCACGCGGCTGGGCGGCAAGAGAGACTTCGATCTCCGTGTGCGCACTCATCTCTGAGAAGACGACCTCGATAGTCGTGTAGGAACAAGCCAAAACTTTGGGGACATCATCGGAGTAGTTATTCAACACATTTCCTCTGTGAGAGGTTCCTGATATAACTTGACTCTGCATCCGCTTATATAGCTTGGGAGAACGTCACCTTCCAATGTGGCTAGTTGCACTGCTCCACTTGTGGAGATCCCATTTATGATCATAGGTCCATAGCCACGCTTCTCTAATTTTCTTGCATGTTGTTTCAAAGTGTATACTAGTACTAGGTCGCCTGCCTTCAAACCTTTATCCTTAACGTGGGCATCAAAATATGCCTTCTGTCGTTTCTTAGCTGCATATATCCCTGCAGCTGCCCTTAGTCTTGTTTCTCCTAATCGTTCAAGGTCAAAAAGTCTAGAGGAGAGTTCATGACCTGTCCATTCGTGCTCTTGTGCTACCTTCAATGTAGGTATCAAGAAGTCCAATGGTAGCACTGCATTTTGACCAAATACCATCTGAAAGGGGGTGGCTTGGAGTATCGTTTTGTAGGCTACTCGGTATGCCCAAACAGCATGGTGTAGCTGTTTGTCCCAATCAGAGCGTTTATTATTCACGAGCTTGGTCAACACATTGCACAGAATCTTGTTTGTGCTTTCGGCTTGCCCATTAGCTTGTGGGTGGTAGGGGGCAGACTTCTTATGAACTACCAAGAATTCTTGGAGCAGATTTTCAATTACTTCATTCAAGAAGTGAGTGCCTCTATCACTTACTAACTCTATAGGTAGTCCGTATCTTGTGAATACATTCTCAAACAAGAATTTAGCAGTTGTTTGAGCATCGTTCTTCGTTGTGGCTTTTACCTCTACCCACTTTGTTAGATAGTCTGTGGCAACAATGATATATTCCGCATGGGAACCCTTAGCTGGGGGATTAATAGGACCTACGAAGTCTATTCCCCACTTAGAGAATGCACGTCCACCCATCATAGGTTTCAGTGGCATCTCATCTTTACGTATAGGATACTGAGTTCTCTGGCAAACATCACACCGTTTCACATAGGTATGTGCATCCATGTGAAGGGTCGGCCACCAGAAACCCGCAAAGAGTATTGCCTTGATCACCCGATCTGGTCCAAAGTGTCCTCCTTCTACTCCTTGGTGAGCAGTTTCCAAGATCTTGAGATATTCACTTTCATGGACACATAGGCTCAGGTAACCATCTTTACCACGCTTGTATAGATTATCACCAATGAGTGAGTATTCCTGGACTTCTTGTTCTAAACTCCTTTTCCTAGCAAGCGTCATGTCTTGAGGGAATGTTTTTGTCCTCAGGAAGGATACTAGTGGTTCACTCCAATCTGGCACTATGGACACTTGATAAAGAGTGGCATGTTCCACAGGTGGTTTAGTGCAGCAGATTGGGCATTCCTTGCACAACTTTTGGACATCAGCTTCCATCGTTGGCCAATGCACTTCGAGTCTTCTTAGTGTCTGTAGGGTTCGTTGTTTTGAGTAGTGTTGCTCTAATGCACCTACATGTGCTAATTGCAACCACTTAGCGTACTCATCCTCTTCCACACAACAGGCCAAGATTCCTTGATCTGTGTGCTTGTACATACTACCTGCCATGATGTGATACTTTTGAGCTTTTACTACCTCTCTATCCTGCGTGTTTATTACTGGGTGGTTAGGTCCGTATGTCAAGACTGGTACCAATGGCTTAGCCCACTACGACACCACCTCCAAATTAAACAAGTAAGCATCAGGAAGGTCATCTGACACTCCTTGTGGGGCTTCTCCTGATGTGAGCCTAGAAAGGTGATCTGCTCTCAAATGAGTCTTCCCTTTCCTTACCACAACCTCAAAATCATATTCCATTAGCAAGAGAAACCATCTTACTAATCTTCCTGTATTGCATGGCTTGTTTACGAGGTATAGCAATGCCTGATGATCAATAAAAAATTTAAACTTTTTTGCAAGCAAATAGTCTCTAAATTTCTTAACTGCATATACCATGCCTAAGCCTTCTCTCTCAGTAGTGGTAAAATTTCGTTCAGCTGCATTCAATTGTCTACTAGCATAGGCAATAGGAAGATCCATATTACCTTCACCAGTAGGTTGAGCAAGCACACATCCAATGGCATAATTGGATGCATCCACATGAATGTGGAAAGGCTTATTCCAATCCGGTGTGGTTAAGATTGGTGTTGAACATAATCGCCGTTTAAGCTCATTGAAGGAATTCTCACATTCATCAGTCCACTCAAAGTTAGTCAGAAGTCCATACATGGGCTTTGCAATGACAGTGTACATATGAATGAACCGTCGGTAGTAACCACAATGCCCCATGAAAGCTTGTACTTCCTTGACGTTCTTTGGCCTAGGTAACTCGGCTATGGCTCTTACTTTCTCTTCATCGGTGGATATGCCATTCTTTGACACTATGTGTCCTAAAATCTTACCTTGCCTGACCATGAAAACGCATTTTTCTGGGTTCAGGAAGACTTGATATTCTCTACATTTGTCAAAGATTTGTCTGAGTTCAGGAATATGGGTTTGCCTAATGTTGGAATGAGCACAAAGATCATCAACATAGACTTCTAAGTTCTTCCTCAGGAACTCTTTAAATACATGGCACATCAGCCTCTGGAAGGTAGCTGGTGCATTGGTAAGCCCAAATGGCATTACTCTAAAGGCAAATATGCCCCATTCAGTGGCAAATGTTGTCTTATGTTGATCCTCTGGAGCAATGGCTACTTGATTGTAGCCCGAAAATCCATCAAGGAAGCTGTACACTTCCTTGCCTGCTACTCTTTCTAAGAGATGTTCTGTGATAGGAAGCGGATAATTATCTCGAATTGTGGCGGCATTGACCTTCTTTAAGTTAATGCATACACGCAGCTTTCCATTTTTCTTGGGCACCACTACGATGGGGGATACCCACTCAGTGTGCTCAATTTCGTAGATGAATCCAGCTTCAACCAGTCTATCTATCTCCTCCTTGATCTTAGCAGCATAATTATTGTTATATGTATATGGCTTTTGCTTAGAGGGTTTGGCGTCTGAGGCCATGGGGATAGTGTGTGAACATATGTCAGGGTCCACACCCTTCAAATCCTTGTAACTCCAAGCGAATACATCTCTGTATTCTCTTAGCAAGGCTATTAACGCATGCTCTTATTCCTCTGTTAGGTCATGGCCTATGTACGTGCATCTCTCCTCTCCTTCTTCTAGGGCCACTACTATTTTCTTGGTGGTTTCTTTGTTATCATAGGCCTCTCCTGACTGTGCCTCTTGTTTAGGCATTCTTATCATGATTCTCTTGTCGTCTATCTCATACTTCTTAAAATTTTCCGAGACCTCAAACAAAGATTCTTCCTCTTCTGGTGTGACTTCTTTCTTCCTTCTTTTCTTTTCTTCTTCCTTCAGGGTCACTTGTGTGGCTAGCCTTACGTCACTTGTAAGCTCTCCATACCTCTGGGGTTGAAATTCTACTTCGTAGAAGTATTCTTCATCTGATGCAAAAGGTGGGTCCATAATGATTGACTCTAGATCGGAGTCACTTGCATCCTCAAATGCATCAGGGCTAGGTTCACACTCTTCTAACACTGCCTCTCCCATAATTGGCTCTATGGAGAAAAGTGAAATGTCATAGCCATCCTCATCACAATGGGGTGTCCATTGTTCTTCATTGATGGCTACATCCATTGTTGCTAAGATTTCTGCCCAGCCATGGGGTTCAAATTCTTCGTCAGGAAAGACTACAGGTTCATAGGCTGGGTCTTGAACTGATCTATGTGTTTCTTTTGCACCTACCTCTCTGGCTTTCTCTCTCTTTTCTTCTTCTACTGCTACTTTGCACATCCATAACTGGGTATCTTCATGCATCCATGAGGATCCTGATCCTATGGAATGCACCGATTCTGTATCATCTTTAGCTTTATGGATGGGATTCCATTGGATAGGAGGGACATCTCTATGAGAGTAATCTTTAAGATTCACTTTGGTCGTGACACCTAGGTGTTGCAAATACAAGGAATTGGTTCCCCAATCCTGTACCACTTGCAACTGTCGCATAAACGGTCTTCCCAAAATCATCTCATAGGCATGATTTTTGCTAAAGTCACATATAGCGAATGTATGCTCAAACTCAACACCACATGTAGTGAGAGTTATTCCTTCTAACAACCCTAGGGGTCTCTCTATGTGACCATCGGCCATCTGCAATTTCATCCTCGTGGGCGTGAGTGTTGGCTTGCCCCAACGCTTCCATAGGGAAGTGGTCGCAATTGCAACACCTGCACCTGAGTCTAGAATGGCCTTGGTGGTGTATCCTTGATGGGTGATTGGAAGATAGGTGTTTCCTTCTTCACCTTCACTCATATCTCCTATCTTGTCCAAGGGTATTTCGGGCACTGTTCTCTGGGATCCTACCTGGGAATGAGGTTTTGCTATCTCTGGTACTTGCTTGGCTACATGCTTCCATAGCTCTGGCCTTACTTTGAGTAGCTCTTCTAAGGTGAGGTTGCACTGAACCTTAGTGTTTTTCACTACCTCTGTGTTCCTAGGTATGACTAAGTCCTCATTTCGTACCATGACCGTGGGTGTTCTCATACAAGTCGACTTAGTTTCCTGTGAACTGGGGTAATTCTTGTAGAGAGTTAGACTCAAAGTCTAATCTTTCCTGAGATTGGGTGCTCTCCTGCTCCTCATAAATGGATGGGATATCTTGTGGGAATTGGTCATGTGCATCATCCACAAGTTCAATAGGAGGAGGGACTTCACTCTCTTTAGCCCATTTGTCTTCTTGAATCTCTCGTAGGAATTCTGGTGTGAATCGATTCATAGAAGATGATGTGTCTGGCTCCGTAGAGTTAGGCACATAGGCTTCTTGGGCAAGAATGCTTACTCTTTCACTTGCCCTGTCCTTATGTTGAGAGGCGGGTTCCTTTTCTGATTGTGCAATCAGCTTCTCTATTCTTTCTAGCAATCCATCAAAGTGTAACTATGTCTTGGCTGAACTAGAGATGTTAAAGAGGCGACTGGCTTCAAACATGGTCTGAGCCAATTCCACCATTTTGGCACAAATTTTAGTTTGCTCAAGCTCTAATTCTGCTCTAGGGTAGCACTTTTCATGATCAGTTACGTTTGGCCCTTCTTGGATTCTGGCTTGATATGCTTTAAGCATCATGTTAAGGTCCTCGGGAGTGGAATCTGCTAGGACTGATCCTACTCTAGGGGGTGGTGGAGTCGTATGAGGTGGGTTGGAAGGTGACGGTTTGGATGGATTTGGGAATGGTGGAGGTGGGGTAGTGTGAGAGGGAGTTTGAGATGTGAGCTCAGTTATCCTGGCCTTTGTTTCTCTGAGGCTTTCCTCGAGTTCACTCATCTTTTTTGCCCATTGTCTTTTCATTCTTTCACGACTATCTCTCCAAGCTCTAGTCCTCTTCTTTGTCGTGCTCTCTGTTTCACTAACTTCTGGGCTTTTTTCCTGACCTACACCCTGGTTTTGCTGCAGTGCTTGGGCTCTAGTGATTACTTGTACTGGTGCAGTGGAAGTCACGCTCCCTGTGGAGTCTACCACTAACCCAACAACGTTGATAGGAGTGATTTTTGGCATATTATTGGGGTTCTTTGGGCAATCTCGTAAGAGATGCTCCTTTCCACACTCTTGGCAAAAGCCCTGGATCGTTACTGACTGGGGTTGTGCAGGTGGAGGCAAGGGACAATCACGAATGAGATGATCTCCTTGACATCTGTAGCATGGTCCTCTAGGGAATGGAGGTCTTACTTGCCTAGGTTGAGGTCTAGGGTTGGGGTTTGCATACATGACATTTGTGTAATCTGACTCCCAACTAGGTTCATTTGGCTCTTCACTATAGTAGGACTCACCATGTTCAGGAGATTGCATGTAGTAAGCATGGGGACTATCGACATGTGTAGAACCAAAGCTATGGTCACTGGGGTCACTTTCAGAAAGCCGTGGTGTTACAGGGACTATAGCTCTATTCAGGTTCTCTTCTGCAGCTGCATATTTTACTGGGATCACGTTGGATGGAGCTGGAGGTTGTTGGGCTAACACAGGCTGAGGCCTTTGTTGGTTTTGGTATTGTGGTTGGTAGGTTTGTTGAGGCCTAGCATATTGCTGTGGTGGGTACTGATTCTGGTATCTTCCCTGCTGAGGGTAGGGTTGCCTAACCGCCTGCTTGTTGTATGGGCAATCTTGCGCGGTGTGATTGGTGTACCTTCGTTCTATGGTGCAGTACTGGCTACTAGGATTTACTTGGGGTTGAGCCATGATGGGACACAAGTTCGCCATATGGTCACCCCCACAAGTATAGCATCTTTTCATACGGACAAACCTTGGGATTTGTTTGCTAGAGACACCTAATTTCTGAGCCACTTTCTCTGCAAGTTCCTCAATTGATGTGGATTGCGTGGAAGAGAGGCTAGAGGCACTATCTGAATCTTTGTATATATTAGAAAGCTCTAACTCCTCCCCTAGGTTATCCTCGATGTCAATGCACATGCGTACACACTCTTCTATGGTCCTAGGGTCCTTCAAGTACACATAGGATCTCAATTTGGTACTTAGCAATCCATCCAGGAATAAAGCCACTTGCTTAGCTGGCGTGGGTAACTCAGGGGTAGGGCATCTCTCTAAGTATTGCCTGAATCTTCTTCCTGCAAGTCTCACGGTCTCTTGAGGGGTTTGCTTGAAGCTGTGAATCAATGAGGAGGTATTATGCCTTATGCCACTCTTAGAGAATTCAATAATGAAAGCCTCTAGGAGTTGGTCTATGCTCCTGAACTGTCTCTCATTCAATGGTTGAAACCACGTAAGGGCTGTGTTCCTAAGGGTTAGACCAAAGGCATTATACTGCGTGAATAAATCCTCCACTTGTTCAGCTCTCAAGATTTGCCTAAACTCAGCCACATGATCGTATGGATCTCCTGTGCCATCGAAGTAGTTCTTCATGGACTTAACTAGCTGGGTTGGTCTCAAAGTCCTTGTGTGCTCTCTAGGTCGTGATAGAGGGAACTCATTGGCATTTCTTCGATGTCCTGGGGCTCTAAGTACCTCAGGCTCTACTCTATTTGTTTTCGTCCTCGTTCTTTCTCTGCCCCCTGAGTTGGCAAAGCTTACCTCAGGTCTATCTCTATGTCTGTCTCTTTGGGCTCCATGAGCTTGGGATGTTCCAGCACCAGGGTGACCATAGGAAACATTCGATCTTGGTTGGGGGAAAATAAATTCACCCTTCCAAGTGTAAGCGTGCCTATCATTTTCTGTAACCACAAAGATCCTTTCCGAAGAACGATATAAGTAGGTCACTCTACTTGGGCTATCTGGATCTTTAAACTCATAGATCATGATTGTCCCTATATCAATTGGCTTGTCTGATTTATACCTCCAAAAGGCTTCATCGGTTTCTCGGTTTAGCAGCAGATCTATACTCTTATTGTCCTGTGGGATCCACTCGGGAGTGATGATCCTTGTTAGCACTGACTTTCCACGAGGGGTTCTAGGTTCTACACCCATGTTTCCTTGCTCCAAGTCACCTAAATCCGCTTCTGAGATCACATTTCCGAATTCGTCTGTCCTATCTGGGTGACTGGTGACTACGTATATAGTTCCTTCTTTGTCCAAGTATGCTCCGTTTTCAAACTTGACAGCGGGGTGCTCTAGTCCAATGGATTGGTCAGGGTTTTTAATCTGGACCACGGATCTTCCTAGACCGTCCTCGTAGATGCTAGCACCTAATCGGTTGGTCCTAAGGTATTCCAACTGTGTTTTGTAAGGGCCTTCTACTCTGTGCAAGTATGGCACTCCTGAACTTCCCGTAGGTCTGTCCATGCCTTGAGACATCTCTGATTCACTAGTCTCAGAGCTAGGGTAGTATGAGTGGTGGCTCAACTGCTGGGCCCAAGACCTAGCAGTGTGGTTGACACTAGCCTCTGAAGACCTAAGACTTTGTCTATCCCTCCCTAGATGTCGTCCTGATCTAAGGTTCATATGCCTAGTTAAGTAGCCCGAGTTTTGCCCAGAGTACAACCTCGTTGCCGATCAATTGGTATCAGTCACTTGATTCGTTTTTAGTGTGTTATCATGTTTATGATCTTGTCTGATATTGCGTCGTCAGGAATACTTGAGTATTTTTCATACTTTAAGTTGATCATTCCACGTTAAATTCTTTTCCTTTAGGATTCTCAATCGTACAAAGATTATGTAGTTATCTTGAACTTTGAGTATTTAGGTAGTCTTCAACTTGATAGATGCCTATCGCCGCCCTGGCTTACTCCTATCACTAGTCGTTCTTAGCCTAAGCTAGGAATTGACAAAGGGAGTTGAGAATTTCCAACCTTTTGTTTCCTTCTTGGTTGCCCTTGAGTGCCCAGGAAGCGTGTTCCCAAGCTTGCACTTACTCTTGCTTAGAATGCCCTTCGATGCTCTCAATAGATCTATAAGAGTTCCAAAGTTAGCTCAAGACCAATTTGCACTGTGATTTTTTGGAAAACAATTCTAGAGATCCCTAAATTTTGTTCCCCCTGGGTATGGTCAACTTCAAAATACCCTATCTAATAATCCTGATCTTAATTCTTGTTTTGGTTGTGCTCCCCACGAGCTTTCCAACAAAACAAGAACCATAGCAAACGGATTTCGTATGAGAGAGTTATGTCAGTTCAGGGTTATAGTGCTAAAACAGGGTTCAAACAGGCTAACAGATCATAGGATTTTTCTCGAAACACCTATGTAGGGACCTCACAAATCACTAATTGCTAGACCAACATGCCCAAAAACTATCCCCAAGGCTTAGAATAAAAACCCTAATTTTTTTGGCCGAAAAGCCTGTCAATCGCGATCGACAGGTCTGTCAATCACGATTGACAGAGGTGTCCGTCGGGGCCTGTCGGTCGCGATCGACACGTCAGTCGCAATTGACAATGTCAATCGCGATCGACAGAGTCGGTTGTGAGTCCTGTCAATCGCGATCGATGGTGTCAATCGCGATCGACACTTTTTTTGGGTTTTTCGCCGTGATTTCAGTCAATCGGGGATGTGTCCGTCGCGATGGACACGTGGCTACGCGTAAAAGTCAATCAATCGTGGAAATTCTGTCGGTCGCGATCGACGGTGTCAATCGCGATTGACAGGGTCTGTCGGTCGCGGCTGTCGATCGCGATCGACGGTGTCAATCGCGATTGACAGGGTCCTACGTGGCAGTCAGTCGGTCGTGGGGTCTGTCGGTCGTGATCGACAGGTCTGTCGATCGCGATTGACAGGGTCTGTCGGTCGTGATTGACAGGGTCTGTCGGTCACGATTGACAGAGAACCGTGGATTTTTTCTACTGTTTTTAGTGTTTTAGGATGTTCTCTTTGTGCTTGTCACAATGGTGTGCTTTATTTTACCAAAGGGGCGAGTTTTCTGTCGATCGCGATCGACAGAGGCTGGCGATTGCGAGACAAATTCTGAGTATTCCGTACCTGCGCAACGTGCTGGGGGTGATGATTCAGCAAGAACCTGCAAAATGCTCAAGAAACATGCAAAAACAGTGCAAGCAATATCGCTCTCTCGCTCTCCCTCACAAGTAGAATGAAGGAAATGAGGTGGAGATGGTGATATGATCAAAACTGAAAATTTTCGCGATGATGGAGATGGAGGTGGGAGATGGTGATGGTGATGATGGTGATGAAGATGGTGAAGAAAAAACAAGAAAATAGATGAAAGTGAAGAAAATACCTACAACTCTAACGCGTCAACTCTACATCTTACCATCACACGCTCGTCCTCAAGGCTCGATCCCCGACAACGGTGCCAAAATTTGGTGTAGCTCAGTGATGAGTAGCACCTCCTTTAATGTCAATCCGGGAAGACGTGAGGATGGTATGAAGACCTCGAGCAAGTGGAGGCACAAGTGCGTGAGTGAGAAGCACACAAACATGCACACACATACACACACACGTGCACACATGGCAAGACAAAGAGTGAGAAGCAATGGAGTTCTTATATTACTTTCAAAAAGCTCTTACAAGTTCAATTCAATTACAATCTAACCTAAAAAATGAGCTCTCTAGCTCTATTTATAGTTTTTGAATAGGTTTTGGCCCTGTCCAGACCTAGTGTCCGGCCTAGTTAAAAATTAGGTTCCAGGGCTAATTTGAGGGCTCAAACGAGATCTAAAAAATACAAAAATTGGTAAGCAACTAGTTCTAAGACTCCTCAAGCTCGAGGACTCCTCGGCTTGCACAAAATGGAGCTACAAAAGGTGAACATGGTATTTAGAGGGGTTGTTAGTGATGAGAATCACTTTTAATTGGTGTAAGGGTTTTGAAAAATTAAAGGGTTGCCTTAGTGCTAGATCTGCGTGAATGCTCGTACTTGCTTCTTCATGAAGAAAATTATTGGCCTACTTGCCAGATCGTCGTTGACTCCCTTGTCTGCTTGTGCCTTCTCTTCTCTCTGACTCCCTTCTTAAGCTTCCTTGCCTAGTGAGTCCTTCAGTTCCAACAGAATGCAAGTGAAGCTATGTACTCCAAGGATAAGAAAAAGAATGGCAAAGGAGAGCAGTCAACCGATGATGAAGGATCTTCAAGCCAAGTTAATTTTACAAGAAGAAAGATGAATTCAAGAGGAAAAGAAAGAGGAGGTAAGAATAAAGATAATGTTAAAGCTTGTTGGATTTGTGGCAGAACAAATCATTTGGCAAATGATTGTTGGTATAACAATCAAAATGGTGGAATTCATAATTAGAGTTTCAATCAAAGAGGTAGAGGAGGCAGAAGTCAAATAGGTAACTTCAGAGGAAGAGGTGGTAGGACTTCATATGCTAGAGGAGGTGGAAGAAGTTTTCAACCTCAGTCCTACAATAACAACTATTATAATTATGCATCAGATCAGAAGGATGACATGACTCTCATTTCGAATGCAACACATGAAGCAATAGGAGAAGATCAAAGGGTATTCTATATTGACTCACGATGTAGCAATCATCTGAGAGACAATATATCATTGATGACTGAAATGGAAGCAAAGGTGACTGGACATACAGTTCAAACAAGAGATAACGCCAAGCATAAAGTGGAAAGCATTGGATCAGTGAAGACAAAGAGTGGAAGCACACTCTTAAGCAAGGTACTTTATGTTCCTACTATTCCTAAAAACTTGATAAGTGTAGGATAAATTGTGGAGAAACGATATGAAGTCAGATTCACAAATAATGGTGTTTATGTGCAAGATCCAAATCAAGGATATAGAAGCATTATTAGAGGTCAAAAATGTTGGAACATCAAGCTTACACTATGCTTGAGGTGGATTTGATCTACATCAAAGGCTATCGCGTCGAAAGAATATCCGTTGGAGAGTTCTTTTTCATATGCTCATTTATTGTATTTTTTGAGAATATTTTGATGGCTCATTTACCGTTGTAAAAGCCTTGAGTTGTACACATGTAAAGGTACAAATATAGGGCCAAAATCCCACGAAATTTTGGTGGTTGAAGTTGCATTCAATCAAGCAAATCAAGTCACCTAAAAGTAGATCAATCAAGATCTTCACTTTTCCTAGATTGTAGGGAAGTGAATTGATTCCATCCAACAACCATTCCCACCTTCATTTGAATTCAAATTCAAGTTGTAAAAGTCGTGGAACACTCCTAGAGGCTATATAAGGAGTTGAAATCACTTTTACATTACATGGAAGCAATATACATACACTTGTGACCATCATTGTCTTGCTCCTTCAATTTTCTGCATCATCTTCTTCGCCAATAGTAATCTTGCAGAGGCTGCTGCTCTCTCCTCAGAGCTCCAAATTGAGTGCAAGAGGACTCATTGGAAAGGTATCAGTGTCGAGTTTATGCCTGTAAATTTTCAAAGCATTTGGTTCAGCAGATTTGGAGAAATCTTAGTTTTTCTGCCTCGGGGTCAATCTCTGCGTATTCCTGAAAAATAGGAAGTACCACCGGTGAATGTCGCATTCATTCCTATAGCATATTTTGCTTATTCCTTATACTTTTGTGCATTCCATACACCCAACCCTATGTGTATCACTCCCATAAAAGGATTTTTTCTAATTGTAATCACGCTGGTCGCTATGGGCATTTGAAGCTCATTGTCTCTTCCATAGATAGTAAGTTTTTTGAGCTAGTCGACCCGCGAACCTATCTGTTTTGTATCGACTCATTCTCCTTGATGCTCCAAGGTACATAGTGTGTTTCTTTGCACTTATAGCATGCCTATAAGGTCTATTTGAGTCTCCAAAAGCTCAAGGGCTGGTCTTGTGCCGGTTGGCTTGACCAAACTTCATCGCTTCGAAACGCACCTTTCTACCTTCGACAAGCTTCTCCAAGTTCTTTCAGTGGTATCAGAGCTAGTTCAAGATGGGTGACGGCTTTCCCTCAATGATCGAGAAGCTTGATCGACACAACTACGTGGCTTGGCAAATCAGAATGGAGGCCTATTTGCAAGGTAGAAATCTTTATGGAATTGTAGCAGGTGATGAAGCTATGCCTATTCCAAGATCCAAAGGAGGACCTACACAGGAGGAGACAGATAAGCTCACACTTTGGTGCGCAAGGGATGCTCAAGCAAGGTCGTACATACTAAACTCTATCTCTGACTTTCTATTACCACATATTAGAGGATGCAAGACATCTCAAGAGACTTGGGATGCCCTGGAGACTTTCTTTTCTGCTAGTACCAAAGCAAGAAAGAATCATCTTTGGAACGAGTTCAACCAAATGAAGAAGACACCTAAACAAACCATCACAGAGTTTGTTACCAAGGTCAAAGAGGTTGCGGATCAGTTAGCATCCATTGGAGAGCTGATTGAAGAAGAGGTCATCATGAGGCAAATTCTCAACGGCATTCGAAGTGATAAGCAATGGCAATCCTTCACGACGGCCTATGATCTCATCATGGATGTGCAGACTCCAGACTTCAACATCTTTCTTGGACAACTCTTCAATCAAGAAGCCAATAATAGCATAAAGGAACGTAACTCTTATCATGGTAATTCAACTAGTGCTCTATATGCAGATAAAAAGGATAAGAAGCAGAAAGGCAAGAAGAAGGAAGAAGATGAAGAAGAGACTTCCCAAGCCAACTTCGCAAGCAAGAGCAAGTGGAAAGGGAAGAAGAAAGGACCAAAGCAAGACAAAGCCAAAGGTCAGAATGTTCAACCTTGTGCCATATGCGATAAGACCAACCACACCACTCAAAATTGCTGGTTCAATGGGAAGACCCAGAAAGGAAGTGGAAGAGGTGGATATGGCGGCAATAGAGGGAGAGGTGGACACAACTTCAACAACAACAATAGAAGCTATAATAGAAGGGACTACAACAATTATTCAGAAGATCAACCACATGAAGACTCATTACTTCTTATGAACCTAAGCCACAAAGAAGGTAAAGAAGATGATCATTTGTTCTACATAGATTCAGGATGCTCGAATCATGTTGCAGGCAACGTTGCTCTTCTATCTGACTTGGAAAGTCCAAAGCATAGACATGAAGTGCAAACAGGGGATGACACGAAGCACAATGTGGAGAAGATTGGTAATGTCAAAGCTTCCAATGGCAGGACAAACATTCTGAGTAAGGTTCTCTATGTACCCACTATCACTAAAAACCTAATCAGTGTAGGCCAAATAGTTGAAAAAGGCTTGCAAGTTAGGTTCACCCAACATGGAGCTTTTGTGGAAGATCCATGTCAAGGCTTCAAGAAGATAGCCCAAGGTGAGAAGCATGGTAGGCTCTTTACTTTTGAAGTAGGAGATACCAGGAACATAGCTCTATTCAACTTTGGGTCTCAAACCCTAAGTGAGCTTGAAGTGTGGCATAAGAGACTTGCTCATGTGAATGAAAGAACCTTGAAGGATATATGCAGGGATCAAAGTGTTCTAGGACTGCCGAACATATCAAAGCAACACATGATCAACAGGTGTGATGCATGTCAGATTGGGAAGGCACAAAGACAACCATTCAACCACAAAGGCTACATCCACAACAACTTATTGGACTTAGTACACACAGATGTATGGGGACCAAGTCAAGAACCTTCATTGGCAGGATCAAGGTATTATGTCTCATTTATTGACGACCATAGTAGATGGACTGTTCTATACTTTATCAAGAGTAAGAATGAAGTATTTGATTGCTTCAAGAAGTATCTTGCACATGTGGAGAATCATACAGGTAGATCACTAAAGAAGCTCAGATCTGATGGAGGGGGAGAATACTTCTCCAAAGATTTTGATGAGTTCTTGCAGGATAAAGGTATCAAAAGGGAAGTGACTACCAGGTACTCTCCTCAACTAAATGGAATTGCAGAGAGGAGAAACAAGACATTGGTTGGATCAGCACGAACAATGCTTGAAGAGAAGAAGTTGCCACATTATCTTTGGGCAGAAGCTATTTCAACTGCAGTGTACCTTGTCAATCGACTACCATCCAAATCACTTCAAGGTATGACTCCTTATGAAGCATGGCATGGAAGAAAACCTAGTCTTGGACATTGCAAGGTTTTTGGTTGTTTAGCTTATGTTCATGTACCATCACAAATAAGAGGTAAGCTAGATGAAAGGGCAACAAAGGCAGTGTTTATTGGATATGATTCAACTCAAATGGGTTACAGGTTCTTCAATCCTTCAACCAAGCAATTCACTACAAGTAGAGATGTTGTGTTTGAAGAACACAGGTCTTGGTATGATGAAGACAAACAAAAGGTAACACTACCATATGATCTTGATTATGACTCTCATCAATTAGGAAGCAAGCATGATACACAGGTCCAGGATCCAAGAAGTGATACAGACGATGACCAAGATGAAAGAGAAAGGGATTACAAGCTATGGAAGTCAAGAGGCAAAGCAAAGATGCAAGAGGTTGGAGAATGCTCCAAACAAGCACCTAGAAGATCAGCAAGAGAGAAGAAACAACCAGAAAGGTATGGATATGATTCCACATTTGTTACAAAGCATTCAATCTACTTGGCAAAAGACTCTATTTCAGAGGAACCCTCAACCTATGAAGAGGCAAAGGGAAACCCTAATTGGGAAAAGGCCATGAACGAAGAGATAGATGCATTGAAGGAAATGGACACTTGGGATTTGGTTCCAATGTCACCGAATCAAAAGGTAATTGGTTGCCGATGGGTATATAAAGTTAAAAGAAATTCAGATGGATCAGTTTGCAGGTACAAGGCAAGATTAGTTGCCAAAGGATGCTCACAAACTCATGGTATAGACTATGAGGAAACATTCTCACCAGTTGCAAAGATGACTAGAATCAGGACATTGATAAGTGTAGCTGCTGCAAGGAATTGGAGACTCCTCCAACTTGATGTGAAAAATGCATTCTTAAATGGTTGGATAAGTGAAGAGGTATACATGTCACAACCACCAGGTTTTGAAAACCCTAATCATCCATCTTATGTTTGCAGACTTAAGAAAGCATTGTATGGATTGAAACAAGCTCCAAGAGCTTGGAATTACACGTGATGATCTAAATGGCATTCAAAGGATCAAGAGACACATGCAAGAGGAGTTCAAAATCAGTGACCTAGGTGAGCTCACATATTTCCTAGGTATGCAGGTGATATACACAGATGAAGGAATGTATTTGACTCAAAGAAGATACATTCAGGATCTTCTTCTCAAGTTCAAAATGGAGAACACTAAACCTGCAGGTACACCTTTGGAGATGAATCATAAACTTAGTGTTTATGAGGGTGAGAAAATTGTAGACATTAAAGAGTATCAAAGTTTGGTAGGTAGCTTGATATATGCTACTCACACAAGGGCAGACATCTCATATAGTGTGGGAGTGCTTAGTCAGTTCATGCACTCACCAAGAAGACCACACATGGATGCGGCTAAGAGAGTACTTAAGTATCTCAAAGGTACAATCAACGAAGGTATATTCTATCCTTACTCTTCCGATTTGGATATCAAAATCTACTCAGATGCAGATTGGGCAGGAGCTAAGGATGATAGAAAAAGTACATCTGGTTACTTAGCATTTGCAGGTTCGAAGCTAGTGTCATGGAGTTCCAAGAAGCAACCAACAGTTGCTTTATCTTCAACTGAAGCAGAGTACAGAGGCTTGACCATAGCAACTCAAGAGGCAATATGGTTAAAAGCATTGTATACAGATTTGGGACTTGTGAGTTCCAAACCTCACATATTTGGAGATAATGTAAGTTCCATGCATCTAGCGGCAAATCCTATTTTTCATGCGAGAACCAAGCACATAGAAGTCCATTACCACTTCATCAGGGAGAAGCTCATGGCAAAGGAGATCGACATTTCTTTTGTTCCGACTGAAAAGCAAGTAGCAGATATGATGACGAAGTCACTTGATGGAATAAAGCTTTGTAGATTCAAAGCTATGGCAGGTATTCAACCTATCAGAGAATGAAGACTCAAGCATACTTTAGCTTGAGGGGGAGCTGTTGGAACATCAAGCTTACACTATGCTTGAGGTGGATTTGATCTACATCAAAGGCTATCGCGTCGAAAGAATATCCGTTGGAGAGTTCTTTTTCATATGCTCATTTATTGTATTTTTTGAGAATATTTTGATGGCTCATTTACCGTTGTAAAAGCCTTGAGTTGTACACATGTAAAGGTACAAATATAGGGCCAAAATCCCACGAAATTTTGGTGGTTGAAGTTGCATTCAATCAAGCAAATCAAGTCACCTAAAAGTAGATCAATCAAGATCTTCACTTTTCCTAGATTGTAGGGAAGTGAATTGATTCCATCCAACAACCATTCCCACCTTCATTTGAATTCAAATTCAAGTTGTAAAAGTCGTGGAACACTCCTAGAGGCTATATAAGGAGTTGAAATCACTTGTACATTACATGGAAGCAATATACATACACTTGTGACCATCATTGTCTTGCTCCTTCAATTTTCTGCATCATCTTCTTCGCCAACAGTAATCTTGCAGAGGCTGCTGCTCTCTCCTCAGAGCTCCAAATTGAGTGCAAGAGGACTCATTGGAAAGGTATCAGTCTCTAGTTTATGCCTGTAAATTTTCAAAGCATTTGGTTCAGCAGATTTGGAGAAATCTCAGTTTTTCTGCCTCGGGGTCAATCTCTGTGTATTCCTGAAAAATAGGAAGTACCACCGGTGAATGTCGCATTCATTCCTATAGCATATTTTGCTTATTCCTTATAATTTTGTGCATTCCATACACTCAACCCTATGTGTATCACTCCCATAAAAGGATTTTTTCTAATTGTAATCACGCTGGTCGCTATGGGCATTTGAAGCTCATTGTCTCTTCCATAGATAGTAAGTTTTTTGAGCTAGTCGACCCGCGAACCTATCTGTTTTGTATCGACTCATTCTCCTTGATGCTCCAAGGTACATAGTGTGTTTCTTTGCACTTATAGCATGCCTATAAGGTCTATTTGAGTCTCCAAAAGCTCAAGGGCTGGTCTTGTGCCGGTTGGCTTGACCAAACTTCATCGCTTCGAAACGCACCTTTCTACCTTCGACAAGCTTCTCCAAGTTCTTTCAAAAAAGAAGGAAGACTTTTTACTCTCAAGGTCCAAGGTAATGTGGGACATGCATTGTTTACATATGGAAGTCAAAAGATATCTGAGTTAGACTTATGGCATAAAAGGTTAGGTCATTTCAATGAGAGAGCCATAAAAGAAATGTCAAAGAATGATGTAGTGCTTGGATTGCCAAATGTTGAAGGTCAACACATGGTATACAAGTGTAAAGCTTGTCAATTAGGTAAAGCTCATAGAATTTCATACAATAAACCAGGATACAAGTATTCAAATATGCTTGAGTTGGTTCATACAGATGTGTGGGGTCTTTCAAGGGACTATAACATAAATGGATCCAGGTATTATGTATTGTTTGTTGATGATGCAACAAGATGGATTATAGTTTATGTAATCAAGGATAAGTGTGAAGTGTTCAAAACATTCAAAAATTATCATGCTCATGCAGAAAGGATTAGAGGACAAAAGCTCAAGAGCTTGAGATCAGATGGAGGGGAGAATATTTTTCTAAAGAGAAGTAACTTGCAGGTACTTTCCTCAACAAAATGGAGTTGCAGAAAGAAGAAATAGAACTCTTGTAGAGTTTGCAGGATCAATGATGAGATAGAAGAATTGTCGAAACTACTTATGGGCAGAAGCTATCAACACTGCAACAAACCTTGTGAATAGGTTACCTTGCAAAGCCTTGGATGGTAGAATGCATTATGAAGCATGGTGGGGTAAGAAACCTACTCTTGATCATTGTAAGGTATTTGGATGTTTGGCATATGCTTATGTTCCTTCACAATTAAGACATAAGATAGAGCCCAAAGCAGAGAAGTATGTGTTTATTGGGTATGATGATAGACAGATGGATTACAGATTGTGGAGTCCATCTACAAAACACTTTCTTGTTACAAAAGATGTTACATTTGATGAGCAAAGCACATGGTATATAGGGTCAACAAATGATTATGCAGATATTGAAGAAATACAAAGGAAAGGGAAGACAAAAGTAAAGGTGTATGAAGAAGATATTGATGATGATAATTGTAAAAGTTAATTGCAGGGAAATGATGAAGATAGGCCAAGATTTGATCCACAATCAAATGTGGCTAAGACTTCAAGAACTGCAGAGGTCAGAAGATCTTTGAGAGAAAGAAAAGAACCTATCAAGTATAGCTATGATACATCTTTCTTAACAACAAAAGACTATGCTTATATTGTGAAGATAAAAGAAGATCCAACCACATATGAAGAAGCTAAAGGTAAACAAAATTGGGAGAAGGCAATGCAAGAAGAGTATGATGCTCTACTTGAGAATGAGACATGAGAATTGGTGCCAAGACCAAAGAAAGAGAAGGTAATTAGATGTAAGTGGGTGTATAAGACAAAAAGGTTTGCAAATGGTGAGGTGTCTAGATACAAAGCTAGACTTGTGGTTAAAGGTTATGCCCAAAATTATGGGGTAGATTTGATGAAACCTTAGTCCAGTTGCTAAGATGTCTACAATTAGAACTCTAATTGCTATTGCTGCTTGTGAAGGGTGGAAATTGTCACAATTAGATATGAAGAATGCATTTCTGAATGGATATATTGCAGATGAAGTGTACATGGAGCAACGAGAGGGTTTCATGGATTCAATTGGATCAGATTTTGTATGTAAGCTCAAGAGAGCTTTGTATGGTTTAAAGTAGGCCCCAAGGGCATGGAATTACAGGCTTCTTAAGTTCTTGAATGAATTTGGATATCAAGCTTCAAAAGCACATAGTAGCTTGCTATTGAAGGCAAGTGAAGATGTGTTTATATATATGTGTATTTATGTTGATGATATTATTGTCACATGTACAGATGCTTAAGGAATCAAGGAGTTTAAGAAGCAAATAGTTTAAGATAAGTGATTTGGGAAACTTGTCTTATTTCTTAGGAATGCAGATTGTGAATACTCAACATGGAGTATATGTTACACAAGAGAGATACTTGAAGAATCTTTTGGTCAAGTTCAACATGGAATATTGCAAGTCTTCAACCACACCATTGGAGGTAAATCATAAATTGAATAGATATGGAGGAGAAGAATTTAATGACATGAACAAATATAAGAGTTTGGTAGGTAGTTTGATCTATGTTACCTTGACAAGACTAGACCTATCATATGTAGTTGGTGTCTTATCACAATTTATGCATTGTCCAAAGAAAATGCATTGGATTGCAGCTCAAAGGGTACTCAGATATATCAAGGGAACACTGAGTGAAGGTTTGTATTATGGTTTTACTTCTGACACAAGAATCAAAGTGTTTAGTGATGCAGAATGGGCAGGTAATCCAGATGATAAAAGGTCTACTCATGGTTATCTTTGTTATATAGGAGATAAGTTAGTTTCTTGGTGTTCAAAGAAGCAACAGACAGTTGCTTTTTCATCCATAGTGAGTATAAAGGAATGGTAGAGGCTGCAAAAGAAGTAATATGGGTGAAGATTTTATTGAAGAGTTTTGGAACTGATCAGAGTACTCCTATTATTTTTGGAGACAATATGAGTTCATTATATTTGGCAGCTAATCCTGTATTTCATGTCATGACTAAACACATAGAGATTCAGTATCATTTCTTGAGAGAAAAGGTACTCGACAAAAAGGTTGAAGTATTGTATACACCAACAAAAGAGCAAGTAGCAGATATGTTGACAAAAAGCTTAGATGGACCTAAGCTACAAAAGTTCAAAGAGATGGCAGGAATAAAGAAGAATGATATAATCACAATTAGTGATTGAGGGGAAGCTGTTGGAGTAAAGCAATCTCTAATTGATGATTATGAAGAACTTGAAGAAATTTAGGAATCAAAATGAAGTCAAAGAAGTCATTTGAGAAAGTGAAGAGATCTCAAAAATGTAGCTTGTATACATATGCACATTACAGATGAAAATTCTTGTACTATGAATATAGATGATCATTAGAATGATAAGGAGTAATTTAATAGACCTGGGATGAGCCTAGAATCATATGTACATAAGTTAATAATGAAAAGAAATAGATGTAAGAGTCATTAGAAGCTAAGTGTCCATGAGATAGATGTGTAGAGAGTCATCTTTTTGAGTTAGCGTCGATTCTTTCTCTGATTTCTCTCAACCTGATCAAGTGCATCAGGAAACCTTTTGTACACATCTAACCTAGAATCTAATCAAGCTATGCTCAGAGTTTCATGGTCTAATTCTTTTCAAGTTGTGTGTATGATCAATAGGAACATGTATATGTAAAATTTGCAATTAGAACTCTCAGAGTCACACACTTTTTTGTGTAAATGTTTTGCTTGGATCTCAGTGTACAATGTAAAGTTTTTGATGACTGAGCATTCGAAATCTAAGTTGGAAGATAAGGAAGCTATGGCTTAAAGCATTTAGCAAAACGGGACTTGTGCTTTGAGAAATCAACCTTAGAAGTTGACTATGTCAAAGTCGCTTGTTCAGGAGGACAGTTTCTAACATAACTTTGATCTTAATGTTCAAATCAGAGTTTTAATGATTTCTCTGAAGGTCTTATGGATGATATGATTGCGCAAAGATAGCATGGAGGTATGTATATCATTAGATTGAAGAAATGTGAAGATATGTGCAGGTAATGAAGTTAATCTCTGAAGCAAACTTCTTGAAGAAGAAGAAACTTCACTCAAAGAAGTGATTTTGAATGATTTTGTAAATCAAGGTAACATTTGTGTAAATTTTGTTCTATGATTGATATAGAGGTGTTCTTAAATTATTATAGATCAATCCATTGGATATTTAGAGGTCTCCAGCAAAATCTACACTAGCTTCATAAAACAATGCATAATCCAAAGTAGAACTCACATAACATAGAGTGCACCTCAGATCATCTAAGTGTGACTTCCTTGTAACTTGCATAAATTGACTTTCAAGTCCAATAGTGTAGCTTAGATGAGGCCTTGTAATTGTGAGATATATCAGACTTCCCAAAATTTTCCTATACATAGTAGCATTTTCCAATGCTTCACCTGATTTAGAATCCAACTTCAAATTCTGATCTAATGGCATAGAAATTGGCTTGCAATGAGCCATACCATACTTTTGCAGCATACACAAGGCATATTGCCTTTGTGATATCAATATACCTATTTCAATATGTATAAGATCAATGCCCAAGAAAATAGTGCAGCACACCAAGATCTTTCATATCAAATTCCTACATAAGGATGCTTTACCTCTTTAATGTTTTTTTCATCGTCACCTCCTACAATCAAGTCATCAACATAAATATCTATAATCATGATGCCATCATCATCCTTCCTTGCATATATTGAAAGATCTCAACCACACATAGAAAATCCAATGATGGTCAAATAGTCGTCAATCCTTGCAAGCCAACCATGAGGGTCTTGTTTAAGTCCATACAAAGCCTTTTGCAACCTAGAAACATATTCTGGGTGCTTTGAATCTTCATATCCTTATAGTTGGTCCATGTATACTTCTTCCTATAACTCACCATGTACAAAAGCATGCATCACATCCATATGATGCAATGTCCATCCTTTTTCTATAGCTAATGCAACAAGTGTTCTCACAGTAGACATTTTGGCTACATGGCTACATGTTTCCTCATAATCAATGCCATATGTCTGTGCACAACCTTTTGCTACCGATCATGATTTGTACCTGCTTATGCTACCATCAGCATTGTGTTTTACCTTGTAAACCCACTTGCAGCCCATGGGTTTCTTTCTTTGTGGCAATGGAACCAACTTCCATGTGTCATTTCCAAAAAGGAAAACCATCTCCTCATGCATAGGTTTTTTCCAATCTACATTTCCAATTGCATCTTCAAAACAAAAGGGTTGAGCATCTTGTATTACCATTTTCATGTAGGCACAATGATGAGCCATGTAACTATCATATGACAATCATTGCAATGAATTCCTCATCAAGGCTCTTTTCTAGACCGCTTAAATATCCATCAATTTCTTCAAAACTTGTAGATGTTTTACTACCCGTAGGAAGCTTTTCTTTACATTTCTCGGATGTATTTGATGAATTTGTTAGACTAAAATTTCCATGCAATCTTCCACTCCATGGATTTGAGTTGGAACTACTACTTGGTGATGCATCTGGTCCATTCTCATCATAAAGACTAGAAGCAGACATAGCATAGCAATCTGATGCAAAAGAAGCATTATGAGAGCTAAATGAGTATGATATGAAAGAGGTGCATCTAATTTGCTATCTCACAAAGTTTGCACCAGCCATTTAGCCATAGTATTTACCTCCTCTATATCAGGTCTCTCATCAAGAAGTGCATCATGTGAATCTGCATGAGAAATGGAATGATCATCATCATCACATGAAATTTTTAAAGGCTACAAAATTGCCTCATTTGGACTAGCACTAGACTATTCAACTGTAAAAATAGGTAGCAAAGTGTCATACACATCTTTGGAGCTTATTGATGTCTCCTTACTACATGAAAGTAATGGCTGAATTGCATCTTCCACAAAAAAAAATCACGATTAAGCAAAATGCATTTAATCTATGGATGATACAGACCATACGCTTTGCTTTCATAATTGTACCCAACAAAAATACATTTTCGTACTTTATTATCCAATTTCTTGCATTGTTGTTCAAAGACTAATGCATATGCCAGACAATGAAAGATAGCTAGATGAGAAAGAGATGGATTGTGACCATGCCAAGCCTCATATGGAGTGATAAATTGAAATGCATTAGTAGGACACCTGTTAATTACATATGTTGCATACATAATAGCCTCAAGCTAGAAACTATGTGGCTTGACTCTTCACCATTCTACTGATGTGTAATGATACTATACATTGATGTTTTATCCCACGTTTAGCCAAAAATGTTAAAATCAAAAGACATATATCCCCCCCCCCTCAGTGATCATAATGGAGGGTGCCCATTTTACATGTTGATAGATTTTCATCCAAAACCACAAACTGTTTGAAGCACATAAACACTTTGGACTTTGATTTCAATGGATATACCCATGCATGCCTAGAAAAATCATGAATGAAAGTCACGAAGTAAAGGTAGTTCCCAAAAGATGTTGTTTGCATAGGACCACAAACATAACTGTGAACAAGCTCCACTTTCTAAGTAGCTCATATTGAACCATCTTTTGGGAAGGAGGAACGTTGCATTTTGCCCAAAATATAGCCTTTAGAGACATTTTTACCAGGTGCCTCAAGTTCGGGTAGAGAGGCCGCCATTTCAGAATTTTGTAGGCATGGAAAACTAGCCAAATTCAAATGACCAAAGCATGCATGCCAAAGCTTTGCATTTGAACTACACATGCTGAATCATTCACATATTTCACATATCTATAAGCTTATACATCCTATGAAATAAAATGCCTGAAGCAATAATGATGGTCCATTTGATAGATCATGAACTATATATATGTCATCAACAAATTTCATAACCAAGCCGATCTTGGCTAATGTTGAAACTGATAAAGGATTTTTCTTGATCCTTCGGACAAATAAAACATTTGACAATGTAAAAGAACTACCACCAATGGTAGCCAGAACGTTCTTACCTGTTGGAACAAACCAATCACAAATTGATGATTATGAATACCTTGAATCAAGCTTATGATCAGATTGAAGTGGAAAGAAGACTCTTGCGGGAGTGAAGAGATCTCAGAAGTGAAGTATGTATACATATGTACATTATAGGTGGAAATTTTTGTAACCTGAGTATAGATAATCCTTAGGATGATAAGGAGTAATGTAATAGACGCGGGATAAGTCTACAACTATATGTATATAAGTCAATGATGTAAAGAAATATGTATGAGAATCATTAGAAGATAAGTTTTTGAGAGATAGATGTGAAGAGAGTTTTTCCTCAAAAAATAGCGACAGGTTTTTCTCTGAGTTCTCTCAGTCTGATCACGTGGATCAGAAATCCTTTTGTACACATCTATTCTGAAAGTTAATGAAGCTATGTTCAAAGTTTCATAGACTAATTCCTTTCCTACTGTGAAAATGATCAATAGGAACATTTGTGTGTAAAATCTGCAGACAGACTTCTCATAGTCGCGCACTTTTCCGTGTCAATGTTTTGCTTAGATCTCAGTGCATAGTGTAAAGTTTTGAATGAGTGAGCATTCAAAATTTAAGTTAGAAGATAAGGAAGCTATCGCTAAAAGCATTTAGCAAAACGGGATTTGTGCTGTGAGAAATCAACTTAAGAAGTTGACCATGTCAAAGTCGCCATTCCTAGAAGACAATTTTTGATATATCTTTGATCTTAAGGATCAAATCAAAGGTTTAATGATTCTTTTGGAGAATCAATGGCTGATATGATTGTGCAAAGGTAGTGTGAAGACTTGAGCATCATTAGTTTGAAGATATCTAAAGATATGTGCAGCTATTGAAGTCAATTTCTGAAGCAGACTTCTTGAAGAAGGAAAATTCTCACTCAGAGAATTGTTCATGAATGATTTGGTAAATCAAAGTAGCATTTGTGTTAAGTTTGGTCTATAATTGATATAGATGTATTTTTAGATCCGTCTAGATCAAACATTTGGAGACTAAGAGGTCTCCAATAGTGGTATCAAAGCTGAACGTGCAATACAAGAAAAGTAAAGTCAGTGGAAGTCGCGACTGTTGCAGATATTGAAGTTCTTTCTAATCGAAGGTGGAAAAGGATAAATTTGTGAAGATAATCTGCAGAAGTACAAAGCACGAGTTCGAAGGATCAAGAAGGATCAAAGCTTCATATCAAAGGTACACTCTATTTTCATAAACCATAGTAACTGCAGACACAAAAGATCAAGGATGGGAGAAAGCTTGCAAATTGACAAGCTAGATAGGGAGAACTATCCAGCTTGGTCCATGAGGATGGAGGCACACCTCATGAGCAAAGACTTGATGGCATTCATTACAGGAGAAGAAGAAAAGCCTGAGTTTACAGATCCTAGTATTCCAACTAGGGAAGAGCTTGCAGATTTGAAGACTTGGATGAGAAAGGATGCTCAAGCTAGGAACATCATTTACATGGTTGTAAATGATTATCTTCTACCTCACATCAAAGGATTGGAAAGTGCAACAGATGTTTGGAATGCTTTGGAAGAGCATTTCAAAAATACAACCAAGTCAAGGAAGTCTTCATTATGGGCTGAGTTCACAACTTTCAAGAAGAAGAGCTCACAATCAATTTCTGATTATGTGGCAAGGATGAAGGATATTGCAGATAGCTTGGGAGCAGTAGATGAAGACATTGAAGAGGATAGTTGGTAAGGCAAATACTTACAGGTCTGAGAGGAGATGAGAAGTGGAAGCCTTTCATATTGTCCATAGAATTGTCACTTGATCATTTTACTCCTGATCTTAATCAATTGCTTTGACACTGATGGAGAGTGTTAATCTCCAAAAGAACAAGTTAATCTTGAATTTAGATCACCTCTATATCAAGATCAACTTTAGACTCCACCAAATTTAGAGATCATTCACTAATTTATCAGAAAATTGATTATTCTGAAAAATTCAGCTTCTCAGAAAAGTCTGCTGCAGATTAATCCTTAATTGACTAATCATTTGTGTAAAGTTTTTGATAAAACTTTGTAGACTTCTTCGCCTTAAGATTGCGCACCTCCTCCAACTTAAATCTCTGCAAATGATTTAATATACTCTGAGAAATCATACAAACAAGTTACCTATGTGTAAAACACCTTCTCTGTAGTAGCGACTTTGACACCTGCAACTTCTTAGCTTCAGCTCTCACAATGTCGAACCCGTTTGATCAAGATCTTTTAGCCATAGATGGCTTGCCTTCCAACTTAGATTTTAAGCCCTCACTTGTGTAAAACTTTACACCACACACTGAGTAATGTTCATTTCTCTGAACATGAAATCTGCGCCAGTTTTCACGACTCTTAGAACATTCTCACATATGAATGTTCCTAAACAAAATTCTCTCAGCCTGATTACAATTAACCTCTCAAATTCTAGCCATAGATAGATTAGCTATGGACTTAGATATGTGCAAAAGGATTTCTCCAAAGATTAAACACAGAAGGAGCAGACAGCAAAATATCGGGCGCAAGATTTTTCGATTTCTCAGAAAAATTACATCTAAGTGAGGATGAACAAATCACTCACTCTTCATGTGTCTATTGACACTTCTTACAACTGATTTCTCTCTATCTATTCTCTATTTTTCTTCTGCTCTATTTGCCCCGACATTTCCAACATATTTATAGCTGAATATATACAAGTTATGACTAAAACAAAGGTATAAGTCAGCTAATGTACATATGTGTACACATCTTTGGATTTCTGAATATGTCCTTCCTTCAACCTTCTGAATTTATTCTTCTCTTGACTCCTTGACTTCATTTCTTCATAATCCTTCAATTTATGATTGTCATGCACCAACAGCTCCCCCTCAATCATTAATTGAGGTTTTTCTCTATCTTCTTGATTCCTGCCATATCCTTGAATCTTTGTAGCTTTGGTCCATCTAGACTTTTTGTCATCATATCTGCAAGTTGATCTTTTGTAGGAGTGTGTATGACTTCAATCTCCTTCTCAATGACCTTCTCTCTTAGGAAATGATACTGTATTTCAATATGCTTAGTTCTAGCATGAAACACAGGGTTAGCTGCCAAATATAGAGAACTCATATTATCTCCACAAACAATAGGAGTACTTTGAATCACATCAAACACCTTCATGAGTGTCTTTAGCCATATTACCTCCTTTGCAGCTTCCACCATACCTTTATCTTCTGCTTCTGTAGATGATAATGCAACTGTATGTTGCTTCTTAGAACACCATGAAATCAATTTGTCTCCTACATAGCACAAGTATCCATGTGTTGATCTTCTATCATCCACATTACCTGCCCAATCTGCATCACTATATATCTTCACTCTTGTATCAGAAGTAAATCCATAGTACAACCCTTCTTTGAGTGTACCCTTGATGTACCTAAGTACTCTTTGTCCTGCAATCCAATGTTCCTTTCTAGGACAATGCATAAATTGTGAAAGCACACCAACTGCATATGATAAATCAGGCCTTGTCAATGTAGCATAAATCAAGCTACCAACTAAACTTTGATAAAGTTTCATATCTCTGAACTCTTCTCCTCCAAACCTAGACAATTTATGATTCACTTCCAAAGGTGTAGGTGCAATCCTCCAATCTTCCATTTTAAACTTGGTTAGCAAATTCTTAAGATACCTTTCTTGGGTCAAAAATACTCCATGTTGAATATAATTAATCTCCATTCCCAAGAAGAATGATAGGTTTCCCAAATCACTGATTTTGAACTCTTTCTCCATCTGCTTCTTGATCATTTGTATCCCTTTATCATCTGTTCCTGTAAGTATTATGTCATCAACATAAATACACACATAAATGAATCCATCTTCACTTGCTTTGACTAGCAAGCTACTATCTGCCTTTGATGCTTGAAATCCAAGATCATTCAAGAATTTTACAAGTCTATAATTCCATGCCCTTGGGGCTTGCTTTAGTCCATACAAAGCTCTCTTGAGCTTACACACATAATTTGGACTTACTTGGTCTTTGAACCCATCTGGTTGCTCCATGTACACTTCATCTGAAATATAACCATTCAAAAAAGCATTTTTAACATCTAGTTGAGACAACTTCCAACCTTTGCAAGCAGCAATTGCTATGAGGGTTCTGATGGTTGTCATTTTTGCCACAGGACTATAGGTCTCATCATAATCCACTCCATATGTCTGTGCATACCCTTTCACAACAAGTCTAGCTTTGTATCTAGACACATTTCCATCTGCAAATCTCTTGGTTTTATAAACCCACTTACATCCAATAATTTTCTGGCTATTAGGTTTAGGAACCAGATCCCAAGTCTGATTCTCTATCAATGCATCATACTCCTCTTGCATGGCTTCTTCCCAATTTCTCTTGCCTTTGGCTTCATCATATGTAGATGAATCTTCATCTGCTTTTACCAAATAAGCATAATCTTTAGTAGTCAAGAATGAGGTGTCATAGCTATACCTTGTAGGTTGCCATTTGTGCCTAGATGACCTCCTAACTTCTGCATTTCTTGAAGTCTCTGGTTCATCACATTCTGGATCAAACCTTGGCCTCTCTTCAGCTTCAACCTGTACTTCATTATTCTCACTTTCATCAAGTAATTGAATCTTTGCTTTACCTTTTCTTTGATTCACTACTTCTTCATCATCTGTATGTACATTATATTTACCTGCATACCAAGTACTTTGCTCATCAAATGTAACATCCTTAGACACAAGGAATTGCTTTGTGGATGGACTCCACAACCTGTATCCCATTTGCTTATCATCATAGCCAATAAAAACATATTTTTCTGCCTTAGGCTCTAACTTATGCCTCAATTGAGATGGCACATATGCATATGCCAAACATCCAAATATTCTGCAATGATCCAAGGTAGGTTTCTTGCCCCACCAAGCTTCATATGGTGTCATACCCTGCAAAGCTTTACAAGGCAATCTATTAACCAAATAAGTAGCTGTATTAACAGCCTCTGCCCACAAATAATTTGGGCAATTCTTCTCTTTCATCATGGACCTTGCAAACTCAACAAGAGTCCTATTTCTTCTTTCTGCTACCCCATTTTGTTGAGGGGAGTATCTGCAAGTAACTTCTCTCTTTATACCTGCATTCCACAAGTAATCATTGAATTCATTTGAAAAATACTCTCCCCCTCCATCTGACCTTAGTCTCTTCAATCTTTGACCTGAAATCCTTTCTGCATAAGCATGATAGTGTTTAAATGTATTAAACACTTCTGACTTTTCCTTAATCACATAAATTGTAATCCATCTGGTAGCATCATCAACATAAATGACATAATATCTTGAACCATTTATACTAAAGTCCTTTGAAGGACCCCACACATCTGTATGAACCAATTCAAGTCTTTCTGAATACATAAACCCATGCTTGGAATAGGATTGCTTATGAGCCTTACCTAATTGACATGCCTCACATCTGTATGTCATGTGTTGACCTGCAATGTTAGGCAATCCAAGCACTGAATCATTATTGATCATATCTTTGATACCTCTTTCATTAAAGTGTCCAAGTCTTTTATGCCAAAGATCTAATTCTGACACCTTCTGCTCTCCATATGTGAACATAGCATGTCCAACATTTCCTTGTACCTTCAATGTGAAGAGCCTTCCTTCTTTCTTTCCTGTAACAACCTGTTTATATCCTTGACTAGGGTCTTCAACATAAACTCCATCATTTGTAAACCTTACCTCATATCCTTTTTCCACAATTTGACCTACACTGATCAAATTCTTTGGAATTGTGGGAACATAAAGAACCTTACTCAGAAGAGTGCTCCCATCCTTAGCTTTGACTGAACCAATTGACTTTACCTTATGCTTTGTATTATCACCTGTCTGAACTGTATGATTAATTGCATTATGATCTAGGTCAGTCATCAAAGCAATATTTCCACTTAAATGATTACTACATCCTGAATCAATATAGAACACTCTCATGTCTTCATGTGAGGTTTCACATGTATTCATAATGAGAGTCGAATCCTCCTTCTGATCTGATGCATAGTTGTAATAGGTGTTGTTGTAGGATTGGTTTTGGAAGCTTCTTCCTCCACCTCTTCCAAAAGAGTTCCTACCACCTCTACCTCTGAAATTTCCTCTTTGAAATCTACCACCTCTTGCTCTTTGATTAAAATTTTGATAATTGCCATTGTTCTGATTATTATGCCAACAATCATGAGAGAGATGATTGGTCTTACCACATATCCAACAAGCTCTTGTGTTGTCCTTGTTGTTTCTGCCTCTTCCTCTACTTCTGCCATTCCCTTTGCCTCTCATGAAATTTGCTTGGTTTGAAGTACCTTCTTCTTCACCTGATTGTTGCTTTCCTTTGGTAGCTTTCTTCTTGTCCTTAGAGTACATTGCATGACCTGCACTCTTATCAACATCTCCTTTGACATCATTCTCAAAAGTTAGCATATGACCTAACAATTGATTCAAATCAGGAGTAAAGTGATCTAGTGAAAGTTCTGTGGATAAAATGAAAGGCTTCCACTTCTCATCTCCTCTTAGCCCTGTGAGTATTTGTCTTACCAATTTGTCTTCTTCAATATCTTCATCCACTGCTCCTAGAGAATCTGCAATGTCCTTCATCTTTGTCACATAATCAGAAATTGATTGTGAGGCCTTCTTCTTAAATGTAGTAAATTCTGCCCATAATGAATCCTTCCTTGATTTGGTTGTGTTTTGGAAATGCTCCTCCAAAGCATTCCAAATGTCACATGCACTTTCAAGTCCTCTAATGTGAGGAAGTAGGTAGTCATTAACTGCCATGTAAATTATGCTCCTTGCTTGAGCATCCTTCTTCATCCAATTCTTCAAGTCTGCAAGCTCCTCTCTAGTTGGAACACTAGGATCTCTGAATTCTGGCTTTTCTTCATCTCCTGTGATGTATCCTATCAAATCTTTGCTCATAAGATGAGCTTCCATTCTCATAGACCAAGCTGGATAGTTCTCTCTATCCAACTTTTCAATTTGGAGACTATCTCCCATCCTTGCTTCACCTGTAGTCTCAAAGCTTTAACCTTTACAAGAAATAAATGTACCTTTACTTCGAACCTTACTCCTTCTGATCCTTTTGATAACTTCAATGTGTCTACCTTCAAGTTTTCTTCAACCTTTATCCTTCTGCACCTTCAAGATGTAAAGATTTGTGGCTCTGCAGTAGTCGGAGTCTTCTTCACTTCAATTTTGACACAACCTGCTCTGATACCACTGATGGAGAGTGTTAATCTCCAAAAGAACAAGTTAATCTTGAATTTAGATCACCTCTATATCAAGATCAACTTTAGACTCCACCAAATTTAGAGATCATTCACTAATTTATCAGAAAATTGATTATTCTGAAAAATTCAGCTTCTCAGAAAAGTCTGCTGCAGATTAATCCTTAATTGACTAATCATTTGTGTAAAGTTTTTGATAAAACTTTGTAGACTTCTTCGCCTTAAGATTGCGCACCTCCTCCAACTTAAATCTCTGCAAATGATTTAATATACTCTGAGAAATCATACAAACAAGTTACCTATGTGTAAAACACCTTCTCTGTAGTAGCGACTTTGACACCTGCAACTTCTTAGCTTCAGCTCTCACAATGTCGAACCCGTTTGATCAAGATCTTTTAGCCATAGATGGCTTGCCTTCCAACTTAGATTTTAAGCCCTCACTTGTGTAAAACTTTACACCACACACTGAGTAATGTTCATTTCTCTGAACATGAAATCTGCGCCAGTTTTCACGACTCTTAGAACATTCTCACATATGAATGTTCCTAAACAAAATTCTCTCAGCCTGATTACAATTAACCTCTCAAATTCTAGCCATAGATAGATTAGCTATGGACATAGATATGTGCAAAAGGATTTCTCCAAAGATTAAACACAGAAGGAGCAGACAGCAAAATATCGGGCGCAAGATTTTTCGATTTCTCAGAAAAATTACATCTAAGTGAGGATGAACAAATCACTCACTCTTCATGTGTCTATTGACACTTCTTACAACTGATTTCTCTCTATCTATTCTCTATTTTTCTTCTGCTCTATTTGCCCCGACATTTCCAACATATTTATAGATGAATATATACAAGTTATGACTAAAACAAAGGTATAAGTCAGCTAATGTACATATGTGTACACATCTTTGGATTTCTGAATATGTCCTTCCTTCAACCTTCTGAATTTATTCTTCTCTTGACTCCTTGACTTCATTTCTTCATAATCCTTCAATTTATGATTTTCATGCACCAACAGACACATGCTCACTTTTGAGCAAGACATTAAGGGAGATAATGATAGGAGTGCAAGTCAAGCTATGTACTCCAAGGACAAGAAAAAGAATGGCAAAGGAAAGCAGTCAACTGATGATGAAGGATCTTCAAGCCAAGCTAACTTTACAAAAGGAAAGATGAATTTCAGAGGTAAAGGAAGAGGAGGTAAGAACAAAGATAATACTAAAGCTTGTTGGATTTGTGGCAGAACCAATCATTTGGCAAATGATTGTTGGTATAACAATCAAAATGGTGGAATCAATAATCAGAATTTTAATCAGAGAGGTAGAGGAGGCAGAAACCAAAGAGGCAATTTCAGAGGAAGAGGTGGTAGGACATCATATGCTAGAGGAGGTGGAAGAAGTTTTCAACCTCAGTCCTACAACAACAATTATTATAACTATGCATCAGATCAGAAGGATGATATGACTCTTATCTTGAATGCAACTCATGAATCAATAGGAGAAGATCAAAGGGTGTTTTATATTGACTCAGGATGTAGCAATCATCTGAGTGGCAATATATCCTTGATGACTGATATGGAAGCCAAGGTGAATGGACATACAGTTCAAAGAGGTGACAATACCAAACATAAAGTGGAGAGCATTGGATCAGTAAAGACAAAGAGTGGAAGTACACTCTTGAGCAAGGTACTTTATGTTCCTACTATTCTTAAAAATTTGATAAGTGTAGGGCAAATTGTGGAGAAGGGATATGAAGTCAGATTCACAAATGATGGTGTCTATGTGCAATATCCAAATCAAGGATATAGAAACATAATTGCAGGTAAAAAGGAAGGAAGGTTGTTTACTCTCAAAGTTCAAGGTAATGTGGGACATGCTTTATTTACTTATGGAAGTCAAAAGATGTCTGAGTTAGACCTATGGCATAAAAGGCTAGGTCATTTCAATGAGAGAGCTATAAAGGAAATGTGAAAGAATCAAGTGGTGCTTGGTTTTCCAAAAATTGAAGGGCAACACATGGTGTACAAGTGTGAAGCTTGTCAATTAGGTAAAGCACACAAAAGCTCATACAATAAATCAGGGTACAAGTATTCAAATATGCTTGAATTGGTTCATACAGATGTGTGGGGTCCCTCAAGGGACTATAGCATAAATAGATCTAGATATTATGTGTTGTTTGTTGATGATGCAACCAGATGGATTACTTTATATGTAATAAAGGATAAATCAGAAGTCTTCAAGACATTCAAACATTATCATGCTTATGCAGAAAGGATTACAGGACAAAAGCTTAAGAGGTTGAGATCAGATGGAGGGGGAGAGTATTTCTCTAAAGAGTTTAATGATTATTTGTGGAATGCAGGTATAAAGACAGAAGTAACTTGCAGGTACTTTCCTCAACAGAATGGAGTTGCAGAAAGAAGAAATAGAACTCTTGTGGAATTCGCAAGAGCAATGATGAAGGAAAAGAATTGTCCAAATTACTTATGGGCAGAAGCTATCAATACTGCAACATACCTTGTGAATAGGTTACCTTGTAAAGCTTTGGATGGAAGAACTCCTTATGAAGCATGGTGGGGTAAGAAACCTACTCTTGATCATTGTAAGGTATTTGGATGCTTATCATATGCTTATGTTCCTTCACAATTGAGACATAAGCTAGAACCCAAAGCTGAGAAGTATGTGTTTATTGGGTATGATGATAGACAGATGGGTTACAGGTTACGGAGTCCATCCTCAAAGAAATTTCTTGTTACCAAAGATGTTACATTTGATGAGCAAAGCACATGGTATACAGGGTCAACAAATGATTATGCAGATGACAAACAAATACAAAGGAAAGGGAAGGCAAAAGTGAATGTGTATGAAGAAGATATTGATGATGTTGACTATAAAAGTAAATTGCAGGATAATGTAGAAGATGGGCCGAGGTTTGATCTAGAATCAAATGTGGCTGAGACTTCAAGAAGTGCAGAGGTCAAAATATCCTCAAGGGAAAGGAAAGAGCCTATAAGGTATAGTTATGATACATCCTTTTTAACAACAAAAGATTATGCTTACATTGTAAAGATAGAAGAGGATCCGATCACATATGAAGAAGCTAAAGGTACACAGAATTGGGAGAAGGCAATGCAAGAAGAGTATGATGCTCTACTTGAAAATGAAACTTGGGAATTGGTGCCAAGACCAAAGAATCAGAAAGTCATTGGATGTAAGTGGGTGTATAAAACAAAAAGATTTGCAGATGGAAAGGTGTCTAGATACAAGGCTAGACTTGTGGTCAAAGGTTATGCCCAAACTTATGGGGTAAATTATGATGAAACCTTTAGTCCTGTTGCTAAGATGTCTACAATTAGATCATTGATTGCTATTGCTGCTTGTAAAGGATGGAAGTTATCACAATTAGATGTGAAGAATGCATTTCTAAATGGATACATTGCAGATGAAGTATACATGGAGCAACCAGAAGGCTTCATGGAATCAATTGGATGAGATTATGTGTGTAAGCTCAATAGAACTTTGTATGGGTTGAAGCAGGCTCCAAGAGCATGGAATTACAGGCTTGTCAAGTTCTTGAATGATTGTGGATTTTAAGCATCAAAGGCAGATAGTAGCTTGCTAGTGAAGGCAAGTGAAAATGGATACATATACATGTGTATTTATGTTGATGATATTATTGTCACAGGTACAGATGCTCAAGGAATCAATGAACTTAAGAAACAAATAGAGAAGGAGTTTAAGATAAGTGATTTGGGAAACTTATCTTATTTCTTAGGAATGCAGATTCTGTATACTCAACATGGAGTATATGTTACACAAGAGAGGTACTTGAAGAATCTTCTGGTCAAATTGAACATGGAGGATTGCAAGCCTTCAAGCACACCATTGGAGGTAAATCATAAGTTGAGCAGGTATGGAGGTGAAGAATTTAATGACATGAAGAAATATTAGAGTTTGGTAGGTAGTTTAATCTATGCTACCTTGACAAGGCCAGATCTATCATATGCAGTAGGTGTGTTATCACAATTCATGCATTGTCCAAAGAAGACCCATTGGATTGCAGCTCAAAGGGTACTCAGATATATCAAAGGAACTCTAAGTGAAGGTTTGTATTATGGATTTACTTCTGACACAAGAATCAAAGTGTTTAGTGATGCAGATTGGGTAGGTGATTTAGATGATAGAAGGTCTACTCATGGATATCTCTGTTATATTGGAGATAAATTGGTTTCTTGGTGCTCGAAGAAGCAACATACAGTTGCTTTGTCATCCACAGAAGCTGAGTATAAAGGAATGGTAGAGGCTGCAAAAGACGTAATATGGCTAAAGACTTTGTTGAAGAGTTTTGGAACTGATCAAAGTACTCAAATCATTTTTGGAGACAATATGAGTTCTTTGTATTTGGCAGCTAACCCTGTTTTTCATGCCACGACTAAGCATATAGAAATTCAATATTATTTCTTGAGAGAAAAGGTACTTGATAAAGAGATTGAAGTGATGTATACTTCAACAAAAGAGCAAGTTGCAGATATGATGACTAAAAGCTTGGATGGACCTAAGCTACAGAGATTCAAAGAGATGGCAGGAGTGAAGAAGAATGGAATAATCATAATTAGTGATTGAGGGGGAGCTGTTGGAACAAACCAATCACAAATTGATGATTATGAATACCTTGAATCAAGCTTATGATCAGATTGAAGTGGAAAGAAGACACTTGAGAGAGTGAAGAGATCTCAGAAGTGAAGTATGTATACATATGTACATTATAGGTGGAAATTTTTGTAACCTGAGTATATATAATCCTTAGGATGATAAGGAGTAATGTAATAGAAGTGGGATAAGTCTACAACTATATGTATATAAGTCAATGATGTAAAGAAATATGTATGAGAGTCATTAGAAGATAAGTTTTTGAGAGATAGATGTGAAGAGAGTTTTTCCTTAGAAAATAACGACGGGTTTTTCTCTGAGTTCTCTCAGTCTGATCACGTGGATCAGAAATCCTTTTGTACACATCTATTCTGAAAGTTAATGAAGCTATGTTCAAAGTTTCATAGACTAATTCCTTTCCTATTGTGAAAATGATCAATAGGAACATTTGTGTGTAAAATCTGCAGACAGACTTCTCAGAGTCGCGCACTTTTCCATGTCAATGTTTTGCTTAGATCTCAGTGCATAGTGTAAAGTTTTGAATGAATGAGCATTCAAAATTTAAGTTAGAAGATAAGGAAGCTATGGCTAAAAGCATTTAGCAAAACGGGATTTGTGCTGTGAGAAATCAACTTAAGAAGTTGACCATGTCAAAGTCGCCATTCCTGGAAGACAATTTTTTATATATCTTTGATCTTAAGGATCAAATCAGAGGTTTAATGATTCTTTTGGAGAATCAATGGCTGATATAATTGCACAAAGGTAGTGTGAAGACTTGAGCATCATTAGTTTGAGTATATTTAAAGATATGTGCAGGTATTGAAGTCAATTTCTGAAGCAGACTTCTTGAAGAAGGAAAATTCTCACTCAGAGAATTGTTCATGAATGATTTGGTAAATCAAAGTAACATTTGTGTAAAGTTTGGTCTATAATTGATATAGATGTATTCTTAGATCAGTATAGATCAAGCATTTGGAGATTAAGAGGTCTCCAACATTACCAACTCCCATCACAACATAAGAGTTGTCGATGCATGTGACAATATTCCTTGTAGGGATAGGCTCACGTGAAGTGAAGAAAGTGATGGAGAGTGTTAATCTCCAAAAGAACAAGTCACTCTTGTAATTAGAGCACCTCTATAACAAGAATAACGCAAACCTTCACCAATTTTAGAAGATCAATACTCAATTGTCAAGTTCTTGAACAAACTATGAAGAAGGAGATTACACAGAAAGTTTGTTGCACATAATTCACTCATTGCCTTATCAAATATGTAAGGTTTTTTATAAAACTTTGTATGAAGTGTCAGCTATAGATTGCACACCTTCTCCAAGTTGAATCACTCCAAAAGATTCAGTAGATCTTGAGAAATGATCTCAACAACGCACCTATTTCTAAAACTGTTCTTCTGAGAAGTCGATTTAGACACGTATGATTTTAAACCTTTGGTTCTCTCAAACTAGAACCCGTTTCTACAACTGCTTTTAGCCACAAGTAGCTTACCTTTGAACTTAAAGATTAAGTACTTGCTTGCTCAAAACTTTAAACTGTGGAAGGAGAATTGATCAAAACATTCGTATCGAATTTTGCACCTCCTGCAACTTCACTTCTTCTCATTTACATATGTAAATGTTCCTACACTCATTTCTCTCAGCCTGATCACAATTGGAAGCTAGAAATTTGTACAAAGGTCGATCACCTATAGAATTAGACTTGTACAAAAGCATTTCACAAAAGATCTAACACAGAAGGAGAAAACTCAGAAATATCGGGCGCAACATTTTCTTCATTTTTGAGAAAATTACAACTAAGTGATGAGAGTCTTAACTCACTTCTAAGATGTCTAATGACACATACAACTCCTGATTACTCTATTCTCATGCTCTCTCATGAATGTCCCGACATTTTCATACTATATATATATACAAAAATTTTCAACCTTATGACTTCTCAAAGATATAAGTAAACTATCTGTACATATGTGTACACATCTTCCTCTTCTGAATGTATTCTTCTTCCATGCTTCACAAATTGAATCTTTCCTTCAAATCTTGAGTTCAACTCTTCATCAAAACATCAATTGTTGATTGTCCTGCACCAACAGCTCCCCCTCAATCATCAATTGAGGTTTTCTCTATCTTCTTTATGCCTGCCATGTCTTTGAATCTCTATAGCTTTGGTCCATCGAAGCTTTTGGTAAGCATATCAGCTATCTGATCTTTTGTTGAAGTATGTATGACTTCAATCTCTTTATCGATCACCTTCTCTCTCAAAAAGTGATACTGAGCCTCAATGTGTTTAGTCCTTGCATGAAACACAGGATTAGCAGCTAAATACAATGAGCTCATGTTATCTCCATAAATGATAGGTGTACTCTGTATGGTGTCAAAACTTTTCATCAAAGTCTTAAGCCATATCACTTCCTTTGCAGCTTCAACCATACCTTTATACTCAGCCTCTGTAGATGACAAAGCAACTGTATGTTGCTTCTTTGAACACCAAGAGATTAACTTATCTCCCACATAACACAAGTATCCATATGTTGATCTTCTATCATCAGGATTACCTACCCAATCTGCATCACTATATATTTTGATGTTTGTATCTAATGTAAAACCATAATACAAACCCTCTTTGAGTGTACCCTTAATGTACCTCAACACTCTTTGACCTGCAATCCAATGTTCTTTCCTAGGACAATGCATGAATTGAGTCAAAACTCCAACTGCATATGATAAGTCATGCCTAGTTAATGTAGCATAGATAAGACTACCAACCAAACTCTGATATAGCTTCATATCTTTGAATTCTTCTCCACCATATCTGCTCAATTTGTGATTCACCTCCATTGGAGTAGGTGCTACCCTGCAATCATTCATTTTAAACTTGATTAACAAGTTTCTCAAATACCTTTCTTGAGTCACATACACTCCATGTTGATTGTATGAAATCTCCATGCCCAAGAAATATGACAAGTCTCCCAAGTCACTGATTTTGAACTCTTTCTCCATTTGCTTCTTTAGGCTTTGAATGCCTTTCTCATCTGTACCTGTAAGAATTATATCATCAACATATATGCACATGTAAATGAACCCATCATCACTTGCTTTAACAAGCAAGCTACTATCTGCCTTAGATACTTGAAATCCAAGTTCTTTCAAGAACTTCACAAGTTTATAATTCCATGCCCTTGGGGCCTGCTTCAAACCATACAAAGCTCTCTAGAGCTTACATACATGATCTGGATACCTTCCATCTTTGAATCCTTGAGGTTGCTCCATGAAAACATCATCTGAAATGTAACCATTTAAAAAAGCATTCTTCACATCTAATTGACATAATTTCCAACCTTTACATGCAGCAATAGCTATGAGTGTCCTGATGGTTGTCATCTTTGCCACATGACTATAGGTTTCATCATAATCAATACCATATGTTTGAGCAAACCCTTTCACAAAAAGTCTAGCTTTATACCTAGACACACTTCCATCTGCAAACCTCTTTGTCTTGTAGACCCATTTGCATCCAATGATCTTCTGACTATTTGGTTTAGGAACCAAATCCCATGTCTGATTCTCCATTAATGCATCATATTCTTCCTGCATAGCTTTTTCCCAACTTTCCTTACCTTTTGCCTCTTCATATGTGGAACGGTCTTCATCTGCCTTTATCATGTAAGCATAATCTTTGGTAGCCAAAAAAGAAGTGTCATAGCTATACCTTGTAGGTTGCCACTTGTGTCTTGATGACCTTCTGAGTTCTCCACTCCTTGAGGTTTCTGGTTCTTCACACTCAGGATCAAATCTTGACATTTCTTCAACTTCAACCTGCACTTCATTATTCTCCTCTTCATCAAATATCTGAACCTTTGATTTACCTTTCTTTCGACTCACAACTTCTTCATCACCTATATTAATATTGATTGTACCTGCATACCAAGTACCTTGCTCATCAAATGTAACATCTTTTGATACAAGAAATTGTTTTGTGGATGGACTCCACAACCTATATCCCATCTTCTTATCATCATAACCAATGAATACATATTTTTCAGCTTTAGGTTCCAATTTGTGCCTTAATTATGATGGCACATATGCATATGCCAAACACTCAAATACTTTGCAATGATCTAGAGTAGGTCTCTACCCACCATGCCTCATATGGTGTCATACCTTGCAAAGCTTTACATGGTAACCTATTGACCAAATATATAGCTCTATTTACAGCCTCAGCCCACAAATAATTTGGGCAATTTTTCTCCTTCATCATGGATCTTGCAAACTCAACAAGAGTTCTATTTCTTCTCTCTGCTACACCATTTTGTTGAGGAGAGTACCTGCAAGTAATTTCCCTTTTTATACTTGCATTCCACAAGTAATCACTGAACTCATTAGAGAAATACTCTCCCCCTCCATCTGACCTTAGTCTCTTCAATTTATAGCCTATAATTCTTTTTGCATACACATGATAGTGTTTGAATGTATTGAATACCTCTGACTTATCTTTGATCACATAGATAGTGATCCATCTGGTAGCATCATCAACATAAATCACATAGTACCTTGAACCATTGATACTGAAATCCTTTGATGGTCCCCACACATCTGTGTGTACCAACTCAAGCTTTTCTGAATACATAAAACCATGCTTGGAGTAAGATTGCTTATGAGCCTTACCTAATTGACATGCCTCACATATGTATGTCATATGTTGACCTGCAACATTAGGCAATCCAAGCACTGAACCATTGTTAATCATATCTTTGATACCTCTTTCATTGAAGTGTCCAAGCCTCTTGTGCCAAAGATCTAACTCAGAGATCTTATGTCCTCCATAAGTGAACAAAGCATGACCAACATTACCTTGAAGCTTCAATGTGAACAATCTTCCTTCTTTCTTCCCTGAAACAATTTGTTTATACCCATTGCTAGGGTCTTCCACAAACACTCCTTCATTAGTGAATCTCACTTCATAACCCTTTTCAACAATTTGTCCTACACTTATTAGATTCTTAAGAATTGTAGGAACATACAAGACCTTACTCAAGAGGGTGCTACCATCCTTGGCCTTCACTAATCCAATTGACTTCACATTGTGCTTTGTATTGTCACCTATTTAAACAACATGATTAGATACCTTATTCTCCAAATGAGTCATCAATGCTCTGTTACCACTTAGGTGATTGCTACACCCTGAGTCAATGTAGAAGACTCTTTGGTCTTCACTTTTCCTTTCACAGGTTGCATTCCCTCCTTCTGATATGAAGCATAATTGTAGTAGGTATTGTTGTATTGTTGACTTTGGAATCCTCTACTTGCATTTCTTCCAAAGTAACCTCTACTACCTCTTCCTTTGAAGTTACCTCTTTGATTTCTGCCACCTCTTCCTCTTGAATTAAAGTTTTGATTATATCCACCATTACTCTGAGTATTATGCCAACAATCATTAGCTAAGTGATTTGTCTTACCACAAATCCAACAAGCTTTGACTCCATCTTTATTATTCCTGCCTCTTCCTCTACCTTTGCCACCTCCTCTTCCTCTTAGGAAGTTGGCTTGACTAGTTGTGCCTTCATCTTCATTTGCTTGTTGCTTCCCTTTGCTATTTTTGTTCTTATCCTTTGAGTACATTGCATGACCTGTACTCTTGTCACCTTCACCTTTGACATCCTGCTCAAAAGTTAACATATGTCCTAGCAACTGATTTAAGTCAAGAGTAAAATGATCAAGTGATAATTCAGTAGACAAAATGAATGGCTTCCATTTGTCATCACCTCTCAACCCTGTGAGGATTTTCCTTACCAATTTATCCTCCTCAATGTCTTCATCAACAGCTCCTAATGCATCTGCAATGTCTTTCATCCTTGTTACATAGTCTGAGATGGATTGAGAGGCCTTCTTCTTGAAAGTGGTGAATTCTGCCCACAAGGATGCCTTCCTTGACTTTGTGGTGTTTTGGAAATGCTCCTCCAAAGCATTCCATATATCACTTGCACTTTCAAGACCTCTAATGTGAGGTAGCAAGTAGTCATTGACTGCCATATAGATAATGCTCCTAGCTTGAGCATCTCTCTTCATCCAATTCTTCAAATATGATAATTCCTCCCTAGTTGGAACACTGGGATCTCTGAACTGAGGCTTTTCTTCTTCACCTCTAATGTAACTTATCAAGTCTTTGCTCATAAGATGAGCTTCCATCCTCATTGACCATGCTGGATAGTTCTCTCTATCCAATTTCTCTATTTGAAGAGAATCTCCCATCCTTTCTTCTCTTGTGTATTGAATTCTTTAAACTTTATGAGTAAAAGATGTACCTTTACTTTGAATAATACTCCTTTTGACTTCCTTGATGTTGTATGACCTCCTTCTCAAGCTTTGCCCTCAAGCTTTCACCTTTTGAACCTTCAGATGTTGAATTCTTTGCACCTTCAGCAGTCCGGATCCTTCTTCCTTCAATTCTGATGCTTCTTGCTCTGATACCACTGATGGAGAGTGTTAATCTCCAAAAGAACAATTCAATCTTGTAATTAGAGCACCTCTATAACAAGAATAACTCAAACCTTCACCAATTTTAGAAGATCAATACTCAATTGTCAAGTTCTTGAACAAACTGTGAAGAAGGAGATTACACTGAAAGTCTGCTGCACATAATTCAATTATTGCCTTATTAAATATATAACGTTTTTTATAAAACTTTGTATGAAGTGTCTTCTATAGATTGTGCACCTTCTCCAAGTTGAATCACTCCAAAAGATTCTGTAGATCTTGAGAAATGATCTCAACAACTCACCTATGTCTAAAATTGTTCTTCTGAGAAGTTGATTTAGACACATATGATTTTAAACCTTTGGTTCTCTCAAACTAGAACCTGTTTCTACAAATGCTTTTAGCCACAGGTAGCTTAGCTTCCAACTTAAAGATTAAGTACTTGGTTGCTCAAAACTTTAAACTATGGAAGGAGAATTGATCAAAACATTTGTATCGAATTTTGTGCCTCCTGCAACTTCACTTCTTCTCATTTACATATGTAAATGTTCCTACATATGTAAATCTTCCTACTCAGCAAAGGAGATAGTGACAAGAGTGCAGGTCATGCAATGTACTCAAAGGACAAGAAGAAGAATAGCAAAGGAAAACAACAAGCAAATGAAGATGAAGGCACAACTAGTCAAGCCAACTTCCTAAGAGGTAGAGGAGGTGGCAAAGGTAGAGGAAGAGGCAGGAATAACAAAGATGGAGGCAAAGCTTGCTGGATTTGTGGTAAGACAAATCACTTAGCTAATGATTGTTGGCATAATACTCAGAATAATAATGGATATAATCAGAACTATAACTCTAGAGGAAGAGGAGGCAGAAATCAAAGAGGTAATTTCAGAGGCAGAGGTGGTAGGAGTTACTTTGGAAGAAATGCAGGTAGAGGATTCCAAAGTCAACAATACAACAACACCTACTACAATTATGCTTCAGATCAAAAGGAGGATTCAACATTAATAATGAATGCTACTTGTGAAAGTCAGAGTGAAGATCAGAGAGTCTTCTACATTGACTCAGGGTGTAGCAACCACCTGAGTGGTAATATATCTTTGATGACTGATTTGGAGAATAAGGTGTTTAATCATGTTGTTCAAACAGGTGACAACACAAAGCATAATGTGAAGTCAATTGGATCAGTGAAGGCTAAGGATGGTAGTACCTTATTGAGTAAGGTCTTGTATGTTCCTACAATTCCTAAGAATTTGATAAGTGTAGGACAAATTGTTGAAAAGGGATATGAAGTAAGGTTCACTAATGATGGAGTATATGTGGAAGACCCTAGTCAAGGATATAAACAGATTGTTTCAGGGAAGAAAGAAGGAAGACTATTTACATTGAAGATTCAAGGCAATATTGGTCATGCTATGTTCACATATGGAGGACATAAGATCTCTGAGTTAGATATTTGGCACAAAAGGCTTGGACATTTCAATGAAAGAGGTATTAAAGACATGATTAATAATGGTTCAGTGCTTGGATTGCCTAATGTTGCAGGTCAACATATGACATACAGATGTGAGGCATGTCAATTAGGTAAGGCTCATAAGTCCTCCTACTCCAAGCATGGTTTTATGTACTCAGAGAAGCTTGAGTTGGTACACACAGATGTGTGGGGACCATCAAAGGATTACAGTATAAATGGGTCAAGATATTATGTGATTTATGTTGATGATGCTACTAGATGGATCACTATTTATGTGATCAAAGATAAGTCAGAAGTGTTTAACACATTTAAACACTATCATGCATATGCAGAAAGAATTACAGGTCATAAGTTGAAGAGACTAAGGTCAGATGGAGGGGGAGAGTATTTCTCTAATGAGTTCAGTGATTACTTGTGGAATGCAGGTATAAAAAGGGAAGTTACTTGCAGGTACTCTCCTCAACAAAATGGTGTAGCAGAAAGGAGAAATAGAACACTTGTTGAGTTTGCAAGATCTATGATGAAGGAGAAAAATTGTCCTAATTATTTGTGGGCTGAGGCTGTAAATACAGCTACTTATTTGGTTAATAGACTACCATGTAAAGCCTTGCAGGGTATGACACCATATGAGGCTTGGTGGGGTAAGAGACCTACCTTGGATCATTGCAGAGTTTTTGGATGTGTGGCATATGCTTATGTGCCATCACAATTAAGGCACAAGTTAGAGCCTAAAGCTGAAAAATATGTTTTCATTGGTTATGATGATAAGCAAATGGGCTATAGATTGTGGAGTCCATCTACAAAGCAATTCATGGTTTCTAAAGATGTGACATTTGATGAGCAGAGCACTTGGTATGCAGGTACAATTAATATCAATACAGGTAATGAAGAAGAAGTGAGCCAAAGGAAAGGTAAATCAAAGGTTCAAATATTTGATGAACAAGAGAATAATGAAGTGCAGGTTGAAGTGGAAGAAATACCAAGATTTGATCCTGAATATGAAGAACCAGAAACCTCAAGAAGTGGAGAGCTTAGGAGGTCTACAAGGAACAGATGGCAACCTACAAGGTATAGCTATGATACTTCATTTTTGGCCACAAAAGATTATGCTTATATGATGAATACAGATGAAGACCCTTCTACATATGAAGAGGCAAGAGGTAAGGAAAAATGGGAGAAAGCTATGCAGGAAGAATATGATGCATTGATGGAGAATCAAACATGGGATTTGGTTCCAAAACCAAATAGTCAGAAAATCATTGGATGCAAATGGGTTTACAAAACCAAGAGGTTTGCAGATGGAAGTGTGTCTAGATACAAAGCTAGACTTGTTGTCAAAGGGTTTGCTCAAACTTATGGTGTTGACTATGATGAGACTTATAGTCCTGTGGCAAAGATGACAACCATCAGGACACTTATAGCTATTGCTACATGTAAAGGTTGGAAGTTATGTCAACTTGATGTGAAAAATGCTTTTCTGAATGGTTATATTTCAGATGATGTGTTCATGGAGCAACCTCAAGGGTTCAAAGATAAAAGGTATCCAGATCATGTGTGCAAGCTCAAGAGAGCTTTGTATGCCTTGAAGCAAACCCCAAGGGCATGGAACTATAGACTTGTAAAGTTCTTGAAAGAACTTGGATTTCAGGTGTCTAAGGCAGATAGTAGCTTGCTTGTCAAGGCAAGTGATAATGGTTTCATATACATGTGCATATATGTTGATGATATAATCCTTACAGGTACAGATGAAGAAGGAATACAAAGACTCAAGAAGCAGATGGAAAAGGAATTCAAAATAAGTGACTTGGGAGACTTGTCATACTTCTTGGGCATGGAGATTACATATACTCAACATGGAGTATTTGTGACCCAAGAAAGGTATTTGAAGAACTTGTTAATCAAGTTTAAAATGGATGATTGCAGGGTAGCACCTACACCAATGGAGGTGAATCACAAATCGAGTAAGTTTGGTGGTGAAGAGTTCAAGGACATGAGACAATATCAGAGTTTGGTTGGTAGTCTTATCTATGCTACTTTAACTAGACCTGACTTATCATATGCAGTTGGAGTCTTGTCTCAATTTATGCATTGTCCTAGGAAAGAGCATTGGATTGCAGGTCAAAGAGTGTTGAGGTACATTAAGGGTACACTCAATGAAGGTTTGTATTATGGGTTTACCTCAGATACAAATATCAAAATCTATAGTGATGCAGATTGGGCAGGTAATCCAGATGATAGAAGATCTACTTTTGGATACATGTGTTATGTGGGAGATAAACTTATCTCATGGTGTTCCAAGAAGCAACATACAGTTGCTTTGTCTTCTACAGAAGCAGAATACAAAGGCATGGTTGAAGCTGCAAAGGAAGTGATTTGGCTCAAGACCTTAATGAAGAGTCTTGACATTGTGCATGGGATACCAATTTTATTTGGAGATAACATGAGTTCATTGTATTTAGCTGCTAATCCTGTTTTTCATGCCAGGACTAAACACATTGAGATTCAGTACCACTTTCTAAGAGAGAAAGTGATGGACAAGGAGATTGAAGTCATACATACTTCAACTAAAGATCAAATAGCTGATATGCTTACAAAGAGCTTGGATGGACCAAAGCTACAGAAGTTTAAGGATATGGCAGGTATAAAGAAGAAAGGAGAAACCTCAATTGATGATTGAGGGGGAGCTGTTGGTGCAGATCAATCACCAATTGAATGTTTGAAGAATAAAGAATGAAGGATGAGATGAATTCTTGAAGCTTGGAAGGAAGATACATTCAGAGTATGTGAGGAATGTACACATATGTACATAGTTCATTTAGATCTTTGATTAGTCATAGACTTGTACAAATTTATCTATAAATACCTTGAAAATGTTGAGGCGTGATATGAGAGCTTATGTTTGAATAGATAGAAGTCAAGAATGAGGAAGAGAGATGTCATGAGACATGAGAAAAGTTAGTTGAGTTTTCTCTCATCACTCAACTGTAACTTTCTGAGTAAATGAAGAAATATTGCGCCCGATCTTTTCGAGTCTGCTCCTTCTGTGGTAAATCATTTGTGAAATCCTTTTGAGGATATCTAAGTTGTTAGCTAATGAGTCTGTGACCTGAGTTTCAGAGTCTAATTGTAAACAGGTTAGGAGAATTATCTGTAGGAACATTCATATGTGTTGAGTGTTCACAGTCTCCTAAAACAGGTGCAGTTTTCGAGTTCAAAGAAATGAGTAGTGCTCAGTGCACAGTGTAAAGTTTTACACATGTGATAGCTCAAAATCTAAGTTGAGAGATAAGCTATCTACAGCCAAAAGGATTTGGCAAAACGGGTTCGACATTGTGAGAACCAAAGTTAAGAAGTTAGGAGTGTTAAATCGACTTCTCAGAAGTGCAGATTGAGACATAGGTAACTTGTGAAGTTGATTTCTCAAGTTATACTAAACCTTTTGAAGAACTTTAACTTGGAGAAGGTGCGCAATCTCTAGGCGACACTCCATACAAAATTTCATAGAAAACTTTAAAGGTTTGATAAGTCAATGAGGAAAAATTGTGCAGCAGACTTTCTGTGTTTCATCTTCTTCACAGAATTTTTCAAGTTTTGATAAATTGGAGATTGGACCTCTAATTTGGTAAAGGTTTTGACTTACTCTTGATATAGAGGTGTTCTAAATTCAAGAGTAGGTTGTTCTTTTGGAGATTAACACTCTCCATCAGAAAACAATCAAATATTGTACTATAGAAAAGAAATGGACAAATCATACAAGGGATGAGCGTTTCCATAATAAAAAACTAGTGAGTACAACTAAGAGAAAGAGATTTTTTGGACCAACCTAGACCTTTATTAGGGCAAAAACCATCTATACCAACCAAGGTTGTTCCAGTACGGTACACACCTATAGAAGAGAATTGGGAAAGGTGCTTACAACCAACCAGAGAGTACTCTAATCATTATAATAGCCATCCAAAGGATCATTTTGAGGACACAAATTGGGGACTTTGTATATATCAAAGAACTTGATCCTCAAGCCTTGGATTTAGGAAATGGGAGACTGGAAATGGATGCTACCACATTCATGTACATAACCAACTACTATATTTCAAACCTTAAACCTCAATTCAAGAATTTATAGAAGTTGAACTATTAAAGGTGTTGGATTGATCACTTTGTGAGAGACTGTCCTCAACCACCTACTCTTAGAGTAGAGGGAGCACATTTTAAGGAGTGTCAGAGAGAACATTTGATTATAGAATGTTCAAAAAATAATCAAAGTGCAAACAGTCACTTTCCTTGGAAAGCAGTGGAAATTTTATCGATTTCTAGGAGTGATCAAGATGAGATAACACCTATGCAAGTGATAACTAGAGCTCAAGTAAAACATCAACAAATAATCATGGATGAAGACAAGAAAACCTTGAAAAACAATTCTTCATAAAAGAGAAAAGAGATGAATAAGAATCAAAGTGGGAAAAGAAACTAGAAGAATTGGAGAAATCTTTACAAGAAAAATGCCAAAGAAATCAGAAGTGGATATGCCTAAACAAAACGTAAGTGCAAGAAAATAAAGGAATTGTCAAAATAGTTAGACACTTTGATTAGAGCATATAAGGCAAGAAGAGAGAAAGGACCTATACTAGTTGATCAAGAAAAAATATATCCAATGCCAAAAGTAGAAGCAGAGAGAATGCAACTATGTAAGGAAATTATAGAGAAGACAAAAAAATTGCTAGAAGAAGATCCTCTAGAGACTAACCCTACAAACATAGAAAAATTTCAAGAGAAAGTGTGGAACAAGCTATTTTAGAACAAAATGGAATCATACAAAATTGATCAATTGCCTTACTTAGAAACTCAAGATGAGAAAGAAAAAATCATGGAAACAAAGAAAACTCAGGAGATAGCATTGAAAATGGAAGTCAAGGTGAATGACTAATGTAAACTTTCTTGTCAATGGACTTAAGAGACTTAATGGAAAAAAACCCTCATATACACTAATATCTAACCAAGGAGAAAAAGAGATCAAATGTAAAGGCTTCCAACTCAGATATGGAATCATTGAAGCACGTGCCAATAGAAAAATTGCAGGATATCGTGAAGGAGAGGAGGGTAATGCAATACTCTCAATTCACTATAAAGATAAAAACGAAAACACCATACTAGATAGTGGAGCTAGAGTAGTGATTATGACAAGGTGAACTTGGGAAGAATGGGGAGCTCAACAACTCAAACCCACTTAAATGAGACTCCAAGTGGTAGATGGTATATAGAGAAACCCTTGGGTATTTGGGAAAGGATAATTAAAAAAACCTATGGAATTGAAATAGAACATACATTTGCGATAGTGGAATTTCATCATCTAACATCATATGAGATCATCTTAGGAAGAACTTTTATGAGAAAATTACAAGTAGTTCAAGATTGGGGAAACGATTTCCTTAATATACAAAACCAAGGAAATGTATATAGAGTCAACCTAAGGAGAGGAACTTATCATGACAGTATAGATGAATCAAAGGAAGTTTCAATTGAAGAAATCGAAAGTGAAGCACCACTTTCAGCATTTGGTCCAATGAGAAAAAACTACAAAAAATATTTATTTTGAGAAGAGAAGATTACATAAATGATTGGGTTGTATAGGATGAAAGATATATACCTCAACAAATTTAATGATGAAGATTTTGAACCCATGGATGTCTGCACTAGATGTGGCTAATGAAGAGAATATGGGGATACATGATCAGAATGAGGAAGGTTATGATATCTTTCATATATCTTTAAGAATTATAAGAGTAGAGGGAGATGAATTTTCATCCAAAACAAAGGAAAAAAATTGAAAATAATTGGGAAAAACGTCATACCTAGAAAGTGTGCAAGAAACTAATGTGGTCAAGGATAAAATCTCAAGGAAATATAAAAAACGTAAATGAAAGGAAGAGGAGAAAATAACAACTCATGGAGAGGATTCTAAAAACAAAAATTAGGATACTCATGAGAAAGAAGAGGGAAGATTCTGATGTTCCATCAAACTTTAGAAAATATGAGATTGAACAAAGAGTGTTGTTAAATTTCAGACCACAAAGGGAGAAAACAAAGAGGAGAATACTTTGACAATCAAAAGGAAGCAAAAAAGATAGTGATGAGACAAGAGGATGGAGAATACAAACATATTGTAATAGCAGATGATATGATAACTGAAGAAGAAGAGGCCTTAATCAAATTGATCAGAGAATTTAGAGATGTATTTGCCTATAGTTACTAAGATCTCAAAGGGATAAAACCTAATGTTTATACGCATAGAATACCTATAGCACTAGACGCTAAACCAAGTTAGGAAAGGCATTATAAATACAATGGTAAATACTCTACAAAGGTTAAGGAGGAGATAAACAAATTATTGGTTGCTTATTTCATTTATGAAATTGAGTATACTAAATAAATATCACATATAGTTGTAGTCCCAAAGAAAAAAAGTTAAACTTAGTGTTTATATAAACCTTAAGAAAGGTAATGGTGCAACTATTAGAGATAGTTATCCATTACCAATAATAGATCATCTAGTTGAGAGAGTAGCTAGAAAGGAGGTCTATATTTTCTTGGATGGTTTTTCAAGATACAATCAAGTGAAAATTGCATTAGAAGATCAACATAAGACTGCCTTTGGAATAAAATGGGGTGTTTATAGATATAGGGTTATGCCTTTTGGCTTAACAAATGCACCAGCCACATTCCAAAGGATGATGTCTCATGTGTTCAAAGATTTTCTAAGAAATATAATGGAAATTTATGTGGATTATTTATGTACCTTTTCAAACGAAAGGGAAGATCATTTATAAGAGCTCATATCTATCTTCAAAAAATGTAGAAATTATAGAGTCTGCATAAACCCTAAAAAATGTGTCTTTTTGTCAGACAACAAAGAATGTTGGGGAATATAGTATCCAAAATGGCATCTCTATCGATGAAGAGAAAATTAAAGCCATAGTAAACTTTCCACACCCATCGAATGTGAATCATTTTCAAAGATTCATGGGACACTATGGTTATTATAGAAAATTTGTATAAAAGGTTGTTGACATTCCAAAACCTCTCTATGCTTTGATTGTAGAGTTTGAGTGGATTGATGAGTGTGATAAATATTTTGAACCCTAAGACTTGTTTAGTCACTACACCAATACTACAAACACGTCAATGGTATTTGGTATTCCATGTACATGTGGATGCTTCAAACTTTTCATTAGGATGTGTTTTGACACAACCTGTAAAAGGAAGCAAAGTAGATTTTTCTATAGCCTATGTAGGTAGACAATTAAATCAAGCTGAGAAAAACTACACGACAACTGAAAGAGAAGGGTTAAGTATGGTGTATGGATTGAAGAAATCTAGATGTTATTTATTGACTAACGAGTTTAAATTCTTTGTAGATAATCAAGCTTTATTTTATTTGGCAAATAAGCCTTGTCAAATTGGAAAAATAGTAAGATGTTCTTACTATTGATGGAATTTCATTTTGAAGTAGTAGTAAGACAAGGGAAAACACACATAAAATCATATCATTTATCTAGAATATTGACTCCAGATAAACCACAAATTATAGATGATGATCTATCTAATGATTATCTATTGCAAATAGAGAGCATACTAGGTTAGGAAAAATCTTTGGTACTAATATTTTCATTTGAACTTGAGATTTTCAAAGCATGTGAATTTCCAAAGTAGAAATTTCATTCTATTGTTAGGATATTTGTATCATTTGAATTCCATAGGAGTATTGGAATATTGTGCACTTGAAGAGGAGCAACATAATTATCTAGAGAATGCACATCTTTGGAATCCATGTTTTCATGCTTCAAAGACTATTACTCTTAATAATTTAGCAAGAATAGGAGTTCATTAGCGAACTAACAAGAGAAATGTGGATAGCTATGTATCTAAATGTGAGAACTATTGAAACAAAGAATGGAATCAACCAAGAACCTTGTTTTGGTTTCAAGGAAATCCAAAATGGAGTAAACATTTAGTGGGATACTTCAAACAAGAACCTCATGAAGAAATAAACAAGATGGACTCAGATACAAGGAATTTGCAAGAAATGTGCAAGGAATTTGTACTCATAAATGAACAATTGTAAAAAAGAGGATTGGATGGGTATATGAGGATCTCTCTACCTGAAGAAAAATATTTGGATACATTGGAATCGGCTCACTTAGGTGTAGCAGGAGGTCACTTTTCAAGTGAGAAAATTGCAAATATAATCCTCTATTTGGGATTCTGGTGCCCAACACAATGTTGTGTCAGGATTTCTACAAGTTTCAAAGGTCTACCATTGTACACAAAGGTCGAAAAGAGTAGGGCTATAGAAACTTCTCGATGAACCAGTATTATTTTATAGATTTTGAAAGACGTGAACATGTCATGGGATCACTCTAGGAGGTGAAAAGAACCAATGTTGTTCCATAATTCATCTGCAAAGTCAATAATCATACCCAAACACATCATAACAACCTTGAACTTCTATCCAATGGGCAGAAAGGTTGATATAGATTTTCACAAGAAGAATGCATCTTCATATGCACGTTATGCTAAATTCCAAGATTTCAAAGAGAAGCCTAATGAAGAATTAGCTATGAAGACTTTCTTGCAACTCTTATGTTTTTCTAGATTACAAAGATATATTAAGCCTCATAAACCAATAACACTAGTAATGATGAACAATAAGGACAAGAAAAAGACATTTGAAGTAGTGGATATGTTACTTTGTATCCATGAAAAGCTGAAGGAAGTAGCAAAGCATTGGGACTCCAAGAAATTCATGAATGGAGCCCAATTTCTTACAATTCTCTGAGATTCCCAGCGCTTGGTGAGCAAGTTAAGGATCCTTGGGCCACTAACATCAGTAGAGTGCAGCTACCTCAAATCGGGAGTTCTTTATTTATATACCCATGGTTTATGAAAGATTATAGAATTGATTCACAAAGAATTGTTGATGTAGCTCGCTTATTAGCCATTTGTTCTTTACAGATGGAGATTAATGAAATCACTTTGCATAAAGATGATGCCTAAGTACAAAAGTTAAAGTTTGATATTACTCGCTTGACACAATAGAATAATGAACTATAGGATAGCTTGACATGTAGAGCTAGCATTTTGGATAAACAAGTACAGGCAATCAAGAATACTATTTTAAGTTTGGAAGCTCAGTTAGAGGAAAGTGAAGAAGAACAAAAAGTTTGTGTGAAAAATTACATGTAGTGCACAATGAATTGCACAATGCCAGAAATGATAAAGATTTGATACATAATCAAGCAATTTAACTCCTTGCATAGAAAGATGATATGATAAAACAAGTAGTGTCATTTATAGATAACTAATAGGTTGTGATTGAAAAGTTTAACAGTATAAAATATCTAGAAACTCAGTTAGAGGGTGGCCTCCATCTCATGTGGTTCTATCCACACTGCTTTCACATATTTTGGATGGAGGTGGTAGATCATTCTTTGTACATGTCTTTTTCTTGAGGAGTTAATCGGATAGTGTGGATTCCCATGGTGATAGAGATACGTGCTAAGTCTTTGTAATTCATGCAAAAATGTCTTTGAAACTATGCAAGAAAGTGGTAACTTGGTGTAATAGAATGGGCTCTTCCCACAACCATGAGACCATCAGGACCGGCCTTTCCTTCCCATTTTCTCCTAAATCAATCTCTCGAACCATTGGTTCAACATCTGCCCCTCGTATTGATTCATCTTCTCTATCTTGTATCCCAATCTTGGAGCCCTTGTATGCACAAACTTCCTTGATCAAGGTGTTCCAAGCGTCCCCCTATAGCCACCCTTAGGGTATCTTGTCTAGGGGTAGCTGCTTCTTCCTTCCTCCATCCATGGAGATTGCAATGTCTTTCTATTCTTTTTAGATATCATTTTCCCTCATTTTCCTCCAATGTTTCTTATGGTTCCCTATCCTCTTATGGAGTTTTTTTCCCATTTTGCACCATCTCTTCTTGGAAAGTGATCATATAGCATGAAGGAGACTCTGCTCTCATCCATCTTAGGAGGTCTTCTTCTTCAAAAATATCACTCAACCCCAGAGATTTGGGCTCATCTCTTCTCTAGGTTCAATCCATGAACTGCTGGCACCCACCCGAGCAAATTTTGGGTCAACTTCCAGTTGCAACTACTTTAACTTCTTTTGATCGTGTATCCACATATAATTATGTGCCCAATTGTGGAGGACTTTCACATGTCTAAGCCAAGGTCATCTAAAAAGTAATGGAAAACCTCTTGTTTTGAGCAAGGGTCTAAGTATGACAAAATCAAAAATAAATTTAGATCCTTATGTTGTTAGTATGATTCTTTCCACTATTCTGATAAGCTTTGCCCTACTCTGGTCTACCATTGTTATGGTGAATTGTGATTCCTTGTTTTGGTCGATTCCTAACTTCTCCATCGTTGATTCTAGCATCAGGTTTATCGTAGACCTACCATCTATGATAACTCCTGGAATATCTTTCGAAACCATATAAATTGATATCTATGGACTATGATCATCAGTAAATGGGGCATGTGCTATGAATAACTTACTTAGGCTACTCTCTATTGAGAATGGTGTTCCCATCGAGGCAATGATGCTTATCATCTCACTTTTGAATCTTGCATCCATATGCAATAGTTCGTACATGCTGATGTGTTGGTATGTATTTCTCAAGATCTGGTTTATTGATAGAGATATTGTTGGGGCACTTCTTGTGAGTTTCTGCATATTACATTTGAGCTCGTATTGGGTTGTTTGATATGCATCTTCTATCATTCTTTCCCTCAGTGGATCCTTCTCTTTACTCTTAGGATATATTATGGTCTAAATCAATCTCAGAGTGTCTGAATATTTATAATCCCTTTTCCATCTTCCTTGTTAGCTCCTCTTCCTTGACAATTGGGATTGTTCTTTCCTTGGTTATTGTCTCATTCATCTTGGAAATCCCTTGGTTTGTTTTGGTTTTTCTCACCTTGTCCTTCTTTTGCCCTTGGTTGAAGATCATTTTCTCATGCCTAGGAACCTAGCTTGAATGAATTCTCTGTTGTTGTCTAATTTCTTCATCTTGTATCTCCTCAATTCTTACTTCTCTTGTCTCAGTGCTCGTGTGAATTCTCAATGGAGAAAATTTGGGTAGTTGTACCACCTGAGTAGCTGGTGACCGTTGTAATACTTTTTGTCAGTAGTGGTCCTACCAAAATATGGAAAGCATTGTTTGCCATTTTGGGGTTTCCATTGCCTACTTTGGGAAATCTCTAGTGTATTGGTCCGTAGTTTCTAGATAGTTGGAGCATGGTTGTGCATTTTCTAGTAAAAGACAATGAGCTTGCACGTGGCCATATTCTCTGCATCTAAAACATAATATGGGCCATTGAGGCCTAATCGTGAATGCTGAGGCCTGATCAATCATACTGTTTTGCATACCTATATTAGTGGAAGTAGCATAAAAAGTAGGATCTAGAAGAATATTACCTATAATAGGTCCTAGGGCCACCATTGGCTACATCATCGATGCCATGGGTGCTGCCTATCTAGTACATTTTCCCCAAAACATAGGTGCTTGGGGTTCTACCATCCCTTTCAAGTAGTAATAGTTGTGAGCTTCAAAACTGACAGACTATTTTGTTTGGACACTCAGTTTTTGGGTGCCCTTGTTGGCGGCATATAGTACACCACAAGTTTTCCCTTGCCTTCCATTCCCTTAGTTTCTCATTTCTTTTCATAACTTGGCCATGGTATCTTCTTCCATGGTAGCGAATCGTTGATGCCCTTGGATGTCACCCACCACTCAGGGCATGATGATTTGTCATTAAAGTGAACCCTGGCTTGCTTGATTCTTGTGGCCATGACCATGAAATATTTTATTCAAGTGTTTAGTGCTAACAAGTCTCAGAGCTTGTGCCTGGTGCTCATCGAAAGCACCTTTTCTAACCATTTTTTATTAAGAAATGTCTTGGAGCTATCGGTAGCTTTGCCCCTAATGCTTTTGTCTTGGTTATTATCTTTGAAAATGACTCATCTTTTCTAATATTAAAATATTAAAGTTGATCCAAAACTTGTTCGGTGGAATTTCCTAGTCTGAATGTGGAAGGAAATTCAATCTTCATTTTGTGCCATGTTGTGAAATGGTTGTTCTCAAATTAGTTGAAGCATTTATAGGTTAGCCCATCCAAGGTTGCAAAGAACATAGCCATGAAGGCATCCATTTGTCCCTCTAGCCCATGACTCTTACATAATGCCGAAAATCACCTAATATGGTCATTTGGGTTCTCCATGAAGCTCCCCTAAGAATAGGAGAATTGATGTTGATTCTTGAAAGATGCACTAGAAGGATCACCTTGGGCCATCTCCACATGTTCTATACTTTGTAGTTTGCCTTGGAACCTCCCTTGAATGGTAATGCTCTGCTCCAAAATATGTGATGTAGGCCATGACTAAGTTCAGGTCATAGATTCAATGAGCCTCAACACACGACGAGCTACCAAGCCCTAGTCCCACCGGGCATGCCAGAAATTATACACCTCGAATCTGCAATGCAGCCAATTTTGTATGAGAAGACCATGGAGGTAGCATGCCTATTGTGGCCCCAAATCTCCCTGACTCTATTTGTCATGGCTTCTCATTTCAACACACTTCATAGTGAGAGAACTATACAAGTCGACTTGTACAAATCATAGAATTGATCTGAATAGGCACATTGATAGGTAAGCAATAATTAGACCAACTAAGAGTTGTTTACATTATTTTGGAAAAATTTACAAAGAGAAGGATCCCCACAAGCACTTATTATATGATTTCGAAGGGAAGAAAGCCTTTTCAACTTGAGAACCTACACTTTACAAGGATCCCTTTGTCATAAAAAACATGAAAGGTAGAGAAGCAATATAGATGTTTTGGTGGGCCATACTAAATAAATATCGATATTTGTGTCTAAGATGGATGGGTTGTCACGGCTTTAGTTTCCTTCACACCCGTGGAGTTCCTCCAACATCTAGAGTCTCACAATTTCGGACTAGAACGAAGGAAGAATCCATCCCTAAATCTTGTAGCAGAAGTGGAAGCCCGCTGAACCTTCCCTCGCCTGTCACCTATCAATTATGATTAATGCTAGCCTTGTCACTGAATCATCACCTTTCTAGTCCTTGACCTCCTGTTGTTACCTAGCGACACACTAGTATTCGACGCATAGATTGCCTAGAGCCCACACCCCAACAAACTTAAATCTTTGAGAGTCAACTTCCATAGCTACCTTCTTCTTCCCAACGTTGATGCTTGTGGCTTCAATTTTCTTCTCTCCTCTAGAGCATCCCCCACTTCAGAGAGTGCAAAGACCCTCCCTTTGCTCCATTAAGTCAACATTCATCAATCACTACCTGCATGTTTGTCTTCCTCTTTGATATTGTAGGCAGCTTCTCTAACCCTAGAATCATCAACTATTATATCACTTAGTTCTTCTCATTCTCTACTATGCCTCTTATAGCCTTGCCTCTGACCCTACAGAGTCCTTCCTCTTTGCATACCAGATACCCCTATGTATCTTACGTAGAATCCTATCTTGCCAATGGTGCCCTGCTCTCTCCCCCTTTCCCAATGTACAAATTCATGTTCTTTTATTCTTCGGTCTTGTTTATCTAAGGATATCAATCTCTCTAGGTGTGTCTACCTATCTTGGCATTTTGCATGAACCCTCCCTTCTATCTGCCTCCATGCTTCGTTGATGTTTCCTTTCCTTCCCCTTCTCCCCTCCCCTATTTCTCTATATTCCGACCTCCCTCTGCTTTTTTTGCATTGGGTACCTTATATATTGGGTGTTCTCCCATTGCTCTTGGCATTCCCCCATCTATTTTGCTTCACTTTGCTATATCATGATGGCTTTGATCACACATCTATCCATTCACACAAGGGAATTATACTGAGATCTTGGATTTGCACCCCAAGAAGGGTGTTATACATGGTGATCTCATGTTGGCAACATAAGTGTCCAGCTAAAATTAATGCTTCGCTTATCAATGCTCATGCATACTTGAAATATTCACGCACACATAATATTATTCGGACATACAGTGATGTGGAACGGCTCATACTTCCTTTCAGAACCCATAGGTGTAATCCTCCAAAGTGGATGCCATTGTCTGCTTCAAACTGTTGCTCTAGCACAATGGTGAGAACCATGTTAAGAAGCTCCACCTCCTTAATGTCAATCCGCGAAAGAGATAGGAATGATATGAAGATCGTGAATATGAGATGAAGTGAAAGTGAAGGTGAGAAGCATAGAGATGCACACACACATACACACACAACGAAGATACAAGCAAGACACAATGGAAGGTAGGAGATCAACTCTATTGCTCAAGATCTCAATTACAAGCTCAAAATAGCTCTAAGCTCACACTAACCAACCTCAAAAATGAGCTCTCTAGCTCTTTTTATAGATTCTAGACTAGTTTTGACCGGTTTCACATCTAGTGACCGGCATAGTTAAAAAATAGGTTCTAGGCGCTATTTGAAAGGGTAAATGATATCTAAAAATAACCAAAATTGGTATGCTCATTCTAGCTAAGATCCTCAAGCTCGAGGACTCCTCGGCTTGCACAAAATGGAGCTATATTTTACAATAGAGATTTTTCTATGTTACATATGGTACAAAAGTGATGAAAATCACTGTTGGAGATTTTGAAAAGTGTTTTTAAAACATAATTCTTTGAAAAAATGAGTCAATTGGCTCCGTGCTACTTTTTTGTTCTTTGTCTTCACATGCTTCTGCATCTTATATGCCTCTGACTACTGCCAACACCCCCCTCTCTCTCGCTTTTTTCGTCCTCGACAGAACCTTGTTGTGAGGTCTGTCGGATATAATTATGGAGTAGTTCCTGAGCGAGGGTGTGTTCTGATATGTGAATTCCTCGTGCCAGATCTGCCTCGCGTTTCTCCCAATCAATGGGTTGCGGTTCATCGGATGGTGGGAGTCGATAGTGCGTAGAATATACCATTTGTTCACAGGTGAATAACTGAAGCAAATGCGTAGGCCTGCTGATGAACACTTCGGAGTGATACTCCCAGAAAGCTATGGTGAACATTTCTTCGAAGGTCTGCCTATAGCATGCCGGTAAGTATTTAATTCAACAGTGCTAGGCGTAACACACCCGGAGCGATGGTGACGTGCTCATTTCATATGCTAGATCTAGATTGCCATGCTCGAAACCGGGGTGTTCACATGTGGTGCCTTGATGGGACGGAAGACTTTGAATACCATCTGCATCATGTAAGATATCTTGACAGTCATGTGCGCTGCTACATCCTCCATATGTTTTAAGCGAGGGAGCCAGTGACGAATCGTTGCCATCATGCATCCAACTATTGGTGGTCCTGTAGGTGGAGTGAAGTATGGGTAATCGAGCCAATCTTGGCATTGCTTGTTGTTCTCTACTTTAATGGCGAATGCCTTCCAGGAGCGGAGATGTGGCATGGGTCCCAAACATGGGTTGTACTTCAAGTGGAGTGGTGCCTTGGCCCAAGTACTCATCATCTCTGGATATGCTTGTAATAAATCCTTGCCCCAATCTTGTTGATAGATTTCTCCTCGCTGCGCATCTAGTGGCAAATCTTCAGGCTCAAAATGGGTCGCGTGAGAGGGTTTTTTGTCTGTTTCTTTTTCTATGGCCAGCTGATATTCCGCCAATAACATAAAATAAGGCTTGTATTGTAGCTCATGCCCAGATATGTATCTGCGCGGGGCCAAATGAGCAAAGTAGGGGGATTGTAAAATGCGTTCTTCAATCATTGCCATTGCATGTAACTGCGCCTCTACCCTTGCTGAGTGAGTTCTTCCAAGTTCTTCAATCGTCTTCATCCATGCAGGAGTTGGAAGTGCGAAAGTCGTCTGGCCTTCAGCCGTGACTCGTCCGCCTGGGATGGGTTGAGGTTCATATGCTTCTTCAAAAGTTTCTTCCATCGGAATAGTTACTGTTTCTTCCTCTGCTGGTAGTTCGGGTGGGGAGTTTGGCCTGGGGGTGCTTCATATATGGCTATCTATGATTGAAGAGTTGATACCTGGGTCCGTAATGCATTGAATTCCTCGATGATTTGAGGAGAAGGGTCCGCAGGAGTTGGTAGTCCTTGTTGTATTGGTGCTCTTAGTTGGAGTAGTTTATGATCTTCTTTCAGCTTCTGATATTCCTCGTTCATGCTATCATACTCATCTAACAATCTAACATGATCATCTAGCAACATTTTCATAGATTCGGAGGGCACGGCCTTGAAACAGCTGGGACTTAATGGTTGGTCGGGTTGATCTAGGGAAGCTTCTAAATTCTCTCTGTTCTGTTCTTGTAAACGCTGCTTCTCTTCTTTTGTTGCTGCCAAATGTCGTCTGAGTAAGCCCATGTTCCTAGTGAGCATCGCATTGCGAATCGTCTGGGCCCTTAACAAGTTATCGATATCTGTGACGGCCTCTTTGGTTTTTTTTCCCTTTCTAGTTCCAGTTTATGATAAGCTTGTTGTAGCTCTTGGTAGCGGGTGTTTAGTGAGGCATTCTCGATGGATAGTGAATTGAGCTGCGATTGTAAATCATGTGTTGTCTGCTGCAGTGTCCGGTAATTATTGCCAAGAGATGCAAATTCATCTCTCACTTGAGTCATGCATGTGAACATTTGGCGAAATGCGGTGTCTATAGTGGGTGATAATATTAATGGTGTGGTGAATGCAGATGCTGTGTTTAAGGGTGTTGATGCAATGGGAAGGGGAGGGATAGGAATGTGGATGCAGTGGTAATAGTGGAGAAATGTGTGGTGCCTAAATATGATGGTGCAATAGAGGAGGTGAGTGTTGATGTGGTGGGTGGTGAGATGTCCATGTCACTGGACGTGGTGTCAAGTGCCCTCACTGTGAATAATGGAGTGATAGTGGGTGCATCCGTGGGTGTAAATATAGGATTTACAAAGGTTGAAGACTAATTTATAGAGAGGTTCTCTTGTACTCCTTGGTGGAAAGGGGAAAGAGGAATTACGGTGGGTCGAGAGGGTAAGATTGGGGAGAAGGTTAATGGAGGTGGGAATGGGAAAAGGTTTCTTGGAGGTGTGGGGAAGGACGGGAAGGATGGAGGGAAAATTGGACTGGATAGAAAGGTGGATGTCCTAGGAGGAAAACTAGGTTGGGTGGGTGCGGGGATTGTCAGATGAATGGAAGTAAGGAAGGCTTCTGCTAAAGGCCTATCCAAAGATGTGGATGTTCTGGGAGAGATCGGATGTACAGGGGAGATTGGAGAGATGGGAGGTGAAAGAGGAGCGGTTGGGGTGGCGGGTACTTCAGTTACAGTGGTGGTATGTATAGTAGTAGTGTGGGGCAGGGAGTCGATGACAATGGTGTCTTCTGCCAATGAGCCTTCAGGGATGAGACGTGCTTCCCTGGCCTATTTTGAAGATTGGGCACCTGTCGGTACGCGAATATATTCACCTGGTCGTCTTCTGAGCTGGATAAGACTTGTCCTTGTTGTTGATCCGGGGGAGTGGTCGGGTAGCTTGGACGTTCATATTCTTGAGAGAAACTCTGGCCTTCAAAAAACTGAAATTCATTTGAAAAGGCATCTGGCATTTCAAAATCAAAGGTTGTATCTAGTGGCTCTACTTCCATGTTGGGTATCGGAAAAGAAAATGCTTCCGCACTAATAGTGGTGGGAACTTCTGCTGCAGTGGTGGGAGGACCTGGGGATGTGGTTGCTTGAGGAGCAACTCTGCTGGTAGTGTCCTCTGTTATAACCGGTCTTGATAACCGTATGCGAATGGGTTGTACCGTTGGAGTGGCTTCTGTCGGAGATTGTTCTGGAGAGGGTTGTGGTGACGGTGATTTTGGGACTTGTAGGCATGGAATGGTTCCTCTCATGCGCTTTCCTGCTCGTCCTTTGCTAGCCTTCCTAGCTTTCTTTGTTGTGCCTTTGAATGCTTTCAACTCCTCGCTTGTCATTGCACGCTTGATTGGTAAGTCGTAGGCCAAACACGTATAAATATTTCTCGTGAGAGCACATCATCCATGGATTACCTTCTTCCTCTCCCATCTGTGTTGTGCTAGATACAATTGATCAATTATCGAGCTTGCTAGATCGACCGTCTAAGGCCCAATACATGCTAAATATAAACCAAAGGAGATGCGCTTGTGGGGCATGGTGAATCGATCCTGAGCAAGGAATGCAAAATGTTGCATACATATCCTCAATGGTTTAGAGAGCTCAAGTGTGATCGCTGAAATATCTTCCCACTTAATGACATCTCCACGTTTCATAGGCTCTAGAATAAGCCTTTCTCGCTCTGTTGAAGTGTGTGTTCCATGTATCTTGATTGCAGCTCTAATCAAATCTTTGGAAAGATAAAACTTCTTAAATGGTGGATCATTTACTAATGATGGCAAAATGAATGTTCCTGGCAAATCTTTGTTCTCCGAAGCTGTCAATGTGGTTACCAAATAGTAGCATCAGTAGAAATCTGGTTTAGGCAACGGATCACTGAAGTATTCTGTGAAGCCAGCTCTTGCCCAAACATGCTTCAAGTCTTCTGTGTTCTGTAATGCTTCAAACACTCTTGAGAAAAACTAGTACTTGTGCCACGTGCGGGTATCAAAAGTCAAATTGGCCTCAAAAAGGAAATCTGCATCCGCCAATGGTCCTGCTAGCCCTTGAAACCAATGAGATTTGCAATGAATTTTCTCAATATATCCCCTAGGAGGATCGTCAATTGGATAGGTCCTGGAAATCCTTGAAATTCTGGTGGTTGAGCCGTAGGATGTGATTCAGCTAGTAATTCACCAATATTTGCCATGGGTACACTGGGGCCAGCTTCAGATGGTCCTTCTACGTGCATGATGAATGATGCGAGTGTGTAAAAAATCTGCTACAAAAGATTAGCACATTAGTATGGGAATTAATCATGATCCCATTAAAGTGAGACCGCAATCCCTTTCCATAACCGATATGTAACCTGTGTAGTGAGTGTGGTGATGTGATTTATGGAATGATTTCTTGCAAACTAATGCAGGTCTCTAGACACCTACATGATTCAAATGATGCATACATTTCTTGATGAGATGTTATTACAAGTGATGTTGGGTTATAGTGTGTGGATTTATACAAGGCTCAGTCATGAATGAGTTATTACAAGGGTAGTGTTTAGTCGGGGTGGGAGTAATGTTAGATAAGGGGTTCGAAGAAATCGTTTGGATACGTTTTGGTATCCATTTCCTAAGAGTTTCTGGGCGGGTGATATGTTTCTACTGAGGGACAAAAGGTGATCTCGAATGTGGTGGTATTGAAAAGTGAAGAGATTTATGAGGGGTATATATTACATGGCTTGAGGGTTGAGCTATAATACACTGTTTGGGTACCCAAATCGGCTTGGGTGTGAGTCGATTTGTAAGGTACTTCTTGGCGATCCAAATTTGTGGAATGTTCGTACTCGTAGAAGAAGGTCGAGGAGATGTTGAAGATTGCCTCTACTTCTGTTGAACCTTCTTCTTGGCTTCGTCTGCATGGTTAGAAGCTATCGGTGATTTCTGTCCTTTTGGCGCCCATATTTGTCTCGTGCCTCTTGCTTTGTGATGCTGATACTACTTTCCTCCTTGTGTCATCTGATATTGTCGTCGGTCTGGGTTCCTTTGTCGTGGTTGACTCCTTTGTGGTTGAGGTTGAGAGGTCTGATGAACACTCTGCTTTGGAAAAGAAGGGAGGTCCAACACTTGTGAAACTTGCCCATTAGGAGGTGCTCTGTTTTGTACTATTAATCTAGGCCAGTCCACAGTAAGTGTGGAAGGATGGGCACTACAGGGTGTGTTGCCCATGTGGCTGCTGATGTAGTCCACCTGACTGCTGATGAAACCCACTTGAACTGCAATCATCCCCATTTGTCCGCTACTAGAAAACCGGGTGAAAATCTCTTGACAATCTTTGGTCTGGCAATGATCCATCGCCAAGCTCTCATGGGTTGACTTTGGAGGGAGCATGCGTAGCTGAGGGATTCGGCTAGATATCTTCCAGTCCTCCGTGGCAAGCGTTTCATAGGGTCTGGGGTTACCTACCTCAGGCGGGGTGTTATTAGGGAAGTCAAGCGATATCACTCGCTTCTGATCTAAGGTTCCAATTTGTAAGGAGCCTTGTCTAAGATTTAGGTCCACTGAGTGATCGTATAGCCAATCTTGGCCAAGTATTAGAGGTTCTATCAGGTCCTCATCATGGCACACTAGTAGCTTGACTGTCATGGTCACGTCGTGTATGAGGATAGGAAGGTCCACCTCACCCATGCAAGGGGTTTCCATGCCTCCTAGCCCTATGAGGTATGCCTAAATTGGCCGCATTTCTATTCTTGAGTCCTTATAGTGGGACCATCTAATCGCACTAGTCACAGCACCTGAGTCAATTAAAGCCCGGAGCTCCTGGCAAGGGTTGCCGTGCTCTAGCTTGACTGTAATGAATGGTCTCCTATCCACTATGCTAGGATGAGTACTTGACTTTGCTTGACACATGGCCATGGGATATCTGGGTGTTGTTTCCAGTTGGTTATAATGTTCTCTCCCTAGTCCTTTTCTTCTTAGCTTCATGCACTTAATGCGTTCTCTAGCTTCTGCCTAAGCTTCAGCACGTATTCTATTTTCTTCCTCCTTATGCTTCTTTGCCAACGTGAGTCCTCTAAGCATATCCTCAGCCAGAGGTTCCTAATATAACTTGACTCTACAGCCACTAATGTAATTAGGCATTATGTCTCCTTCTAAGGTGGCTAATTGTACCGCTCCACTTGTCGAGAGTATGTTAATGATCATAGGTCCATAAGCTCGCTTTTCTAACTTCGGTGCGTGTTGTTTTAGCGTATACACTAGGACTAAATCTCCTTCTTTTAAGCCTTTATCTTTCACATGTGCATCAAAATAGGCTTTCTATCGCTTCTTTGCTACGTATATTTGTGCTGCTGCTTTCAGCCTGGTTTCTCCTAATCGTTCCAAGTCCATTATTCTTGCTGATAACTCATGCCCGGTTGTAGCTCAAGCGTAAGCACCACCTCCTTTACTTGTCAATCCGCGGAGACGTGAGGACCGGTATGAAGACCACGAGCAAGTGAAGGCACAAGTGCGTGAGTGAAAGCACACAAACATGCACACACATACATACACACACACGCGCACAAAGTAAGATCAAAGAGAGGAACAATGGAACGCTTAGATTGCAAAAGAGTTCTCTTAGAAAAGTTCTACTCTCCAACAAGCCAACCCCCAAAAATGAGCTCTCTAGCTCTTTTTATAGTTTTTTGACTAGTTTTGGCCCTGTCCAGACCTAGTGTCCGGCCTAGTTAAAAATTAGGTTCCAGGGCTTATTTGAGGGCTCAAACGAAGTCTAAAAATTATGAGAATTGGTATGATGGTACTTCTAATACTCCTCAAGCTCGAGGACTCCTCGTCTTGAACAAAATGGAGTTACTAAAAATAGATAATGGTATTTACAATGGTTTTTAGTGATGGAAATCACTATTTTTGTAGGGGATTCTTTTGAAAATTTGACATACACTTCTTGGAGCTCCCTACTTGCTCCCTTTCCTTGTGTGTCCACCTTTTGATGTGCTTCCATGCTTTGTCCTTGACTTTGAGCTTCAACACTCCCCCCCCTCTCGAGTCTGTCGTCCCTGACAGACCCTTGTTGGAAGGGCAGTTCCATGTAGTGCTTTGAGAGGTGGTGTCCATGTGTTGTATGAGCTGGTTCCTTGGATTCCAACAAGAATGTGTCGTTGTGAGCTTTCAAAACTGTAAGTTGCTCAAAAGAGGTTGTCGAGAGTGATTTGGAGCAACTACTGGTTTCAATTTGCTTCCGAGATATGGATGTTGTTCCCAAGATGTCCGCTAACTCTTCCAAAGATGATGTTGAGAGCAGTCATGCCAACTATTCATAACCCATAATGAATGATGGGTAAGTGTGTTCGTGCTTGGGTTGAAAAAAGTATGTGCCTTGTGCACGGCCTTGTAATGTAGCCCTACGCATGCTTACTTGGAAAATGCATTGGAAGAAGTATGGTGCAAAAATTGCGGGTCTTGAGCTAAGTGCTCAAGGGTATGCTGACGAAGGGGTTTCCTAAACTATCATGGTTATGGTGTTTCCAGAGTAAAGATACTTACCATGGAGAAGGTTGATGGATGTTTGTCTCTTCGTGTTGTACACTCGGCCTTTGGGATGGAACCTTGTTGATGAATGTCCATGTTGATTGTCCACTGATGAGATCTTTTGAGTGGTGGATCCCCTCTCCTCTTTTCAAAGCAACCTTTGTCAGTAACAATGTGCATTTCTGAGCTTGGGCTCATGCACGTTCACTTCCCTATATTGACACTCAGAGGAATATTGGACACGTGCCGGTTTCTAAGAGATTACCATGCTGATTGACATAGACCACTCACCAGTGCTACTGTTCCATACTGGTTCAGGAAATACTGAGAATTGAATTGCTTTATATTCCTTGGCAAGCAACATCGGGAAACTACACCAAGCTAAGTTTCACATATTCTCTTTAGCTCACCATATGCAGGAGTCTTCTCCTCTAGAACTACCCTTTGCAGATATCTTCTTGGATGCTCTGGTACATGAAGTAGTTAAGCATCACTCAAGTTGTGGACCTTCAAGCTCTTCATTCCTACCATGGTAAGAGAAAATCATAGTTGTAGATGCCATGTTCATGCCAAATGCTTGTCATCTGCCAGATAAGGCAGCAATAATCTCACTGCTGGCCGAGACACACTTCTATCCAAATTGCTAAATGCCTAGTAATCAACAGTTCCTCCTTCAACTAAGCATGACTCATTCATGTTTCATAAGCCAAACCTGGGAACAAGCTCTCTTTCGCTTTTCTTTCTCCCTTTTTTTTTTTTTTTTTTTTTTTGGAACAGGATATCACAAAACAAGAACACAAAAGTTAGTATCAATAGAAATATTTGACATATGTCACTGTGCTCTTGTGCATGGGATTCTCAAGTGTGTCTATGCACGGCCGTGTAATGTGGCCCTATATTAATGCATACTTTGGAAATGCATGACCTGACTGGTGCAAAAGACAGGGTTGTGCAAGGAGCACATGGTTGTTGCTCAGTCGAGGCTTTCGGTGTTATTTGTGGAGGTTGATGCCGACCTTGGTGGAGGTATCCATTGAGTCTCGAACTGATGTAATCCTCCTTATTGGAGTCCATTTTAGAACATCATTTGGCACTGTAGAGGTCACTTCAGGCATCTTTCTCTTTGGATGCTTTCTGAACTCTGGTATCCAGTGTGGTTGACGCTTTGGTTCGGTGGAGGCTACTTGCACTTTTGGCTTCCAAACCCATATCCTTTTTGCATGTCTTCCTACTAATGTTGAAGAGCTGACTTGATCTTCCTTTGGTCTCTGTACGTGGTTCTTACCCTTTTCTCTTTTTGGCTTCTTTGTTGAAACCTTTTGCATGTGGGAGAACAAAGGTTGTTGTGGATGTAGGAGCTTCTTAGGTACCCACATCTGTAATTGCCCTTGTTGAGCTGCAGCTAACTTTTTAGGCACCCAAACTTGTTGGATACCTTGTGATTGAGCTTGTCTGAGCTGCTTCCTTCGTCTTCTGGCCTGGTTGGTGTGCATGGATGGGATTTGTGGGGGCAAGGCTGGTGGTTGCTCTCCTTTGCGTACCCATATCTGCTTCATGCTCGGAACTGCTTTTTTATCGAATGGTGTCTTTCTATTTGATGTAGCAGTTGTCGTGAACGGTTGTGTTTGCTTGTGTGGTGGACTCACTATTGTGGCTACTTGATTCTTTGGAGGAGAAGAAAGATCCACCCGCCTTCGAACCTGGTCTTCCACGATTGACTCCTTCTGCATCATAGAGCTTTTGACACATACAACATCTTCTTTCATATGATTAGTCTTGGAAGAACTAAGAGAGTGTGTGGTGCCATGATTTAGGAGCATGCAGTTCTCTAATTCTAATGTAATGCATTGTTCATGTACCCAAACTTGAAGAATTTGACTTCTTAGGTTTAAGTTAACTGCATGGTCATAGATCCAATCTTGACCCAAGACAAGTGCTTCTGTAAGGTTCTCATCTTGACATACTAGTGCTTTGACTTTCATTGGAACATCTTGAAGGTAGATGGGAAGTTCCACCTCGCCCAAACAAGGGGTTTCCACACCTCCTAATCCTATGAGATAAGCTTCTATGGGATTGATGTTCAACCCCAAGTCTTGGCAGTAGGAAAGTCTAACTGCACTACTTGCTGCACCTGAGTCAATCAATGCTTTCACCGTCCTTGCACCCTTCCCTTGTCCTATCTCTATGGTCACAAAGGGTCTTCGGTCAATGACCTGAGAAGTCGCTATGCCTGACTTTTGACACATATCCATGTGATATTTTGGGGCTTTTGAGTTGACTTCTAGTCCTAATCACCTTAACTTATTTCGCCTAATACGCTCTCTGGCCTCTACCTGTGCTTCTTCTCTCACTCTTAACTCTTCATCTTTTCGCTTCTTAGCAGTGTTGAGTCTCATTAGCATATGCTCAGTAAGAGGTTCTTGATATAGCTTGACTCTACAGCCACTAATATAGTTTGGCAAGATATCTCCTTCTAGAGTGGCCAACTGAACTGCACCACTAGTGGAAATTCTATTAATGATCATGGGTCCGTATCCTCTTTTTTCCAACTTACGGGCATGTTGTTTTAGTGTGTATACCAACACTAGATCTCCCTCTTTCAATCCCTTATCCTTGATATGTGCATCAAAGTATGCCTTTTGCCTCTTCTTTGTAGCGTAGATGCCTGCTGCCGCTCATAGCCTCGTCTCACCCAAGCGTTCGAGATCAAAGATCCTAGAGGACAATTCATGCCCATTCCACTCATACTCTTGTGCTACTTTTAAGGCAGGGATTAAGAAATCTAATGGTAGCACAACATTCTGTCCGAAGACCATCTGAAATGGGGTGGCGTTGAGCACCGTTTTGTAGGCAACTCGATAAGCCCAAACAGCATGATGAAGTTGTTTGTCCCAATCAGAGCGTTTATTATTTACCAGTTTTGTCAATACGTTACAGAGGATCTTATTGGTACTCTCGGCTTGTCCGTTGGCTTGTGGGTGATAGGGGGCAGATTTCTTATGTATCACCAAGAATTCTTGGAGAAGATTTTCAATGACTTCATTCAAGAAGTGTGTGCCTCTATCGCTCACCAACTCGATTGGTAGTCCATATCTCGTGAACACATTCTTGAATAAGAACTTAGCCGTAGTCTGAGCATCATTCTTTGTTGTGGCTTTGACTTCTACCCACTTTGTAAGGTAATCTGTGGCTACAATGATGTACTGTGCATGGGAGTTTCTAGCTGGGGGGTTAATAGGACCTATGAAGTCTATGCCCCACTTCTAAAATGCACGTCCTCCCATCACTGGCCTCAAGGGCATCTCGTCTTTTCTCACTGGATATTGTGCACGTTGGCATGTGTCACATTTCTTCACATAGGTATGTGCATCCATATGAAGAGTGGGCCACCAAAGTCCTGAGAATAGAATGGTCTTGATCACTCGGTCAGGACCAAAATGTCCACCTGCAACACCGCTGTGTGCAGTCTCTAAGACCTTTAAATAGTCTGATTCATGAACGCATAGTCTTAAGTAACCATCTTTGCCTCTTCGGTATAGGTTGTCCCCTACTAAGGCATAGCCTTGAGCCTCTTGCTCTATGCTTCGTCTTCTTGCTAGACTAGCCTCTTTGGGTAATCTTCCCGATCTCATAAACTCTACCAATGGAGCACTCCAATCTGGAATTAATGACACTTGATAAAGGGTCGCATGCTCCACTGGGGCTCTCTCTCTGCACCTTGGACAATCCTTAATCCACTCATGTATTTCTTTGTCCATGCTAGGCCAATACACTCCTAAACGCTTTAGATTCTGCAATGTTCGTTGTTTAGAATAGTGATTTCCTAGCATTCCTTCATGGGCCTGTTGCAACCAACTACTATGTTCATCATCCTCCACACAACAAGCTAATACACCCTCAGTATCTTGTTTGTACATGCTTCCTGCTAATATGTGATATTTTTGTGATTTTACAATTTCTTCTTGTGATGTTTTCACATTCTTATTTGCAGGGCCAAAGGTTAGGACTGGTACCAACTTTTTTGCCCAATTAGGAACAACTTCTAAATTGAACAGATAAGCATCGGGTAATTCGTCAGACACTCCTTGCGGTGACTCTCCTGAAGTGATGCGAGAAAGGTGATCTGCCCGGAGGTGGGTTCTACCTTTCCTGACAACAACTTCAAAGTCATATTCCATTAGTAAGAGGAACCATCTTACTAAGCGTCTAGTATTGCAAGGTTTATTGACCAAATATAACAAAGCTTGATGATCAGTGAAAAACTTGAACTTGTTGGCCAATAAATAGTGTCTAAACTTCTTCACAGCATATACCATGCCTAAGCCCTCTCGCTCAGTTGTGGTATAGTTCCGTTCAGCTGCAGTGAGCTGTCTACTAGCATATGCTATGGGCAAATCTAAGTTTCCTTCACTTGTGGGTTGTGCTAGCACACATCCTATGGCATGATTGGATGCATCCACATGGACATGGAAGGGTTTATTCCAATCAGGAGTGGTGAGTATTGGTGCTGTGCACAAACGTTTCTTCAGTTCGTTGAAAGAATTCTCGCATTCGTCGTTCCACTCAAAATTAGACAACAAGGCATAAAGGGGTCTAGCTATGATCGTGTACATGTGGATAAACCTACGGTAGTATCCACAATGGCCCATAAAGGCTTGTACCTCTTTAATATTCCTTGGCCTTGGTAGCTCCGCTATGGCTCGTACCTTATCTTCATCTGTTGAGATTCCATTCTTAGAAACAATATGACCTAAGATTTTACCTTGACGCACCATAAACACACACTTTTCTGGGTTCAGACACACTCGATATTCTCTACACTTGTTGAAGATTTGTCTGAGCTCAGGGATGTGAAACCTTCTTTCTTGGGAATGAGCACATAAATCATCCACATACACTTCTAAGCTCTTTCGCAAGAACTCTTTGAAGACATGACACATGAGCCTTTGGAATGTTGCAGGTGCATTGGTGAGCCCAAATGGCATCACACGAAATGCAAAGATTCCCCATTCGGTAGCAAAAGCTGTTTTGTGTTGATCTTCTGGGGCAATGGCTACTTGATTGTAACCTGAAAATCCATCAAGGAAGCTATAAACTTCCTTGCCTGCAACACGCTCCAATAGGTGTTCTGTGATTGGAAGTGGATAACTATCTCTAATCATAGCGGCATTAACTTTTTTAAGGTTAATACACACTCGCAACTTCTCGTTCTTCTTGGGTACCACAACAATGGGGGATACCCATTCGGTATGCTCAATCTCATAGATGAATCCAGCTTCAATCAACCTATCAATTTCTTCTTTTATTTTGGCTGCATAGGTATCATTATATGTGTAGGGCTTCTATTTGGTGGGCTTAGCATCAGCAGTCATGGGGATAGTATGAGAGCAAATTCTTGGATCTACCCCTTTCAAGTCTCTATAGTGCCATGCAAACACATCCCTATATTCCCTTAATAGAGCTATGAGCTCCATTTCTTCTCTTGCACTTAGGTCATCTCCTATATATGTGCATCTCTCTTCGTTCTCTTCAATGGTCACTACAATCTTCTTGGTCTTTTCTTTATTATCATATGATTCTCCTATGATGGCCTCTCTCTTAGGCATTCGTACCAAAATTTTGCGGTCGTCAACTTCATATTTCTTGAAGTTTTCTGGTACTTCAAACAATGATTCCTCCTCATCTTGTTTCACTGCTTTTCTTTTCTTTTTCTTTTGACTACTCTCACTTCCATCCTTTGAGTTTACTGTTTTAATACTTGTGAGAGGTTCTTCTTCTTTCTGGGTGAACACTCCTATATCTTCTAGATAGTGCTGCTCTGAGTTAAAGCAATTATCCATCACAATAGACTCCAGATCATCGTCATTCTCTTCTTCTTCTATGACATCACTAGGGTCACATTCTTCTAGCAAGGGTTGACACATGAACACTGAGATATCATAACCCTCCTCATCACAATGAGGTGTCCACTGTTCCTCATTGACAGCAATGTCCATGCTGGCTAAGATTTCTGGCCAGCCATGAGGCTCAAACTCCTCATCTGGAAAGATCAACGGTGTGTAGGCTGGGTCTCTAACTGGTCTATCTCCTAGCGAAGTTCCTTCTTCTCTTGCCTTTAAACGTTTTTCCTCTTCCTTTGCGACCTTGCACATCCACAAATGAGTATCTTCATGCAGCCATGATGGATCAGGTGAACTTTCAGAATGCACAGAGATGGAATCTTCTTTCGCTTTGTGGATAGAATTCCACTGTAGGGGTGGTACATCTCTGAAGGTGTAATCCTTCAAATTGACCTTGGTGGTGACCCCTAAGTGCTGTAAGTACAAGGAGTTAGTTCCCCAATCCTGTACTATTTGCAATTGTCGTAGGAAGGGTCTTCCTAGGATCATCTCATAGACATTATTTTTCTCAAAGTCACATATAGCAAATGTGTGCTCAAACTCTACACCACAAGTGGTTAGAGTGATCCCTTCTAGCAATCCTAGAGGTCTTTCAAAATGACCATCAGCCATTTGAAGCTTCATTCTAGTTGGTCTTAATGTGGGCTTGCCCCATTGCTTCCACAAGGAGGTGGTTGCAATAGCAACACCAGCACCTGAATCTATGATTGCTTTGGTTGTGTAACCTTGGTAGGTGATTGGAAGATAAGTATTACCTTCTTCACCCTCACACATGTCCCCTATTTTGTCTAGAGGTATCTCTGGTACCCTTTGCTTGGAGCCTGCTTTTGGCATGTTGGAATCAAGTTCTGGAACCTGATCCTTCACATGATTCCAAAGCTCAGGTTTTGCTTTGAGCAGCTCTTCTACAGTGAGATGACACTGAACCTTAGTGTTCTTCACGACATCCGTGTTCCTTGGAACCACTGAGTCTTGATTCCCATGGGCCTGGAAATTGAGGCAGTTCTTTTAAGGTATTAGATTCAAAATCTAACCTTTCGTCTTCTTGTTGTTCTGCTTCATCTCCGTAAATAGATGGAATGTCTTGGGGAAATTGATCATGAAGATCATCAATCTCAGGAATAGGAGGGGAATTACCCTTCTCCTTGGCCCATTTCTCTTCTTGTATTTCCTGCAAGAATTCTTGAGAGTACTGTTGAATTGAAGGAGGTATTCCTGGATCCGTGGAATTAGGAACATAAGCTCCCATTGGTGGTGAGCTTCCTCTTTCAATAACTGGTTGAGCCTGTGGAGGTAAAGAAACTTGTGGTTTGTTTACCAACTACTCTAATCGTTCTAGTAAGCCCTGGAAATGCAAATCCCCTTTGACAGAGTTTGTCTGATTGAACTTTTGACTAGTCTCAAGTATAGCTTGAGCTTGTTCTACCATTTTCATGCACATTTTCATCCGTTCAATCTCTAAGTCCGCTCTAGGGTAACTCTTGTCTAGGTTTGCAGCTGTAGGCCCTTCTTGAAGTCGAGCCTTGTAGGCCTTGAACATCATGTCCAAGCCTTCTGGGGTTGGATCTGCAAGAACAGACCCTGGTTGTGGTCTATTTACAATGGGTGGTGGGGTGGGATGAGGTGGAGTGGATGGAGTTTCGGCATTCGAGGGGCTTTGAGATGCAATGTCTTCTATTTTTGTTTTCGCTTCTTTTAAGCTTTCTTCTAGTTCCGATAACTTTTTATTCCACTTGTGATTGGCCTTCTCTCTGGTATCCTTCCATGTTCTTGTTTTCCTCTTACTAGGCTCTCCCGATTCACTCGACTCTGATTGTTCTACTGGTTTATCCTGTTTTAATGCTTGTGCCCTAGTAACTGCCTGTATAGGTGCCACATTACTGCTACTTGAACTTGAATCCGCCACTAAGCCTACCACATTAATGGGTGTAATCTTGGGTGCGCTGGAGGGGTTTCTTGGACAATCTCTAGGGAGATGGTCTTTGCCACAATCAGGGCAAAAAGCCTGTATTGTGTGTTGATGTATGAAACACCAGAAGAAATGAATTAATGTGACACTAGAACACCTCTATGGTCACCATTAACTCATTGCCACTCCAAACTTTGAGAAATGATAGCCTAAAGTGAGAACTTTGCTTCTACAGAAATTTCTAGTCACCGAAATGACATACCTTCAGTATTTTGCTAATTTCTCCTAGCTCAAGTATTATTTCTCCATGAAACTTTATAGGCTAAAACTAGAAGAGTAGAGATTTCCAACAAGCTATCATATGCATCAAACGGATCTCTAGAACTCAAGTTATGACTCTCACAAGATGACCATGTATGACCTTCCAAAACTGGAAATTTTACCTGTTTTAGTAAGAGCGCCTGTTTAAAATTAGAATTCGATGCCTAGCATCGACTTGCAACGAGAATTCGATGCCGGGCATCAACTTGGGATGTTTTTGGCCACTTTTCAACAGGGATTAGATGCCGGGCATCGACTTCCTGCATAAAGTCTTGATCTTTTGGACACCAAAACTATAGGTGATTTCATGCACACTTAGAATATGACTTATCAACTGGAATTCGATGCCAGGCATCGAGTTGCTCCCATAAAACTCAACCTTTCAACATACATTCGATGCCACGCATCGACTTGCTTGGAAAACTTCAATCTTTCAAATCATTGCACAGAAGACAAACACTGGAGATGGAGGAAGAAGACTTATACACAGAACTTTAACTAGTTCTTGTCATAACTATGAAAAACTCAGAAGCTTACAAGTGCTTTCTCGCTTAGAGAAGCCAGACTATACTCAGTTATACAAAAATGAGTTCTTCTCACTTTCTCATTGTCTTCCCCATCGCGTCAGTTGATACAAACTAACTTATATAGATTTTCGTATTCTCGTGATTTTTTAAAAAACTTCTAGAACTAAAGTGAACTAACTTTACAAATATGATACACTTGTGAATTTGTCCCTTCACATAGGCATGGGGTTTTCTTCCTAAGATTTGACCTTCAAATATATGTCCAATTAGTGAGTGTTTCTCCAACAGCTCCCCCTCAATCACTAATTGACATTCCCTGTTTCTTCATATCATCTTCTTTTCTTTTACTCCTGCCATGCTTTTGAATCTGCTGGTCTTCACACCATCCAAGCTCTTTGTCATTATGTCTGCTAACTGATCTTTAGTAGAAATGTACTCCACTTCAATCTCCTTCTCCATTACCTTTTCTCTGAGAAAATGATATTGTATCTCTATGTGCTTTGTCCTTGCATGAAATACTGGATTTGCTGCAAGATAAAGTGAACTCATATTATCTCCATGTATTGTAGGTGTACCTTGATCAATGCCTAAGCTCTTGAACAATGTCTGCATCCATATGACTTCCTTAGCTGCTTCCACAAGTCCTTTGTACTCTGCTTCAGTTGATGATAATGCTACTGTATGTTGTTTCTTTGAACACCAACTTACCAGCTTATCACCAATGTATATCATGTACCATGAGTTGATCTTCTGTCATCTTGGTTACCTGCCCAATCTGAGTCACTGTAGGCTCTCAACCTCAAATCTGATGTAAAAGGATAATATAATCCTTCCTTTATAGTTCCTTTGATATATCTGAGAACTCTTTGACCTGCAATCCAATGTTGGTCCTTTGGACAATGCATGAATTGTGACAAAACTCCCACTGCATAACTAAGATCAGGTCTTGTTAGTGTAACATAAATCAAACTACCCACAAGAGATTGATACTTCCTCATATCTTTGTAGTCTACACCATCATATTTACTAAGCTTGTGATTAACTTCAAGTGGAGTTGAAGCTTCTCTGCAATTTTCCATATCAAACTTCTTCAACAAGTTCAGAAGATATCTTTCTTGTGACACATATATGCCATGATCTGTATAAGTAACTTCCATTCCAAGAAAGTATGATAACTTTCCTAGGTCACTGATCTTGAATTCTTTTTCAAGCAATCTCTTTACCTCCTTGATTCCTTCATCTGAAGTACCTGTGATTATAATGTCATCTACATAAATACAAATGTAGATTGTACCTTCCTCTGTTCTTCTGATAAGTAGACTTGGGTCTGCTTTTGAACTTTGATATCCAAGATCATTGAGATACTTCACCAGTCTATAGTTCCAAGCTCTTGGAGCTTGCTTCAATCCATACAATGCTCTTCTCAACCTGCAAACAAAATTTGGATACCTGGAATCTATAAACCCTTGAGGTTGTTCCATGTATACCTCATCTGATATGTATCCATTCAAGAATGCATTCTTTATATCCAATTGACTTAGAGTCCATCCTTTTGAAGCTGCAATAGCAATGATTGTCCTTATAGTTGACATCTTAGCTACGGGACTGAATGTCTCATCATAATCTATGCCATAGGTCTGGGCATAGCCTTTCACCACCAATCTAGCTTTGTATCTGGCTATACTTCCATCTGCAAGCTTCTTCACTTTATAAACCCATTTATTTCCAATTACTTTCTTACCATTTGGTTTAGGAACAAGTTCCCATGTCTTATTCTCCTCCAGTGCATTGAACTCTTCCTTCATTGCTTCTTCCCATTGCTTCTTACCTTTAGCTTCATTGTAGTTCTGAGGTTCTTCATCATCTTTGACCATATATGCATAGTTCTTCTAAGTTATGTAAGAAGTATCATAAGAATACCTTGCTGGTTGTCTTCTAGTCCTGCTTGACCTTCTTGGTTCACATTCTTCATAAGTTTCTGGATACACCTCTTCATCAAATATAGGAGCTTCTTCATTCCTTCTTGTTAATCCACTTCTGGATGTACTTGCTTGCATATAGTCTTCATCTCTATTTACCTGCACAATTGATTTTCCTTTCTCACATCTTCTTACCTCTTTTTCAAATTCTTCAGTTGTATGACTTTGATCTGCATACCAACTTTTCTGTTCATCAAATGTAACATCTCTAGAAACAAGAAATTGTTTTGTTAGAGGATTCCACAACCTGTAACCCATCTGCTTTTCATCATAACCAATGAACACATATTTTTCTGCCTTTGGTTCAAGTTTATGCCTAAGCTGTGATGGCACATAAGCATATGCAATTGATCCAAACACTCTACAATGATCTAGTGTTGGTTTCTTACCCCACCAAGCTTCATATGGAGTCATACCATTGAGAGCTGCACATGGTAATCTATTCACAAGATATGTAGCTGTATTTACAGCTTCAGCCCAAAGATAATTTGGACAATTCTTCTCCTTCAACATAGCTCTAGCAAACTCAACCAAAGTCCTGTTCCTTCTTTCTGCTACACCATTTTGTTGTGGTGTATACCTGCAAGTTATTTCTCTCTTAATACCTGCATTCCAAAGATAATCATTGAACTCTTGGGAGAAGTATTCTCCCCCTCCATCAGAACTCAGTCTTTTAAGCTTTCGACCTGTGACTCTCTCTGCATATGCATGAAAATGCTTGAAAGCTCCAAACACTTCTGATCTTTCCTTCAAAACATATAATGTTATCCATCTTGTAGCATCATCAATGAAAAGAACATAGTACCTTGAGCCACTGATAGATCCTTCTTTTGTTGGTCCCCATACATCTGTATGAATGAGCTCAAGTACTCCATCATGTTTGAATACTTTCTTTTGAAATGGTAACCTGTGTGCTTTACCCATTTGACATGCTTCACATTTATAAACCATATGTTGACTTTGCACATTTGGTAATCCTAGTACAGACTGATTAGCAACCATAGCTTTAATTCCTCTTTCATTGAAATGACCTAATCTCTTATGCCAAAGATCAAGTTCTGTAATCACTGCTTCACCATGTGTGAGCAAAGCTTGACCAATGTTTCCTTGCACTCTTAAAGTAAAGAGTCTACGTTCTTTCTTACCAGAGACAATCTGATTATATCCATTCTCTGGATCTTCCACAAATACTCCTTCATTTGTAAACCTGACTTGAAAACCTTTTTCAACTATCTGTCCCACACTAATCAAGTTTTTAGGTATTGTAGGAACATAGAAAACATTGGTTAGCAAATCTGCTCCACTCTTGCATTTCACTTTTCCAATTGAATGTACACTATGTCTTGTATTATCACCAGTTTGAACTGTGTGACTCGAAATACCTTTTTCCAATTCTGACATCAATTCTATGTTTCCTGACAAATGATTAGAACATCCAGAGTCAATGTAAAATACCTTTAGATCTTCTTTATCTGATGTGTTGATTGAGTTCATCATCAATGATGTATGACTCTCATTCTGTGTGTCATTTGCATAGTTGTAGTAGGTGGTGTTGTAGGATTGATTTTGTCCCCAACTTCTTCCTCCACCTCTACCATAGCCTCCTCTTTGACTTTGTCTACCTCTTTGAAAATTACTTTGATATCTTCCACCTCGGCCTCTGCTATTGTTGTTTTGATTCTGGTTTGATCCTTGTTGGTTGTGCCAACAGTCATGAGCCAAATGATTACTCAATCCACAGATCCAGCAAGCCTTCTTGTTGTTATTTTGATTACCTCTTCCTCTTCCAAAACCTCTTGTTCTTCCTCTGCTAGTGCCTTTACCTCTTGCATAATAAACTTGAGAAGTTGACTCTTCTTCATCCTTTGCTTTACCTTTATCTCCTTTCTTCTTGTTCTTCATGTACATTGCAGAACTTTGTCCTTTATCTCCATCTCCCTTCAAGTCTTGCTCATATGTGAGCATCAAACCAAGCAACTGGTTCAAATCTGGAACATAATGATTTAATGAAAGTTCTGTTGATAAGACAAAAGATTTCCACCTTTCATCCCCTCTCAAACCTGCAAGTAGCTGAGCAATCAATCTGTGATCTTCAACATCTTCATCTATGGATCCAAGACTATCTGCTAGATCCTTCATCTTAGTGACATAATCACTAATACTTTGACTTGGCTTCTATTTGAATGTTGTAAACTCTGACCATAGACTTGCTTTCCGTGCTTTAGTAGTACTTTGAAAATGATACTCCAATGCATTCCATATATCTTCAGATGATTCCAATCCTCTGATGTGTGGTAGCAAATGATCAGAGATTGTATTGTAGATGTATGCTTTTGCACTTGCATCCTTCTTCTGCCAATGCTTTAAAGCATCAAGTTCTTCTTTCTTTGGTCGGCTTTCATCTTCAAATACTGGCTTCTCTTCTTCACCTGTTACATATACCATGAGATCCTTACTCATAAGTAAGGCTTCCATTCTCATTACCCATGCGGGGTAATTATCTCTGTCCAGTTTGTCAATGGAGATATGATCTGCCATACTCCTTCCCTTCTGCTGCAACCTGTGAGCTTAAAGGATAAAGAATAATACCTTTTGGAGTTCTTTGTGTATGAAGATACTTTTGAAGTAACCTTTTGATGCCTTGTGTCTTCAAATGCTTCACCTTTGAAACTTTAATGGAAAACTTTCCAAAACTTCTCGTACCTTTGTCGTCTTCTGCTCTCGAGAATCTTTCTGCTCTGATACCACTTGTTGATGTATGAAACACCACAAGAAATGAATTAATGTGACACTAGAACACCTCTATGGTCACCATTAACTCATTGCCACTCCAAACTTTGAGAAATGATAGCCTAAAGTGAGAACTTTGCTTCTATAGAAATTTCTAGTCACCGAAATGACATACCTTCAGTATTTTGCTAATTTCTCCTAGCTCAAGTATTATTTCTCCATGAAACTTTATAGGCTAAAACTAGAAGAGTAGAGATTTCCAACAAGCTATCATATGCATCAAACGGATCTCTAGAACTCAAGTTATGACTCTCACAAGATGACCATGTATGACCTTCCAAAACTGGAAATTTTACCTGTTTTAGTAAGAGCGCCTGTTTAAAATTAGAATTCGATGCCTAGCATCGACTTGCAACGAGAATTCGATGCCGGGCATCGACTTGGAATGTTTTTGGCCACTTTTCAACAGGGATTAGATGCCGGGCATCGATTTCCTGCATAAAGTCTTGATCTTTTGGACACCAAAACTATAGGTGATTTCATGCACACTTAGAATATGACTTATCAACTGGAATTCGATGCCAGGCATCGAGTTGCTCCCATAAAACTCAACCTTTCAACATACATTCGATGCCACGCATCGACTTGCTTGGAAAACTTCAATCTTTCAAATCATTGCACAGAAGACAAACACTGGAGATGGAGGAAGAAGACTTATACACAGAACTTTAACTAGTTCTTGTCATAACTATGAAAAACTCAGAAGCTTACAAGTGCTTTCTCGCTCAGAGAAGCCAGACTATACTCAGTTATACAAAAATGAGTTCTTCTCACTTTCTCATTGTCTTCCCCATCGCGTCAGTTGATACAAACTAACTTATATAGATTTTCGTATTCTCGTGATTTTTTAAAAAACTTCTAGAACTAAAGTGAACTAACTTTACAAATATGATACACTTGTGAATTTGTCCCTTCACATAGGCATGGGGTTTTCTTCCTAAGATTTGACCTTCAAATATATGTCCAATTAGTGAGTGTTTCTCCAACATTGTGATAGCCTGTCCTTGACTCGGAGATGATGGGTGGGGACAGTCACGAATGAAATGATCACCTTGACATCTAAAACAAGATCCTCTAGGGGCTTGTGGTCTCATTTGTCTCAATTGGGGCCTAGGGTTAGGATTTGTGTACATGACATTGGAGTATTCTGGCTCCCAATTTTGCTCCATAGGTGGTGCCTCATATTGATACGAGTAAATCTCACTATGTTCAGGTGACTCTGTGTAATACGCATGTGGACTACCTTCATGGGAGTAGTCTGAACTATGAGCATGAGAATCATTATCTGGTATCAATGGGGTTAGGGGCACCAATGCTCTGTTTGGATTTTCCTCTCCCACAGCATATTTGACTGGAATCACGTTGGCTGGAGTTGGTGGTTGGTTTCCCAAGACAGGTTGTGGCCTATATGGTACCTGATATTGCTGTTGTGGTCTATAATATGGCTGTTGGTATTGGTTCTGATACCTACCTTGTGGGTAAGGTTGCTGATAATTCTGTCTAACAGCCTGCCTATTGTAGGGACAATCTTGAGCCGTGTGGTTTGTGTATTTTGTATTTTCTCTCAATAGTGCAATATGGAGCATTCCTTTCTCTAATGTTTTGGTTTTGCATTGGGCAAACATTAGCCATGTGGTCGCCCCCACAAGTATAACACCGATTCACTGGAGTGACTCTCTGTGTTTGTTTATTTTGGACTCCCAGCTTCTTGGCAACTTGCTCAGCTATCTCCTCTATTTCCGTGGAGATTTTTGAAGTATGACTAGTAGAACTATCTGAATCCTTATAGAGTTTGGATAATCCTAACTCCTCACCCAAGTTATTGTTGGTGCATGACAATCATAAATTGAAGGATTAAGAAGAAATGAAGTCAAGGAGTCAAGAGAAGAATAAATTCAGAAGGTTGAAGGAAGGACATATTCAGAAATCCAAAGATGTGTACACATATGTACATTAGCTGACTTATACTTTTGTTTTAGTCATACACTTGTATATATTCATCTATAAATATGTTGGAAATGTCGGGGCAAATAGAGCAGAAGAAGAGTAGAGAATAGGTAGAGAGAAATCAGTTGTAAGAAGTGTCATTAGACACATGAAGAGTGAGTGATTTGTTCATCCTCACCTAGATGTAATTTTTCTGAGAAATCGAAAAATCTTGCGCCCGATATTTTGCTGTCTGCTCCTTCTGTGTCTAATCTTTTGAGAAATCCTTTTGCACATATCTAAGTCCATAGCTAATCTATCTATGGCTAGAATTTGAGAGGTTAATTGTAATCAGGCTGAGAGAATTTTGTTTAGGAACATTCATATGTGAGAATGTTGTAAGAGTCGTGAAAGTTGGCGCAGATTTCATCTTCAGAGAAATAGTCATTGCTCAGTCCACAGTGTAAAGTTTTACACAAGTGAGGGCTCAAAATCTAAGTTGGAAGGTAAGCCATCTATGGCTAAAAGATCTTGATCAAACGGGATTTACTTTGGGAGAACCAGTGTTAAGAAGTTGCAGGTGTCAAAGTCGCCATTGCAGAGAAGCTGTTTCAGACATAGGTAAAGTGTTTCACACATTTCTCAGTGTGTACTCAATCATTTTGAGAAATTTAACTTGGTAAAGTTGCGCAATCTCAAGGCAAAGTGTTGTACAAAGTTTTATCAAAAACTTTACAGAATTGGTTAGTCAATGAGTGATTAATCTGCAGCAGACTTTTTCAGAAAAATGATTTCTTCACTGTTAGTCAAATCTTGGTATTGTGTGAATATAATTTCAAAGTTATGAGGAGTCTAAAGTTATTCTTGGTCTAGAGGTGGTCTAATACCAAGGATAGCTTGTTCTTTTGGAGATTAACACTCTCCATCAGTGGTATCAGAGCAGGTTGTGTCAAATTGAAGTGAAGAAGACTCTGACTACTGCAGAAACACAAATCTTTACATCTTGAAGGTGCAGAAGGATAAAGGTTGAAGAAAACTTGAAGGTAGACACATTCAAGCTATCATAAGGATCAGAAGGAGTAAGGTTCGAAGTAAAGGTACATTTATTTCCTGTAAAGGTTAAAGCTTTGAGACTACAGGTGAAGCAAGAATGGGAGATAGTCTCCAAATTGAAAAGTTGGATAGAGAGAACTATCCAGCTTGGTCTATGAGGATGGAAGCTCATCTTATGAGCAAAGATCTGATAGGATACATCACAGGAGATGAAGAAAAGCCAGAATTCAGAGATCCTAGTGTTCCAACTAGAGAGGAGCTTGCAGACTTGAAGAATTGGATGAAGAAGGATGCTCAAGCAAGGAGCATAATCTACATGGCAGTCAATGATTATTTGCTTCCTCACATTAGAGGACTTGAAAGTGCATGTGACATTTGGAATGCTTTGGAGGAGCATTTCCAAAACACAACCAAATCAAGGAAGGCTTCATTATGGGCAGAATTTACTACCTTTAAGAAGAAGGCCTCACAATCAATTTCTGATTATGTGACAAAGATGAAGGACATTGCAGATTCTCTAGGAGCAGTGGATGAAGATATTGAAGAAGAAAAATTGGTAAGACAAATACTCACAGGGCTAAGAGGAGATGAGAAGTGGAAGCCTTTCATTTTATCCACAGAACTTTCACTAGATCACTTTACTCCTGATTTGAATCAATTGTTAGGTCATATGCTAACTTTTGAGAATGATGTCAAAGGAGATGTTGATAAGAGTGCAGGTCATGCAATGTATTCTAAAGATAAGAAGAAAGCTAACAAAGGAAAGCAACAATCAGGTGATGAAGAAGGTACTTCAAACCAAGCAAATTTCATGAGAGGCAAAGGGAATGGCAGAAGTAGAGGAAGAGGCAGAAACAACAAGGACAACACAAGAGCTTGTTGGATATGTGGTAAGACCAATCATCTCTCTCATGATTGTTGGCATAATAATCAGAACAATGGCAATTATCAAAACTTTAATCAAAGAGCAAGAGGTGGTAGATTTCAGAGAGGAAATTTCAGAAGTAGAGGTGGTAGGAACTCTTTTGGAAGAGGTGGAGGAAGAAGTTTCCAAAACCAATCCTACAATAACACCTATTACAACTATGCATCAGATCAGAAGGAGGATTCGACTCTCATTATGAATACATATGAAACATCACATGAGGATATGAGAGTATTCTATATTGATTCAGGATGTAGTAATCATTTGAGTGGAAATATTGCTTTGATGACTGACCTAGATCATAATGCAATTAATCATACAGTTCAGACAGGTGATAATACAAAGCATAAGGTAAAGTCAATTGGTTCAGTCAAAGCTAAGGATGGGAGCACTCTTCTGAGCAAGGTTCTTTATGTTCCCACAATTCCAAAGAATTTGATCAGTGTAGGTCAAATTGTGGAAAAAGGATTTGAGGTAAGGTTTACAAATGATGGAGTCTATGTTGAAGACCCTAGTCAAGGGTATAAATAGGTTGTTACAGGAAAGAAAGAAGGAAGGCTCTTCACATTGAAGGTACAAGGAAATGTTGGACATGCTATGTTCACATATGGAGAGCAAAAGGTGTCAGAATTGGATCTTTGGCACAAAAGACTTGGACACTTTAATGAAAGAGGTATCAAAGATATGATCAATAATGATTCAGTGCTTGGATTGCCTAACATTGCAGGTCAACATATGACATACAGATGTGAGGCATGTCAATTAGGTAAGGCTCATAAGCAATCCTATTCCAAGCATGGGTTTATGTATTCAGAAAGACTTGAATTGGTGCATACAGATGTGTGGGGTCCTTCAAAGGACTTTAGTATAAATGGTTCAAGATATTATGTCATTTATGTTGATGATGCTACCAGGTGGATCACAATTTATGTGATTAAAGAAAAGTCAGAAGTGTTTAATACATTTAAACACTATCATGCTTATGCAGAAAGGATTACAGGTCAGAGATTGAAGAGACTAAGGTCAGATGGAGGGGGAGAGTATTTTTCAAATGAATTCAATGATTACTTGTGGAATGCAGGTATAAAGAGAGAAGTTACTTGCAGGTACTCCCCTCAACAAAATGGGGTAGCAGAAAGAAGAAATAGGACTCTTGTTGAGTTTGCAAGGTCCATGATGAAAGAGAAGAATTGCCCAAATTATTTGTGGGCAGAGGCTGTTAATACAGCTACTTACTTGGTCAATAGATTGCCTTGTAAAGCTTTGCAGGGTATGACACCATATGAAGCTTGGTGGGGTAAGAAACCTACCTTGGATCATTGTAGAATATTTGGGTGTTTGGCATATGCATATGTGCCATCTCAATTGAGACATAAGTTGGAGCCTAAGGCAGAAAAGTATGTTTTTATTGGCTATGATGATAAGCAAATGGGATACAGGTTGTGGAGTCCATCCACAAAGCAATTCATTGTGTCTAAGGATGTTACATTTGATGAGCAAAGTACTTGGTATGCAGGTAAATATAATATACATGAAGATGATGAAGAAGTAGTGAATCAAAGAAAAGGTAAAGCAAAGATTCAATTACTTGATGAAAGTGAGAACAATGAAGTACAGGTTGAAGTTGAAGAAAGGCCAAGGTTTGATCCAGAATGTGATGAACCAGAGACTTCAAGAAGTGCAGAAGTTAGGAGGTCAACTAGGCACAAATGGCAACCTACAAGGTATAGCTATGACACCTCATTCTTGACTACTAAAGATTATGCTTATTTGGTAAAAGCAGATGAAGATCCATCTACATATGATGAAGCCAAAGGCAAGAGAAATTGGGAAGAAGCCATGCAAGAGGAGTATGATGCTTTGATAGAGAATCAGACTTGGGATCTGGTTCCTAAACCTAATAGCCAGAAAATTATTGGATGTAAGTGGGTTTATAAAACCAAGAGATTTGCAGATGGAAATGTGTCTAGATACAAAGCTAGACTTGTTGTGAAAGGGTATGCACAGACACATGGAGTGGACTATGATGAGACCTATAGTCCTGTGGCAAAGATGACAACAATCAGAACCCTCATAGCAATTGCTGCTTGTAAAGGTTGGAAGTTGTCTTAACTAGATGTTAAAAATGCTTTTTTGAATGGTTATATTTCAGATGAAGTGTACATGGAGCAACCAGATGGGTTCAAAGACCAAGTAAGTCCAAATTATGTGTGTAAGCTCAAGAGAGCTTTGTATGGACTAAAGCAAGCCCCAAGGGCATGGAATTATAGGCTTGTAAAATTCTTGAATGATCTTGGATTTCAAGCATCAAAGGCAGATAGTAGCTTGCTAGTTAAAGCAAGTGAAGATGGATTCATTTATGTGTGTATTTATGTTGATGACATAATACTTACAGGAACAGATGATAAAGGGATACAAATGATCAAGAAGCAGATGGAGAAAGAGTTCAAAATCAGTGATTTGGGGAATCTATCATTCTTCTTGGGAATGGAGATTTCTTATACTCAACATGGAGTATATGTAACCCAAGAAAGGTATCTTAAGAATTTGCTAACCAAGTTTAAAATGGAAGATTGCAGGGTTGCACCTACACCCTTGGAAGTGAACCATAAATTGTCTAGGTTTGGAGGAGAAGAGTTCAGAGATATGAAACTTTATCAAAGTTTAGTTGGTAGCTTGATTTATGCTACATTGACAAGGCCTGATTTATCATATGCAGTTGGTGTGCTTTCACAATTTATGCATTGTCCTAGAAAGGAACATTGGATTGCAGGACAAAGAGTACTTAGGTACATCAAGGGTACACTCAGAGAAGGATTGTACTATGGATTTACTTCTGATACAAGAGTGAAGATATATAGTGATGCAGATTGGGCAGGTAATGTGGATGATAGAAGATCAACACATGGATACTTGTGCTATGTAGGAGACAAATTGATTTCATGGTGTTCTAAGAAGCAACATACAGTTGCATTATCATCTACAGAAGCAGAATATAAAGGTATGGTGGAAGCTGCAAAGGAGGTAATATGGCTAAAGACACTCATGAAGGTGTTTGATGTAATTCAAAGTACTCCTATTGTTTGTGGAGATAATATGAGTTCTCTATATTTGGCAGCTAACCCTGTGTTTCATGCTAGAACTAAGCATATTGAAATACAGTATCATTTTCTAAGAGAGAAGGTCATTGAGAAGGAGATTGAAGTCATACACACTCCTACAAAAGATCAACTTGCAGATATGATGACAAAAAGTTTAGATGGACCAAAGCTACAAAGATTCAAGGATATGGCAGGAATCAAGAAGATAGAGAAGAACCTCAATTAATGATTGAGGGGGAGCTGTTGGTGCATGACAATCATAAATTGAAGGATTAAGAAGAAATGAAGTCAAGGAGTCAAGAGAAGAATAAATTCAGAAGGTTGAAGGAAGGACATATTCAGAAATCCAAAGATGTGTACACATATGTACATTAGCTGACTTATACTTTTGTTTTAGTCATACACTTGTATATATTCATCTATAAATATGTTGGAAATGTCGGGGCAAATGGAGCAGAAGAAGAGTAGAGAATAGGTAGAGAGAAATCAGTTGTAAGAAGTGTCATTAGACACATGAAGAGTGAGTGATTTGTTCATCCTCACCTAGATGTAATTTTTCTAAGAAATCGAAAAATCTTGCGCCCGATATTTTGCTGTCTGCTCCTTCTGTGTCTAATCTTTTGAGAAATCCTTTTGCACATATCTAAGTCCATAGCTAATCTATCTATGGCTAGAATTTGAGAGGTTAATTGTAATCAGGCTGAGAGAATTTTGTTTAGGAACATTCATATGTGAGAATGTTGTAAGAGTCGTGAAAGTTGGCGCAGATTTCATCTTCAGAGAAATAGTCATTGCTCAGTCCACAGTGTAAAGTTTTACACAAGTGAGGGCTCAAAATCTAAGTTGGAAGGTAAGCCATCTATGGCTAAAAGATCTTGATCAAACGGGATTTACTTTGGGAGAACCAGTGTTAAGAAGTTGCAGGTGTCAAAGTCGCCATTGCAGAGAAGCTGTTTCAGACATAGGTAAAGTGTTTCACACATTTCTCAGTGTGTACTCAATCATTTTGAGAAATTTAACTTGATAAAGTTGCGCAATCTCAAGGCGAAGTGTTGTACAAAGTTTTATCAAAAACTTTACAGAATTGGTTAGTCAATGAGTGATTAATCTACAGCAGACTTTTTCAGAAAAATGATTTCTTCACTGTTAGTCAAATCTTGGTATTGTGTGAATATAATTTCAAAGTTATGAGGAGTCTAAAGTTATTCTTGGTCTAGAGGTGGTCTAATACCAAGGATAGCTTGTTCTTTTGGAGATTAACACTCTCCATCAGTTATCTTCTATGTCAATGCATGTCCGCATGCACTCTTCTATGGATCTAGGCTCTTTCAAATATACATATGATCTTAAATTTGTGCTCAGTAAGCCATCTAAGAACAAAGCCACTTGTTTGGCTGGTGTGGGTAACTCGAGAGCAGGGCATCTTTCTAGGTACTGTCTGAACCTTCTACCTGCTAGTCGCACTGTTTCTTGGGGTGTCTGCTTGAAACTGTGGATCAAGGATGATGTGTTATGCCTGATACCACTCTTGGAAAATTCTACAATGAATTTGTCTAGCAGTTGACCTATATCGCGATAGTTGCGACTACTCAATGGTTGAAACCAAGCCAAGGCAGTGCCCTTAAGAGTCAAACCAAATGCCTCGTATTGGGTGAATAAATCCTCAACCTGTTCAGCTCTCAACACTTGTTTGAACTCGGCCACATGATCATAAGGATCTCCTGACCCGTCAAAATAATTCTTCATTGCCTTGATCACTTGAGTGGGTCTAAGGGTTCTTGGGTGCTCTCGGGGTCTAGGCAATGGAAAATCATGTTCATCTCTTTTTTGCCTATGTGCTTGATGTCTCTCTCTTTCAGGTCTTTCATTTTCAAATCCTGATCTATTCCTGCCCACGGTGTGTGCAAAACTTACCTCAGGTCTCTCTCTAGTTCTTTCTCTCTGGGCTTCATGAGCGTGGGAAGATCCTACACCTTGGAGGCCATGGGAAACATTGGATCTTGGTGGAGGGAAAATCAATTCATTCTTCCAAGTATATGCATGTCTATCATGTTCTGTTACCAAGAATATCTTCTCTGATGTGTTATCCAGGTAGACAACTTTGCCTAGTATCTCAGGATCTTTGAATTCATAGATGATAACTATGCCCAATTGGCTAGGTTGATCTGGCTTGAATCTCCAAAAGGCTTCCTCTGTTGCTCTATTCAAAAATAGTTCTATGCTTTTGTTGTCTTGAGGGATCCAGTCCGGAGTGATCACTCGGGTCAAAACTGACTTACCTCTAGGAGTCTGGGGTCCTTGTCCTACATTTCCTTGTTCTAGGTCTCCTATTTCATTCTCAGGAATGACATTTCCAAACTCATCCGTCCTATCTGGTAGGTTGGTGACCACATACATGGTTCCTTCCTTATCAATGTATGAACCCTCTTCGAACTTGACCACCGGGTGTTCAAGTCCAAAGGATTGATCTGGATTTTTGAGTTGGACCACTGATCGCCTCAGACCATCCTCATAGATGCGAGCACCTAATTGGTTGGTCCGAATATATTCCAACTGTGTCTTATAGGGACCTTCTGGTATTTGTAGATGGGCAGTCCCTGAGCCACTTGCAGGTTTTCCCATACTAAAAGACATTTCTGAATCACTTGTGTCTGAACTTAGTAAAAGATGACCACTTAGTTGTTGTGCCCAAGACTTGGATGTATGGTTGACACTAGCCTCAGAAGATCTAATGCTTTGTTTATCCTTGCCTAAGTGTCTACCAGATCTCAGGTTCATAAGCTTTAGTCAAGAGTCCAAATTTTCCCCTTGGTATGGTTCAAAATTCTTTGGAGTCCCCTTGGTTCCCTAGTCCCACTTGAGGGTCAACTTCAAATTATCCTATCTCAAAACGTGACTCAGAGAATTTTGTGAACTTTCAGAGAATCGCGATTTTGTGAACTCAGAAAATCACGATGTTGAGCACAAAATCATGTTTCTGAAAATCGCGATGTTGAGCACAAAATCGTGATTCTCAAAATCGCGATGTTGAGCACAAAATCGTGATTCTGAAAATCGCGATGTTGAGCACAAAATCGTGTTTCTGAAAATCGCGATGTTGAGCACAAAATCGTGTTTCTGAAAATCGCGATTTTGACTTAGAGAATCGTGAACTTTCAGAGAATCGCGATTTTGTGAACTTTCAGAGAATCGCGATTTTGTGAACTCAGAAAATCGCGATGTTGAGCACAAAATCGTGTTTCTGAAAATCGCGATGTTGAGCACAAAATCATGTTTTTGAAAATCGCGATGTTGAGCACAAAATCGTGTTTTTGAAAATCGCGATTTTGACTCAGAGAATCATGATTCACAAAATCGTGTTTCTGAAAATCACGATTTTGACTTAGAGAATCGTGAACTTTTAGAGAATCGCGATTTTGTGAACTTTCAGAGAATCGCGATGTTGAGCACAAAATCGTGTTTCTGAAAATCGCGATGTTGAGCACAAAATCGTGTTTTTGAAAATCGCGATGTTGAGCAAAAATTCGTGTTTTTGAAAATCGCGATTTTGACTCAGAGAATCGTGATTCACAAAATCGTGTTTTTTGCTGAAAATCGTGATTTGTGAGAATCGCGATTTTGAGCCCACTGAAAATCGTATTTTCTCAGAATCGTGTTTTTGGCATGAAAATCGCGATGTTGAGCACAAAATCGTGTTTTTGAAAATCGCGATGTTGAGCAAAAATTCGTGTTTTCACAGAATCGTCTTTTTTCACAAAATCGTGTTTTTTACTGAAAATCATGATTTGTGAGAATCGCGATTTTGAGCCCACTGAAAATCGTATTTTCTCAGAATCGTGTTTTTGGCATGAAAATCGCGATGTTGAGCACAAAATCGTGTTTTTGAAAATCGCGATGTTGAGCAAAAATTCGTGTTTTCACAGAATCGTCTTTTTTCACAAAATCGTGTTTTTTACTGAAAATCGTGATTTGTGAGAATCGCGATTTTGAGCACACTCACAGAATCGTGATTCTGAGAATGACCACAGAATCGCGATTTTTTTCAGCCAACTTTTAGGCGGGAAAACAGAAAATCGTGATTTTTCAAAAAATTTTGAATTTTCACAGAATCGGGATTTTCATCACAGAATCGCGTTTTTTGGCGGGAAATTCAAATTTCTGAGCGCCAGCTATGGCGAGCTCCGTATGAGCAGAAAATCATAAAAAAAACACAGCGCTTGCTCTCCCTTGCACCTCCTAACTCCTTCCCACACAATAATGCATGAGAAATGGTATGAAAATGGTGAAAATGCACTAAAAAACAAGAATTTTCTATGAAGAAGAAGATGGAAGAAGATGGAGATGATGATGATGATGAAGATGAAGAGGAAAAAACAGAAAATGAAATGAAATGACAGATTTTTTACCTTCCAAGGTCGCAAATCTACGATCTTACCATCACAAGGCTCGTCCTCGAAGCTCTCTCCCCGGCAACGGCGCCAAAATTTGGTGTAGCTCAAGCGTAAGCACCACCTCCTTTACTTGTCAATCCGCGGAGACGTGAGGACCGGTATGAAGACCACGAGCAAGTGAAGGCACAAGTGCGTGAGTGAAAGCACACAAACATGCACACACATACATACACACACACGCGCACAAAGTAAGATCAAAGAGAGGAACAATGGAACGCTTAGATTGCAAAAGAGTTCTCTTAGAAAAGTTCTACTCTCCAACAAGCCAACCCCCAAAAATGAGCTCTCTAGCTCTTTTTATAGTTTTTTGACTAGTTTTGGCCCTGTCCAGACCTAGTGTCCGGCCTAGTTAAAAATTAGGTTCCAGGGCTTATTTGAGGGCTCAAACAAAGTCTAAAAATTATGAGAATTGGTACGATGGTACTTCTAATACTCCTCAAGCTCGAGGACTCCTCGGCTTGAACAAAATGGAGTTACTAAAAATAGATAATGGTATTTACAATGGTTTTTAGTGATGGAAATCACTATTTTTGTAGGGGATTCTTCTGAAAATTTGACATACACTTCTTGGAGCTCCCTACTTGCTCCCTTTCCTTGTGTGTCCACCTTTTGATGTGCTTCCATGCTTTGTCCTTGACTTTGAGCTTCAACACCGGTCCACTGATGTTCTTGTGCAACCTTAAGGGTCGGTATCAAGAAGTCCAAAGGAAGCACAACATTCTGACCAAAAATCATCTAAAAGGGAGTTGCATTGAGTATGGTCTTGTAGGCCACTCGATATGCCCAAACAACGTGGTGTAACTGTTTGTCCCAATCTGAACGTTTGTTGTTCACGAGTTTCATCAGTACGTTACAAAGGATCTTGTTAGTGCTTTCCGCCTGACCATTGGCCTGAGGATGATATGGTGCGGATTTCTTGTGAATCACCATAAAATCCTATAACAAATATTCAACGACTTGGTTTAGAAAGTGACTTCCTCGATTGCTCACTAACTCAATAGGCAGTCCATATCTTGTAAAGACATTTTCAAATAAGAATTTTGCAGTTGTGTGTGCATCATTCTTTTTTGTGGCTTTTGCCTCTACCCATTTGGTAAGATAATCAGTCGCAACAGTTATGTATTCAGCATGTGTACCTTTTGCAGGGGGGTTAATGGGTCCTACAAAGTCTATATCCCACTTAGAAAATGCTCGTCCTCCCATCATGGGTTTCAATGGCATTTCATCTCTCCGAATAGGAAACTGTGTTCTCTGGCACACATCACATCTCTTTACATAGGTATGTGCATCCATGTGAAGAGTGGGCCACCATAATCCTGCAAAGAGGATGGCTTTGATTATCCTATCAGGTCCAAAATGACCTCCTGCAACACCTTAGTGTGCAGTCTCTAGTACGCTCAAATAATCGCTTTCATGAACACACTGTCTTAGGTATCCATATCGTCCTCGTTTGTATAGATTATTGCCAATCAGTGAATAGTCTTGAGCTTCCTGCTCTAGACTTCGTTGTCATGCTAAGGTCATTCCTCAAGTATGCTAAGGTCATTATCTTGTGTATATATACTTCCTGCTATTATTTGATATCTTTGAGACTTGGTAATCTCTCCTTCCTTGATCCTTACCCTGGGACTCTTGGGTCCATATGTGAGAATAGGGACAATAGGCTTAGCCCATTTTGGTGCTATCTCAAGGTTAAACAAATATGCATCGGGTAATTCATCTTCTATTCCTTGAGGAGCTTCTCTTGAGGTTAGTCTCGAAAGTTGATCAGCCCTAAGATGTGTCTTTCCTTTCTTGACTACTACTTCAAAGTCCTAGTCCATGAGTAATAGAAACCAACGTATCAATCTTCCTGTGTTACATGGTTTATTGACTAAGTACAATAACGCTTGATGATTTGTAAAGAATTGAACTTATTCGCCAACAAATAATGCCTGAATTTCTTTACTGCATAGATCATTCCTAATCCTTCTCGTTCCGTAGTGGTGTAATTTCTTTCTGCTGCGTTCAACTATCTTCTCGCGTAAGCTATGGGGAGATCTATATTACCTTCATTAGTGGCTTGTTCTAACACACATCCTATGGCATAGTTGGATGCATCCACATGTACATGGAATGGCTTACTCCAATCCGGGGTTGTCAATATAGGTGCTGAACACAAATGTCTTTTAAGTTCATTGAATGAATTCTCACATTCATCTGTCCATTCAAACTTGGTTAAAAGAGAGTACAGAGGCTTGGCTATGATTGCATACATGTGTATGAATCGTCTGTAATAACTGCAATGTCCCATAAATGCTTGTACCTCTTTTACGTTATTTGGCCTAGGTAGATCTGCAATTACTTTCACCTTTTCTTCATCCATGGAAATTCCATTCTTTGACACAATGAGTCCTAGAATTTTGCCTTGTCTGACCATGAAAACGCATTTTTCTGGGTTCAAACAAACCTGATATTCTCGACATTTGTCAAATACTTGTCTTAACTCTAGGATATGTGTTTTCCTGATATTTGAATGAGCACATAGGTCATCGACATAGACTTCCTAATTCTTGTGTAAGAATTCCTTAAAAACGCGACACATGAGTCGCTGGAAAGTGGTGGGTGCATTTGTTAAGCCAAAAGGCATTACATGAAATGCAAAAATGCCCCATTCTGTGGCAAAAGCCATCTTGTGTTGATCTTTTGGAGCAATGGATACTTGATTATAGCCTGAGAAACCATCAAGAAAGCTGTAAACTTCCTTGCCTGCAACTCTTTCCAATAAGTGTTCCGTGATAGGAAGAGGATAACTATCTCTAATCGTGGCGGCATTAACTTTTTTAAGGTTAATACACACACACAATTTTCCATTCTTCTTGGGCACAATCACAATGGGGGATACCCATTCAATATGCTCAATTTCGTAAATACATCCTGCTTCTATCAAACGGTCTATTTCCTCTTTAATCTTTGCAGCGTAGTTATCATTGTACGTGTATGGTTTCTGTTTCATAGGTTTTGCCTCTGGAGTCATAGGGACTCTATGAGAACATATATCTCGATCTACTCCTTTCAAATCTTTGTAACTCCAAGAAAACACATCTCTATATTCGCGTGATAGGGCAACTAATTCTTCTTCTTCCTCATTTGTCAAATCATGCCCTATGTATGTACATTTTTCTTCTTCTCCTTCTATAGCCACTATGATTTTTTTGGTTTTCTCTTGGTTATCATATACTTCTCCAATGTCAGCTTTTCTGTTAGGCATTCGTACCATGATTCATCTATCTTCTATTTCATACTTCTTGAAGTTCTCAAGAACCTCAAACAAAGATTCTTCTTCTTCTAACATGGTTTCTTTCTTCTTTCTTTTCTTACCTTCACTCTTAGTGGTCACTTGTATGGTCATCCTCACATCATTCATAATTTCTTCGTGCCTCTGAGGGTGAGTTTCTACTTTGTAGAAATATTCTTCGTCTGATGCAAAGGGTGGGTCCATAATAATTGACTCTAAATCGAAATCACTCGCATCCTCAAATGCATCAGTGTTAGGTTCACATTCTTCAATAATCAACTCACACATGATTGGCTCTATCGTGAAAACTGAAATGTCATAGCCATCCTCGTCACAGTGGGGTGTCCATTGTTCTTCATTGATGGCTACATCCATGGTTGCTAGGATTTCTGCCCAGCCATGGGGTTCGAATTCTTCGTCTGGAAATACTACAGGTGCGTAAGCTGGGTCTTGAAGGGTTCGTGGATGTTGTTCTGAACCTAAAGTCCTGGCTTCTAACGGTTCTTCCTCTTGTTTTGCTACCTTACACATCCATAAATGAGTATCATCGTGCAACCATGAGGGGTCTGACTCTAATGAGTGTACCGATTCTTTCTCTTCTTGTGTCTTATGGACGGTATTCCATTGTATTGGGGGTACATCTCGATGTGAATAGTCTTTAAGATTGACTTTGGTAGTCACTCCTAAATGTTGCAAGTACAAAGAATTAGTTCCCCAATCTTGTACAATTTGTAACTGACGCATGAATGGTCGTCCTAAAATCATCTCGTAAGCATGATTTTTTGCAAAATCACAAATGGCAAAAGTATGCTCAAATTCCACACCACAAGTGGTGAGAGATATGCCTTCTAGTAAGCCTAATGGTTTTTCTATGTGTCCGTCAGCCATTTGTAGCTTCATGCTGGTAGGTCTCAATGCTGGCTTACCCCAACTTTTCCATAAAGCGGTGGTAGCGATGGCTACTCCGGCTCCTGAATCTAAGATGGCTTTCGTGGTATAACCTTGATGGGTTATTGGAAGATAAGTGTTACCTTCCACTCCTTCACTTACATCTTCGATTCTTTCTACGGGTATTTCTGGTACTTTTTTGTGTGTTCCTATATGTGAGGGAGTAGTAGCAACCTCGGGGAATTGATTTGCTACATGCTTCCACAGTTCTGGTTTAATCTTCAACAACTCCTCTAGAGTGAGATTACATTGTACTTTGGTATTCTTGATCACTTCCGTGTTTCTAGGGATTACTGATTCTTCATTCCTCACTATTATAGTGGGTGCTCTCATGCTAATAGACTTAGCTTCCCAAGCTCCTATGAACTGAGGTAATTCTTGTAAAGAATTGGATTCAAAACCTGTGTGTTCACTTAGTTGCTCTTCCTCTTCATCATCATAGATAGAGGGGATGTCTTGGGGAAATTGCTCCTGCAAGTCATCTATTTCTTGAATAGGAGGATGGGTTCCTAGTTCTTTTTTCCATATCTCTTCTTGGATTTCTCTTAGAAATTCATGTGAATATTTATGTATGGAAGACAGGTTATCTTCACCTTCTGTGTTTGGTATTTGAGACAGGGATGGTGCGTTCTTTTCTTGTGCCTCTGAGGCAATAGGGTTCCTATGCGGATTATTTTTCTCCTTACTTTCGATCAAGTATTCTAACCTCTCCATTAGTCCTTGAAAGTGTAGTTCAGGTTTTGCCATGTTATTCCAATTGAAATAACGAGAGGCTTTGAACATAGCTTGTGCTAATTCTACCATCTTCATGCAAAGTTTAGTCCTCTCAATTTCTAAGTCTGCTCGAGGGTAGTTCTTACTCATTTCAGCAATTTGAGGTCCTTCTTTTAATCTTGCTTGATACGCACAAAATCTAGGTTTTCTGGTATGGGTTTCGCTAAAATTGATCCTGATTTTTGAGCTAGGTTCTCTTGATTCAATTCCTATGAAGTCAATTCTAGGATTTTGGCCCTCGATTCCTTTAAACTTCCTTCCAACTTAGTTATCTTTTTACTCCATTTTCTCTTGATTCTTTCTCTAGAATCTTTCCAAGATTTCGTCTTTTTACTGCTAGATTCTCCAACTTCACTAGTTCCGAATATTTTCTCCTGATTAAGATGTTGATTATGTAAGAGAATCTGGGCTCTTGTTATAGCTTGGATAGGCACGTATGTAGGGTTGGATCCATCTGCATTGTGCACAATACCTATCACGTTGATGGGTGTCACATTTGAAACTTTCGTAGGGCTCTTGGGACAATCTTTTACGATATGCTCCTTACCACAATCGACACAAAAGCCTTGTATGTTATAATACTGAGACTGTCCTGCTATTGGAGGATGTGGAAAATCTTTTATGAAATGATCTCCTTGGCATCTAAAGCATGGTCCTTTAGGGCCGTGTGGTCTTTGTTGTCTTAATTGGGGTCGTGGGTTCGGGTTTGTGTACATCACATTAGCATAGTCGGGCTCCCAACTAGGTTCCAATGGTGGACTATCGTATTGATATGTCTCCACGTGTTCTGGTGACTCCGTGTAATATGCGAGTGGACTATCTACATGAGTAGATTCAAAACTGTTTGAGTTCGGGTCCCTTTCTATGATCAGGGGTGATGAAGGCACTAACACCCTTCTTAGCTTCTCTTCTGCAACAGCATATTTGACTGAGATGACATTCGGTGGTGGGGGTGGCTGCTGAGCTAAGATAGGTTGAGGTCTTTATTGAGCCTGATAAGGATAGTTTTGAGGAGGCCTATAGTAATGAGGCTGAGTATTATATTGACCTTGATACCTACCTTGTTGTGGGTATGCTTGCGGGTAGCTCTGTCTCACTGCTTGTTTGTTGTATGGGCAGTCTTGAGCCGTATGATTCGTGTATCGTCTCTCAATCGTACAGTACTGGCTACTAGGGTTGGTTTGTGGTTGTGATGAATTGGGACACACATTTGCCATATGATCACCACCACAGGTATAACAACGCTTCTTTGTTGTTAACCTAGGCATTTTTTTACCAGAAACTCCTAGTTTCTAGGCCACTTTTTCTGCTAGGTCTTCTATCGAGCTAGAGAATTTTGAAGATGCTAGAGATGAAAAATCTGCATCCTTATAGACTTTTGAGAGTTCCAACTCGTCTCGTAAGTTTTCCTCAATGTCTATGCAAATTCTTACACATTGCTCTAGCGTTCTGGGCTCCTTCAAGTATACATAGGAGCGTAGCTTAGAGCTCAACAGGCCATCTAAAAACAATGACACTTGCTTGGCTTGTGAGGGTAGCTCTTGCATTGGTCATCTCTCCACATATTGTCTAAACCTACATCCTACGAGTCTAACTATTTCCTGAGGGGTTTGTTTAAAACTATGAATCAATGAAGACATATCATGTCTGATTCCACTTTAAGAGAATTTTGTGATGAATGACTCTAAAAAGTGATGGATATCTCTAAATTGCCTTTGTTGCAATGGTTGAAACCAAGTTAAAGCTGTATTCTTTAACGTTAGTCCAAAAGCATTGTATTGCGTAAACATGTCTTCTACTTGCTCTACTCGTAGCACTTGCTTAAATTCTGCAACATGATCATAGGGATCTCCTGTCCCATAGTTTTTCATGGATTTTACTAACTCAGTGGGTCTTAATATTTTTACGTGTTCACGTGGTCTAGGTAGAGGAAAATCATCTCTACCACCTGGTATTCTTTGTTCTCTTTGTCTATCCGCTCTATCTGAGTCCATGGTTGTTCTATCTCTCCCTATGGGATGATTGAAACTTACTTCATGTCTCTCTTTGTTTTTCTCTCTTTGAGTGCCATGGGCTGACGATGTTCCAGCACCCTGATGGCTCGGGTTTACATTTGCTCGTGATGGAGGGAATACTAGCTCACCTCTCCATGTGACGATGTTCCAGCACCCTGATGGCTCGGGTTTACATTTGCTCGTGATGGAGGGAATACTAGCTCACTTCTTGCATGATCTAGTACCACAAATACCCGTTCTGAAGTCTCATCCAGGTATACAACCTTTCTAGGTGTATCTGGGTCCTTGAATTCCTAAATCGTGATGATGCCTACCTCACTAGGTTGTTCCGTTCTATACCTCCAAAATGCTTCATCTGTCTCTTTATTCAACAACTCTATGCTTCTGTTGTCCTGAGGCATCCACTCTGGGATTAGTACTCTGGTTAGTACAGATTTCCCTCTAGGTGTCCTAGGTTCTTCTAATGGTTCTTTTCCTTGGGCTCTCGCGTCTGTCTCTAACTGAATTACGTCGAACTCATTGGTGTTATTTGGCTGAGTACTTATGATGAACATCGTTCCTTCCTTGTCTATGTATGCATCTCTCTTGAATTTCACCACTGGACATTCCAATCCAATGGGTTGATCAGGATTGTGCATTTTCACCACTTGTCTCTGCAAACCATCCTCATAGATGCGAGCACCTAAGCGGTTGGTTCGGAGAAATTCTAACTGAGTTCTATAGGGTCCTTCGGGTCTTTCTAAATATGCTACATTTGACCCTCCTTCTGGTCTTTCCGTGCTAAAAGCCATTTCTGATTCACTCATATTTGAGCTCAACTCGTAGGGGTAACTATTATTCAACTACTGTGTCCACGACCGTGCAATAGTTCCTACACTTGCTTCTGATGATCTAAGGCTTCGTCGGTCTGACTTACCTATATGCTTACCCGATCTCAGAATCATGAATTTACTTCACGATTCTTCTAATCGTCAATGATTCTTTTTTCTTACTTTCTTGATTCTTTTTAAATGTATGCGTCAGGATGTATGCGTCAGGAATCTACTTTCTATGGTACTTTTGAGTTCTCGTTCCGTCAGACTTTAATTCTTTTCCTTTAGGTTTTCGTATCTCACACCTTTATCTTTAGTCTTAGACTTGATGAATTGAATCTCTTGCACTTGATGCATTCCTATCGTCCTTAATCTAATCCACAATGCTAACGTTTAGCTTAAGCTAGTAATTGACTGAGGGGGTTGAGTATTCTTCCAACCTCAAGTCAGCTGCTTTGGTCGCTCTGATGCCCAAGAAATCGCACTTCCCAAGCCCTGCGTTCTTCACTGCCTTGCCTTGATTGCCCTTGATTGTCCTTGCTAGACCTATAAAATTCTGCTACTAGACCAATTCTCAAATGGATGATCAAGGACTTTGATATATACACTTTTAAAGTTCCCTTCCCTCTTGGTCAAATTTTAATGCCCCTAGGCTTTTCTAGTCCCAACAATGTTAACTTCAAATTAGCTTACCTAAAAATCAACGTATTCTTTTTGAAAAAAACAGTTGAGGTTACATAGTACTCGTCAAGAGCTTTCTAACGAGCTATAAAGCTCAAAAAACGGACTTCGGATGAAAATGATATGAGCATTCAAGTCCTCGGGGGTAAAAACTGACAAACAGGTTTTTCTTTCCCTATGAGCTAAGGGGTCTCCTATGAGTGCAATCACCCAAAAATTTTCAAAAAATAGCCCCAAATTTGCCCAAAAAATCAAACCCTAAAATTGGCATTTGGGGTGGACAATCGCGATGGTCTGCAACAATCACAATGGTATGGGACCGTCGCGATGGTTCAGGTGAACCATCGCGATGGCGTGGCACAATCGCAATGGTCCGGAAGTGCGAACTGTCATGATGGTCTAAATGTGAGCAATCACGATGGTGTGAATGAACCGTCGCGATGGTCTAATCGGTGAGCAATTGAGATGGCCTCGGTCAATGGTCAACACGAAAATCGTGACGGTGTGAGCCCATTGCGATGGTCACAAAGCACGATGGCGTGAACCAATCACGATGGTTCAACTTTCGAGGCGTCGCAATGGTCTGAGGGTATCGGCGCGATGGTCTAGCTTGCCACGTGGCAGCATCGGCGCGATGGCGTGCGATCGACGGGATCGTTGCGATGGTCAAGGACCGCAGCGATGGTTCAAGTGAACTGTCATGAAGGCGTGAGACCGTCGCGATGGTCCGGTTGAGCCGTCGTGATGGCATGAGCCAATCGCGATGGTGTGACACAATTGCGATAGTCTGAGCCAATCACGATGGTCCACCAAAATGAAACTTTTTGAAATGCAAGTGTGGATTCGTGTATGCACTTGTGTCACCTACCTCGTGGTGTGGTCGCTAACCAAAAATGCCGAAGTTGGCAGACCATCGTGATGGTCTGACACACACGGTAGATTTTTGACAGAAAGTGGTTTTTTACCTGTAGGAAGTCTTCCCGATGCTCTGGAGCACTATACCTGCAAGAAAACTCAAAAACACAATAGCACATGCAAGCGCAAAAGCTCTCTCTCCCTCGCATACACAAATGAGGGGAAATGAGGAGAATGGGTGGATATGGTGAATTTTTTGATTTTTTGAGAGTGGAAGAAGATGATGCACCGATGAAGATGGAGTGTGGGGGAGGTGCAAAACACTAAAAACTAACTAAAAACAACAACAAAAACTGAAAATTTTACCTTCCAATGCCACTTCTTGCTATACTCTTACCATCATACATTCGTCCTAGACTCGATCCCTAACAACGGTGCCAAATTTGGTGTTGCTCTAGCACAATGGTGAGAACCACGTTAAAAAGCTCCACCTCCTTAATGTCAATCCGCGGAAGAGATAGAAGTGATATGAAGATCGTGAATATGAGATGAAGTGAGAGTGAAGGTGAGAAGCATAGAGATGCACGCACACATACACACACAACGAAGAGACAAGCAAGACACAATGGAAGGTAGGAAATCAACTCTATTGCTCAAGATCTCAATTACAAGCTCAAAATAGCTCTAAGCTAACACTAACCAACCTCAAAAATGAGCTCTCTAGCTCTTTTTATAGATTCTAGACTAGTTTTGATCGGTTTCACATCTAGTGACCGGCATAGTTAAAAAATAGGTTCTAGGCTCTATTTGAAAGGGTAAACGGTATCTAAAAATAACCAAAATTGGTATGCTCATTCTACCTAAGCTCCTCAAGCTCGAGGACTCCTTGGCTTGCACAAAATGGAGCTATATTTTACAATAGGGGTTTTTCTATGTTACATATGGTACAAAAGTGATGAAAATCACTGTTGAAGATCTTGAAAAATGTTTATAAAACATAATTGTTTGAAAAAATGATTCGACTGGCTCCCTGCTACTTCATTGTGCTTTGTCTTCACATGCTTCCGCGTCTTCTATGCCTCTGACTACTGCCAACACAAACCATCTAGCCATCGATTAGTTGAGGGTGATATAACTCTAGAATTAGTCCAAAAAAGGAACTTCTTGCAATAATTCGGTATCATCAGCATCCGTTGAATGTATAGTGAGGATGAAAATATTGGAAAATTAATCAAAGACAAGAATATTGGATTAGCATACCTACAAGATTTGTATAGTAAACATGAGGCAAAGCTCATCAAAATTTAGGTTCAAGAATAAAGAAGCTCATTAGGTAATTTAGGATTTTTGATATCTTAGATTTTCCTTTATCCATCTCTGTGAATATATAAAATAATGTCAAATTATTATGTCGAGCAAGAACTTCGGTAACTTTTTGGAGTACTCACATAGTAATTTCTTTTTGGGTAAGGAATTTTTTTAGAACTTCAACCCTTCCTAGAGAATTTTGGATATGCACAAAGAATGCATGTATGTATGGACTGAGGAACTAATGAGCTTAAGTTCAAATCTTGCATAGTGTCCATGTTCCAAGAGATGAAATTCGCTAGAATTTGGGGGAAAGAAGAAGTGGAGAAATTCCAAAAACTTCGCAAAACTTTCCAAAGTTAGCAAGTCCACCAAGAGCAGGTTGGCCAATGAAGTCCCATATGTTAAATACATATGAAACATTCCTAACATATATGAGGGATGTACACGATTGCACTTGCATAGTACAAATGAATCTTGAAGATGATTAAAGCTTGTTTAGAAACATTTTACGAGATAAATATTAGGTCAATGATTTTCTTTATGTTTCCACTCTTAGAAAAAATCACTTCTTTTTTATATGAGTGAAGCTCCAAACCGAGAATGTTTAATGGCATATTTTACTAGAGTCATATTTATGAAGAGTGTAGATCTCCAAAATTTTTGAGGATGCTTTCACAATAGGACTTTTTAAACGGAGTTGAAAATTTTTGAATAGTCCCTTTGGGTCCTGAGGTGAGATCAGTGGCATATGAAACTATCTTTTTGGAGAAGCAAAGCAAAAATACAGTGGATGCACCAAAGGCATCAGAATTGGAGAAAAGAAATGATAGAGCTAACAAATGACATAAATTTAAAAGAAAGACAAAGATGTGTCAAAATTCAAGAGATTTATAATAGAAGACAAATATAGTAAACATTTCAAAGATAACACTTGTAGATTTTGATGAGGACATCAAACGTTTTAGGAGGGGAGGATGTTGAATGAAGAAGATCAAGGAGAACAAGAATCAATACAAAAACCTTGTATTTTCATATTTCTATTTGTTAATAACTTGAAAATGTCGAGATAGAAATTTCTAAATATTGGAAAACTTGGGAAGAATCTTCCTTGAGTTATCATAGATCTATGTACAAAGTTAGAGAGTCATCATATGAGTACAAATAGTGGTTTAGAAGCCTAGAATTTGAGAGCTTGAGAAGAAATGAGTTTATTTTGGAACTAGTATATAAGTCAGTGAAGAGAAGAATTAAAGGACTTGATGTCATTTGTATTCATTCATTCTTGAGAATAGCACCCATTCAACTTTGATAACTCGTTATATCTTCAATTGGGTCCCCTTCATGAGCACTTAGCTTTAGATTCATCTCCATGGGTGTACCTACAACTTTGGATTTCTCCATCTTAAACTTAGCAAGCATATCTTTGATGTATTTCCTTTGAGTGAGATACATAGCCTTTTCTGTCTAAACTACTTCCAATCCTAGGAAGTAAGTAAGTTGCCCTAGGTCACTAATCTTGAACTCCTCCTTCAGTTGAATTTTGATCCTCCCTATGCCTTACAGATCACTTCTTGTGATTATTATATCATCAACATATACACAAAGGTATATGACTTCATATGAAGAGTGAAGGATCTACTTTGCTAACCATGAAATGTCCTACAAATAAGTGACAAACCTATGATTCCAAACCCTTGGGGCTTGCTTCAGACCATATAGGTCCCTCCTTAACCTGCATACATATTTAGCGAATGATGAATATTCAAAATCAGGAGCTTCAGCCATATGTACCTCTTTAGACATCTAACCATTTAGAAATGCACATCCATCTGGTAAATCTTCCAATTCTTGGAAGCTCGAATGCTCATAAGCAATCTAATAGTTGGCATATTTTTCATAGGTGAAAATGTCTCTTCATAATCAATCCCTTGTGTTTTTTCATACCCTTTGGCCACAATTCTTTCTTTATACTTATTGGTGGTTCCATCAGAGTTCTTGTTTACTTTGTATATCAACGTAGATCCAATGATTCTCATAGATCAGGTCTTGGGTACTAACCCTCAAGTATGGTTTTCCTATAAGGCTTCAATCTCTTCCTTCATTGCATTCATCCACTCTGATTTGTTCTTTGCTTCCTCATAGATTAGGGCTCCTAAGAGTTTGAATCTTGTGCTAAATAGAGAGAGTGTTTAGTGACCAACCATGTATCATAGCCATACCTCTTTGGCTTCTTCTTCTCTAGTTGACCTTTTGATAGTTTGTTGAGAGGATTCTGGTACATCCCTCAACTCTTTTACTTAAACTTTTCCTTTGGAGTTCCATGAGTTAACTTCTCTCCTCGGAGTCTTCTGATCATATTCAGAGTCACTTGATGCTTCAAGTGTGTGTGCATTCTTGGTTGATAGAGTTGGAAAGTCTTCCTCTAGTATTCCCCTTTCACATACTTCCTCTATGGTTGTGCTTGTGACCACTACTTGTTGCATTGCCAACACCCCCTCCCTCTTGCATCTATCATCCCCAAGAGATCCTTAGTGTAGGGAATTGGTGATGTACATTGGCATTTTCCAGTCGATTGCCTCAAGTTCATCATGTCGTGGGAGTCAATAATGTGTGGAATACATTAGCTGTTAGCAAGTGAAGAGTTGTAACAAATGGGTCGGTCTGTTGATGAACACCTCGGAGTGGTACTCCAAAAATCCCATAGTAAACATCTCTTTGAAGGTCAATTTATAACATGCGGGTAAGTACTTAATCATGCAGTGCCACACATAGCACACCTTGAGAGATGGAATTGTACTCATATCATAAATGAGATCAACGTTATCGTGCTCAAATCTTGGGGTGGATACATGTGGAGCTTTGATGCATCTAAAGATTTTGAATGTGGTCTACATCATATCGAAAATCTCTATGGTCATCTGTGCAGCATCATTGGTCATGCGGTGAAGCAGGGGGAGCCAGTGCCATATTATCACCATCATATATCCAACTGAGGGGCCACCACGTGGTGTTGTGAAATACGGATAGTTTAGCCATTCTTGGTAGTGCTTATTATTTTGTTTTTTGATGCCAAACGTAGTCCACGAGTGGCGGTGGCGTATCGGATCATAACAAGGGTTCTACTTGTGGTGCAAGGTGTTACTGTTAGTGCCCATGTGAGAGGCCAAATGGCCATCAGACACTTCTTTGTATATGTTCTTGAATAAAACATATAGTGGCCTAGTGAGCGACATACTAAAAGTTCGATGGCATTTGTAACACCTAAGAAGTTTGTGTTTGTGCTCCCTGTGTATTGTGTTTTTCTGCGTATATGCTTGGAGCTTGGTCTTCAACTTCGAGGATATCATCATGGAGCTCTCGAGAAGGAGAGCGCACTCTGGTGCATTGTCAACAAAATACTTCATTGATATCAGAGCATTTCAATGCAAAAGCTTTTTTCCTTTTGTGCTAGCGAAGCAAGCACCCGAGGCTTTCTGCAAGGCTTACGACTAAGGCTTTCTCCAAGGCTTTTGTCGCCCACCCATCCAAGGCTTACAACTAAGGTAGTGACCAAGGCATAGACCTTGGCATACCTTGTTATCTAAGTCACTGGAGTCACTGTTGGTGTCGTTGGTTGCGTGCAAGGGAGCACCTCAATGATCAAGGAAGATAGAGGTTCCTAGTACTTCCGAAGAGGTCACTCATCCTAGTATTGTTCCTCCAGAGCTGTCTTAACTGTGGCAATCTCCTGCCACTAAACTACACTCTTGTGGTGTCTGAAGAAGGGGAAAGACTAAGATTAACATCACCTTGAACATGTTTTGGTCCCTCAAAGCTTCATCTTTGCTTTCAAAGCCTATTTTTGAAGCATTTTTGGGGTGATTTTTGGAGCCATTTTGGAATACTTTCGTGCATAGGTCTCTTCACACAATTTCAAGAACATCAAGAAGAGTGTTCTTTATACTTCTTCAAAAATAAGTATTCACCTTTCGGGCCATGTTTTCAGCCACACTCATAAAACTCCAGGTTTCTCGAAAGGTTTTCAATTGCGGTGGGAGCAGCCACTCCAAATTTATGCAAGTTTTTTGAACATAAACAATTGCGTTATACTTCTCAAACTATTATACGTCTTTTACTTTGTCAAGAATCTGAATGGAGTAAAGACTGGAAATACAGGAGGAAAGAAATTCACATCAATTGTACATTTGATGGTGAAGAATATTTGAGATATGAGTTACCTCCACGAGGTATTTCTTATGTTTTTAGATGGGGTTTTCGTGGTAAGGAACTTGGAGGTTTCCCGCTCCATACGACTCATATAAATGTGTTTCTGGCTTTTTAGCTAGACTACTCTCAAAACTTAGGACAAAAGAAATACTTGGATGAAATTTCTAGGTTTTTGGTTTTATTTGTTCCGAATGAAACATTATCCTGTGGGATTTGAACTCATGAATTACCACCTAGGAGTATGATGGGCTAACCACTTGCCCCAAAAGCCATGGTTGAGGATTAATTCCTAACCCTCCCTCTTAGGGTGTGGTTCAACCATCTCCTACCTATCATTTTTTATTTTAACACTCTCTTCCCCTTCTAGAGATCATTGTCCCCTTCATCTCCCCTTGAATTGATGTCCTCAACCTTGGAAAGTCTCTCGAACCATCTTGTTCTCAACCTTGGTCGCTTGAACCCTTGCTCTCAACCTTGGTTTCTAGAACCTTGCTTTTTTGCTTCTTGGCCACTTGCCTATGGACTGGCCTTGCTTGCAACCTTGCTCTCTTGAGCCCCTTGTTCTCAACATCAGTATCTTGAACTAGGTTCTCATCCATGCTAAGTATGTTGGATCTTGAATCTAGTGCTTCTATTGGAAATTTCATCCCAGGAGCTTTCCAATGATATATTACATGTCTAAATCAGACCTACAGATTGGGAGATATGCTCTAATCTTTATTGGGCTCACCATTGAAAGCGGATTGGTATTAGACCTATGGATTGGGAGATATGCTCCATCCACTTGCCCAAACCTACTTCCTAGGCTCTGATACCAATTGTGGGATTTGAACTCATGACCTACCAGCTAGGAGTATGATGGGCTAACCACTTGCCCCAAAAGCCATGGTTGAGGATTACTTCCTAATCCTCCCTCTTAGGGTGTGGTTCAACCATCTCCTGCCTGTCCTTCTTGAGTCTAACATATCCTTACTCACAGATAATGAAGAAAAAATAACAAATTTTCAAATCTTCTCTCCCTTACTAACGATCCTCTCTAAATATGGATTTTGACAGACACTTGTGGGTGTTGTTGGCTAGTTTTTGGGCTGTGCATTCAGCTTTTCAGTGTCATTTTACTACATATATTGAGCACATATACACTATGTACGCTTCTATGGATATCTCTTATGTATGCCTGTGTGGTCATTGATATAGTGGTTACATTCATAAAGCCTTTTTTGTTTGATAAAGAGGGTCGCGGTAAGGTTTTCTTAGCTAGGAGACACCCAGATGTCGAGGTCTCTTCACTGATGCAGGTGGAAGACTTACCCAGCCTTGCCATAGGAGATGTATGATAGTTGTTCATAGGTGCTCGATAAGCCTAGTTGGCTCATTTTGGGTTACTGATTATATGCAGTGCAGTTAGTGATTCAGTATGTAGGTAAACATGTTAGTACTTGCATTTTTATGAGATTTGCACACTAGTCATATGCTCATTCTGTAGAGGATACTGTAGCAACATTTTTCCAAATTTTCTAGTTTTGTCAACTATACAGTGGTCAACTTACTCCTTGATACACTTATTGGTGTGAGCACATTTATTCTCACATAATCCTTCTAGTTGGTCATTACTATTCATTAATTCATTTTTCTAGGAAGATTGTTGGAAGAGATTCTCTTCCAAAATTTGACACTTCGTCATCCTTCTTTGAGCCTTAGTGGTGTTTGGACTCTTCTTGCTCCGTTATCATTCTATTCAGATGTCTACCATCATGGCATCAGAGGTCTTTGGCATGTCTGGTGGATCAGGTTCTAGTGCTAGTGTTCCGAGGAGGAGCTATAACTTGCAAGGTAAAGACCATTTTGAGATCCAAAAATTTGATGGCATAAACTTTGTTCTATGGAAGAATCCGATTAAAGATATGCTGATTCAAAGGAGGCAATGGAAGCAGTAAATGGAATCTCAAAGAAGCTTGTTGACATGGATGAAGATGATTGGGATGAGTGAGATGAATGTTTGTTATTCTTACCAAGGAAAGAATCAACAACATGGCAAGAGCAAGAACAAGGAAAATAATGGTCAACATAATAGAGTAGAAGTAAATCAGATAGGGATATAGAATGCCATTATTGTCATAATAAAGCACACATAAAGAAAAAATATTATGCATTAAAGAATGCTAAAGGTAAAGGACAGAATGTTGATGGGCATGTTAAACAATTACCTACACCATCTACTTCAACTACGAAGATTGAAGAAATTAATGTTATTTATTATGATGCTGACGTGTTGACACTTGATAGTATTGTGCCAACTGACGCTCTTATTGTTGATTCTCTTTTCCACACATGGCTACTAGATTATGGTGCTTCTTTCCATGTGATACCACATAGAGAATGGTTCTCTAATTATACAGCAAAGTCTCTTGGTACCATGAGACTTGGTGACTCTTACCAATGTGACATTGTGGAAATTGGAGATCTGGTTGTGAAGTTCATTGATGGTTCAAAATTTACTATGCATAATGTACACCATGTACCTCAATTATCATGAAGTTTGATGTCAGTTGGTCTTTCTCATTCTTGCTACTTAACTGTGTTATCTTTCTCTGATTTTTCATTTTGTGAGCATTGTCAATATGGAAAGAAAACGTGAAATGTGCATAGAACACACATTGACTCTTCAATTCAGCCTTTAGATCTTGTTCATATAGATGTGTGTGGTTCTATGTCCACAAGGTCATTAGGTGGTTCTCTTTACTTCGTCACTTTTATAGATGATGCTACTAGAAAAGTTTGGGTATATCCTACCAAATCAAAGGATGAGGTATTCCCTACTTTCAAAAAATGGATTTTTTGAGTTGAGACTCAAAAATGAACCAAGCTCAAAGATTTATGTTTAGAAAATGGGGGATAGTATACCTCACATGGATTCAGCCTTTTCTACCAATTTAGAGGAATTTGTATAGATTTTACAGCTCCTTATACCCCAATACAAAATGGTGTAGCTGAAAGGATGAATAAAACTATTCAGGATAGAGTAATCTCTATGCTATATCATGCAAACCTTTCGCAAGGCTTTTGGCAAAAGGAGTATTGACTATAGTTCATGTGGTTAACTTTTACCTAGAACTACCAAAGGTGTGAAAGTGGCACAAGAGTTATGGATAGGGAAGCCACCATATTATGATCATCTTCGAGTTTTTGGGTGCGATGCATATGTTCATATACCCAAGAATCTTGGACAAAAGTTGGACCATAAGTCAAAGAAATGCATTTTTGTTGGATATGGTCAAGAAGGACAATTCGGATATCGCTTATGGGATCCTCAAACACGTTCAGTAATCAGAAGTAGTGATGTCATTTTCAATGAGTCTAAGATGCATAAACATCCCATTAAGGAGGTTGAAGTGAGAAGAGTGTGTTTGAGGATACTAGTCCTCTAGTGAGCATGCATAAAAAAATTGCACATAGGGATGTTCAAGAGAATGTGCGATCAGATCAGTCTCCAAATGTTCCTGTTCAGCAACCACTAAGATGCTCTGCACGTGTCTCACATCCACCTGATAGATATGTTCTAGGTTTAGATTTTGTTATGCTAACAAATGTCGGTGAGCCTTCTTGCTACAAAGAGGCTATACAGACAAAGGATTATGTCAAGTGGGAGCATTCCATGAAGAGTGAGTTATATTCTATTCACAAGAATGGTACTTGGGATTTAGTACCTTTGCCAAAGGACAAAAAGCTTTACCATGTAAATGGGTATATAAGCTGAAATTCACATCAAATAGTGCTTCTCCAAAGTATAAAGCACGACTTGTTGCAAAGGGTTTTAAGCAACCACATGGTGTTGATTTTGAGGAAGTCTTCTCTCTTGTGGGCAAGATGACTACCTTGCGCATGCTACTTGAATTCGTTGCAATGGAGGACTTAGAGCTAGTCCAAATGGATGTGAAAACTGCTTTCTTGCATGGAGATCTTACAAATGAGATCTATATGGAACAACAAGAGGGTTATATAGTTCTTGGCAAGGGAAGTCTAGTTTGTAAGCTCAAGGAGAGCTTGTATGGACTTAAACAATCCCCTAGACAATGGTGCCAAACAATTGATGCTTTTATGAAGTCTCAAGGCTGTTCTCAAAGCAATGAGAATCATTGTCTCTACACAAAGAGATGCTCATATGGCATCTTGATATGCTTGATACTTTATGTCGATGATATGTTGATTACTGGGAAGTCCTCTTATGACTTGTCAATTCTCAAAAAGAAAGTTGAGTTAAACATTTGATATGAAGGATTTGGGGGATATCAAACATATTCTTGGCATGCGCAATACTTGCGATAGGAGTAAGAGATGCATATAATTGTCTCAAAGTAAGTACATATCCAAAGTACTTCACAAGTTCAATATGCAGGGTGGAAAGGCATTGAATACACCTTTACCCACAAAAGCCATTCTATCTTATTTTCTTTATGTCCACATGTTGTTTCCTCTAGTAAAATATCTTGTGGCATCTATATATCCATCTTTCAACTTAATAGTCAATGTATTCACCTACCTTTCTATCTATCTATCTCTCTATCTAAACCATTAACCATGAACCCTAATCCCCATACAACCCTAAACCCTAAACCCTAAAGCCTAAACTCTAAACCCTAAATCCTAAACCCTAATCTCTAAACTCTAAACCCCAATTCCTAAACCCTAAACACTAAACCCAAAACCCTAAATCCTAAACTCTAAACTCTAAACACTAAACCCTAAAACCTTGAACCATACTCCCTAACCCCTAAACCTTAAACCCCAAACCATAAGCCCTACACCCTAAATGCTAAACCTTGAATCCTAAACCCTAAACCCTAAACCCTAAATTTTAGACCCTGAACCCTAAACCATAAACCCTAAAACCTAAACCCTAGACCCTAAACCTGAAACTCTAAACCCTAAACCCTAAACCCTAGAACCTAAATCATAAATTGTAAACACTAAACCCTAAACCCTATCCTTATATGCTAAGCTCTCAACCTGAAACAACAAAACCAAAACCCTAATCCCTAATCCCTAAACCTAAACCCTAAACATCAAACTCTAAACTCTATACTCTAAAACTACAAGCCCTAAAACCTAACCCTAAGAATTACAGGATCACTAAAAGAGAAGGACTAGGCATGATCTAGGGAATATGATGGGAGGACATGCATTTTGTTGGAAGAGATGGATGGATACCTCAAGAAAGTGAGGTGGTACTGCTAAGCCCTGCTTGGTACCTACCCTAAATCAATTGAGAGTTTGATAGTAGGCCCTTTAGCTTGCAAATGACACCAAGAAAGTACCTAGTACTTTGGAGTGGATGCTTGAAACAATTGAATCAAAACAGACTACTTTGTAAATAGCTTGTGTCACAAAATTTGCTATTTTGGGCACACACTTGCTGGTTCTTTTGCTGAGTGCTCACAGTACAGTAGCAATTGATAAAATTCCTTCTGAGGGAATCAAACTATCTTAGATAGCTAATGATTACAAGCGGAATAATCTAAAACGATGAACTATACTCTGAGAAATTGATTTAGCAATCCAAAGCTTGCCTCCACTTTTTTAGGGGCTAAACAGTAGATGACCAATTAGCATTTCGATGGTGCTTTCTCCCCAACGGCTTAACTAAAAGCTTTGAAACCTTGATAGCATAAAATAGACTTTGGGATGGTTCCAACAAGCTATAGATCATGCACAATGGTTGAGAACTCACTGAGATATGATCAAGCAAAGTTCACTGTTTTGAGTACTCATAGCACAGAAGTAGACAGAGATGATCAATGAAGTATATGTATTATAGAACATTGTTGTATAAGATCATTGGCATACAAATGATGCACAATGATAGTAGTCTAAGTGAGCTATGGTGTAAGACACTTAGCTACTGCAAATGATGATGAAGAAGGCTATCAAATGAGGCTCATAGGCTGCACGCTTTACAAGCTCTTTTATAAGAGAACTTTTTCTCAAGTTTGAATTTGAATTTCAAACTTGGCTCCAACTAAAGTGTCTCCTCTAATCTAGGAGATATTCTCTCAATCTAAGGTCGTAATCAATATTCTATCTAACTCCACGAGTTGTAGCCTTTTACAAGATTCTCTCAAAGATTTATCCTTTCACAAGTGGTAAATGATCAAGTATTACAAGCCAAGGTTTTCATGCTTTATCAAGTGCTTCCACTGATTGCTTTCCATGCTAAGCCAAGTGCGAGGGCTTGTATGTTTACACCAACAGCTCCCCCTCAAGCCAAACATCTTGGGTTGCACTTCTTCATGAATCTTATTGAATGTCCTGCAATCCAATCATGGTCTTAAACCTGCAAAGCTTAGTACCATCAAGTACTTTTGTTAACAAATCAACACATTGCATGTTTGTGCATACCTATGCCATCTGAATCTCCTTGCTTAATCTATTCTCTCTAACATAGTGATTATGTACTTCTATATGCTTGGTTCTTGCATGATAAATAGGATTGGCTGCAAGATGCAAAGAACTTGTGTTATCACGAAAGATTATAGCTGAATGAGTATGGAGTCCCAAATCTGAGTAGAGCAATCTAATCCAAATGGCTTCTTGTGTAGCATTTGCTTATCCCCTGTATTCAGACTATGTTGAAGATCGAGGAACAGTTGGTTGCTTCTTGGAAGACCATGAAATGGGCTTATCAAATGCAAAAGAAAGATATCAAGAAGTACTCCTTCTGTCATCCTTACAACCTACCCAATCTACATCTCAGTATAGCTTAATATCCAAATTTGATGTGTATGGGAAGTAAAGACCTTGAATTTGAGTACCTTTGAGATACTTCGAAATCCTTTTGGTAGCTTCCAAGTGAGGTGCTCTAGGTTTATGCATGAATTGACTCAGAACACTTACTCCATAAGATATGCCAATTCTTGTTAAGGTTGCATAGTTTAGACTCCCAACTATGCTTTGATGTCCTGCAATGTCTTCAATCAAATCACCTTCATGAGCACTCAATTTATGATTTATCTCCATAGGGGTGCTAGCTACCTTTGCATTCTCCAAGTGGAACTTCTTTGACATGTCCTACACATATTTCCTTTGAGTGATGTAGATTCTAGAGTTAGTGTATACTAACTCAAGTCCAAGAAAATACTTCAGAAATCTAGGTCACTGATTTTGAACTCCTGCATCATCTGATTTTTTATTTGTTTGATGCCATTGGCATCACTACCTATAAGAATGATGTCATCAACATATACACATAAGTATATCATTTTTGAGTTACTTCTCTTGACAAACAGAGAAGAATCTGCCTTGCTCATCATGAATCCTTGATCCTGAAGGTAGGTTGTTAACCTATGGTTCCATGCCCTAGGTGCCTGCTTATAACCATAAAGAGATTTTTTCAATTTCCATACATAATTTACCTTGCTTGGATCTTCATAACCAGGAGGTTCAGCCATGTAAACCGCCTTTGAAATCCAGCCATTGAGAAAAGCATTCTTCACATCTAGTTGATACATATTCCAATTTCTAGATGTAGCTACACTTACCACTCCTCTGATGGTTGGCATTTTAGCCATAGGTGAAAAAGTCTCTTCATAATCAACTCCTTGAGTTTGTACAAAACCCTTAGCCACAAGTCTAGCTTTATACCTATTTATGGATCCATCTAAGTTCCTTTTGATTTTGTAAATCCACTTAGAACCAATTACCATTATTGATGCCTTCTTGGGTACTATCTCCTAAGTGTCATTCGCTTGGAGTGCTTCTCTTTCTTCATCCATAGTGTCGTTCCATTTTGCTTTGGTACTTGCTTCTTCATATGAAGAAGGTTCTTCAAGTACTGAATCCTTAGCAAGATTAGTAACTTATGAAGTATCATACCCATATCTAATTGGCTTCTTACTCTCTCTTTGTGACCTTCTTACTTCTTGGTTGGATGATTCAGGTATGTCTTCCAACCTCTTCATCTTGGCCTTTCCTTTTGATTTCCATGCTTTGAACTCTTCCAAGTTGATGGTTGTTGGTGCAAATACCAAGCCTAGACATTTGGCTAGAGTTTATGTGCAAATGAATTGAAGTTCCATGGGAAACATTGTTAGGAAGTCTTTACCTTTTACCATTTGTAAAAGTCTATTTGACTTGGAGGAATATTTGCAGCTACCACTAAACTCGTGGAGTTTGTTAGATGAAAAATCAGGACTTTATTTGGAGAGAATATATCCTAGATTAGAGGATCACTTTTTAGAGAGAGCCAATGAAGAATTCAAATTCAAAATTCAAATGACTCATCTATAAAAGATGATTGAAAAACTGGCAGGGTACATGACTCCAATTCTGAGTTCTTCTTGATTACATTCTAAGAGAGTGAGGCTTACTTCATAGCCTACAATACTCATTATCATTAGGCATTGACTATCATGCCAATGATCTTGTACAAAATTGTCTTCTAATACAATAGATCAATACTTTCATCTATGGTTTTTCTGTCATAGTTACTAAGAACAGTCATTTTGTATTGCTCATGTCTCAGTCATTTCTTGCCCATTTTCAATGTTCTATAGCTTGTTGGAATCCGCTCTAAGTCTTCTACATGCTCACAAATTTTTAAGATAATCTAGTCAATCGATTTGGAGAGAAATGCATCAAAGTACCTACTAGTCAAACTCTGCAAAGGTCCTAAAAAATCGGGGGTAATGATTTGATTGCTAAATTGATTGCTAAATTGATTGCTAAATTGATTGCTAAATTGATTGCTAAATTGATTGCTCTATGTATAGTGCATCACTTTAAGTGATTCGACTTGGAATAATTAGCTCATTAAGCTAATTTGATATCTCCAAAAGGAGTTTTTCTAATTCCTACTGTACTGGAAGCACTGAGCTTAACAAGCAGCAGGTGCATGAACAAAAATAGAAGGTTTTCATTGATCCTTCAACTTGGAAGTAGTCTGTTTTGGTTCAATCATTTGTCACATCATTTCCAAAATACATAGGCATTTGTTTAGTGTCATTGAAAAGCTAAGAGGGTCTACAAGGCAACTCTAAAGCAAAAACGGGCTGGTACAAAGCAAGGATTGGCAGTACCTACTCATTTCTTGGAGTGTCCATCAATCTTTCCCAACAGTGATATTAGAGCAAAGTTAAGGTAAAATGTGAGATGGTTTTCCTTGTTTCATTGATAAATTGGTCAAGAACAACTACCAAGCATGGTCTTTGAGAATGAAGACATACTTGCAAGGAAGGAGGCTCTATGGATACATATCAAGAGATGAGGAGATGCCCAATTTTCAGAAGCAAAGGAAAACCTACAAGAGAGGAGTATGAAAGACTCAATACATGGTGTGCCAAGGATGAATTAGCAAGTTCATACTTACTTAACTCAATCTCTTATTTTCTTCTTCCACATATTAGGAACTGTAAGACATCCCAAGAGACTTGGGAAACATTGTCTTCCTATTTCTCTTCCAACACAAGGGCTAGGAAGAACCAATTGTGGATTGAGTTTACCACTCAAAGAAAGCAACCCAAGCAAGGCATCTCAGAGACTGTGACCAAAGTCAAGGATATAGCGGATCAATTGGCAAGCATAGGAGAAGAAATTGAAGAGGACCAGATTGTGAGACAAGTAATCGATGGGATTAAAGTAGATGACAAATGGGAGAGCTTCAGAACTACCATGGACTTGTACATGGACATGAAAATTCCAGGCCTTACCACACTCATGGGGCAACTCTTCATCCATGAAGCCAAGCTCAACAAGAATGGAGATTCATCAAGAGGTGCCTATACACAGATAAAAGTAAGTCTAAAGAGAAAGGAAAGAAAAAGAAGATTGAGGATGAAGGAGCTACCTCCCAAGCCAACTATGCAAGGAGAGGTAAAACCTCAAGAGGAAGGGGCAGAGGAGGTAAGCAAGGTAGGGGGAGACCTTATAACTCCTAACCATGTAATATTTGTGGATTGTCAAATCATACTACAGATGAGTGTTACAAGAACTTCAAGAATCAGAGAGGTAAAGGATTTCAAAGAGGTGGATATACACAATCAAGAGGAAGATTCAACCACCATCAATGTTGATGGGGGATAATTCTAACACCCCAATGCAAAATGGAAGATGGCTGCCCTCCACTAGGTCCACAAGCAGTGATATATACTCACTGTTCTGAACTTTTCTCTACACCACTATAGAGACGTAAAATGAAATTTTGGAGACTTGTAGTAGAGTATAAGAGCTATGCAACAAGCTTTAAATCATCCCAAATGCATATTCAGTTGAGATATCAAGCTCAACATGTGATGATCCAGGATGACACGTACCAATTTTTTGTTTCTCTGACATGTATAGTGGTCACGCCGGTATATGTCAGGGATACTTCATTGAGCTTTATTAGATTTATCTACCGAGAGTGATGGCACATTTGTTTCTTGCCAGCTCACTCATTCGCGGACATTAGGTTTTTCCTTATGTACTGGTCTTTATATATTGCACTGGTTGTATTCTTGTTTTTAGGTCATTCTTGTACATTCCTTTTATGTAATAGAAGAAGAAGAAGATCATTCTTCCTTGCCTCAATCTGTGTGTGTGCTTCTCCTTGAGAGTGAGAGTGTGTTGTGTGAGCTCTCTTCCTTATCTCCTTCCTCGTGACATGGTATCAGATCGAGCGTGGCTGTAGAGAGCTCGTGGAGAAGGCAACGGTGAAGACTACGCGGCAAGGCGTGGAGAAAACGTGATTTCACAAACGGCCTCCATTTGCTACGAAAATCGTCGTGAAGGTAGAAGACCTCAAAAGTTTCAGATCGAAGTTTCGGAGCCATCTCGACCTCCGTTTCGAGCCCGCAAGGTGGGGCCCATAGAAAAACTAGGTCAGTTTCAGAAACTGTAACTTGCGTTGTGTTTGGCGACACTCATATATTCCAGATTCAGAATTTCAAGCGATTCCGTGTACTGTTGATACACGAAAACTGTGTTTTTCTGAGATCAAATTGTCACGTCATAGTGCGACAGTGTTCAAGCAGAAGTGTTGCTTGTAGTGTGTTGTGGTGTTGTGAATTGTTGCAGAAATGGCAAACGCAGATGGAATGAGTTAGCTTATGAGTGATAAGCTAGACAAGAACAACTTCCATGCTTGGAGAATCAGAATGACGAATTTCCTGATGGGAAAAGGCTACTGGAAGTACATCGAAGGAGAGAATGAAAATGCTCCGTAGCTACCAGAAAGGAATCGAACTGCAGAACAGTTAAGAGCATATGAGGAATGGAATCAAGGAGCACGAAAGGTAATGTATTGGCTATCTGTTAGCATACAGGATAGCATGATTGGACACATACAGGATGCCAAGACTCCAAAAGAGGCTTGGAACAGTTTGGTCACTTTGTACGAGACCAATACAAAGGCACGGAAATTGCAACTCAAGAACGAGCTGCATACATTGGAGAAAAAGAGCATGTCGGTAAGTGACTACACTCTAAAAATCAAAAGCATATGTGAGTCACTTGCATCTATTGGCGTGAATGTAGATGATGATGATAAGGTGGAAGTGTGCCTTCGTGGTTTAGGAGTTGCATATAAGCAGTTCAGAACTTCTATACAGACTAGGGAAAATATTTTGAATTTTGCTGATTTGGTCTTTATGCTGATCATTGAAGAAAAGAATCTTGGTGAGGATTCAAACTCCCAAGGAAAGCCAAGTTCTGAGCAGGTATTCTACTCTGGCAGAGGAAGAGGAAGAGGTAGAGGTTTTGGAAGTGGAAGAGGAAACAGTAACGAAGACCAAGGTCAACAATAGAATCATGCAGGAGGAAGAGGACAGTTTCGAGGCAGGGGGAGCCAAAGAGGTCGCAAAAATTTCCAAAGAAATGATTCAGGTAATGATAGTAAAGGATGTTGGAATTGTGGTAAACCTGGACACTTTGAACGTGATTGCAGGTTAAAGAATCAAAATAACAGAAGGCAGCAAAACAATATGCATCCACAAGTGCAGATGATTCTTAGAAGTTGTTTATGGTTCAACATCACATGATGAATACGATGTCTCTGGTGTTTCAAAATCAAATGATAATGTCTGGTATGTTGATTCAGGTGCTTTAAATCACATGACCAGTCATGCAGAATGGTTTAGTAGTTTGCAGAAAATGCCAATTCCTGGATATGTTAAAACAAGTGATGACACATCGCATCCTATTGAGCATACAGGAAACATAGCATTGTCTATGGAGGACGGAAAGGTAAAACATCTTGCTGATGTGCTGCATGTTCCAAATATAACGAAGAATCTGGTTTGTGTTGGACAAATGGTTGACCAGGGATTACAAGTCAGGTTCAATGCTGATGGATTATTTGTAGAAGAGTACAAGCAGGATGGACGATTGGTTGCCAAAGGAAACAAAGTGGGTAGGATGTTCACCTTAAATGTGAAGATTCCTGAAATGAATGCAGCCATGTTTGCAAAAGGTGCAAGAGTTATTGCAGATATAGAGATATGGCACAAACGGATTGGACATGCAAACTTGCAAAGGCTGAAACTGATGCAGTCAAAGGAGATTGTCCATGGACTACCAAATTTCAAAGTTGCAGAAATGCAAAAGGTATGTGCAGCATGTCAATTTGGTAAACAATCAAGAGCATCATTTCCACATGACAAGCATGTTAGTGAGAATGTACTAGAAGTAGTACATACAGATGTTTGGGGTCCAGCAAAGACCACATCTATGGGCGGTTGCAGGTTTTATGTTACTTTCATTGATGACCATACATGCAAAGTATGGGTATATTTCATGAAAGAGAAGAGCGAGGTGTTTACTCACTTCCAGAATTTTAAAGTTATGGTGGAAAAGCAGACAGGGAAGTACATTCAAACATTAAGATCTGATGGAGGAGGTGAATACATGTCAAATGAGTTCAGCAATTTTCTAAAAAATCATGGAATTCGGCGTCAGTTTTTATGCAGGTACACACCACAACAGAATGGTGTTGCTGAATGCAAAAATAGAAATATTGCAAAAATAGCAAGAGCCTTGATGGCTGAGAAGAATATGCCTCATTGTTATTGGGTAGAAGTTGTGCATACTACTGTATACATCATGAACAGAACTCCGACTGCTGCTGTACATCAAGTTACGCCTGAAGAGAAGTTTACAGGTAAAAATCCAAACTTATCACATCTGAAAGTTTTTGGCTGTATTGCATATGTACATGTTCTAGATGAGTTGAGGATGAAACTTGATCCGAAAGCAGAAAAATGTGTCTTCATTGGATATTCCCTTGAGCAAAAGGGGTACAAATGTTATAACCCACTCACACGACAGGTGAAGGTGAGCAGAGATGTGGTATTTGATGAAATGTCAAGCTTCTATGCAGATGCCAAAGAAGGAGTGAATCTTGAACCAAATGACAAAGAAAATGCTGAAAAATCTAGTGCAGAATCTCAAGTTTTGAGTGGACCGGATGCATCACCAAGCAATAGTTCCAACTCAAATCCATGGAGTGGAAGATTGCGTGGAAATTTCAGTCCGGCAAATTCATCAAATACATCCAAGAAAGGTAAAGAAAAGCTTTTTGCTGGTAGTAAAACAGGTGCAGGTTTTGAAGACGTTGATGGAGATTCAAGCGGTTCAGAAAAGAGTCTTGATGAGGAACTTGTTGGTGCAGACCAATCACCAATTGAAGGCTTGGAAGATCAAATGATGAAAGAAGAATCAATTCCTAGAGTGTGGAAGAAGATTACATTCAGAGGATAAGAGAAGTGTACACATATGTATATTAGTATAGTCATAGATGACTTAGATCCTTTGTTTAGTAAGAATCATGTACAAATTACCTATAAATATCTTGAGAAAAGTCGGGGAATGTATGAGAGCATATGTGACATGAGTTAGAAATCAAGAATGAGGGAGATAGAAGTCATGAGATAGAGAAAAAGATTAGTGTGTTAGCTCTCATCACTCAGTTGTAAATTCTCTGAGTAAATGAAAATTTTTGCGCCCGATATTTCTGCGTGTTCTCCTTCTACAGTAGATCAATTGTGAAATGCTTTTGTACAAGTCTAAGTTGAGAGTTGCTTGACCTCTGTGCAAAGTTTTAGCTTCCAATTGTAATCAGGCTGAGTGAATTAAGTTTAGGAACATTCATATGTGAAGTGTGTTCACTGGTTCCTAAAACAGGCGCAAATTTCGAAGTTAATGTTTTGATCATTTCTCCTAGCACAGTTTAAAGTTTTGCATGAGTGATAGCTTAATCTTTAAGTTGGAAGATAAGCTACTTATGTCTAGAAGCATTTTGAAAAACGGGTTCTATTCAAGGAGAACCAAGTCTTAAAAGTTACAGGTGTAAAGTCGACTGTTTTGGATGACAGTTTCTGACATAGGTAACTTGAGAAGCTGATTTCTCAAGCTATACTTAATCTTTTGAAGAGATTCAACTTGGAGTAGATGCGCAATCTCTAGCATATGCTTCGTACAAAGTTTCATGAGAAACTTTACATGTTTCATAAGTCAATGTGAGAAAATAGTGCAACAGACTTTTCTGTGTTTCATCTTCTTCACAGATTTGTTAATCTTTTGACAATTAGCAATTGATCCTCTAAACTAGTGAAGTGTTTGACTTATTCTTGGTATAGAGGTGTTCTAATCACAAGAATAAGTTGTTCTTTTGGAGATTAATATTCTCCATCAGTGGTATCAGAGCAGGAGACATCAATTTGAAGAAAGAAGGATCCCGACTGTTGCAGATTCAGAAAATTCAACACTTGAAGAACTAAGAAGTGAAAGCTTGGAGTTAAAGTTCAAGGAGAAGACTATTTAACATCAAGAAAAGCAAAAGGAGTCCAATTCGAAGTAAAGGTACATATATTGTTTGTAAAGCTTGAAGATTTCAATACACAGGTGGACATAAGATGGGAGAAAGCTTGCAGATTGATAAGCTAGATAGGGAGAACTATCCAGCATGGTCCATGAGGATGGAAGCACACCTCATGAGCAAAGACCTTATGGCATTCATTACAGGAGAAGAAGAAAAGCCTGAATTTTCAGATCCTAGTATTCCAACTAGGGAGGAGCTTGCAATTTTGAAGACTTGGATGAGAAAGGATGCTCAAGCAAGGAGTATCATTTACATGGCTGTAAATGATTATTTGCTACCTCACATTAGAGGTTTGGAAAGTGCCACAGATGTTTGGAATGCCTTGGAAGAGCATTTCCAAAATACAACTAAGTCAAGGAAGTCCTCACTATGGGCTGAGTTCACAACCTTCAAGAAGAAGAGCTCACAATCAATTTCAGATTATGTGGCAAGGATGAAAGATATTGCAGATAGCTTGGGAGCAGTGGATGAAGACATTGAAGAGGAAAAGTTGGTAAGACAAATACTTACAGGTTTGAGAGGAGATGAGAAGTGGAAGCCTTTTATATTGTCCATAGAGTTGTCACTTGATCACTTTACTCCTGACCTTAATCAATTGCTAGGACATATGCTAACCTTTGAGCAGGATCTTAAAGGAGACAATGATAGAAGTACAAGTCAAGCTATGTACTCCAAGGACAAGAAAAAGAATGGCAAGGGAAAGCAATCAAATGATGATGAAGGGAATTCAAATCAAGCTAACTTCACAAAAGGGAAGACAAATTTCAGAGGTAAAGGAAGAGGAGGTAAGAACAAAGATAATGCTAAAGCTTGTTGGATTTGTGGCAGAACAAATCATTTGGCAAATGATTGTTGGTATAACAATCAAAATGGAGGATACAACAATCAGAATTATAATCAAAGAGGTAGAGGAGGCAGAAACCAAAGAGGCAACTTCAGAGGAAGAGGTGGTAGGACATCATATGGTAGAGGAGGTGGAAGAAACTTCCAATCTCAGTCCTACAACAATAATTATTACAATTATGCATCAGATCAGAAGGATGACATGACTCTTATCTTGAATGCAACTCATGAATCAATGGGAGAAGATCAAAGAGTGTTTTATATTGACTCAGGGTGTAGCAACCATCTGAGTGGGAATCTATCTTTGATGACTAATATGGAAGCAAGAGTGAATGGACATACAGTTCAAACAGGTGACAATACCAAACATAAAGTGGAGAGCATTGGATCAGTGAAGACAAAGAGTGGAAGTACACTTCTGAGCAAGGTACTTTATGTTCCTACTATTCCTAAAAATTTGATAAGTGTAGGGCAAATTGTGGAGAAAGGATATGAAGTAAGATTCACAAATGATGGTGTCTATGTACAAGATCCAAATCAGGGATATAGAACCATAATTGCAGGTAAAAAGGAAGGAAGATTGTTTACTCTCAAAGTCCAAGGTAATGTGGGACATGCATTATTTACCTATGGAGGTCAAAAGGTATCTGAATTAGACCTATGGCATAAAAGGCTAGGTCATTTCAATGAGAGAGCTATAAAAGAGATGTCAAAGAATCAGGTGGTGCTTGGATTGCCAAATATTGAAGGGCAACATATGGTGTACAAGTGTGAAGCTTGTCAATTAGGTAAAGCACATAAAGGTTCTTATAACAAATCAGGGTACAAGTATTCAAATATGCTTGAATTGGTTCATACAGATGTATGGGGTCCCTCAAGGGACTATAGCATAAATGGATCCAGATATTATGTGTTGTTTGTTGATGATGCAACCAGGTGGATTACTTTGTATGTAATCAAGGATAAATCAGAAGTTTTCAAGACATTCAAACATTTTCATGTCTATGCAGAAAGGATCACAGGACAAAAGCTAAAGAGGTTAAGATCAGATGGAGGGGGAGAGTATTTCTCAAAAGAGTTTGATGATTATTTGTGGAATGCAGGTATCAAAAGAGAAGTGACTTGCAGGTACTCCCCTCAACAAAATGGAGTAGCAGAAAGGAGGAATAGAACTCTTGTAGAGTTTGCAAGAGCCATGATGAAGGAAAAGAATTGTCCAAATTACTTATGGGCAGAAGCCATTAACACTGCAACATACCTTGTGAATAGGTTGCCTTGCAAAGCTTTGGATGGAGGAACCCCTTATGAAGCATGGTGGGGTAAGAAGCCTAGTCTTGATCATTGTAAAGTATTTGGATGTATTGCATATGCTTATGTTCCTTCACAATTAAGACATAAGCTAGAACCAAAAGCAGAGAAGTATGTGTTTATTGGATATGATGATAGACAGATGGGTTACAGGTTGTGGAGTCCATCCACAAAGCAATTTCTTGTTACTAAAGATGTGACATTTGATGAGCAAAATATGTGGTATACAGGATCACCAAATGAGTATACAGGTGTTGAAGAAATTCAGAGAAAAGGAAAGGCAAAGGTAAAAGTATGTGAAGAAATTGTTGATGAAATTGACTCTAGATGTAGAATACAGGATCATGTAGAAGAAGGGCCAAGATTTGATCCAGAATCAAATGAGGCTGAAACTTCAAGAAGTGCAGAAATTAGAAGATCTACAAGGGAAAGGAAAGAACCTATAAGGTATAGTTATGATACATCTTTCTTAACAACAAAAGATTATGCATACATTGTAAAGACAGAAGAAGATCCAACCACTTATGAAGAAGCCAAAGGTAAACAGAATTGGAGAAAGGCAATGCAGGAAGAGTATGATGCTCTACTTGAAAATGAAACTTGGGAACTAGTACCAAGACCAAAGAATCAGAAGGTCATTGGATGTAAGTGGGTATATAAAACAAAGAGGTTTGCAGATGGTAAGGTGTCTAGATACAAGGCTAGACTTGTGGTCAAAGGTTATGCCCAAACTTATGGGGTAGATTATGATGAAACCTTTAGCCCTGTTGCTAAGATGTCTACAATTAGGACATTGATTGCTATTGCTGCTTGTAAGGGATGGAAATTATCACAGTTGGATGTGAAAAATGCATTTCTAAATGGTTACATTGCAGATGAAGTATATATGGAGCAACCAGAAGGCTTCATGGAATCAATTGGATCAGATTATGTGTGTAAGCTCAAGAGAGCTTTGTATGGGTTGAAGCAGGCCCCAAGAGCTTGGAATTACAGATTGGTCAAGTTCTTGAATGAATGTGGATTTCAAGCATCAAAGGCAGATAGTAGCTTGCTAGTGAAGGCAAGTGAAAATGGATACATTTATATGTGCATTTATGTTGATGATATTATTGTTACAGGAACAGATGCTCAAGGAATCAATGAACTCAAGAAGCAAATAGAGAAGGAGTTTAAGATAAGTGACTTGGGAAACTTATCTTATTTTCTAGGAATGCAGATTGTGTATACTCAACATGGAGTATATGTTTCACAAGAGAGATATTTGAAGAATCTTCTAGTTAAGTTTAACATGGAAGATTGCAAGACCTCAACCACACCATTGGAGGTAAATCATAAATTAAGCAGGTATGGAGGTGAAGAATTCAATGACATGAAGAAATATCAGAGTTTGGTAGGTAGTCTAATCTATGCTACCTTGACAAGGCCAGATTTATCATATGCAGTAGGTGTGTTGTCACAATTCATGCATTGTCCAAAGAAGACTCATTGGATTGCAGCCCAAAGGGTACTCAGATATATCAAAGGAACCTTAAGTGAAGGTTTGTATTATGGTTTCACTTCTGATACAAGAATCAAAGTGTTTAGTGATGCAGATTGGGCAGGTGACTCAGATGATAGAAGGTCTACTCATGGATATCTATGTTATGTTGGAGACAAGTTAGTGTCTTGGTGTTCAAAGAAGCAACATACAGTTGCTTTATCATCCACAGAAGCTGAGTATAAGGGAATGGTAGAAGCTGCAAAGGAAGTGATATGGTTGAAGACCTTGATGAAAAGTTTTGAGATTGATCATAGTACTCCAATAATTTTTGGAGACAATATGAGTTCTTTGTATTTGGCAGCTAACCCTGTTTTTCATGCCAGGACTAAGCATATAGAGATTCAGTATCATTTCTTGAGGGAAAAGGTACTAGATAAAGAGATTGAAGTGATGTATACTCCAACAAAAGAACAAGTGGCAGATATGATGACAAAGAGTCTGGATGGACCCAAATTACAAAGGTTCAAAGACATGGCAAGTATAAAGAAGACAGAGAAAATCTCAATTGATGATTGAGGGGGAGCTGTTGGTGCAGACCAATCACCAATTGAAGGCTTGGAAGATCAAATGATGAAAGAAGAATCAATTCCTAGAGTGTGGAAGAAGATTACATTCAGAGGATAAGAGAAGTGTACACATATGTATATTAGTATAGTCATAGATGACTTAGATCCTTTGTTTAGTAAGAATCATGTACAAATTACCTATAAATATCTTGAGAAAAGTCGGGGAATGTATGAGAGCATATGTGACATGAGTTAGAAATCAAGAATGAGGGAGATAGAAGTCATGAGATAGAGAAAAAGATTAGTGTGTTAGCTCTCATCACTCAGTTGTAAATTCTCTGAGTAAATGAAAATTTTTGCGCCCGATATTTCTGCGTGTTCTCCTTCTACAGTAGATCAATTGTGAAATGCTTTTGTAAAAGTCTAAGTTGAGAGTTGCTTGACCTCTGTGCAAAGTTTTAGCTTCCAATTGTAATCAGGCTGAGTGAATTAAGTTTAGGAACATTCATATGTGAAGTGTGTTCACTGGTTCCTAAAACAGGCGCAAATTTCGAAGTTAATGTTTTGATCATTTCTCCTAGCACAGTTTAAAGTTTTGCATGAGTGATAGCTTAATCTTTAAGTTGGAAGATAAGCTACTTATGTCTAGAAGCATTTTGAAAAACGGGTTCTATTCAAGGAGAACCAAGTCTTAAAAGTTACAGGTGTAAAGTCGACTGTTTTGGATGACAGTTTCTGACATAGGTAACTTGAGAAGCTGATTTCTCAAGCTATACTTAATCTTTTGAAGAGATTCAACTTGGAGTAGATGCGCAATCTCTAGCATATGCTTCGTACAAAGTTTCATGAGAAACTTTACATGTTTCATAAGTCAATGTGAGAAAATAGTGCAGCAGACTTTTCTGTGTTTCATCTTCTTCACAGATTTGTTAATCTTTTGACAATTAGCAATTGATCCTCTAAACTAGTGAAGTGTTTGACTTATTCTTGGTATAGAGGTGTTCTAATCACAAGAATAAGTTGTTCTTTTGGAGATTAATATTCTCCATCAGAACTTGGATTGCCCTCTGTGAAGACTCCAGGAGTAAGAAGGGCACATGCAGATGATACAAGAAGAAGTGACCCAGGACCAAGAACATCTGGGAGGATGCGTAATTCAGTGCAACGATTGACATATGATAGTTACATGGCTCGCCATTGTGCCTACATGACAAAGGTAATACAAGATGCTGAACCTTCTTGTTTTGAAGATGCAATTGGTAATGCAGATTTGGAAAAAGCTATGGATGAGGAGATGGCTGCACTTTATGGAAATGATACATGGAAGCTGGTTCCATTGCCGCAAGGAAAGAAATCCATAGGCTGCAAATGGGTTTACAAGGTAAAGCATAATGCTGATGGTAACATAAGCAGGTATAAAGCACGATTGGTAGCTAAAGGTTATGCACAAACATATGGCATTGATTATGAGGAAACATTCAGCCCTGTAGCTAAAATGTCTATTGTCAGAACACTTGTTGCATTAGCTACAGCAAAAGGATGGACTTTGCATCAGATGGATGTGAAGAATGCGTTCCTACATGGTGAGTTATAGGAAGAAGTATATATGGACCAGCCACAAGGATATGAAGATTCAAAGCATCCAGAATATGTTTGCAGGTTGCAAAAGGCTTTGTATGGGCTGAAGCAGGCTCCGCGTGCATGGCATGCAAGGATTGCTGATTACTTAACCAGCATTGGGTTTTCTATGTGTGATGCAGATCACTCACTATATGCAAGGAAGGCTGATGATGGCATCACTATTGTGGCTATTTATGTTAATGATCTGATTGTAGGTGGTGATAATGAAGAAAGCATCAAAGAGATAAAGAAACTTCTTATGCAGGAATTTGACATGAAAGATCTTGGTGTGCTGCGCTATTTCTTGGGCATTGAGTTCATACATACAGAAACAAGTATATGGATGTCGCAAAGGCAATATGCCTTGAATATGTTGCAAAAGTATGGTATGGCTGATTGTAAGCCAATTTCTATGCCTTTAGATCAGAATTTGAAATTGGATACTACATCAGGTGAAGCATTGGAAAATGCTACTATCTACAGGAAAATTGTGGGAAGTCTTATATATCTTACAATTAGAAGGCTTGATTTAAGCTACACTGTTGGACTTGAAAGTCAGTTTATGTAGGTTCCTAGGAAGCCACATTTGGATGCTCTGAGGTGCACTCTACGTTATGTGAGTGCTACTTTGGATTATGCATTGTTTTATGAAGCTGGTGTAGATTTGCAGGTTCATGGATACACCGATGCAGATTGGGCTGGTAGTACTCCAGATAGAAGATCTACTAGTGGCTTTCTTTTCTCACTTGGAGGTGCAACTATTACATGGAGCAGTAAGAAGCAGCCCACTATTGCTTTGTCGAGTACAGAGGCTGAGTACAGAGGTGTTGCAATGGCAGCATGTGAGGCATCATGGCTGGAGATGTCACTTGTAGATTTAGGTGTGGAAGTGCAAAAGCCTATCACTATCTATTGTGATAATCTTAGCAGCATACAGTTAGCACGGAACCCTGTTTTCCATGCTAGAACAAAGCATATCGAGGTACATTATCACTTCATCAGAGAGAAGGTATTAGCAGGTGATATTGATCTTTTTTATGTGAGAACAGATGAGCACGTTGCTGATATTTTCACTAAAGCACTTGGAGCTGAGAAGTTGAAGAAGTTTTGGAAGATGCTTGGATTACAGGATATGGCATTGAGCTTGAGGGGGAGTGTTGAGATATCAAGCTCAACATGTGATGATCCAGGATGACACATACCAGTTTTTTGTTTCTCTGACATGTATAGTGGTCACGCCAGTATATGTCAGGGATACTTCATTGAGCTTTATTAGATTTATCTACTCAGAGTCTTGGCACATTTGTTTCTTCCCAGCTCACTCATTCGCGGAAATCAGGTTTTTCCTTATGTACTGGTCTTTATATATTGCACTCGTTGTATTCTTGTTTTTAGGTCATTCTTGTACATTCCTTTTATGTAATAGAAGAAGAAGAAGAAGAAGATCATTCTTCCTTGCCTCAATCTATGTGTGTGCTTCTCCTTGAGAGTGAGAGTGTGTTGTGTGAGCTCTCTTCCTTATCTCCTTCCTTGTGACATATTCGAGGTGGGAGAACCATCCTCTACAAAACAGGCTACCTCTTTGCAACACTCTCTGCCTATGTGCGGAGATATACCTTCACAAAGTTGGCAATTTCTCACAACTGACTCAACCAAATAACTTGAAACTTTGTCAAAGTTCAAGGCACAAAATGAGAGACCAAATGAAGCTTGAAATCAATGAAAATGAGTACAATGAGAGAGAAAACAGTGCTATGCAATCTGGTACAATCAGATTTGGAAAAGCCTAACTACACCTCTAGATAGAGTGGAACAAAATCATGTAAAAATGAGGTAAGCAAGCAAGGGGGCTGATTGCTGGAGTTTATAACTTCACTAAACTAAGTGGGAAACTCATGGAATGCATAAAACTCAAGAAAAGAAGTTGGAATGATGCTTATATAGACTTTTACATTTCCTACAATCTAGTTAACCACCCATCAATCAGTTTACGTGCACTTTTTGGTGGCTGATTTGATGAGATTTGAATTTGATTGAGTTTGGTGGAGCTTCTAACTTTATTCCATGACATTAGGTCCTCCTTTTTGATTGGTCTACTTGCAAAACACATGGTTGAGCCTTTTTGCATGATTGAGACTTGATTTTCAACACTCTCCCTCAAGTCTCTATGCTTAGGTCCTTCATTCCAATGCATGCCTTGAAGTGTTGTAGCTTCAGTCCATCCAATGCTTTGGTAAACATATATCCATATTGGTCCTTTGTATTTACATGCTCCACCTTGACATCCTTTGACATGATCTTCTCTCGGATAAAGTGGTAATGCACTTCTATATGCTTCGACCTTGCATGGAACACCGGATTTTGAGCCAATCATATGCTACTTATGTTGTCACAGAAAATAGGTACTTTCTTAACCTGCAAATCAAAATCCACAAAAAACTTCTTGAGCCACATAAGCTCACACGAGACTTGTGCTAAGCCTCTATACTCAGCTTCAGTTGAGCCACGGTTGATTGTTTCTTTGACATCCATGAGATGGTCTTCTTCCCTAGCATGATAACATATCCACTAGTGCTCCTCTTGTCATCTTTGGAACCTGCCCAATCAGCATCACAATAAGCTTGTACATTTAATCCATCATCAAATGGATAATATAGACCTTCATTCACTGATCCTTTGAGGTACCTAAGTACCCTTTTGGCTACAACAAGATGAGGTTCTCTTGGTGCTTGCAAAAATTGAGATAACACTCCAACTACATGTGCAATATCAGGTCTTGTCATAGTAGCATACAAGAGAGAACCAATTATTGACCTATACATGGTCACATCCTTCACTTCTTCACCTCATGAGCACTTAGTTTAACATTTACTTCTAATGGATTTGAAACGGGCTTGCAATCACACAAGCCAAACTTCTTCAAAAGATCAAGAGTGTATTTCCTTTGCATCAAGTATATCCCTTCCTCTTTATATAGTACTTCAATCCCAAGGAAGTACCTTAAAATCCCTAAATCTGAGATTTTAAATTCACATCCAAGCTTCCTCTTTATGTCCTTGATGTTGGATTCATCCTCCCCAGTAATGATCAAATCATCAACATATATAAAAATGAAACAATCTTGCTACCTTCCTTCTTCACAAAAAGTGATGGGTCTGCATGACTCTAATTGTATCCACATTTTACTAAGTAGTCCACAAGTCTTTGGTTCCAAGATCTTGGGGCTTGCTTGAGTCCATAAAGAGCCTTCTTTAGCCTGCATACATGATGTGGAAACCTCTCATCTTCAAAGCCTTGGGGCTGGTCCATGAAGACTACCTCTTTAAGCTCTCCATTTAGGAAAGCATTCTTCACATCCAACTGGTACATCTTCCAACCTTTTGAGGCTGAAATTGCAATCAAATTTCTGATGGTGGACATCTTAGCTACTGGGCTGAATGTTTCCTCAACGTCTATGCCATAGGTTTCAGCAAAACCTTTGGCAACCAGCCTTGCTTTATACCTAGAGATGCTCCCATCTGCATGCCTCTTTACCTTGTACACCCATTTGTTGCTAATGACTTTCATGTCCTTTGTTCTTGGCACCAATGACCAAGTATCATTCTCTTCAAGTGCTTTGACTTCCTCCTTCATGGCTTCAATCCATTCCCTATGCTTATTTGCTTCTTCAAAAAAGTTAGGTTCTTCACAAGCTATAACTTGACTCATGTAGGCATAGTGTCTTGCAATGAATGAATCATAAGTTAACCTTTGAATAGGGTATTTAACCCTATTGGATGACCTTACCTCATCATTAGTGGTAGGAAGCTCCTCCTCCTTGGTTTAGATGCTTTAAATCCTATGGTTTCTAATTTTTCCATATCTTCATCACTTGTAGATTCCATGTCTACCCATCGATGGTCTTCATCATTTGCCTTTTCCAAGCTCATGTAGTACTCTCCTCTGATGGTGTGCTTCAAGTGGTTGGACCACTTATCTCCATGCTTTGTTGTTGCTCTTTGAACTTCTTCTCGGCTTCATATGCATCATCAACCTGTAACACATCTTTGCTACCATATCAAGGTAGCAACTCATCAAATATTACATCCCTAGATACCTTAAGCTCTTTGGTGCAAGGGTTATAGCATCTAAAACCCTTTTGCTCTGAAGAATATCCAAGAAATATACACCTATCCGCCTTCGGGTCTAACTTGTGTCTCAATTCTTGAGGTATGTGAACATAACACACACAATCAAATACTTTGAGATGTGAAAGATTAGGTTTCTTACGACACCAAGCTACATAAGGTGTAACACAATGTACTCCTGATGTTGGACACCTATTCATAGTGTATATGGCTGTATTTGTTGCATCAACCCAATAAGCATTAGGAACATTCATTTCATTTAACAAAGATCTAGACACTTCTGCTATGTATCTATTCTTCCTTTCTGGCACCCCATTTTGTTGAGGTGTATACCTGCAAGTGAATTGCCTTTTGATGCCATGGTCATGTAGAAAATCTGAAAATTCATTTGAAAAATACTTTCCCCTCCATCCGATATGAGAGTCTTTATATACTTCCCTGTTTCCTTCTCCACTAGGTTTTTGAACCTCTTGAAGTGGTAAAACACCTCTGACTTTGACTTCATACAATATGTCCAAACAAACCTTGAATGATCATCTATAAATGTGACAAAATATTTATTACCTCCAATGGATGGCTCCCTTGTAGGTCCCCATACATCTGTGTGTATGATATTCAACATTTCATTGCTCACATGTGCTCCCTTCTTGAATGACAATCTGCTTTGTTTTCCTAATTGACAAGCATGGCACAAATGTGGCATATTTTGAGATGTAAGATCAGGTAGACCACTCACCAAGCCCTTCCTTTGCATGTCCTTCATCCTTTGTAAGTCTATGTGCCCAATTCGTTTATGCCATAAGTCGATTTTTGCAATCTGTTTATTTCCAATTGACAAGTAGACAGTGTGAGGGATTGATGGCTTTACCTCCATGATGAAGAGTCTTCCTTGCTTCTTTCCTTTTGCTATGAGCTTGTTGTCCTGCATGGGGTCTTCAAAAAAACATCCTTGCTCATTGAACCTCACCTCATAACCTCTTTCAACCATTTGACCTACCGAAACCAAATTCTTTGTGATGGTTGGCACATGCAACACATCCTTCAACACCTTGGAGCTTTGAGATCCATTCAATGCAACATCTTCCACATGTGTAATCTTGTGCTCAGTGTCATCCCCTTTCTCTACATGTCCTTGAGTGATGGGTGAATGTAAATTAAAGAAAACATCTTTATTGCAACTCATATGGTTGCTACAACCACTATCAATGTACCATGTAAAATCTGAATTGACTCTTTCACTTGAACCATACATCATAAGAAAGTTCTCATTTTTTGAATTTGTTGAAGTACTATCATAATTATCTTGGTTCCTTTTGTATCCTTGATTGCCTCCTCCTTTGGACCAACAATCTCTTGCATAATGACCCGGTTTTCTACAATTGTAGCATTCTCCATTGGATGCTTCTCTTCCATGTGATCTTCCTCCTCTTCCTCTACTCCTTCCTCTTCGTCTTGATCCATAGCTTTGGTTGGAGCCGTCTTGGTTGCTTGAGCTTGAGCTTGACCTTCCTTTCCCTCTGCCTTGGAAGTTTTTTCCACCTCTTTTGCCTTTGCCTCTACCTGCATAGCAAACTTGGGTTTGGCTGCCCTTTGATTGTGAACCTCCTTGGTTCATCTCCTCGGTCACCAACAATGTGACTAGTTGATCAAATTTTGGTAGGGAATCCCTCACATAAACTAATGTGGTGAATTCTTTCCACCTTTCATCCTCTCTCAAGCCATTGAGAGTGTGTGCAACAAGATCATCGTCTTCGATTGGGCTCCCAATTGAGCATAAAGCATCTGCAAGTTCCTTAACCTTCAAAATGTACTCATTTATGTTAGTACTTGGTGATTTCCTAAGATTATTCAGCTCGTTCTTGAGCTGAATCTTCCTTGTCTTGGTTGATGAAGAGTACAATCTCTCCAAGGTCTCCCAAACCTTCTTGGATGTGTCCAAGTCTTGTATATGCCCTATCATGCTATTGCTTATGTGTTGAGATAAAATGAATATGACTCTCCTATCCCTTTCTATCCACTCATTAAGTGCCTTGACCTGCCCTTGAAGTGGTGGATCAATTACATGAGGCATTGGCTTTGTGCTGCTCACTAATCCCCAGAATCCTTACCCGATAAGGTAGTTGCTAACTCTAAATTTCCATGGTTGATAATTGCCTTTCTCTAACTTCTCTATTTGTGCATTATACTCAGCCATACTGAGCTCTAAGACGCTCCTCTAGCTTCTCCTCAAGTGTTTGTATGCGTTAGAAGGTGTGGATATTACCTTTTGATAGCTTCTCCCTTACTAAACTTTGACTAGTTGAGATCTCGATCGACGTAGCCCCCTTTTGATGTCGTCTTGCTTTGATGAGTCCTCCTTGTGCTTCCACGAGTTGTCTTGATCCCTTCAAGTCTTCAATATGATTCCATGGATGTCTCCAAGCCTCCAAAATGGCTCTGATACCACTGATGGAGATGATTCTAACACCCCAATGCAAAAATGGAAGATGGCTGCCCTCCACTAGGTCCGCAAGTAGTGATATATGCTCACTATTCTAAACTTTTCTCTGCACCAGTACAGAGACTTAAAATGAAATTTTGCAGACTTGTAGTAGAGTATAATACCTACCCAAAAAGCTTTAAATCATCCCAAATGTATATTCTAGATGGGAGAACCACCCTCTGCAAAACACGCTACCTGTGTTCAACACTCTCTGCCTATGTGTAGAGATATACCTTCACAGAGTTGGCAATTTCTCACAACTCACTCAGCCAAATACCTTGAAACTTTGGCAAAGTTCAGGGCACAATATGAGAGAACAAATGAATCTTGAAATCAATAAAAAAGAGTACAATGAGAGATCAAACAATGCTCTGCAATCTGGTACAATCAGATTTGGAAAAGCCTAACTACACCTCTAGATAGAGCGGAGCAAAATCATGAGAAAATGAGGTAAGCAACATATAGACTTTTACCTTTCCTACAATCTAGCAAACCACCCAACAATCAGTTTAGGTGCCCTTTTTGGTGGCTGATTTGATGAGATTTGAATTTGATTGAGTTTGGTGGAGCTTCTAAATTTATTCCATGACTTTAAGTGCTCCTTTTTTATTGGTCCACTTGCAAAATGCATGGTTGAGCCTTTTTGCATGATTGAGACTTGATTTTTAACAAAGGTTATAATAACAACTACAACAACAACTACAATCACAACTACCAAGGAGGCTACAAAGCAAGGAAAGATTACAAAAACTATACAGAGGAGCAAGAGGATTCTCTTCTGATTATGAATATGACTTCAAAACCAGGTATAAATGATGACCATCTCTTCTACATGGACTCAGGATGCTCAAACCATGTGGCAGGCAATGTAGCTCCTCTTTGAACTTGAGGAACCAAAGGGTAAGCATCAGGGACAAAAAGGTGATGACACCAAGCACTCAGTGATCAAAGTAGGAAATGTTAAAACCTCTGATGGAAATAGAAATCTATTGAGCATGGTTCTATATGTACCTACAATTACCAAGAATTTGACGAGTGTTGGACAGATTGTGGAAAAACGTTTGCAGGTCAGGTTCAGTCAATATGGAGCATTTGTGGAGGATCCCAACATGGATTCAAGAGAGTTGCCAAAGGAGAAAAGACAAGTAGATTATTCACTTTTGAACTTGAAGATACAAGGAATATTGCACTTTATAACTACAAAGACCAAACACTATCAGAGCTTGAAATTTGGCATAAGAGATTAGGGCAGATTGGTGAAAGAACTTTAAAACAAATATGTAGAGATCAATGTGTGCTTGGGATACCTAATGTATCCAAGCAACACATGATCTATAAATGTGTTGCTTTTCAATTTGGAAAATCTCACAGTTTACCCTTCTCAAGGAAGGGCTATATGCATGAGGACTACCTAGAGCTTGTCCATACAGATGTATGGGGACCAAGTAAGGATCCCTCAATTTCTGGATCAAGGTATTATGTATCTTTCATTGATGATTTCAGTAGGTGGACTATCTTGTACTTTATGAAGCACAAAGATGAAGTATTCAGTTGTTTTAAAAAATATCTTGCACTTGTTGCGAACCAAACAAGAAGAAACCTTAAGAGACCAAGGTTATATGGAGGAGGTGAGTACTTCTCAAATGAGTTGGATGCAGTCTTGCAAGATAAAGGAATCAAGAGAGAAATCACAACAAGGTATACCCATAAGCAAAATGGGGTGGTAGAGAGGAGAAATAGACTAATTGTTGAAACAACTAGGTCAATGTTAAATGAGAAAAAATTACCTAATTACCTATGGGTAGAGAGTGTATCTACTGCCACTTATCTTGTAACGAGGTTGCCATCCAAATCTCTTGATGGAATGACCCCATATGAAGCATGGCATGGTAGAAGACCTTCGCTTGATCATTGCAGGATCTTTGGATGTGTTGCTTATGTACATATCCCTTCTCAAATAAGAGGTAAGTTAGACCCTAAGGCAGAGAAGTGCATCTTCATAGGGTATGACTTGAATCAGAAAGGATACAGGTTCTACAATCCTTCCAACAAAGGATTTATGGTCAGTAGAGATGTTGTCTTTGATGAGAATGACTCTTGGTTTGAAAATGAATGCAGGAAAGTAAAGCTACCTTATGACTTGGAAGAGGAATTTCCAAGCCTCACCAAGGAGGATCCTTATCAGATTGAAGACATCAATTCAGATGATGAGGACATCATTAACTTAGAAGAATTCAAGGCATGGAAGTCCAAAGGCAAAGTCAAAATGAAGAAGTTGGAGGATATACCTGAATCATCCAACCAAGCAATCAGAAGATCACAAAGGGAGAGCAAGAAGCCAATCAGATATGGGTATGACACTTCTTTAGTTACTAAGCACTCTGTTATTCTTGCTATGGATGAGGAAATTGAAGCACTCAAGGAGAATGATACTTGGAAGCTAGTGCCAAAGGAGTGTATGAAGGTAATTGGTTCTAGATGGATCTATAAGATCAAGAGGAATTCTGATGGATCAATAAGTAGGTACAAAGCTAGACTTGTGATTAAGGGTTTTGCACAAACCCAAGGAGTTGATTATGAAGAAACCTTCTCACCTGTGGCCAAAATGCCAACCACCAGGGTATTGGTAAGTGTGGATGCATCAAAGAATTGGAACATGTATCAATTGGATGTAAAAAATGCATTTCTAAATGGGTGGATTTCCGAGGAGTTGTACATGTCTCAACCTCCTCGCTATGAGGATCCAAGCAAGGTAACATATGTATGTAAATTGAACAAAGCTCTTTATGGATTGAAGCACACATCTAGGGCATGGAACCATAGGTTGACTATATATCTTCAAGATCAAGGATTCACCATGAGTAAAGCAGATACTTCTCTATTTGCTAAGAGGAGTAGTTTTGAGGTAATATATCTATGTGTATATGTTGATGATATCATATTCACAGGTAATGATGCTAATGGCATCAAGCAGATCAAGAATTAAATGATGCAAGAGTTTAAAATCAGGATCTAGGATCACTAAAATATTTTCTTGGACTTGAGTTAGTCTATACTAACTTTGGAATTTATATTACTCAGAGAAAGTATATATAGGACATGTTAAAGAAGTTTCATTTTGGTGATGCCAAGGTAACAAGCACTCCAATGAAGGTAAACCAAAAGTTAAGTGCTCATGAAGGTGATGTGCTTGAGAATATTGCAAGTTACCAAAGCATAGTGGGAAGCTTGAACTATGCTACTTTGACAAGGATTGATATTGTTTATGGAGTAAGTGTCTTGAGCCAATTTATGCACAAACCTAGGGCACCTCATTCAGAAGCTGCCAAGAGGATTTTGAAGTACCTTGAGGGCACTCAAAACCAAGGATTATACTTTCCTTATACCTCAGATTTGGACATCAAGATATATTCAGATGTAGATTGGGCAGGTTGCAAAGATGATAGAAGGAGTACCTCAGGTTTTCTATCTTTTGCAGGTGATAAACCTATATCATGGTCTTCAAAGAAGCAACCTACTGTTGCTTTATCTTCTACAGAGGTAGAGTGTAGCTCAGTAATGAGTAGCACCTCCTTTAATGTCAATCCAAGACGACGTGAGGATGGTATGAAGACCTCGAGCAAGTGGAAGCACAAGTGCGTGAGTGAGAAGCACACCAACATGCACACACATACACACACACGCGCACACACGGCAAGACAAAGAGTGAGGATCAATGGAGTTCTTTAGATTACTTTCACAAAGCTCTTACAAGTTCGTTTCAATTACAATCCAACCTCAAAAATGAGCTCTCTAGCTCCTTTTATAGTTTTTGACTAGCTTTGGCCCTGTCTAGACCTAGTGTCCGGCCTAGTTAAAAATTAGGTTCCAGGGCTTATTTGAGGGCTCAAACGAGATCTAAAAAATACGAAAATTGGTAAGCAACTACTTCTAAGGCTCCTCAAGCTCGAGGACTCCTCGGCTTGCACAAAATGGAGCTACAAAAAGGTGAACATGGTATTTACAGGGGTTGTTAGTGATGAGAATCACTTTTAATTTGTGTAAGGATTTTGAAAAATTAAAAGGTTGCCTTAGTGCTAGATCTGCGTGAATGCTCGTACTTGCTTCTTCATGAAGAAAATTATTGGCCTACTTGCCAGATCGTCGTTGACTCCCTTGTCTGCTGCTAACACTCCCCCCTCTCTCGCGTCTGTCGTCCCTGACAGACCCTTGTTGGGAGGGTCGTTGGATGTAGTATTCGACAACATCTTGCGCTAAGTGATGTTCGGCAATCCTCAATCCTTTGGCCAAGTCTGTGAGTAGAGCATCCCAATCTACCGGCCCGGGAACCTCTGGATGTGGCATTCGTAACTTTTCTGAGTGGAGAGCTTGTTCCATTGCAAACAATTGTAATAAATGTGAGGGCCTGGGAATGAAGATCTCTGAGTGATATTCCCAGAACCCGGTGACAAACGTCTCTTCAAATGTTTGTTTGAAGCAGGCCGGTAGGTACTTTATGCGGGCCTGCCATGCATAAACAACATTAATAGAGGGCGTTGTTTTCATGTCATAAACTAAATCCTGATTGCCTTCATTAAATCCGAGCGCAGAGAGGTGAGGTTCCTTAGCATTCTTGAAGGTCCGGAAGGTGACTATCATGAGTTCAAAAATTTTAAGACACATCTGTGTCATGACATCTGGTACGTTTTTGAACCTGACACCCCAATGCCGAATTGTCGATATCATATACCCTACAGTAGGTTGACCTTTAGGTGGCGCCAAGTAGACATAGTTGAGCCACTTCTCGCAGCCTTTGGTTGTTAGCACCATCTTTGTGTATTCCGGCCATGACCTTCTTCGGAAAACAGGACAGTAGCAGGGATTGTACTTGATATACAGGGGCATGTTATTCCATGTGCGATTCATTTCCGGGTAGGTTTCAAGCAGACAAATTCTCCAAGTCGGTTGGCGAATATTTCCCTGCTTGGCACTTTCTGGGAGGTCGTCTGGTGCAAACTGTGTGGCAGAGGTTGGTTCCTGTGAAGTGTGGTGCTTGATCTCAGCATTATAGTCCGCCATTAAGACACAAAAAGGAACATACAAGTCGTCAGAGGTGCCGATCCACCTGTGATGAGAGAGGTTCCTAAAATAGTCCGATTTTATGACCACCTCTTCCAAGCGTGACATCGATGCTATCTGGACTGCCACCCTATCATCATGTGTTGTGGCCACCTTTTCTAATTTCTGCATCCATTCCGGAGCCTCTATTTCAAGGGTGTCCATGCCCTCATCTGTTCGCTTGCCCCCAGGTGCTGGCATCGGAACGTACGGGTCCTCAAAGGTTTCCTCTACTTCGATTGGCACTAGGTCTTCAGGTTCTGGTTCTGCCAAGGGGGAGGGTTGGCGTTCGTACTCAAGCACCTTCTTTTGTAATTCTTCGAGTTGTGCTTTGAGTGCTGCTACTTCGTCAGTTGTGTCAGCTGTGGGTGGGACTTCTTTGGGTGGTGCTGGTTGAGCTGCCAATTGTCTTCGTAGTTCGTCTCTTTCCTTTTCTAAGGCTGCATGGGCTTCGAGGAGATCAGCATGGGTTTCCAATATGATCTACATATTGTCCGAGGGAATAGCCTTAAATATCTCTAGGTCAATTTCTTGTGGGGAACCGTCCATGGCTAACTCCAAGTTCTCTTCGTTTTGTGTCTGAAGCCGTCTATTTTCTTCTAGGGCTGCCGACATATGCTTCCGTAAGAGAGCCATGTTGCAACGGAGCTTGAGGTTCTCTGTGATTTGTGAGTGTAGCAAATCATCCATATGTTGTCTTTCTTCTGCATCTGGCTGCGGTGGATTTGCCACTAGTTGCTCATGTTGTTCTTGCAATGCACTAAACTACTGTTGTAATTGATGCTTTTCTTTCTCTAAATCAATGAATCTTCCTTGTAACTCCTCATGTCTCCTGAACAAGCTTGTATGCTGAGCATCGAGGTGCTGATAGTGTTGTTGTAACTGAGACATGCACTGATACATATTATTAAATACATTATTAATGGGGGTGGATGCAGGGAGGGTGTTATGTGCAGAGGGGAAGGGAAAGGGGAAGGGAAGTGTGAATGCGGTGCTGGAAAATGGTGAAGTGGGTGGTGGGGGAATGGGAGATTGTGGTGGTATGGGGGGAGGGAGAGGTGCAGTGGAGGGTGATATGTCCATAAAATCCATGGTGGAAGCAGTAGTGGGAGTGATTGTGAATAGTGGAATTGTGGGTGCAGTGATTGTGGTGAATGTGTACAGTGGTGTGTGCAGTTGTGAATGTGAACTGCCCGAAAGTGTGAGTGGGGGAATGGGGATGTCAGTAGCTTCCGTTAGGGTTACAGTGTTAATGGAGGTGTATACATGGGAGGTGTTGAGAGGGTGTGTGGGTTGATTGGCGGTTTGTGCTTCAGTCATGGCGGTGGGCTCGGAGGCGGTAACGGTGGTTGTTACATTGGTAATGGGAGGTGAATGTGGTGAAGAGGGAGGCGGGGGTGGTGAGGGGGGTGATGGGGGTGCACTGGACACATGGGTTGCTTCAGAACCGTGCACAGCGTGTGCTGTGCCCATGGTCGTGGCTGTTGCTTGTGTTTCTAATACTAAGACATTCATTTGTTTTCCTGCTCGTGGGGGACGCCTTCCGTATCTTCTTTCCGTTCTGCATGCTTGTGCCAGGGCAGTGTGCACTGTTTCGGGTACTCCTAAAGCATCGGAGATCATATCCAGGGTGGCACGATATTGTTCGTCAACTCCTTCCTCCTCAAGGATTTGGTGCATGATAGCCTTTCCTGCTGCAAGGGATAAATTATGTTGTTGTTGAACCCTGTTGATGGTATCGTAGAGCTTTTTCAACTCCTTTGTATATGCTGGGGCACCCTCTAACTCCTGTATAACTTCTTGCTCATAGTCATGCGCCCCTTCGTCAGAAAATCCTTCCTGTTCATCCTCTTGGTCTTCTTCTTCTACATCTTCCACTTCTACCACTTCTGGTTGTCTTGTCTGGGGTTGTTGTGTAGCCGTTTGTTGTCCACTACCCTGCTCTTCCTCAACTTCCGCATTAACAGCTTCAATAATTCTAGCCACTTCCTCATCCATTAGATCGTCCAAAGTAAATCCGTGAGGAAATTCCAGATCAGTAGGCACTGGTGGAAACACAAGGTTAGGGCCATCCGTGCTGTGCCTGGGTAACCTGATAGTAAATGGTTGCACTCTTCGAGGAAGCCTTGGAGTTGTTTCTGGTGTTAGGGTTGCACCGCGGGGTTGTGCACAAGGCATCTGTACGGTGCCTCTCATCTTCTTTGAGGGAGGTCCGACGGCTGACAATCTGCGTTGAAACTCCTGTGCTCTGGACCAAATGAGAGCCCTTTGCACCGGTACATCATAGGCGAGACATCTATACACGATTCTGGTAAGCGCACAACATCCATAGAGTACAGATTTTTGTTTCTTATACTATCTTTGATGAGCCATATGGGTTTGGTCTATAATCCAGTGGGGCATATTGATGGTCAAATCAAAGGCGTCTGCTAAGTAGAGGCTAAACCAAATCTTTTTGGGAGGCATTGTGAACCTGTCTTGCGCCGGGAATGCGAAATGTTGCATGACCATACGTAAATGAATGGCGATCGTGGGAGTCATCGCTACCATGTCCTTTAATTTTGTCAGATTCCTGTTCTTCATATTATCAGGGACCATAGTCTCTTTCTCCGTAGGAATGTGCATACCGTTCATGTCGAGAGCTTCCCTCACCAAGTTGATAGTCAAGCGGAAACGCTTCAGCTCATTGCCCCTTGTGAGTGATGGGAGTACAAAGGAGCTGTATCCTTTTTTGTCTTTGCTTGGAGTGAGGGTGCTAATCAAGTATGAGCACCTCAGAAAATCGGGCTTTGGTAGTTGGAACTTGAAATAATCATAGAGCCCAGCCTTCTTCCATATCGGCTTCAGTCCTTCGTTATTCTGTAGCTTTTCAAACTCTCTGGTAAAGAAGTGGTATCTGCCCCAACGTCCATTGAATTCTACCTCGGACTCCCACATGTATGTGCCTTCACCCAGAGGTCCCGCAACATCACTGAACCAGTGTGAGGTTTTTCCCACCGGCATTGTGTGACCCTGTGGAGGATTCTGAATCGGTATGGCATGTAATGCCCTTAATGCCGCTGTTCGTTCCTTTAATTCCTCCTCAACCGGAAGGCTTTCAATGTCCACAATTTGGGGGCTGGTGCCTGCCTAGGAGCTAGTTCCTACCGTATCTGCCATGTTACTTCTTGCTTCCTGTCTCTGTGAGAATATAGAAACTAGTGTTAACATTGTATAGGACAAGAGAGAACCGTTGTTGCTCCCATTACAACATTAACATGAGGGTTGGGAGAGATTAATGGGTTAGTAAGTGCTCGGTGTGAGTGTGTGTGTGGTTAGGAGTTCAGTACACCTAAGAGCTAAGTGGAATGATGTAGTGTGATAGTGATGGGGTTAGTAGGTTATCATGGATTTACAATTGGGGTCCGGGGGTTTGTTACAAGTCTTAGGCTTCCAAATGCAGTGGATGGGTTTTGCTCTTGGTTCCGTAGAGACTCTCGAGAGCTTTATGGGTGTGTCGGCTTGACAATGAGACCTTTTAGGGACCCATTTACAAGTGATTCTGTTCGTGCTCATGGGCCTTGGTGTGTTCCTGAATGTTGAAAACGAGTGGATGTCGGCGGTGTGAGTGAATGGACCACGCTGTAAAGGGTGTGGCCTTGGTGTAGCTATTTGAGCCCGCAAACAAGCCTTAGGCACCCAAATTTTTCTTGATTGTGGGCTAGCCTTCATCGACTTCTTGGGCACCCAAATAGACTTCACGTTAGCAGAAGAACTTCTGAAAGACTTCTTATAGGTGTCGTGTTGTTGGTTACTAATGAGAGGCTTTGCCCGTGTGGTTGACTTAAGTGCAACCGCGTGTTCGCCTTTCCGCACCCATACTTGTTTCACTAGCTGAGACACTTTGCTGCGCAGGTGCTTTTGATCTCCGACATAGGTAGTACCCTGCTTCTTCTACCGTTGATTCACCTTTGGTTGCTGCTTCTCTCTGACCTTTGGAAAAGAAGGGAGTTCCGTCGCATCCCTGACTCCATTTTTGCGAACATCATTCCTCTGCAACACATAGTTTTGGACAAGAACAGCATGGTCATCTTCATGTGTATTCCTGGAAGGACCAGGAGTGTGTGCCTTTCCTAGCTCCTTGAGTGCTCCATTCTCTAACTCTACGGTAATTCGACTATGATTGACCCATACCTGAAGAAGTCCACTTCTTAGGTTTAGATTGACTGCATGATCATAGATCCAGTCCTGACCCAAGACAAGAGGCTCAGTGAGGTCTTCGTCTTGGCACACTAGTACCTTAACTGTCATTAACATGTCTTGAATGTAGAAGGGAAGCTCCACCTCGCCCATGCAAGGGGTTTCCACACCTCCTAATCCAATGAGATAAGCTTCTATAGGATCGACCTTTAATTTCAGTTCTTGACAGTAAGAGAGTCTCACCGCACTAGTGGCTGCACCTGAGTCAATCAATGCTCGCACGGACTGTACACTAGTTCCTTGTCCTACCTCTATGGTCACAAAAGGTCGTCGATCAATTATTCTATGGGGACTCGTTCCTGCGACTTCACACATTGCCATATGATATCCTTGATCTGCATAGTCATTTGTTCTAGGCTGATCTCTACCTTGTCTTCGCAACTTCATCCTTCTGATGCGTTCTAAAGCTTCTGCTTGAGCTTCTTCTCGAATCCGCTTTTCTTCTTCCTTGCGTTTCTTGGCGATATTGAGTCGACTTAGCATTTCCTCTGTGAGAGGCTCCTGATATAACTTGACTCTGCATCCGCTTATATAGCTTGGGAGAACATCACCCTCTAAAGTGGCTAGTTGTACTGCTCCACTCGTGGAGATCCTATTGATGATCATAGGTCCGTAGCCTCTCTTCTCTAGCTTCCTTGCATGTTGTTTCAATGTGTAGACTAAAACTAGATCTCCTGCTTTCAAGCCCTTATCCTTCACATGGGCGTCAAAGTATGCCTTCTGTCTCTTCTTAGCTGCATATATCCCTGCAGCTGCTCTCAGTCTTGTTTATCCTAATCGTTCAAGGTCAAAAAGTCTAGAGGAGAGTTCATGACCCGTCCATTCGTGCTCTTGTGCTACTTTCAATGTAGGTATTAAGAAGTCCAAGGGTAGCACCGCGTTTTGGCCAAATACCATCTGAAAGGGGGTGGCTTGGAGTACCGTTTTGTAGGCGACTCGGTATGCCCAAACAGCATGGTGTAGCTGTTTGTCCCAATCAGAGCGTTTAGTGTTCACTAATTTTGTCAGTACATTGCATAAGATCTTGTCGGTGCTTTCGGCTTGTCCATTAGCTTGAGGGTGATAGGGGGCAGACTTCTTATGAACTACCAAGAATTCTTGGAGTAAATTTTCAATCACTTCGTTCAAGAAGTGAGTGCCTCTATCACTTACTAGCTCTATAGGTAGCCCATATCTTGTGAATACATTTTCAAACAAGAATTTAGCAGTTGTCTGAGCATCGTTCTTCGTCGTAGCTTTTACCTCTACCCACTTAGTTAGATAGTCTGTTGCAACAATGATATATTCTGCATGGGAATTCTTAGTTGGGGGATTAATAGGACCTACGAAGTCTATTCCCCACTTGGAGAATGCACGTCCACCCATCATAGGTTTCAGTGGCATCTCATCTTTTCGTATAGGATACTAAGTTCTCTGACAGACATCACATTGTTTCACATAGGTATGTGCATCCATGTGAAGGGTTGGCCACCAGAAGCCCGCAAATAGAATTGCTTTGATCACCCGATCTGGTCCAAAGTGTCCTCCTACTACACCTTGGTGAGCAGTTTCCAAGATCTTGAGATATTCACTTTCATGGACACATAGCCTTAGGTAACCATCTTTACCACGCTTATATAGATTATCACCAATGAGTGAGTAATCCTGGGCTTCTTGTTCTAAACTCCTTTTCCTAGCCAAGGTCATATCGGGAGGGAATGTTTTTGTCCTCAGGAAGGATACTAGTGGTTCACTCCAATCTGGCACTATGGACACTTGATAAAGAGTGGCATGTTCCACAGGTGGTTTAGTGCGACAGATTGGGCATTCCTTGCACAACTTTTGGACATCAGCTTCCATAGTCGGCCAATGCACTCCGAGTCTCCTTAGTGTCTGTAGGGTTCGTTGTTTAGAATAGTGGTGCTCTAATGCACCTACATGTGCTAATTGCAACCATTTAGCATACTCATCCTCTTCCACACAACAAGCCAAGATCCCTTGATCTGTGTGCTTGTACATACTTCCCGCCAGGATGTGGTACCTTTGGGCTTTCACAATGTGTGGTTACTACTGGGTGGTTAGGCCCGTATGTCAATACTGGCACTAATGGCTTAGCCCACTGCGGCACCACTTCCAAATTAAACAAGTAAGCATCAGGAAGATCATCTGATACTCCTTGTGGGGCTTCTCCGGATGTGAGCCTAGAGAGATGATCCGCCCTCAAATGAGTTCTCCCTTTTCTCACCACTACCTCAAAGTCATATTCCATTAGTAAGAGAAACCATCTTACTAATCTTCCTGTATTGCATGGCTTGTTTACCAAGTACAACAATGCCTGATGGTCCGTAAAAAATTTAAATTTATTTGCAAGCAAATAATGTCTAAACTTTTTAACTGCATATACCATACCTAATCCTTCTCTCTCAGTAGTGGTATAATTTCGTTCAGCTGCGTTCAATTGTCTACTAGCGTAGGCAATGGGAAGATCCATATTACCTTCGCCAGTAGGTTGCGCGAGTACACACCCAACAACATAATTGGATGCATCCACATGCACATGGAAGGGCTTATTCCAATCTGGTGTGGTTAAGATTGGTGCTGAACATAACCTTCGTTTAAGCTCTTGGAAGGAATTCTCACATTCATCCGTCCACTCAAAGTTAGTCAGAAGTCCGTACATGGGCTTTGCAATGACAGCATACATGTGAATGAACCGGCGGTAGTAACCACAATGCCCCATGAAAGCTTGTACTTCCTTGACATTCCTTGGCCTAGGTAGCTCCACTATGGCTCTCACTTTCTCTTCGTCAGTAGATATGCCATTCTTTGACACTATGTGTCCTAGAATCTTGCCTTGCCTGACCATAAAAACGCATTTTTCTGGGTTCAGGCACACCTGGTATTCTCTGCATTTGTCAAAGATTTGTCTGAGTTCGGGGATATGGGTTTGTCTAATGTTGGAATGAGCACAAAGATAATCAACATAGACTTCTAAATTCTTCCTCAAGAACTCCTTAAATACATGGCACATCAGCCTCTGGAAGGTTGCTGGCGCATTGGTAAGTCCAAATGGCATTACCCTAAAGGCAAATATGCCCCACTCTGTGGCAAAAGCCGTTTTATGTTGATCTTCTGGCGCAATGGCCACTTGATTGTAGCCCAAAAATCCATCAAGGAAGCTGTACACTTCCTTGCCTGCTACTCTTTCCAAGAGATGATCTGTGATGGGAAGTGGATAGTTATCTCGGATTGTGGCTGCATTGACCTTCTTCAAGTTAATGCATACACGCAGCTTGCCATTCTTCTTGGGCACCACTACGATGGGGGATACCCACTCAGTGTGCTCAATTTCATAGATAAATCCAGCTTCGACCAGTCTATCTATCTCCTCTTTGATCTTAGCAGCATAATTATCGTTATATGTGTAGGGCTTTTGCTTAGAGGGTTTAGCATCTGAGATCATAGGGATGGTGTGAGAGCATATGTCTGGGTCAACACCCTTCAAATCCTTGTAACTCCAAGCGAATACATCTCTGTATTCTCTTAGCAAGGCTATTAACGCATGCTCTTCTTCCTCTGTTAGGTCATGGCCTATGTATGTGCATCTCTCCTCTCCTTCTTCTAGGGCCACTACTATTTTCTTGGTGGTTTCTTTGTTATCATAGGCCTCTCCTGATATTGCCTCTCGTTTCGGCATTCTGATCATGACTCTCCTGTCATCTATCTCATACTTCTTAAAATTTTCTCGGACCTCAAACAAAGATTCTTCCTCCTCGGGTGAGACTTCTCTCTTCTTTCGTTTCTTCCCTTCTTCCTTCGGGGTCACATGTGTGGCTAATCTTACATCATTTGTAAGCTCTCCATGCCTCTGGGGTTGAAATTCTACTTCATGGAAGTATTCTTTGTCTGATGCAAAAGGGGGGTCCATAATGATTGACTCTAGATCGGAGTCACTTGCATCCTCAAATGCATCCGGGATAGGTTCGCATTCTTCTAGAACTGCCTCTCTAATGATTGGCTCTATGGAGAAAACTGAAATGTCATAGCCATCCTCATCACAGTGAGGTGTCCATTGTTCTTCATTGATGGCTACATCCATTGTTGCTAGGATTTCTGCGCAGCCGTGGGGTTCGAATTCTTCGTCAGGAAATACTACAGGTGCATAGATTGGGTCTTGAATGGGTCTATGTGTTTCGTTTGCACCTATATCTCTGGCCTTTTCTCTTTTCTCCTCTTCTACTGCTACTTTGCACATCCATAAGTGGGTGTCTTCATGCATCCATGAGGATCCTGATCCTATGGAATGCACAGATTCCGTATCATCCTTGGCTCTATGGATGGGGTTCCATTGGATAGGGGGAACATCTCTATGAGAGTAATCTTTGAGATTCACTTTGGTCGTAACTCCCAAGTGTTGCAGGTACAAAGAATTGGTTCCCCAATCCTGTACCACTTGCAATTGTCGCATAAAAGGTCGTCCCAAGATCATCTCATAGGCATGATTTTTGCCGAAGTCACATATGGCAAATGTGTGCTCGAACTCGACACCACAGGTGGTGAGAGTTATTCCTTCTAGCAATCCTAAGGGCCTCTCAATATGACCATCGGCCATCTGCAATTTCATTCTCATTGGCCTGAGTGCTGGCTTGCCCCAACGCTTCCATAGGGAAGTGGTGGCAATTGCAACTCCTGCACCTGAGTCCAAAATTGCCTTGGTAGTGTACTCCTGGTAGGTAATGGGAAGATAGGTGTTCCCTTCTTCACCTTCACACATATCTCCTATCTTATCCAAGGGTATCTCTGGCACTGTCCTATGTGATCCTTCCTGGGAATGAGGTTTTGCTATCTCGGGCACTTGATTAGCTACATGTTTCCATAATTCAGGTCTAACCTTGAGTAGCTCTTCCAACTTGAGATTGCACTGCACTTTAGTATTTTTCACTACCTCTGTGTTCCTAGGTATGACTGAATCTTCGTTTCTTACCATGACTGTGGGGGTTCTCATACAAGTAAACTTGGCTTCCCATGGGCCCGTGAAGTGGGGTAATTCCTGTAAAGAATTAGACTCGAAGTCTAGTCGTTCCTGAGAGTGGGTGCTCTCCTGCTCCTCATAAATGGATGGGATGTCTTGTGGGAATTGATCGTGTGCATCATCCACAAGTTCAATAGGAGGAGGGACTTCACTCTCTTTAGCCCATTTGTCTTCTTGAATCTCTCGTAGAAATTCTGGAGTGAATCGATTCATAGAAGAAGATGTGTCTGGCTCCGTAGAGTTAGGCACGTAGGCTTCAGGCACATAGACTTTAGGCACATAGGCTTTCTGGGCAGGAAGACCTGCTCTTTCACTGGCCTTGTCATGGTGTTGAGGGGTGGGTTTCTTTTCCGATTGTGCAATCAGCTTCTCTATTCTCTCTAACAGTCCATCAAAGTGCAACTGTGTCTTCGCTGAACTAGAGATGTTAAAGAGGCGACTGGCTTCAAACATGGTCTGAGCCAATTCCACCATCTTAGCACAAATTTTGGTTCGTTCTAACTCTAGTTCTGCTCTAGGGTAACACTTTTCATGATCAGTTACGTTTGGCCCTTCTTGGATTCTAGCCTGATAGGCTTTAAGCATCATATTAAGGTCCTCGGGAGTGGGATCTGCTAGGACTGATCCTACTCTTGGGGGTGGTGGGTTTAGGTGAGGCGGGTTGGATGGAGATGGTATGGAGGGTGGCGGAGGAGGTGATATGGATTGAGGCGGGGGTGACCTGTGAGAGTCCGGTTGAGAGGTGAGCTCCACAATTCTGGCTTTTGTTTCTCTTATGCTTTCTTCTAATTCGTTCATTTTCTTTGCCCATTGTCTTTTCATTCTTTCACGGCTATCTCTCCAGGCTCTAGTCCTTTTCTTGGTTATGCTCTCCGTTTCACTAACTTCTGGGCTCTTTCCCTGATCTACAACTTGGTTTTGCTGCAATGCTTGAGCTCTTGTGACCACTTGCATTGGTGCAGTGGAATTCACACTCCCTGTGGAGTCTACAACTAACCCAACAACGTTGATAGGAGTGATTTTTGGCATATTATTGAGGTTTTTTGGGCAATCTCGTAAGAGATGCTCCTTTCCACATTCTTGGCAAAAGCCTTGGATCATCACTGACTGGGATTGTGTAGGTGGAGGTAAGGGACAATCACGAATGAGGTGATCTCCCTGACATCTGTAGCATGGTCCTCTAGGGAACGGGGGTCTTATCTGCCTAGGTTGAGGTCTAGGGTTGGGGTTTGCATACATGACATTTGTGTAATCTGATTCCCAACTAAGTTCATTTGGCTCTTCACTATAGTAGGACTCACCATGTTCGGGAGATTGCATGTAGTAAGCCTGGGGACTATCAACATCTGTAGAATCGAAGCTATGGTCACTGGGATCACTTTCTGAAAGCACTGGTGTTACAGGGACTATAGCTCTATTCAGGTTTTCTTCTGCAACAGCATACTTTATCGGAATCACATTAGCTGGAGCTGGGGGTTGTTGTGCTAGCACAGGCTGAGGCCTTTGTTGGTTTTGGTAGGGTTGGTAGGTTTGTTGAGGCCTCGCATACTGCTGAGGTGGGTACTGGTTCTGGTACCTTCCTTGTTGAGGGTATGGTTGTGGGTACGTCTGCCTAACGGTTTGCTTATTGTAGGGGCAATCTTGCGCGGTGTGATTGGTGTACCTTCGTTCTATAGTGCAGTACTGGCAACTAGGATTAACCTGGGGTTGGGCCATAATGGGACATACATTCGCCATGTGGTCGCCACCACAAGTATAGCACCTTTTCACAGGGGCAAACCTTGGGATTTGTTTGCTAGTTACACCTAATTTCTGAGCTACTTTCTCTGCAAGTTCCTCGATTGATGTGGATTGCGTGGAAGAGAGGTTAGAGGCACTATCCGAATCTTTGTATATCTTAGAAAGCTCTAACTCCTCCCCTAGGTTATCCTCGATGTCAATGCACATGCGTACACAATCTTCAATGGTCCTAGGGTCCTTCAGGTACACATAAGATCTCAATTTGGTACTTAGCAATCCATCCAAAAATAAAGCCACTTGCTTAGCTGGTGTGGGTAGCTCCGAAACAGGGCATCTTTCTAAGTATTGCCTAAATCTTCTTCCTGCAAGTCTCACGGTTTCTTGAGGGGTTTGCTTGAAGCTGTGAATCAGCGAGGAGGTATTATGCCTTATGCCACTCTTAGAGAATTCAATAATGAAAGCCTCTAGGAGTTGATCTATGCTCCTGAACTGCCTCTCATTTAGTGGATGAAACCATGTTAGGGCAGTGTTCCTAAGGGTCAGACCAAAGGCAATGTACTGCGTGAACAGATCCTCCACTTGTTCAGCTCTCAATACTTGTCTAAACTCAGCCACATGATCGTACGGATCTCCAGTGCCATCGAAGTAGTTCTTCATGGACTTAACTAGCTGAGTCGGTCTCAAAGTCCTTGTGTGCTCTCTAGGTCGTGGTAGAGGGAACTCATCCGCATTTCTGTGATTCCTGTGAGCTCTAAGTATCTCAGACTCTACTCTGTTTGTTTCCATTCTCATTCTTTCTCTGCCCCCTGGGGTGGCAAAGCTTACTTCTGGCCTAGCTCTATGTCTGTCTCTTTGCATTTCATGAGCTTGGGATGTTCCAGCTCCAGGGTGACCATAGGATACATTCGATCTTGGTTGGGGGAAAACAAATTCACCCTTCCAAGTGTAAGCATGCCTATCATGTTCTGTTACCACAAAGATCCTCTCCGAAGCGTGATCTAAGTAGGTCACTCTACCTGGGCTATCAGGATCCTTAAACTCATATATCATGATTGTTCCTATATCAATTGGCTTGTCTGGTTTATACCTCCAAAAGGCTTCATCGGTTTCTTGATTTAGCAGCAAATATATACTCTTATTGTCCTGTGGGATCCATTCCGGTGTGATAATCCTAGTAAGAACCGATTTACCTCGAGGGGTTCTAGGCTCTGCACCCATGTTTCCTTGCTCCAGGTCACCTAAGTCTGCTTCGGGGATCACATTTCCAAATTCGTCCGTCCTATCTAGGTGACTGGTGACTATGTATATGGTTCCTTCTTTGTCCGAGTATGCTCCATTTTCAAACTTGACAGCTGGGTGCTCTAATCCAATGGATTGATCAGGATTCCTAATCTGTACCACAGATCTTCCTAGGCCGTCCTCATAGATACTAGCACCTAATCGGTTGGTCCTAAGGTATTCCAACTGTGTTTTGTAAGGGCCTTCTACCCTGTGCAAGTATGGCATTCTTGTACTGCCTGTAGGTCTCTCCATACCTTGAGACATCTCGGATTCACTAGTCTCAGAACTTGGGTAGTATGAGTGGTGGCTCAACTGCTGGGCCCACGACCTAGCAGTGTGGTTGACACTAGCCTCTGAAGACCTAAGGCTTTGTCTCTCCCTTACTAGATGCCGTCCTGATCTAAGGTTCATATGCCTAGTTAAGTAGCCCGATTTTTGCCCAGAGTACAACCTCGTTGCCGATCAATTGGTATCAGTCACTTGATTCTTTTTAGTTATTTATCGTGTTTAAGGTCTTGTCTGATATTACGTCGTCAGGAATACTTGAATGTTCTTCATACTTTTAGGTTGATCGTTCCACGTTAGATTCTTTTCTTTATGATCATCGCATCACAAAGAGATTATATTTAATCTTGGACTTGAGTGCATAGGTAGTCTTCAACTTGATTGATGCCTATCGTTGCCCTAACTTACCTCTAGCACTATTTGTACTTAGGCTGAGCTAAAAAATGACAGAGGGAGTTGAGAATATTCCAACCTTTTGTTTCCTGCTTGGTTGCCCTTGAATGCCCAGGAAGTGTGTTCCCAAGCTTGCACTTACACTTGCTTAGAATGCCTTTCGATGCTCTCAATAAATCTGTAAGAGTTCCAAAGTTAGCTTTAAGATTTAATTTCCCAAGACAGAACCAATGATTTTCATTCCTGAAGCACAAACACTAATTTGAATAGTGATTTTTAAGAAAACAATTCTAAAGACCCCTGACTTTGATCCCCTTGGGTATGGTCAACTTCAAAATACCCTATCTAAAAATCCACACATTATCTTTATAAAAAACAGTTGAGGGCGTATAGTATATGCCACGAGCTTTCCGACACGCCCAAGAGCTCAAAAAATGGATTTCGTATGAAAAAGTTATGACTGTTCAGGGTTTAGGGGGTTAAAACAGGATTCAATCTGGCTGACAGATCCCAGGATTTTCTCCCAATTCACAAGTGTAGGAACCTCCAAAAATGCTAATAGATTGACTATTTTGCCCCAAAATATCCCAATTTTGAACAAAAGCAAACCCTAATTTTTGGCCGAAAAGCCTGTCAATCGCGATCGACAGGTCTGTCAATCGCGATTGACAGAGGTGTCCGTCGGGCCTGTCAGTCGCGATCGACAGAGTCGATCGTATCTGTCAATCGCAATCGACAGTATCAATCGCGATCGACACGTTTCCCGGTTTTTTCGCCAAAATTTCAGTCAATCGGGGGCCTATCAGTCGCGATGGACACGTGGCTACGCGTAAAAGTCAATCAATCGTTGAATTTCAGTCGGTCGCGATCGACGGTGTCAATCGCGATTGACAGGGGTGTCGGTCGTGGCTGTCGATCGCGATCGACGGTGTCAATCGCGATTGACAGGGTCCTACGTGGCAGTCTGTCGGTCGTGAAGTCTGTCGATCGCGATTGACAGGGTCTGTCGGTCGCGATTGACAGGGTCTGTCGGTCGTGATTGATAGGGTCTGTCGGTCGCGATTGACAGAGGCTGTCGGTCGCGATTGACAGAAAAACACGGAATTTTTCTACTGTTTTAGGTGATTTGGGATGTGCTCATCATGCTTGTGCTAGTGGTGAACTTTGTTTTACCAAATGATCGAATTTTCTATCGATCGCGATCAACAGAGGCTGGCGACTGCGAGACAGATTCGACGAGTTTCGTACCTGCGCAGAGAGCTGGGGATGATGATTCAGCAAGAACCTGCAAGAAACACAACAAACATGCAAAAATAGTGCAAGCAATATCGCTCTCTCGCTCTCTCTCACAAGTAGAATGAAGGGAATGAGGTGGAGATGGTGATATGATCAAAACTGAAGATTTTCGCGATGATGGAGATGGAGGTGGGAGATGGTGATGATGATGATGGTGATGAAGATGGTGAAGAAAAAACAAGAAAATAGATGAAAGTGAAGAAAATACCTACAACTCCAACGCGTCAACTGTACGTCTTACCATCACACGCTCGTCCTCAAAGTTCGATCCCCGGCAACGGCGCCAAAATTTGGTGTAGCTCAGTAATGAGTAGCACCTCCTTTAATGTCAATCCGGGAAGACGTGAGGATGGTATGAAGACCTCGAGCAAGTGGAAGCACAAGTGCGTGAGTGAGAAGCACACCAACATGCACACAAATACACACACACACGCGCACACACGGCAAGACAAAGAGTGAGGAGCAATGGAGTTCTTTAGATTACTTTCACAAAGCTCTTACAAGTTCGTTTCAATTACAATCCAACCTCAAAAATGAGCTCTCTAGCTCCTTTTATAGTTTTTGACTAGCTTTGGCCCTGTCCAGACCTAGTGTCCGGCCTAGTTAAAAATTAGGTTCCAGGGCTTATTTGAGGGCTCAAACGAGATCTAAAAAATACGAAAATTGGTAAGCAACTACTTCTAAGGCTCCTCAAGCTCGAGGACTCCTCGACTTGCACAAAATGGAGCTACAAAAAGGTGAACATGGTATTTACAGGGGTTGTTAGTGATGAGAATCACTGTTAATTTGTGTAAGGATTTTGAAAAATTAAAAGGTTGCCTTAGTGCTAGATCTGCGTGAATGCTCGTACTTGCTTCTTTATGAAGAAAATTATTGGCCTACTTGCCAGATCGTCGTTGACTCCCTTGTCTGCTGCTAGCATAGAGTATAGAGGATTGGCCAATGCTACTCAATGAAAGAACTTGGAGAAGCTTGTAGAAGGTAGAAAAGTGTGTTTCGAGGCGACGAAGTTTGGTCAAGCCAACCCGCACAAGACCAGTCCTTGAGCTTATGGAGAATCAAATAGACCTTATAAGCATGTAATAAGTGCAAAGAAATACACTATGTACTTTGGAGCATCAAGGAGAATGAGTCGATACAAAACAGATAGGTTCGCAGGTCGACTAGCTCAAAAAACTTACTATCTATGGAAGAGACAATGAGCTTCAAATGCCCATAGCGACCAGCGTGATTACAATTAGAAAAAATCCTTTTATGGGCGTGATACACATAGGGTTGAGTGTATGGAATGCACAAAAGTATAAGGAATAAGCAAAATATGATATAGGAATGAATGTGACATTCACTGGTGGTACTTCCTATTTTTCAGGAATACGCAAACATTGACCCCGAGATAAAAAAACTCCAACTTCTCCCAATCTACTAAACCAAATGCTTTGAAACTTTATAGGCATAAACTAGACTTTTTTACCTTTCTAATGAGTTATTGTGAACTCAATTTGGAGCTCTGGAGAGAGAGCAACAGCCTCTGCAAGATTACTGTTGGTGAAGAAGATGATGCAAAGAATTGAAGGAGCAAGACAATGATGGTCACAAGTGTATGTATACTGCTTCCATGTAATGTACAAGTGATTTCAAGTCCTTATATAGCCTCTAGGAGTGTTCCACGACTTTTACAAGTTGAATTTGAATTCAAATGAAGGTGGGAATGGTTGTTGCAGGGAATCAATTCACTTTCCTACAATCTAGGAAAAGTGAAGATCTACTTTGATCTACTTTTAGGTGATTGATTGCTTTGATTGAATGCAACTTCAACCACCACAAATTCGTGGGATTTGGGCTCTATCTTTCTACCTTTACATGTATAAAGCTCAAGGCTTTTACAACGGTAAATGAACCATCAAAAATCTCTCAAAAAAATACAATAAATGAGCATAAAAAAAGAACTCTCCAACGGATATTCTTTCGACGTGATAGCCTTTGATGTAGATCAAATCCACCTCAAGAATAGTGTAAGCTTGATGTTCCAGCAGCTCCCCCTCAAGCTAAATTATGCTTGAGTCATCATTCTCGGATAGGTTGAATACCTGCCATAGCTTTGAATCTACAAAGCTTTATTCCATCAAGTGCCTTCGTCATCATATCTGCTACTTGCTTTCAATAGGAACAAAAGAAATGTCAATCTCCTTTTCCATGAGCTTCTCCCTGATGAAGTGGTAATGGACTTCTATGTGCTTGGTTCTCGCATGAAAAATAGGATTTGTCGCTAGATGCATGGAACTTACATTTGTTGGTGTAAATTACAAGCCTACACATTTGGCTCAAAGGATGCATTGAAGTCTATACATACATGAAGAAGCATAGGAACATATGCTAGTGGTAAATTACCACTTTACCTCATTGTAAAAGTCAAATTGACTTGGAATCTCTTCTAATCACCTACCAAAAGGATTCATGGAAAAAAATTAGTTGTTTGATTGAGAGAATATCTCCAAGCATTTAGGAACTTGATCATAGGGAGCCAAAAGTTTGAATTTGAATTCAAATTTTTAGTCATCTCTTATAAAAATGAATGTGAAAAGTCGCGGGTGAGCGAGAGCACTCCCGAGCCTAGCATTACTGATTTTTGAGTGTGTGAGGTCTAAACTCAAGCCGACACCTCTCTACACCATTTGGCATTGTTGCTCATGCAAATGGAGTTGTATAAAAATGTTCATTAATACATACATTCATATTGTCCATCTCTGTATTCTCTGTTAGTCTACTCAAAAGTCGGTCAACTTGTCAAGGGCATATCTCGGTCAATTCTTCACCAAATGCAGTGATTCAAAGCTTATTGGATTCAGCTTAAAATACTCTACATGTTGTCAACGTTTGAAGACATTCTATTCAGCCATTTTGGAGAAATCTGCGTCGAGGTGAACTCTAGTCAATTTCTACTACAGTCCTAAAAAGTCGGGGGTATAGCTTAGCTTGCTAAATTGATTTCTCTTAGCATAGTTTATCATTTTACATCATTCCACTTGGAATAGGTAGCTTACTAAGCTAATTAGATACCCCTAAAAGGAAGTTTTCCAATTCCTACTGTGCTGGTCATACAAAGCAAAATACTCAGCAGGTGTCAAGACAAAATTAGAAGGTTTTCTTGAGTTTCTGACTTCCAAAGTTATCTGTTTTGATTCAATCATTACACACATCAGTTCCAAAGGACATAGGGCATTTTATGGTGTCATTGGAAAGCTAAGAAGGTCTAGTTATCAACTCTGAAGCAAAAGAGGGCAGGTACAAAGCAAGTTTAGCAGTACCTACTTAGTCTCTTGGAGTATCCATCCATCCATCCCAACAGTGGTATCAGAGCAAACTAAGGTAAAATGGGAGATGGTTTTCCTTCATTCATTGACAAATTGGACAGGAACAACTATCAAGCATGGTCTCTAAGGATGAAGACCTACTTACAAGGGAGGAGTCTCTATGGGTACATCTCAGGAGATGAGGAATTGCCCTCATTCAAAGCAAGAGGATTACCAACCAAGGAAGAACATGAAAAGCTCAACACATGGTGTAATAAGGATGCATTGGCAAGGTCTTATTTACTCAAATCTATATTTGATTTTCTTTTGCCACATATTAGAAATTGTAAGACATCCCAAGAGACTTGGGAAACCTTGTCATCATATTTTTCTTCCAACACAAGGGCTAGGAAAAATCAGTTGTGGATTGAATTCACAACACTAAGGAAGCAACCTAAGCAAGCTGTTTCAAAATTTGTGACCAAGATTAAAGATGTAGCAGATCAGTTAGCAAGCATAGGAGAAGAAATTGAAGAAGAACAAATTGTCAGGCAAGTGATCAATGGAATCAAGGCTGATGACAAATGGGAAAACTTCACCACTACCATGGATCTCTACATGGACATACACACTCCAGATCTTACAACCCTCATGGGACAATTATTTACTCATGAAGCAAAGCTCAACAAAAATGGAGACACATCCAAAGGTAACAATTCTTCTGCCCTATACACTGATAAGAAGTCTAAAGATAAAGGTAAAAGCAAGAAGGTGGAAGATGAAGGATCAACTTCTCAAGCCAACTATGCAAGGAGAGGTAGATCTTCAAGAGGAAGGGGCAAAGGAGGTAAGCTAGGTAGGGGGAGATCTTATAACTCCTCACCATGCAATATTTGTGGTTTATCAAATCATACTACAGATGAGTGTTTTAGGAATCACAAGAATCAGAGAGGAAGAGGATACCAAAGAGGTGGCTACTCACAGTCAAGAGGTAGATTCAACCATCACCAAGGCTACAACAATAATTACAACAACAACTACAACAATAATTACAATGGCACCTACCAAGGAGGATTCAAATCCAGGAAGGATTACAACAACTACACAGAGGAGCAAGATGACTCTCTTCTGATCATGAACATGACTTCAAAGTCAGCTACAAATGATGACCACCTATTCTACACTGACTGAGGATGTTCAAATCATGTGGCTGGCAATGTAGCATTACTATCTGATCTTGAGGAACCAAAAGGTAGGCATCAAGTCCAAACAGGTGATGACACAAAGCATTCTGTAGTTAAAGTTGGAAATGTTAAGACTTGTGATGGAAATCAGAATTTATTGAGCAGGGTACTCTATGTACCAACCATTACAAAAAATTTGATGAGTGTTGGTCAAATTGTGGAGAAAGGTTTGCAGGTCAGATTCAACCAATATGGAGCATATGTGGAGGATCCAAGACATGGGTTCAAGAGGATTGCTAAAGGAGAAAAATCAGGTAGACTTTTCACTTTTGAGTTGGAAGATACAAAGAATATTGCACTATACAGTTATAAAGATCAAACACTTTCAGAGCTTGAGATTTGGCACAAAAGGTTAGGGCACATAGGAGAAAGAACCTTGAAACAAATGTGCAGGGACCAATGTGTGCTTGGGATACCTAATGTATCCAAGCAACATATGATTTATAAGTGTGGTGCTTGTCAATTTGGGAAGTCTCACAGGTTACCCTTCTCAAAGAAAGGATACATGCATGAAGACTACCTAGAGCTTGTACACACAGATGTATGGGGACCAAGCAAAGATCCCTCAGTCTCAGGATCAAGGTACTATATGTCTTTCATTGATGATTATAGCAGATGGACTGAATTGTACTTCATGAAGCACAAGGATGAGGTATTTAATTGCTTTAGAAAATATCTTGCATTAGTTGAAAATCAGACAGGAAGAAATTTGAAGAGGCTAAGGTCAGATGGAGGAGGTGAGTACTTCTCCAATGAATTTGAAGACTTCTTGCGGGACAGAGGTATCAAAAGAGAAATAACCACAAGGTATTCTCCTGAACAGAATGGGGTAGCTGAAAGAAGAAATAGATTAATTGTCGAGACAGCTAGATCTATGCTTAACGCGAAAAAGTTACCTAACTATCTATGGGCAGAGAGTGTTTCTACTACCACTTACCTCATAAACATGTTACCATCTAAGTCTCTTGATGGCATGACACCCTATGAAGCATGGCATGGTAAGAGACCTTCACTTGATAATTGCAAAATATTTGGATGGATGTGTAGCATATGTACACATTCCTTCTCACATAAGAGGTAAGCTAGACCCAAAGGCTGAAAAATGCATCTTTATTGGGTATGATTTAAATAAAAAAGGTTACAGCTTTATAATCCTATCAATAAGGGATTTATGGTAAGCAGAGATGTTGTCTTTGATGAAAATGATTCTTGGTATGAGAATGAATGCAGGAAGGTCAAATTACCCTATGATTTGGAAGAGGAATTTCCAAGTCTTACAAAGGAGGAACCTACTCAGAATGAAGCCTCAAGTTCAGATGATGAAGACACTATCAATCTTGAAGAATTCAAAGCATGGAAGTCCAAAGGCAAAATGAAGATGAAGAAGCTTGAATACATACCTGAATCCTCAACTCAACCATTTAGAAGATCACAAAAAGAAAGCAAGAAACCTATCAGATATGGATATGATACATCTCTTGTTACTAAACATTCTGTTTATCTTGCCAAAGATTTGTCAAATGAAGAACCAGGATCATATGAAGAAGCAATAACCAAATCAGAATGGAAAGAAGCTATGGATGAGGAGATTGATGCTCTCAAAGAGAATGACACATGGGAGTTAGTACCTAAGAAGGACTCAATGAAGGTAATAGGATCCAGATGGATCTATAAGCTTAAAAGAAATTCTAATGGCAGAATCAATAGGTACAAAGCCAGATTGGTAGCCAGGGGTTTTGCACAAACCCAAGGCATTGACTATGAGGAGACATTCTCACCTGTGGATAAGATGCCAACCATCAGAGTGTTGGTAAGTGTGGCTGCATCAAAAAATTGGGATATGTACCAATTGGATGTCAAGCATGCCTTCTTGAATGGATGGATTTCAGAGGAGGTATATATGTCACAACCTCTTGGCTATGAGGATCCCAAGAAGGTAACATATGTTTGCAAATTAAAAAAATCTTTATATGGATTAAAGCAGGCACCTAGGGCATGGAATTACAGGTTAACTACATACCTCCAAGACCAAGGATTTGTCATGAGCAAGGCAGATACTTCCCTGTTCATTAAGAGAAGTAATTCAGAGGTAATATACCTTTGTATTTATGTTGATGACATCATCATTACAGGCAATGATGTCAATGGAATTAGATATATCAAAAGTCAAATGATGAAGGAGTTCAAGATCAATGATCTTGGTCTATTGAAATATTTTTTGGGACTTGAATTAGTCTATGTGAAGAGATGGATACGTATGTGCTTGAAGATGAAGAGGTGTTGCAAAATCCTTGATCTACACCAGCCAAATGAACTCCAGGAGTATATGGTGGGCCCTTTTAGCTTGCCAATGTATGTATTAGACACCCTATGTACCTTGGAAGATCACTCTCAAAAAGATAGATCAAAACAGATAAGTTGGAGTTAGCTCAGAGGTGAAAACTTGCTATTCTTGGTTCATACACCTGTCCAGTGTTTTACATAATTCTCTGAGCACAGCAGCAATTAGCTCAATTCCTCTTGGGGAAGTCTAGGCAACTTAGAGAGCTAACTTTCAAGAGTAATCTCATCAAAAATAATGAACCACACACTAAGAATGAGTTTTAACAAGTGATGACATCATCCCGATTTTCATGGGCTGCTACAGAAATAGACCAGTGAGCAGAAAAATCAACATAACTCAGAATGTAGAAATCCAATGATTATGAAAATTTCTATGGTTATACGTCAGTAAGCTGAATCCAACAAGCTTTAAATCACTGAATTTGGATAAGTAACCACTGAGAAATGGCTCTGACAAGATGAGTGAAAAAGTCGGGTACCTGACAGAGAAGTGAAGATGAACAGACCCTATTGACTTCAAATGATCATAACTGAAGATTGCAACATCCAAATGACATGAAAATTTGTGAGCATATAGTAGACTTAAAGAGCTAACTTTACCAAGTTAAATCACTGAAAATGATGCACCAAGCTCAGAGAAACCATCTCTGCAAGCTGACTGAGAAAACTGAGAGTAATGGCAGTGAGTAGTACACTTCACAAGAACATGGAAAGATGAACTCAAATAATCATGAAAATGAAAGTATATTGCTTGTACAATACAATGACTTACTGATACATATGTGTGCCTTGTAATCACACCTTGATATGGCATAAAGCCCAGCTCTTGGAGGTCTTCACATAGGTCTCTCTAACCACGACTAAAACTGCCATCTATTTATAAGTGAGTTTGGGAGGCTAACTTCCCTCAATCACTCTCCAATCAATCAATGATTGATTTGATTCTCTACCTACCACAAATCAAGAATTCGTGGCTCCTCTTTCCATTTTTGATCAAGTGGACTCAACCACTTAAGATTCTCTTACTTTTACATTAAGTAAACTCTTCAAAAGTTACAAGAGGTAGTTCACATGTGAACTTTACATAGTCGTCTTTTTAAAACTTCTTCTAAGACTTTGTGAGACTCAAGCCAATACTTAGGCTTGTCATAGACTTGCTCCAACAGCTCCCCCTCAAGCCAAGTATGCTTGAGGTCTTCAATCTTCCAAGATTACCTGCAAACCAATCATAGCCTTGAATTTGCAAAGCTTTATACCATCCAATGCTTTGGTTAGAATATATGCACATTGTTGATAAGTGCACACATATGATATTTGAATCTCTTTGCTTAGAACCTTCTCTCGTACATAGTGATAATGAACTTCAATATGTTTAGTCCTTGCATGAAAAATAGGATTAGCAGCCAAGTGAATAGAAATCATATTGTCACCAAAAATAGTTGGAGTTCCAAACTCCAATCCAACATCTTTGAATAATGTCTTCATCCACATAGCTTCCTGAGTAGCTATGGCAAGACCTCTATATTCAGCTTCAGTAGAAGAGAGAGCAACTGTGGGTTGCTTCTTGGATGACCATGAAATTAGCTTTGAACCTGCAAAGGTAAGATAACCTGAAGTGCTCCTTCTATCTTCCTTGGAGCCAGCCCAATCTGCATCAGAAAATAGCTTCAAACCTAAATCAGATACATAAGGATAATAAAGTCCTTCATTTATGGTTCCTTTGAGATACTTGAGAATCCTTTTGGCAGCATCCTGTTGAAGCTCAAAGTCAAGGACAAAGCATGGAAGCACATCAAAAGGCGGACACACAAGGAAAGGGAGCAAGTAGGGAGCTCCAAGAAGTGTATGTCAAATTTTCAAAAGAATCCCCTACAAAAATAGTGATTTTCATCACTAAAAACCATTGTAAATACCATTATCTATTTTTAGTAACTCCATTTTGTTCAAGCCGAGGAGTCCTCGAGCTTGAGGAGTATTAGAAGTACCATCGTACCAATTTTCATAATTTTTAGACTTCGTTTGAGCCCTCAAATAAGCCCTGGAACCTAATTTTTAACTAGGCCGGACACTAGGTCTGGACAGGGCCAAAACTAGTCAAAAACTATAAAAAGAGCTAGAGAGCTAATTTTTGAGGTTAGCTTGTTAGAGAATAGAACTTTTCTAAGAGAACTCTTTTGCAATCTAAGCTTTCCATTGTTCCTCTCTTTGATCTTACTTTGTGCGTGTGTGTGTGTATGTGTGTGCATGTTTGTGTGCTTTCACTCACGCACTTGTGCCTTCACTTGCTCGTGGTCTTCATACCGGTCCTCACGTCTCTGCGGATTGACAAGTAAAGGAGGTGGTGCTTACGCTTGAGCTACACCAAATTTTGGCGCCGTTGCCGGGGAGAGAGCTTCGAGGACGAGCGTTGTGATGGTAAGATCGTAGATTTGCGACGTTGGAAGGTAAAAAAACTGTCATTTCAGTTCCTTTTCTGTTTTTTTCCTCTTCTTCTTCATCATCATCATCATCTCCACCTTCTTCCATCTTCTTCTTCATAGAAAATTCTTGTTTTTTAGTGCATTTTCACCATCTTCATACCATTTTTCATGCATTATTGTGTGGGAAGGAGTTAGGAGAAGCAAGGGAGAGCAAGCGCTGTGTTTTTTTCATGATTTTCTGCTCATACGGAGCTCGCCATAGCCGGCGCTCAGAAATTTGAATTTCCCGCCAAAAAACGCGATTCTGTGATGAAAATCGCGATTCTGTGAAAATTCAAAATTTTTTGAAAAATCACGATTTTCAGTTGTCCCGCCTAAAAGTTGACTGAAAAATCACGATTCTGTGGTCATTCTCAGAATCGTGATTCTGTGATTGTGCTCAAAATCGCGATTTTCACAAATCACGATTTTCAGCAAAAAAACACGATTTTGAGAAAACACGATTCCCTACTCAAAATCGCGATTCTCAAAAAATCACGATTTTCAGTAAAAACACGATTTTGGGAAAAAAGCGATTCTATAAAAACACGATTCTCTGCTCAAAATCGCGATTTTTTAAAAAAACACGATTCTGTGCTCAAAATCGCGATTTTCATGCCAAAAATACGATTCTGCAAAAACACGATTTTGTGAAAAAAAAAAAAGGCGATTCTGTGAAAACACGAATTTTTGCTCAAAATCGCGATTTTCAAAAACACGATTTTGTGCTCAACATCGCGATTTTCATGCCAAAAACACGATTCTGAGAAAATACGATTTTCAGCGGACTCAAAATCGCGATTCTCACAAATCACATATTTTCAGCAAAAAACACGATTTTGTAAATCACGATTCTCTGAGTCAAAATCGCGATTTTCAAAAAATACGATTCTGTGCTCAAAATCGCGATTTTCATGTCAAAAAAACACGATTCTCTAAAACACGATTCTGTGCTCAACATCGCGATTTTCATGCCAAAAACACGATTCTGAGAAAACACGATTTTGTGAAAAAAACACGATTTTGTGAATCACGATTCTCTGAGTCAAAATCGCGATTTTCAAAAAATACGATTCTGTGCTCAAAATCGCGATTTTCATGTCAAAAAACACGATTCTTTAAAACACGATTCTGTGCTCAACATCGCGATTTTCATGCCAAAAACACGATTCTGAGAAAACACGATTTTGTGAAAAAAACACGATTTTGTAAATCACGATTCTCTGAGTCAAAATCGCGATTTTCAAAAACCCGATTTTGTGCTCAACATCGCGATTTTCAGAAACACGATTTTGTGCTCAACATCGCGATTTTCTGAGTTCACAAAATCGCGATTCTCTGAAAGTTCACAAAATCGCGATTCTCTGAAAGTTCACAAAATCGCGATTCTCTGAAAGTTCACAAAATCGCGATTCTCTGAAAGTTCACAAAATCGCGATTTTCTCCAAAGGTCCTGTTTGCCTGTTTTGACCCCCAGGAACCTGAATTGGCATAACTTTTTCATCCAAAGTCCATTTTTTGAGCTCTATAGCTCGTTGGAAAGCTCGTTTCAAATCCTACACGACCTCAACTGTTTTTTTCAAGAATAACGCGTTGATTTTGAGATAGGATAATTTGAAGTTGACCCTCAAGTGGGACTAGGGAACCAAGGGGACTCCAAAGAATTTTGAACCATACCAAGGGGAAAATTTGGACTCTTGACTAAAGCTTATGAACCTGAGATCTGGTAGACACTTAGGCAAGGATAAACAAAGCATTAGATCTTCTGAGGCTAGTGTCAACCATACATCCACGTCTTGGGCACAACAACTAAGTGGTCATCTTTTACTAAGTTCAGACACAAGTGATTCAGAAATGTCTTTTAGTATGGGAAAACCTGCAGGTGGCGCAGGGAATGCCCATCTACAAACACTAGAAGGTCCCTATAAGACACAGTTGGAATATATTCGGACCAACCAATTAGGTGCTCGCATCTATGAGGATGGTCTGAGGCGATCAGTGGTCCAACTCAAAAATCCAGATCAATCCTTTGGACTTGAACACCCGGTGGTCAAGTTCGAAGAAGGTTCATACATTGATAAGGAAGGAACCATGTATGTGGTCACCAACCTACCAGATAGGACTGATGAGTTTGGTAATGTCATTCCTGAGATTGAAATAGGAGACCTAGAACAAGGAAATGTAGGACAAGGACCCCAGACTCCTAGAGGTAAGTCAGTTTTGACCCGAGTGATCACTCCGGACTGGATCCCTCAAGACAACAAAAGCATAGAACTATTTTTGAATAGAGAAACAGAAGAAGCCTTTTGGAGATTCAAGCCAGATCAACCTAGCCAATTGGGCATAGTCATCATCTACGAGTTCAAGGATCCAGAGATGCCAGGCAAAGTTGTTTACCTGGATAACACATCTGAGAAAATTTTCTTGGTAACAGAACATGATAGACATGCATATACTTGGAAGAATGAATTGATTTTCCCCCCACCAAGATCCAATGTTTCCCGTGGCCTCCAAGGTGTAGGATCTTCCCACGCTCATGAAGCCCAGAGAGAAAGAACTAGAGAGAGACCTGAGGTAAGTTTTGCACACACCGTGGGCAGGAATAGATCAGGATTTGAAAATGAAAGACCTGAAAGAGAGAGATATCAAGCACATAGGCAAAAAAGAGATGAACATGATTTTCCATTGCCTAGACCCCGAGAGCACCCAAGAACCCTTAGACCCACTCAAGTGATCAAGGCAATGAAGAATTATTTTGACGGGTCAGGAGATCCTTATGATCATGTGGCCGAGTTCAAACAAGTGTTAAGAGCTGAACAGGTTGAGGATTTATTCACTCAATACGAGGCATTTGGTTTGACTCTTAAGGGCACCGCCTTGGCTTGGTTTCAACCATTGAGTAGTCGCAACTATCGCGATATAGGTCAACTGCTAGACGAATTCATTGTAGAATTTTCCAAGAGTGGTATCAGGCATAACACATCATCCTTGATCCACAGTTTCAAGCAGACACCCCAAGAAACAGTGCGACTAGCAGGTAGAAGGTTCAGACAGTACTTAGAACGATGCCCTGCTCCCGAGTTACCCACACCAGCCAAACAAGTGGCTTTGTTCTTAGATGGCTTACTGAGCACAAAGTTAAGATCATATGTATATTTGAAAGAGCCTAGATCCATAGAAGAGTGCGTGCGGACATGCATTGACATAGAAGATAACTTGGGTGAGGAGTTAGGATTGTCCAAACTCTACAAAGATTCGGATAGTTCTACTAGTCATACTTCAAAGATCTCCACAGAAATAGAAGAGATAGCTGAGCAGGTTGCCAAGAAGCTGGGAGTCCAAAATAAACAAACACAGAGAGTCACTCCAGTGAATCGGTGTTATACTTGTGGGGGCGACCACATGGCTAATGTATGCCCAATGCAAAACCAAAACATTAGAGAAAGGAATGCTCCATATTGCACTATTGAGAGGAAATACACAAACCACACGGCTCAAGATTGTCCCTACAATAGGCAGGCTGTTAGACAGAATTATCAGCAACCTTACCCACAAGGTAGGTATCAGAACCAATACCAACAGCCATATTATAGACCACAACAGCAATATCAGGTACCATATAGGCCATAACCTGTCTTGGGAAACCAACCACGAGCTCCAGCCAACGTGATTCCAGTCAAATATGCTGGGGGAGAAGAAAATCCAAATAGAGCATTGGTGCCACTAACCCCATTGATACCAGATAATGACTCTCATGCTCATTGTTCAGACTACTCCCATGAAGGTAGTCCACATGCTTATTACACAGAGTCACCTGAACATAGTGAGATTTACTCGTATCAATATGAGGTACCACCTATGGAGCAAAATTGGGGGCCAGAATACTCCAATGTCATGTACACAAATCCTAACCCTAGGCCCCAATTGAGACAAATGAGACCACAAGCCCCTAGAGGATCTTGTTTTAGATGTCAAGGTGATCATTTCATTCGTGACTGTCCCCACCCACCATCTCCGAGTCAAGGACAGGCTATCACAATACAGGCTTTTTGTCCTGATTGCGGCAAAGACCATCTCCCCAGAGATTGTCCAAGAAACCTCTCCAGTGCACCCAAGATTACACCCATTAATGTGGTAGGCTTAGTGGCAGATTCAAGTTCAAGTAGTAGCAATGTGGCTCCTATACAAGCTGTCACTAGAGCACAAGCCTTAAAACAGGATAAACCAGTAGAACAATCAGAGTCGAGTGAATCGGGAGAGCCTAGTAAGAGGAAAACAAGAACATGGAAGGATACCAGAGAGAAGGCCAATCGCAAGTGGAATAAAAAGTTATCGGAACTAGAAGAAAGCTTAAAAGAAGCAAAAACAAAAATAGAAGACATTGCATCTCAAAGCCCCTCGCATGCCGAAACTCCATCCACTCCACCTCATCCCACCCCACCACCCATTGTAAATAGACCACAACCAGGGTCTGTTCTTGCAGATCCAACCCCAGAAGGCTTGGACATGATGATCAAGGCCTACCAGGCTCGACTTCAAGAAGGGCCTACAGCTGCAAACCTAGACAAGAGTTACCCTAGAGCGGACTTAGAGATTGAACGGATGAAAATGTGCATGAAAATGGTAGAACAAGCTCAAGCTATACTTGAGACTAGTCAAAAGTTCAATCAGACAAACTCTGTCAAAGGGGAATTGCACTTCCAGGGCTTACTAGAACGATTAGAGCAGTTGGTAAACAAACCACAAGTTTCTTTACCTCCACAGGCTCAACCAGTTATTGAAAGAGGAAGCTCACCACCAATGGGAGCTTATGTTCCTAATTCCACAGATCCAAGAATACCTCCTTCAATTCAACAGTACTCTCAAGAATTCTTGCGGGAAATACAAGAAGAGAAATGGGGCAAGGAGAAGGGTAATTCCCCTCCTATTCCTGAGATTGATGATCTTCATGATCAATTTCCCCAAGACATTCCATCTATTTACGGGGATGAAGCAGAACAACAAGAAGACGAAAGGTTAGATTTTGAATCTAATACCTTAGAAGAACTGCCTCAATTTCCAGGCCCATGGGAATCTGAATCTCTCCAGATTAGAGCTCCCACAATACTAGTAAGAAATGAAGACTCAGTGGTTCCAAGGAACACGGATGTCGTGAAGAACACTAAAGTTCAGTGTCATCTCACTGTAGAAGAGCTGCTCAAAGCAAAACCTGAGCTTTGGAATCATGTGAAGGATCAGGTTCCAGAACTTGATTCCAACATGCCAAAAGCAGGCTCCAAGCAAAGGGTACCAGAGATACCTCTAGACAAAATAGGGGACATGTGTGAGGGTGAAGAAGGTAATACTTATCTTCCAATCACCTACCAAGGTTACACAACCAAAGCAATCATAGATTCAGGTGCTGGTGTTGCTATTGCGACCACCTCCTTGTGGAAGCAATGGGGCAAGCCCACATTAAGACCAACTAGAATGAAGCTTCAAATGGCTGATGGTCATTTTGAAAGACCTCTAGGATTGCTAGAAGGGATCACTCTAACCACTTGTGGTGTAGAGTTTGAGCATACATTTGCTATATGTGACTTTGAGAAAAATAATGTCTATGAGATGATCCTAGGAAGACCCTTCCTACGACAATTGCAAATAGTACAGGATTGGGGAACTAACTCCTTGTACTTACAGCACTTAGGGGTCACCACCAAGGTCAATTTGAAGGATTACACCTTCAGAGATGTACCACCCCTACAGTGGAATTCTATCCACAAAGCGAAAGAAGATTCCATCTCTGTGCATTCTGAAAGTTCACGTGATCCATCATGGCTGCATGAAGATACTCATTTGTGGATGTGCAAGGTCGCAAAGGAAGAGGAAAAACGTTTAAAGGCAAGAGAAGAAGGAACTTCGCCAGGAGATAGACCAGTTAGAGACCCAGCCTACACACCGATGATCTTTCCAGATGAGGAGTTTGAGCCTCATGGCTGGCCAGAAATCTTAGCCACCATGGACATTGCTGTCAATGAGGAACAGTGGACACCTCATTGTGATGAGGAGGGTTATGATATATCAGTGTTCATGTGTCAACCCTTGCTAGAAGAATGTGACCCTGGTGATATCATAGAAGAAGAAGAGAATGACGATGATCTGGAGTCTATTGTGATGGATAGTTGCTTTAACTCAGAGCAGCACTATCTAGAAGATATAGGAGTGTTCACCCAGAAAGAAGAAGAACCTCTCACAAGTATTAAAACAGTAAGCTCAAAGGATGGAAGTGAGAGTAGTCAAAAGAAAAAGAAAAGAAAAGCAGTGAAACAAGAAGAGGAGGAATCATTGTTTGAAGTACCAGAAAACTTCAAGAAATATGAAGTTGACGACCGCAAAATTTTGGTACGAATGCCTAAGAGAGAGGCCATCATAGGAGAATCATATGATAATAAAGAAAAGACCAAGAAGATTGTAGTGACCATCGAAGAGAATGAAGAGAGATGCACATATATAGGAGATGACCTAAGTGCAAGAGAAGAAATGGAGCTTGTCGCTCTATTAAGGGAATATAGGGATGTGTTTGCGTGGTACTATAGAGACTTGAAAGGGGTAGATCCAAGAATTTGCTCTCATACTATCCCCATGACTGCTGATGCTAAGCCCACCAAACAGAAGCCCTACACATATAATGATACCTATGCTGCCAAAATAAAAGAAGAAATTGATAGGTTGATTGAAGCTGGATTCATCTATGAGATTGAGCATACCGAATGGGTGTCCCCCATTGTTGTAGTACCCAAGAAGAACGGGAAGTTACGAGTGTGTATTAACCTTAAAAAAGTTAATACCGCTACGATTAGAGATAGTTATCCACTTCCAATCACAGAACACCTTTTGGAGCGTGTTGCAGGCAAGGAAGTTTATAGCTTCCTTGATGGATTTTCAGGTTACAATCAAGTAGCCATTGCCCCAGAAGATCAACACAAAACAGCTTTTGCTACAGAGTGGGGAATCTTTGCATTTCGTGTGATGCCATTTGGGCTCACCAATGCACCTGCAACATTCCAAAGGCTCATGTGTCATGTCTTCAAAGAGTTCTTGCGAAAGAGCTTAGAAGTGTATGTGGATGATTTATGTGCTCATTCCCAAGAAAGAAGGTTTCACATCCATGAGCTCAGACAAATCTTCAACAAGTGCAGAGAATATCGAGTGTGTCTGAACCCAGAAAAGTGTGTGTTTATGGTGCGTCAAGGTAAAATCTTAGGTCATATTGTTTCTAAGAATGGAATCTCAACAGATGAAGATAAGGTACGAGCCATAGCGGAGCTACCAAGGCCAAGGAATATTAAAGAGGTACAAGCCTTTATGGGCCATTGTGGATACTACCGTAGGTTTATCCACATGTACGCGATCATAGCTAGACCCTTTTATGCATTGTTGTCTAATTTTGAGTGGAACGACAAATGCGAGAATTCTTTCAACGAACTGAAGAAACGTTTGTGCACGGCACCAATACTCACCACTCCTGATTGGAATAAACCCTTCCATGTCCATGTGGATGCATCCAATCATGCCATAGGATGTGTGCTAGCACAACCCACAAGTGAAGGAAACTTAGATTTGCCCATAGCATATGCTAGTAGACAGCTCACTGCAGCTGAACGGAACTATACCACAACTGAGCGAGAGGGCTTAGGCATGGTATATGCTGTGAAGAAGTTTAGACACTATTTATTGGCCAACAAGTTCAAGTTTTTCACTGATCATCAAGCTTTGTTATATTTGGTCAATAAACCTTGCAATACTGGACGCTTAGTAAGATGGTTCCTCTTACTAATGGAATATGACTTTGAAGTTGTTGTCAGGAAAGGTAAAACCCACCTTCGGGCAGATCACCTTTCTCGCATCACTTCAGGAGAGTCACCACAAGGAGTGTCTGACGAATTACCCGATGCTTATCTGTTCAATTTAGAAGTTGTTCCTAAATGGGCAAATAAGTTGGTACCAGTCCTAACCTTTGGCCCTGCGAATAAGAATGTGAAAACATCACAAGAAGAAATTGTAAAATCACAAAAATATCACATATTAGCAGGAAGCATGTACAAACAAGATACTGAGGGTGTATTAGCTTGTTGTGTGGAGGATGATGAACATAGTAGTTGGTTGCAACAGGCCCATGAAGGAATGCTAGGAAATCACTATTCTAAACAACGAACATTGCAGAATCTAAAGCGTTTAGGAGTGTATTGGCCTAGCATGGACAAAGAAATACATGAGTGGATTAAGAATTGTCCAAGGTGCAGAGAGAGACCTCCAGTGGAGCATGCGACCCTTTATCAAGTGTCATTAATTCCAGATTGGAGTGCTCCATTGGTAGAGTTTATGAGATCGGGAAGATTACCCAAAGAGGCTAGTCTAGCAAGAAGACGAAGCATGGAGCAAGAGGCTCAAGGCTACGCCTTAGTAGGGGACAACCTATACCGAAGAGGCAAAGATGGTTACTTAAGACTATGCGTTCATGAATCAGACTATTTAAAGGTCTTAGAGACTGCACACAGCGGTGTTGCAGGTGGACATTTTGGTCCTGACCGAGTGATCAAGACCATTCTATTCTCAGGACTTTGGTGGCCCACTCTTCATATGGACGCACATACCTATGTGAAGAAATGTGACACATGCCAACGTGCACAATATCCAGTGAGAAAAGACGAGATGCCCTTGAGGCCAATGATGGGAGGACGTGCATTTTCAAAGTGGGGCATAGACTTCATAGGTCCTATTAACCCCCCAGCTAGAAACTCCCATGCAGAGTACATCATTGTAGCCACAGATTACCTTACAAAGTGGGTAGAAGTCAAAGCCACAACAAAGAATGATGCTCAGACTACGGCTAAGTTCTTATTCGAGAATGTGTTCACGAGATATGGACTACCAATAGAGTTGGTGAGCGATAGAGGCACACACTTCTTGAATGAAGTCATTGAAAATCTTCTCCAAGAATTCTTGGTGATACATAAGAAATCTGCCCCCTATCACCCACAAGCCAACGGACAAGCCGAGAGTACCAATAAGATCCTCTGTAACGTATTGACAAAACTGGTAAATAATAAACGCTCTGATTGGGACAAACAACTTCATCATGCTGTTTGGGCTTATCGAGTTGCCTACAAAACGGTACTCAACGCCACCCCATTTCAGATGGTCTTCGGACAGAACGCTGTGCTACCATTAGATTTCTTAATCCCTGCCTTAAAAGTAGCACAAGAGTATGAGTGGAATGGGCATGAATTGTCCTCTAGGATCTTTGATCTCGAACGCTTGGGTGAGACGAGGCTACGAGCGGCAGCAGGCATCTACGCTGCAAAGAAGAGGCAAAAGGCTTACTTTGATGCACACATCAAGGATAAGGGATTAAAAGAGGGAGATCTAGTGTTGATATACACACTAAAACAACATGCCCGTAAGTTGGAAAAAAGAGGATACGGACCCATGATCATTAATAGAATTTCCACTAGTGGTGCAGTTCAGTTGGCCACGCTAGAAGGAGATATCTTGCCAAACTATATTAGTGGCTGTAGAGTCAAGCTATATCAAGAACCTCTTACTGAGGATATGCTAATGAGACTCAACACTGCTAAGAAGCAAAAAGATGAAGAGTTAAGAGTGAGAGAAGAAGCACAGGTAGAGGCCAGAGAGCGTATTAGGCGAAATAAGTTAAGGCGATTAGGCCTAGATGTCAACTCAAAAGCCACAAAATATCACATGGATATGTGTCAAAAGTCAGGTATAGCAACTTCTCAGGTCATTGACCGACGACCCTTTGTGACCATAGAGATAGGACAAGGGAAGGGTGCAAGGACGGTGAAAGCATTGATTGACTCAGGTGCAGCAAGTAGTGCAGTTAGACTTTCCTACTGCCAAGACTTGCAGTTGAACATCAATCCCATAGAAGCTTATCTCATAGGATTGGGAGGTGTGGAAACCCCTTGTTTGGGTGAGGTGGAACTTCCCATCTACCTTCAAGATGTTCCAATGAAAGTTAAAGCGCTAGTATGTCAAGATGAGAACCTTACAGAACCACTTGTCTTGGGTCAAGATTGGATCTATGACCATGCAGTTAACTTAAACCTAAGAAGTCAGATTCTTCAAGTTTGGGTACATGAACAATGCATTACATTAGAATTAGAGAACTGCATGCTCCTAAATCATGGCACCACACACTCTCTTAGTTCTTCCAAGACTAATCATATGAAAGAAGATGTTGTATGTGTCAGAAGCTCTATGATACAGAAGGAGTCAATCGTGGAAGACCAGGTTCGAAGGTGGGTGGATCTCTCTTCTTCTCCAAAGAATCAAGTAGCCACAGTAGTGCGTCCACCACACAAGCAAACGCAACCGTTCACGACAACTGCTACATCAAATAGAAAGACACCATTTGATAAAAAAGCAAGTCCGAGCATGAAGCAGATATGGGTACGCAGAGGAGAGCAACCACCAACCTTGCCCCCACAAATTCCATCCATGCAAACCAACCAGGCCAGAAGACGAAGGAAGCAGCTCAGACAAGCTCAATCACAAGGTATCCAACAAGTTTGGGTGCCTAAGAAGTTAGCTGCAGCTCAACAAGGGCAATTACAGATGTGGGTACCTAAGAAGCTCCTACATCCACAACAACCTTTGTTCTCCCACATGCAAAAGGTTTCAACAAAGAAGCCAAAAAGAGAAAAGGGTAAGAACCACGTACAGAGACCAAAGGAAGATCAAATCAGCTCTTCAACATTAGTAGGAAGACATGCAAAAAGGATATGGGTTTGGAAGCCAAAAGTGCAAGTAGCCTCCACCGAACCAAAGCGTCAACCACACTGGATACCACAGTTCAGAAAGCATCCAAAGAGAAAGACGCCTGAAGTGACCTCTACAGTGCCAAATGATGTTCTAAAATGGACTCCAATAAGGAGGATTACATCAGTTCGAGACTCAATGGATACCTCCAGCAAGGTCGGCATCAACCTCCACAAATAACACCGAAAGCCTCGAACGAGCAACAACCATGTGCTCCTTGCACAACCTTGTCTTTTGCACCATTCAAGTCATGCATTTCCAAAGTATGCATTAATATAGGGCCACATTACATGGCCGTGCATAGACACACTTGAGAATCCCACGCACAAGAGCACAGTGACATATGTCAAATATTTCTATTGTGCTAACTTTTGTGTTCTTGTTTTGTGATATCCTGTTCCTTCAAAAAAAAAAAAAAAAAAAAAAAAAAAAAGAGAGGGAGAAAGAAAGCGGGAGAGAGCTTGTTCCCAGGTTTGGCTTATGAAACATGAATGAGTCATGCTTAGTTGAAGGTGGAACTGTTGATTACTAGGCATTTATCAATTTGGATAGAAGTGTGTCTCGGCCAGCAGTGAGATTATTGCTGCCTTATCTGGTAGATGACAAGCATTTGGCATGAACATGGCATCTACAACTATGATTTTCTCTTACCATGGTAGGAATGAAGAACTTGAAGGTCCGCAACTTGAGTAATGCTTGACTACTTCATGTACCAGAACATCCAAGGAGATATCTGCAAAGGGTAGTTCTAGAGGAGAAGACTCCTGCATATGGTGAGCTAAAGAGAATATGTGAAACTCAGCTTGGTGTAGTTTCCCGATGTTGCTTGCCAAGGAATATAAAGCAATTCAATTCTCAGTATTTCCTGAACCAGTATGGAACAGTAGCACTGGTGAATGGTCTATGTCAATCAGCATGGTAATCTCTTAGAAACCGGCACGTGTCCAATATTCCTCTGAGTGTCAATATAGGGAAGTGAACGTGCATGAGCCCAAGCTCAGAAATGCACATTGTTACTGACAAAGGTTGCTTTGAAAAGAGGAGAGGGGATCCACCACTCAAAAGATCTCATCAGTGGACAATCAACATGGACATTCATCAACAAGGTTCCATCCCAAAGGCCGAGTGTACAACACGAAGAGACAAACATCCATCAACCTTATCCATGGTAAGTATCTTTACTCTAGAAACACCATAACCATGATAGTTTAGGAAACCTCTTCGTCAGCATACCCTTGAGCACTTAGCTCAAGACCCGCAATTCTTGCACCATACTTCTTCCAATGCATTTTCCAAGTAAGCATGCGTAGGGCTACATTACAAGGCCGTGCACAAGGCACATACTTTTTTCAACCCAGGCACGAACACACTTACCCATCATTCATTATGGGTTATGAGTAGTTGGCATGACTGCTCTCAACATCATCTTTGGAAGAGCTAGCGGACATCTTGGGAACAACATCCAAATCTAGGAAGCAAATTGAAGCCAGTAGTTGCTCCAAATCACTCTTGACAACCTCTTTTGAGCAACTTGCAGTTTTGAACGCTCACAACGACACATTCTTGCTGGAATCCAAGGAACCAGCTCATACAACGGATGGACACCACCTCTCAAAGCACTACATGGAACAACCCTTCCAACAAGGGTTTGTCAGGGACGACAGACTCGAGAGGGGGGGAGTGTTGAAGCTCAAAGTCAAGGACAAAGCATGGAAGCACATCAAAAGGCGGACACACAAGGAAAGGGAGCAAGTAGGGAGCTCCAAGAAGTGTATGTCAAATTTTCAGAAGAATCCCCTACAAAAATAGTGATTTTCATCACTAAAAACCATTGTAAATACCATTATCTATTTTTAGTAACTCCATTTTGTTCAAGCCGAGGAGTCCTCGAGCTTGAGGAGTATTAGAAGTACCATCGTACCAATTTTCATAATTTTTAGACTTCGTTTGAGCCCTCAAATAAGCCCTGGAACCTAATTTTTAACTAGGCCGGACACTAGGTCTGGACAGGGCCAAAACTAGTCAAAAACTATAAAAAGAGCTAGAGAGCTCATTTTTGAGGTTAGCTTGTTAGAGAATAGAACTTTTGTAAGAGAACTCTTTTGCAATCTAAGCTTTCCATTGTTCCTCTCTTTGATCTTACTTTGTGCGTGTGTGTGTGTATGTGTGTGCATGTTTGTGTGCTTTCACTCACGCACTTGTGCCTTCACTTGCTCGTGGTCTTCATACCGGTCCTCACGTCTCCGCGGATTGACAAGTAAAGGAGGTGGTGCTTACGCTTGAGCTACACATCCATATGTGGTTTCCTTGGTGTGTGCATAAATTGACTTAGCACACTCACACTGTAACATATATCTACTCTTGTCAATGTGGCATAGTTGAGACTACCCACTAGACTTTGATATGATGTGATGTCCTCTATGAGTTCACCTTCATGTGAGCTCAATTTGTGATTGACCTCCATTGGAGTACCTGCAATCTTACAATCTTGCATCTTGAATTTTGCCAACATGTCCTTAATGTACTTTCTTTGAGTGAGAAACAAACCATGATCTTTGTAGACAACTTCCAAACCTAGGAAGTAGGTAAGTGAACCCAAATCACTTATCTTGAACTCTTCTCTCATCTGATCTTTGATCTTCTTCATACCATCTGCATCATTTCCTGTCAATATAATATCATCTACATATACACATAGGTAGATGACCTCAGAGTTACTCTTTTTAATAAAGAGTGAAGGATCTGCCTTGCTTGGTTGAAAGCCTTTGTCCTGCAAGAATGAAACAAGCCTGAAACTCCAAGCTCTTGGAGCTTGCTTGAGACCATACAATGCTTTGTTAAGTTTACACACATAATCAGGATAAACTTGATTCTCAAAACCAGGTGGTTGTGCCATATATACCTCTTCTGTTATCCAACCATTCAAGAATGCATTCTTTACATCTAGTTGAAGTATCTTCCAATTCTTGGAAGAGGCAATACTAAGCAAAACCCTAATAGTAGGCATCTTTGCCACAGGAGAGAAAGTCTCCTCATAATCAATTCCTTGAGTTTGTGCAAAGCCTTTTGCCACAAGCCTTGCCTTATACCTGTTAATTGAACCATCAAACTTCTTCTTGAGTTTATAGACCCATCTTGAGCCTATTACCTTCATGGATGAAGTCTTGGGCACCAAATCCCAAGTATTGTTTTCCTCAAGTGCTTCGATCTCTTCCTTCATTGCATGCTTCCATTCTGTTTTTGCTTTGGCCTCTTCAAATGATGATGGATCCTCTTGGTTTATGTCATGTGCTATGTAGATAGAATGTTTAGTTACTAATGAGGTGTCAAACCCATACCTTTCTGGTTTTTTCTTTTCCCTCATAGATCTTCTTAGGCCATGATGTGATGATTTTGCCTCATGTCCAAGTTCTTGCAATGTTGCTTTACCTTTAGACTTCCATGCTTTGATCTTTTCCATTTGAGATTCTTCATCATCCTCTGAGGTGTCTTGTTCTTCAATCTTTGGTTGTTCTCTACCAAGCTTTGGAAAATCTTCTTCAAGATTATATGGTAAATTGATCCTCGTGCATGAATCTTCATACCATGAATTGTTCTCATCAAAAACTACATCTCTGCTTACCAAGAATCCTTTGTTGGTAGGGTTGTATAACCTGTAGCCCTTTTGATTGTTGTCATATCCAATAAATACACACCTTTCTGCCTTTGGATCCATCTTGCCTCTAACCTATGAAGGAACATGAGCAAAAGCAATACATCCAAAAATTTTACAAGGATCTAAGCTTGGTCTTCTTCCATTCCAAGCCTCATATGGAGTCATCCCATCAAGGGATTTTGAAGGCAACCTGTTAATCAAGTAAGTGGTTGTAGATACAGCCTCAGCCCATAAATAATTAGGTAAATGCTTTTCATTTAACATAGACCTTGCAGCTTCAACAATTGTCCTATTCCTTCTTTCTGCCACTCCATTTTGCTCAGGAGTGTACCTTGTAGTTACCTCTCTTTTGATTCCTCTTTCTTGAAGAAAAGAATCAAACTCATGGGAGAAGTATTCTCCCCCTCCATCTGACCTTAGCCTTTTTAGTGATTTACCTGTTTGATTCTCCACAAGAGCCAAATATCTTTTGAAACATGAAAAAACTTCATCTTTGTGTCTCATAAAGAATAGGATAGTCCATCTGTTGCAATCATCAATAAAGGAAACATAATACCTTGATCCAGATATTGAAGCTTCCTTGCTAGGTCCCCATACATCTGTATGAACCAACTCCAAGAGATCTCCATGCATATAACCTTTCTTCATGAATGGTAACCTGTGAGACTTTCCAAATTGACATGCACTACACTTATAAATCATATGTTGTTTTGACAAATTAGGAAGTCCAAGTACACTTTGGTCCCTGCAGATTTGCTTTAATGACCTTTCACCAGTATGTGCTAACCTTTTGTGCCATACTTCCAATTCTATGAGTGTCTGACTACCATAATTAAAGAGAGCAATGTTTCTAGTGTCCTGTAATTCAAATGTGAACAATCTACTTGTCTTTTCACCTTTTGCAATTCTTCTGAATCCTTCACTTGGATCTTCAACAAATGCTCCTGCTTTTGTGAACCTGACTTGCAACCCTTTCTCTACTATCTGCCCAACACTTATCAAATTCTTTGTAATGGTAGGGACATAGAGTACCTTACTGAGTAGGTTGATGTTTCCATCAGGTGCTTTGACATTGCCTATTTTCTCCACAGGATGTTTTGTATCATCTTCTGTTTGTACCTCATGCTTATTCCTTGGATCTTCTAAATCTGATAGGAGTGCCACATTTCCTGCCACATGATTTGAACAACCTGAATCTATGTAGGAAACATGCTCATCAGATTTACCTTGTGGCATAGCCATGTTCATGATCAATAATGAATCCTCTTTGTTTGAGTCTTCTGTGTAGTTATTGTATTCTCTCCTTCCTTTGTAGCCTCCTTGATAGTTTGAATGATTGTAGTTGTTGTAGTTGCCATGGTAGTTGTTGAACCTTCCTCTTGAGTAGCCATAACTTCCTCTATTGTATCCTCTGCCTCTTTGATTCCTGGAATTCCTAAAGCAATTTTCAGTTGTATGATTAGTTAATCCACAAATAGAACATGAGTTGGAGTCTTGGGATCTCCCCCTGCCTTGTCTACCTCCTCTTCCGCTACCTCTGCCATGTCTTCCTCTACCTGCATAGTTAGCTTGATATGTACCTGCTTCATCATCCACTTTCTTTGTCTTTCCTTTGTTATCTTTAGACTTTCTTTTATCCGTGTATAAAGCTGAAGATTGATTACCTTTAGAGCTTTCTCCATTTTTGATAAGCTTTGCCTCTTGAGTAAGTAGTTGTCCAATGAGTGTATTGAAATCAGGTACATGCATGTCCATGTACAAATCCATAGCTGTGGTGAATGCTTCCCACTTGTCATCTGCCTCCAAGCCATTGATGACCTGCCTTACAATTTGCTCTTCATCTATTACCTCTCCAATACTTCCCAACTGATCTGCTATGTCCTTGAGCTTTGTGACAAAATCAGTCACATTTTGTTTGGGATCCTTCTTGAGAGTTGTGAACTCCAGCCATAGTTGATGCTTCCTAGCTTTGGTACTTGAAGAAAAGAAAGCTTCAAGTGCATCCCACACTTCCTGAGATGTCTTACAACTTCTAATGTGAGGCAACAAAAAATCTGAGATAGAGTTGAGGAGATAAGACCTTGCAAGTGCATCCTTGGAGCACCATGTGCTCAATCTTTCTTGCTCTTCTTGTGTTGGTTGACTTTTGTTCCTGAAACTTGGCATAACTTCATCTCCAGCCACATAACCATATAAACTTCTACCTTGGAGATAAGCTTCCATCCTTAATGACCAAGCTGAGTAATTACCTCTATCCAATTTGTCAATTGATGAAGGAAATCCATCTGCCATGTTGTCCAACCTTGCTCTGATACCACTGTGAAGAGATGGATAGGTATGTGCTTGAAGATGAAGAGGTGTTGCAAAATCCTTGATCTACACCAGCCAAATGAACTCCAGGAGTATATGGTGGGCCCTTTTAGCTTGCCAATGGATGTATTAGACACCCTATGTACCTTGGAAGATCACTCTCAAAAAGATAGATCAAAACAGATAAGTTGGAGTTAGCTTAGAGGTGAAAACTTGCTATTCTTGGTTCATACACCTGTCCAGTGTTTTACATAATTCTCTGAGCACAGCAGCAATTAGCTCAATTCCTCTTGGGGAAGTCTAGGAAACGTAAAGAGCTAACTTTCAAGAGTAATCTCATCAAAAATAATGAACCACACACTGAGAATGAGTTTTAACAAGTGATGACATCATCCTGATTTTCATGGGCTGCTACAGAAATAGACCAGTGAGCAGAAAAATCAACATAACTCAAAATGTAGAAATCCAATGATTATGAAAATTTGTATGGTTATACTAGACATAAGCTGAATCCAACAAGCTTTAAATCACTGAATTTGGATAAGTAACCACTGAGAAATGGCTCTGACAAGATGAGTGAAAAAGTCGGGTACCTGACAGAGAAGTGAAGATGAACAGACCCTATTGACTTCAAATGATCATAACTGAAGATTGCAACATCCAAATGACATGAAAATTTGTGAGCATATAGTAGACTTATAGAGCTAACTTTACCAAGTTAAATTTTTGAAAATGATGCACCAAGCTCAGAGAAAACATCTCTGCAAGCTGACTAAGAAAACTGAGAGTAATGGCAGTGAGTAGTACACTTCACAAGAACAAGGAAAGATGAACTCAAATAATCATGAAAATGAAAGTATATTGCTTGTACAATACAATGACTTACTGATACATATGTGTGCCTTGTAATCACACCTTGATATGGCATAAAGCCCAGCTCTTGGAGGTCTTCACATAGGTCTCTCTAACCACGACTAAAACTGCCATCTATTTATAGTTGAGTTTGGGAGGCTAACTTCCGTCAATCACTCTCCAATCAATCAATGATTGATTTGATTCTCTACCTACCACAAATCACGAATTCGTGGCTCCTCTTTCCATTCTTGATCAAGTGGACTCAACCACTTAAGATTCTCTTACTTTTACATTAAGTAAACTCTTCAAAAGTTACAAGAGGTAGTTCACAAGTGAACTTTACATAGTCTTCTTTTTAAAACTTCTTCTAAGACTTTGTGAGACTCAAGCCAATACTTAGGCTTGTCATAGACTTGCTCCAACAGCTCCCCCTGAAGCCAAGTATGCTTGAGGTCTTCAATCTTCCAAGATTACCTGCAAACCAATCATAGCCTTGAATTTGCAAAGCTTTGTACCATCCAATGCTTTGGTTAGAATATCTGCACATTGTTGATAAGTGGACACATATGATATTTGAATCTCTTTGCTTAGAACCTTCTCTCGTACATAGTGATAATGAACTTCAATATGTTTAGTCCTTGCATGAAAAATAGGATTAGCAGCCAAGTGAATAGAACTCATATTGTCACCAAAAATAGTTGGAGTTCCAAACTCCAATCCAACATCTTTGAATAATGTCTTCATCCACATAGCTTCCTGAGTAGCTATGGCAAGACCTCTATATTCAGCTTCAGTAGAAGAGAGAGCAACTGTGGGTTGCTTCTTGGATGACCATGAAATTAGGTTTGAACTTGCAAAGGTAAGATAACCTGAAGTGCTCCTTCTATCTTCCTTGGAGCCAGCCCAATCTGCATCAGAAAATAGCTTCAAACCTAAATCAGATACATAAGGATAATAAAGTCCTTCATTTATGGTTCCTTTGAGATACTTGAGAATCCTTTTGGCAGCATCCATATGTGGTTTCCTTGGTGTGTGCATAAATTGACTTAGCACACTCACAATGTAACATATATCTACTCTTGTCAATGTGGCATAGTTGAGACTACCCACTAGACTTTGATATGATGTGATGTCCTCTATGAGTTCACCTTCATGTGAGCTCAATTTGTGATTGACCTCCATTGGAGTACCTACAATCTTACAATCTTGCATCTTGAATTTTGCCAACATGTCCTTAATGTACTTTCTTTGAGTGAGAAACAAACCATGATCTTTGTAGACAACTTCCAAACCTAGGAAGTAGGTAAGTGAACCCAAATCACTTATCTTGAACTCTTCTCTCATCTGATCTTTGATCTTCTTCATACCATCTACATCATTTCCTGTCAATATAATATCATCTACATATACACATAGGTAGATGACCTCAGAGTTACTCTTTTTAATAAAGAGTGAAGGATCTGCCTTGCTTGGTTGAAAGCCTTCGTCCTGCAAGAATGAAACAAGCCTGAAATTCCAAGCTCTTGGAGCTTGCTTGAGACCATACAATGCTTTGTTAAGTTTACACACATAATCAGGATAAACTTGATTCTCAAAACCAGGTGGTTGTGCCATATATACCTCTTCTGTTATCCAACCATTCAAGAATGCATTCTTTACATCTAGTTGAAGTATCTTCCAATTCTTGGAAGAGGCAATACTAAGCAAAACCCTAATAGTAGGCATCTTTGCCACAGGAGAGAAAGTCTCCTCATAATCAATTCCCTGCGTTTGTGCAAAGCCTTTGGCCACAAGCCTTGCCTTATACCTGTTAATTGAACCATCAAAATTCTTCTTGAGTTTATAGACCCATCTTGAGCCTATTACCTTCATGGATGAAGTCTTGGGCACCAAATCCCAAGTGTTTTTTTCCTCAAGTGCTTCAATCTCTTCCTTCATTGCATGCTTCCATTCTGTTTTTGCTTTGGCCTCTTCAAATGATGATGGCTCCTCTTGGTTTATGTCCTGTGCTATGTAGATAGAATGTTTAGTTACTAATGGGGTGTCAAACCCATACCTTTCTGGTTTTTTCTTTTCCCTCATAGATCTTCTTAGGCCATGATGTGATGATTCTGCCTCATGTCCAAGTTCTTGCAATTTTGCTTTACCTTTAGACTTCCATGCTTTGATCTTTTCCATTTGAGATTCTTCATCATCCTCTGAGGTGTCTTGTTCTTCAATCTTTGGTTGTTCTCTACCAAGCTTTGGAAAATCTTCTTCAAGATTATATGGTAAATTGATCTTCCTGCATGAATCTTCATACCATGAATTGTTCTCATCAAAAACTACATCTCTGCTTACCAAGAATCCTTTGTTGGTAGGGTTGTATAACCTGTAGCCCTTTTGATTGTTGTCATATCCAATAAATACACACCTTTCTGCCTTTGGATCCATCTTGCCTCTAACCTATGAAGGAACATGAGCAAAAGCAATACATCCAAAAATTTTACAATGATCTAAGCTTGGTCTTCTTCCATTCCAAGCCTCATATGGAGTCATCCCATCAAGGGATTTTGAAGGCAACCTGTTAATCAAGTAAGTGGTTGTAGATACAGCCTCAGCCCATAAATAATTAGGTAAATGCTTTTCATTTAACATAGACCTTGCAGCTTCAACAATTGTCCTATTCCTTCTTTTTGCCACTCCATTTTGCTCAGGAGTGTACCTTGTAGTTACCTCTCTTTTGATTCCTCTTTCTTGAAGAAAAGAATCAAACTCATGGGAGAAGCATTCTCCCCCTCCATCTGACCTTAGCCTTTTTAGTGATTTACCTGTTTGATTCTCCACAAGAGCCAAATATCTTTTGAAACATGAAAAAACTTCATCTTTGTGTTTCATAAAGAATAGGATAGTCCATCTGCTGCAATCATCAATAAAGGAAACATAATACCTTGATCCAGATATTGAAGCTTCCATGCTAGGTCCCCATACATCTGTATGAACCAACTCCAAGAGATCTCCATGCATATAACCTTTCTTCATGAATGGTAACCTGTGAGACTTTCCAAATTGACATGCACTACACTTATAAATCATATGTTGTTTTGACAAATTAGGAAGTCCAAGTACACTTTGGTCCCTGCAGATTTGCTTTAATGACCTTTCACCAATATGTGCTAACCTTTTGTGCCATACTTCCAATTCTATGAGTGTTTGACTACCATAATTAAAGAGAGCAATGTTTCTAGTGTCCTGTAATTCAAATGTGAACAATCTACCTGTCTTTTCACCTTTTGCAATTCTTCTGAATCCTTCACTTGGATCTTCAACAAATGCTCCTGCTTTTGTGAACCTGACTTGCAACCCTTTCTCTACTATCTGCCCAACACTTATCAAATTCTTTGTAATGGTAGGGACATAGAGTACCTTACTGAGTAGGTTGATGTTTCCATCAGGTGCTTTGACATTGCCTATTTTCTCCACAGAATGTTTTGTATCATCTCCTGTTTGTACCTCATGCTTATTCCTTGGATCTTCTAAATCTGATAGGAGTGCCACATTTCCTGCCACATGATTTGAACAACCTGAATCTATGTAGAAAACATGCTCATCAGATTTACCTTGTGGCATAGCCATGTTCATGATCAATAATGAATCCTCTTTGTTTGAGTCTTCTGTGTAGTTATTGTAGTCTCTCCTTCCTTTGTAGCCTCCTTGATAGTTTGAATGATTGTAGTTGTTGTAGTTGCCATGGTAGTTGTTGAACCTTCCTCTTGAGTAGCCATAACTTCCTCTATTGTATCCTCTGCCTCTTTGATTCCTGGAATTCCTAAAGCAATTTTCAGTTGTATGATTAGTTAATCCACAAATAGAACATGAGTTGGAGTCTTGGGATCTCCCCCTGCCTTGTCTACCTCCTCTTCCGCTACCTCTGCCATGTCTTCCTCTACCTACATAGTTAGCTTGATATGTACCTGCTTCATCATCCACTTTCTTTGCCTTTCCTTTGTTATCTGTAGACTTTCTTTTATCCGTGTATAAAGCTGAAGATTGATTACCTTTAGAGCTTTCTCCATTTATGATAAGCTTTGCCTCTTGAGTAAGTAGTTGTCCAATGAGTGTATTGAAATCAGGTACATGCATGTCCATGTACAAATCCATAGCTGTGGTGAATGCTTCCCACTTGTCATCTGCCTTCAAGCCATTGATGACCTACCTTACAACTTGCTCTTCATCTATTACCTCTCCAATACTTCCCAACTGATCTGCTATGTCCTTGAGCTTTGTGACAAAATCAGTCACATTTTGTTTGGGAGCCTTCTTGAGAGTTGTGAACTCCAGCCATAGTTGATGCTTCCTAGCTTTGGTACTTGAAGAAAAGAAAGCTTCAAGTGCATCCCACACTTCCTGAGATGTCTTACAACTTCTAATGTGAGGCAACAAAAAATCTGAGATAGAGTTGAGGAGATAAGACCTTGCAAGTGCATCCTTGGAGCACCATGTGCTCAATCTTTCTTGCTCTTCTTGTGTTGGTTGACTTTTGTTCCTAAAACTTGGCATAACTTCATCTCCAGCCACATAACCATATAAACTTCTACCTTGGAGATAAGCTTCCATCCTTAATGACCAAGCTGAGTAATTACCTCTATCCAATTTGTCAATTGATGAAGGAAATCCATCTGCCATGTTGTCCAACCTTGCTCTGATACCACTGTGAAGAGAAGGATAGGTATGTGCTTGAAGATGAAGAGGTGTTGCAAAATCCTTGATCTACACCAGCCAAATGAACTCCAGGAGTATATGGTGGGCCCATTTAGCTTGCCAATGGATGTATTAGACACCCTATGTACCTTGGAAGATCACTCTCAAAAAGATAGATCAAAACAGATAAGTTGGAGTTAGCTCAGAGGTGAAAACTTGCTATTCTTGGTTCATACACCTGTCCAGTGTTTTACATAGTTCTCTGAGCACAGCAGTAATTAGCTCAATCCCTCTTGGGGAAGTCTAGGAAACTTAAAGAGCTAACTTTCAAGAGTAATCGCATCAAAAATAATGAACCACACACTGAGAATGAGTTTTAACAAGTGATGACATCATCCCGATTTTCATGGGCTGCTACAGAAATAGACCAGTGAGCAGAAAAATCAACATAACTCAAAATGTAGAAACCCAATGATTATGAAAATTTGTATGGTTATACTAGACAGTAAGCTGAATCCAACAAGCTTTAAATCACTGAATTTGAATAGGTAACCACTGAGAAATGGCTCTGACAAGATGAGTGAAAAAGTCGGGTACCTGACAGAGAAGTGAAGATGAACAGACCCTATTGACTTCAAATGATCATAACTGACGATTGCAACATCCAAATGATATGAAAATTTGTGATCATATAGTAGGCTTATAGAGCTAACTTTACCAAGTTAAATCACGGAAAAGGATGCACCAAGCTCAGAGAAAACATCTCTGCAAGCTGACTGAGAAAACTGAGAGTAATGGCAGTGAGTAGTACACTTCACAAGAACATGGAAAGATGAACTCAAATAATCATGAAAATGAAAGTATATTGCTTGTACAATACAATGACTTACTGATACATATGTGTGCCTTGTAATCACACCTTGATATGGCATAAAGCCCAGCTCTTGGAGGTCTTCACATAGGTCTCTCTAACCACGACTAAAACTGCCATCTATTTATAGTTGAGTTTGGGAGGCTAACTTCCCTCAATCACTCTCCAATCAATCAATGATTGATTTGATTCTCTACCTACCACAAATCACGAATTCGTGGCTCCTCTTTCCATTCTTGATCAAGTGGACTCAACCACTTAAGATTCTCTTACTTTTACATTAAGTAAACTCTTCAAAATAAAAATGGATGTCAAAAGTCGCGGGTGAGCGAGAGCACTCCTGAGCCTAGCATTACTGATTTTTGAGTGTGTCTGATGTCTATACTCAAGCCCACACCTCTCTACACCATTTGGCATTGTTGTTCATGCAAATGGAGTTGTATACAAATGTTCATTAATACATACATTCATATTGTCCATCTCTGTATTCTCTATTAGTCTACTCAAAAGTTTGTCAACTTGTCAAGGGCATAGCTCGGTCAATTCTTCTCCACATTCAGTGATTCAAAGCTTGTTGGATTCAGCTTGAAGTACTCTAAATGTTATCAAAGTTTGAAGACATTCTATTCAGCCATTTTGGAGAAATTTGCGTCGAGGTGAACTCTGGTCAATTTCTACTACAGTCCTAAAAAGTCGGGGGTATAGCTTAACTTGCTAAATTGATTTCTCTTAGCATAGTTTATCATTTTAAATCATTCCACTTGGAATAGGTAGCTTACTAAGCTAATTAGATACCCCTAAAAGGAATTTTTCCAATTCCTTCTGTGCTGGTCATACTGAGCAAAATACTCAAGATAAAAATAGAAGGTTTTCTTGAGTTTGTGACTTCCAAAGTTATCTGTTTTGATTCAATCATTGCACACATCATTTCCAAAGGCCATAGGGCATTTTATGGTGTCATTGGAAAGCTAAGAAGGTCTAGTTATCAACTCTGAAGCAAAAGAGGGCTGGTACAAAGCAGGTTTAGCAGTACCTACTCAGTCTCTTGGAGTATCCATCCATCCATCCCAAGAAGACGGATCCTCCAGGTGGGTTGATGAATGGATCCTTTTTTAGCACTCTCAGGGATATCATCGGGCCCAAATTGTGTGGCAAAGGTTGGAGCCTTGCTACATCGTCGTTGAATCTCTGCATTGTAATCTTCCAGGAATACACAATAAGGCACATACTGATCGTCGTTGGTGCCTATCCATCTATGATGAGACATACTTCGGAAATATTCTGACTTTATGATAGTGTCTTCCAATTTAGCCATTGATTGGATTTGGACTGCTACTCAATCTTCATGGGTCTTAGCTGTCTTTTCGAGTGTCTGAAGCCATTTGGGTACTTCGACTTCCAAGGTGTCCATTCCTTCTGAGGTTTGCTGACCTCGTGGCATCGGCATAGGAACATATGGTTCCTCATAGGATTCATCCACCTCAATGGGTACCAATTCATCTGGCTCTGGTTCTACAACTAGAGAGGGCTTTCTTTCATATTCCAGTAACTTCTTCTGCAATTCTGCCACCTGCTCTGTTAATGCCTTGACTTCCTCTGAAGTCGTGGTTGTCTCTATGATCTTGGGTTGTGCCTCCTGTTCCCTGAGCTGGCAGCGTAGCGCATCCCGTTCCTTTTCCAAATCATCATGTGCTTCTAATAGATCGGCATAGATTTCCAAGATTGTATTCATTGTTTCTGAGGGGACTGCTTTGAATTGTTCTAGGTCGATCCCGTGGGGAGAGCCTTCCATGGTAGCTTCTAGGTTTTCTTCATTTTGCTTCTGCAGACGCTTGTTTTCTTCAAGAGTTGTAGCCATGTGTTTTCTGAGTAGAGTCAAATTACGCCGGACTCTTAGATTATCTGTTTGGTAGACTTCCAGTAAAGCTTCGAGTTGATTGACACCTGGCACTTGTGATGGTTGGGGTGCCTCTAGGAGAGTTTGATGGGCCTGCTCGAGTGTGGTATAGCGTTGATTGAGGTCAGCCTTTTCATCTTCTATGGCTATAAGCCGTCTCTGTAGTTTTTGGTGATTCATATTCACTTGACGATGACGCTCTTCGAGAGCCTAATACTCACTCTGAAGTTGATACACACACTGATGTAACGTTGAGAACATATTATTGACATTAAAGAATACAGGAAAAGGGAAGGATGCAGGGGGAATGGGGAGGGGAAAGGGAGTCGTGAATGCTGTGGAGTCAAGTGGTGAGGTGGGTGGAGGGGGTATGGGAGATTGAGGTTGCGTGGGGGGAGGGAGTGGTGTTGTGGCTGGTGATGTTTCCATTGTGTCAAACGTGTGTGTGACGGTGTAGATGGGGACAGTGGGTGGGGTTGATGTGATGTTTGTGAAGAGTGTTGTGAAAGTGGGCATGGTAACTCCTCCGAATTGGATGTCGGGAGAGAGAGGAGTTCCCATGACATATGTGGTAATGGCAGAAATAGGGGTGGCAGTGCCATGTGGTGAGGTGAGTTGTGTAGTGAGAGGTGAGGTATGTGGTGAGAGTGGTTCTACTTGATGTTCTTCTGTTTGTGTGTTATCTCCTGGTTCTGATACATTGATGTGAATTTGCTTGCCAGATCGCATGGGATGGGTAGGCACTCATTTCTCAAATTGATGAATATAAGCCATAGCTGCATGAACGGCTTCATCTAAGCCTATCGCGTTTGTGTGCAGGTTCATTGATTCAATAAACATGTCATCCACACCTTCCTCAACTAACATTTGGCTCATGAGAACCTTTCCTGTTTCGAGCGATAGTTTGTGTTGTTCTTGGACTCGCTTCATGGTTTCATACAATCGTTTTATTTGGGCCGAATAGGCTGGGGCACTTGCTAGTTCTGAAAGTTCGTCATATTCTTGATCATACTCCTCGTTTGATTCTTCTTCTTCTGTCTCTTCTTCATCCTCTTCTACTTCTACTACTTCCGGTTGGGTCGGGGCTGAAGTTGTAGTAGTGGGTTGTGGTCCTTGGGTCTGCTCTGCGTCTGTCTCCAGGTTAGACTCGTTGATCATGCGGACAATTTCTTCATCTGTCAAATCGGCTAAGGTGTAACCTTGTGGGAACTCCAAGTCCGATGGAATCTAAGGGAACACCAAATTGGGTCCATCTGCACTTGGTCTAGGTAGGCGAATGGTAAATGGTCAGACACGTCACGTTTGTGGAGGGGTCACCTCTAGTGTGGTGGTGGCTCCCCTTGCTTGGGCACATGGTAATTGAACTCCCCCTCTCATCTTCTTCGATGGAGGACCCGCCGTTGACAACCGTCTTTGGAATTCTTGGGCGCTGGACCATACTAGTGCCCTTTGAATGGGCACGTCGTACGCTAAGCACCTGTAAATTATTTTTATCAGAGCACATCATCCATGAAGCACATTCTTCTGTTTCTTATTCCATCGTTGATGAGCTAGGTGGATCTGATCGATGATCCACTGTGGCATATTGATGGTGAGATTCTCTGTCTCTGCCAAGTACAAGCTGAACCAGATCTTTTTTGGTGGCATTGTGAAGCCTTCTTGGGCAGGGAAAGCGAAGTGCTGCATGATCGTCCGAAGGTGGAGAGCGATGGTTGGTGTCATTGCTACCATGTCCTTCAATTTGTTGAGATCCTTGTGCTTCATCCTGCCTGGGATCATTGTTTCCTTCTCAGTGGGGATATGCATACCTTGCATTTTCAATGCTTCTCGTACTAGGTTGAGGGTCAGTTTGAATCTTTTGAGCTCGTGGCCTGGTGTTAATGAGGGTAGCACGAAGGTACTATCGTCTCCTTTAGCCCTGCTAGGGGTGATGGTACTGATGAAGTAGGAACAACGTAGGAAATCTGGCTTAGGTAAATGTCCTCGGAAATAGCCATCCAAGCCCGTTTTGGTCCATACTGATAGCATGACTTGTGCATTCTGATATTGCTCAAATTCGGGGGTGAAGAAATGATATCGTCCCCATTTGCCATTAAACTCAAGTTCTGCCTCCCAAAAGTAGGTGCTGTCTCCCAATGGCCCTACGACATCACTGAACCAATGTGCATGCTTCCCCACTTGAGAAGTGTGCCCCTAAGGCAGGTCCTGAATAGGAAGCACATACACAACTCTAAGTTCTTGAGGTCTCTCAGTGAGTTGTGGTTCCGGAAGGAGGGTTTCGATGTACACTATCTAGGCGCTAGACCTTGCCTGGGAGCTGGTGGCTCCGGTTTCTGCCATGTTACAGCTTGCTTGCTAGTTCTGTGAGAATATAGAAGCATGCGTTAACATTGTAAAGGACAAGGTAGAACAATTTTTGTCCCCATTACAACATTAACATTAAGTGAATGATGAGTTAGTGGATCAGTGAGTGCGCAATGATTGTGTGTGTTGTTAGTCCTATGAGCTAAGTGAAAAGATGCAGTTTGAGAATGATGCAGTTAGTAGGTGGAGATGAATGTACAAATGGGATCGGGAGGTTTATTACACGCTTTGGGTTGCCAAACACAGTGAATGATCTTGGGTTTTGGTTTTGTGGAGACTCTGGAGGGCTTCAGGGGGGTGTCTGCTTGGAAATGAGGCTGTATAGGGGCCCACTTGCAAGTAATTCCGCTCGTGCTCATGTGTAAATATGCGTTTGTGTGTGTTGATGAGAGTGGGCATCGGCTCTTTGAGTGAGTGAACCTTGTTGTGTATGGTGCGATTTGTGTGTAACTAGTTGAGCCCGCAAGCAAGCCTTAGGCACCCAAATTTGTCTTGAATGTGGGCCAGCCTTCATCGACTTCTTGGGTACCTAGATAGATTTCACTTTCACAGAAGAATTTCTGGAAGTCTTCTTATTAGTATTAGGTCGTTGATCACTAATAGGAAGTTGAGCTAGTTGTTGTGGCTTAACCACAATAGGACGCTCACCTTTCCGCACCCACATTTGTTTTGGTGGCTGGGACACCTTGCTTCGTACTTTCTATTGGCTTTGGGCATGAGTCGTCTGCTTCTTTTGCCTTTTATCTGTCTTTGATTGCTGCATCCCGATGGCCTTTGGAAAAGAAGGGAGTTCCATTGCATTCTTGGCTTCTGTGTTGCGATAATCATCCCTCTACATCACATAGTTTTGGACAAGAATAGCATGGTCATCTTCATGTGTACTCCTGGAAGGACCAAGAGTGTGTGCCTTCCCTAGTTCCTTGAGTGCTCCATTGTCTAACTCAACTGTAATTCGGCTCTGATTCACCCATACCTGAAGAAGTCCACTTCTTAGGTTTAGGTTGACTGCATGATCATAGATCCAGTCTTGACCCAAGACAAGAGGTTCAGTGAGATCCTCATCTTGACACACTAGTACATTAACTGTCAATAAAATGTCTTGAAGGTAGATGGGAAGTTTCACCTCGCCCATGCAAGGGGTTTCCACGCCTCCCAACCCTATGAGATATGCTTCCACAGGATTGACATTTAATTTCAACTCTCGACAGTAAGAAAGTTTAACAGCACTAGTGGTTGCACCTGAGTCAATCAAGGCTCTTACAGTCCTTGCTCTCGTTCCTTGTCCTATCTCTAAATTTACAAAAGGACGTCGGTCAACTATTCTATGAGAGCTAATACCCGAAAAATCACACATAGCCATGTGATATCCTGGTTGCGCATAGTCATCTATCCTAGGTTGATCTCTACCCTGTCTTCTCAATTTCATTCTTCGGATGCGTTCCAAAGCTTGTGCCTGAGCCTCTTCTCGATTTCGTTTTTCTTCTTCCTTGCGTTTCTTGGCAGTGTTGAGTCTATTTAACATCTCCTCAGTGAGGGGTTCTTGATATAGTTTGACTCTACATCCACTTATGTAACTAGGGAGAACATCACCTTCGAGTGTAGCTAATTGGACTGCTCCACTTATGGAGATCCTATTGATAATCATGGGTCCATAGCCACGCTTTTCTAGCTTCCTTGCATGTTGTTTCAAGGTATACACCAAAACTAAGTCTCCGGCCTTCAATCCTTTATCCTTAACATGGGCATCAAAGTATGCCTTCTATCGTTTCTTAGCTGCATATATCCCTGCAGCAGCCCTCAGTCTGGTTTCTCCTAATCGCTCAAGGTCAAAGATTCTAGAGGAGAGCTCATGGCCCGTCCACTCATGCTCCTATGCTACCTTTAGTGTAGGTATCAAGAAGTCCAACGGTAGCACTGCATTTTGGCCAAACACCATCTGAAAAGAAGTGGTTTGAAGTACCGTTTTATAGGCAACTCGGTATGCCCAAACAGCATGGTGTAGCTGTTTGTCCCAATCAGAGCGTTTATTATTCACCAATTTAGTCAACACATTGCATAGAATCTTATTTGTGCTTTCGGCTTGCCCATTAGCTTGTGGGTGATAGGGGGCAGACTTCTTGTGTACTACCAAGAACTCTTGGAGCAGATTTTCAATAACTTCATTCAAGAAGTGAGTCCCTCTATCACTGACTAGCTCTATAGGTAGTCCGTATCTAGTGAACACATTCTCAAATAAGAACTTAGTGGTCGTCTGAGCATCATTCTTTGTCGTACCTTTTACCTCTACCCATTTGGTTAAATAGTTTGTGGCCACAATGATATATTCAGCATGTGAACCCTTAGCTGGGGGATTAATACGAGCAACAAAGTCTATTCCCCACTTAGAGAATGCACGTCCACCCATCATAGGTTTCAGAGGCATCTCATCTTTGCGTATAGGATACTGAGTCCGCTGACAGACATCACACCTCTTCACATAGGTATGTGCGTGCATGTGAAGGGTCGGCCACCAAAGTCCTACAAATAGGATTGCCTTGATCACCCGATCTGGTCCAAAGTATCCTCCTGCTACACCCTGGTGAGCAATTTCCAGGATCTTTAAATATTCAGTCTCATGGACACAGAGTCTGAGGTAACCATCTTTACCACGCTTGTATAGATTATCACCAATGACTGAGTAATCTAAGGCTTCTTGTTCTAGGCTTCTTTGTCTATCCAATGTCATATCTTGCGAGAATGTTTTCGTCCTCAAGATTTCTACTAATGGTTCACTCCAATCTGGCACTATGGTCACTTGATAAAGAGTGGCATGCTCCACGAGTGGTTTAGTGCAACAAATTGGGCATTCTTTGCTTATCTTATGTACATCAGCTTCCATAGTAGGCCAATGTACTCCGAATCTCCTTAGTGTCTGTAAAGTTCTTTGCCTCGAATGGTGTTGCTCTAATGCGCCTACATGTGCTGATTGCAACCATTTTCCGTACTCGTCCTCTTCCACACAACAAGCCAATATCCCTTGATCTGTTTGTTTGTACATGCTTCCTGCCATGACATGGTACTTCTGGGCTTTTACTACCTCCTTATCTTGAGTATTTATGACTGGGTGGTTAGGCCTGTATGTCAATACTGGCACTAATGGCTTAGCCCACTAAGGTACCACTTCAAAATTAAACAAGTAAGCATCAGGAAGGTCATATGATACTCCTTGTGGGGCTTCTCCAGATGTGAGCCTAGAGAGGTGGTCTGCTCTCAAGTGAGTCTTGCCTTTCCTCACCAGGACCTCAAAGTCATATTCCATTAGCAAGAGAAACCATCTTACTAATCGGCCTGTATTGCATGGTTTGTTTACCAAGTACAATAAGGCCTGATGATCAGTAAAAAAATTAAACTTATTTGCAAGCAAATAGTGTCTAAAATTTTTAACCGCATATACCATGCCTAATCCTTCTCGTTCAGTGGTGGTATAGTTCCGTTCAGCTGCATTTAGCTGTCTACTAGCATAGGCAATTGGAAGATCCATATTACCTTCGCCCGTAGGTTGTGCAAGTACACATCCAATAGCATAATTGGATGCATCCACGTGAACATGAAATGGCTTATTCCAATCTGGTGTGGTCAAGATTGGTGCTGAACATAATCGCCGTTTAAGCTCATTGAAGGAGTTTTCACATTCATCAATCCACTCAAAATTAGTCAAAAGTACATACAGAGGCTTTGCTATGATGGCATACATGTGTATAAACCGTCGGTAATAACCACAATGCCCCATGAAAGCTTGTACTTCCTTGACATTATTTGGCCTAGGTAGCTCTACTATGGCTCTCACTTTCTCCTCATCCGTGGATATGCCATTCTTTGACACTATGTGTCCTAGAATCTTGCCTTGCCTGACCATGAAAACACACTTTTCTGGGTTCAGGCAGACTTGATATTCTCTACATTTGTCAAAGATTTGCCTGAGTTCTGGTATATGTGTTTGTCTAATGTTGGAATGAGCACAAAGATCATCAACATAGACCTCTAAATTCTTCCTCAGGAATTCTTTAAATACGTGGCACATTAGTCTCTGAAAGGTTGCAGGAGCATTGGTAAGCCCAAATGGCATTACTCGAAAAGCAAATATGCCCCATTTTGTGGCAAAAGCCGTCTTATGCTGGTCTTCCGGAGCAATGGCTACCTGATTGTAGCCAGAAAATCCATCAAGAAAATTGTATAGTTCCTTGCCTGCTACTCTTTCCAGTAGATGCTCAGTGATAGGAAGCGGATAATTATCTCGAATAGTGGCACCATTAACCTTCTTCAAGTTAATGCACACACGTAGCTTTCCATTCTTCTTGGGCACAACTACGATGGGGGATACCCACTGAGTGTGCTCAATTTCATAGATGAATCCAGCTTCGACCAAGCGATCTATCTCTTCTTTGATCTTGGCAGCATAATTATCATTGTATGTGTATGGCTTTTGCTTGGAGGGTTTGGCATCTGAGGTCATGGGGATAGTGTGTGAGCATATGTCAGGGTCGACACCTTTTAAATCCTTGTAACTCCAAGCGAATACATCTCTGTATTCTCTCAGTATGGCTATTATCTCATGCTCTTCTTCCTCTGTCAGGTCATGGCCTATGTATGTGCATCTTTTTTCTCCTTCTTCTATGGCTAAGACTACTTTCTTGGTAGTTTCTTTGTTATCATAGGCCTCTCCTGCTTGTGCCTCACGTTTTGGCATTCTTACCATGACTCTCCTATCGTCCATCTCATACTTTTTGAAATTCTCGGGGACCTCAAACAAGGACTCTTCCTCTTCTCGCGTGACTTCCCTCTTCTTTCTTTTCTTTCCTTCGTCCTTAGGGGTCACTTGTGTGGTTAACCCTACGTCATTGGTGAGCTCTCCATGTCTCTGAGGGTGAGCTTCAACTTCATAGAAGTATTCTTCCTCTGATGCAAATGGTGGGTCCATAATGATTGACTCTAGATTGGAGTCACTTGCATCTTCAAATGCATCAGGGCTAGGTTTGCATTCTTCCAGATCTCCATCTCCCATGATTGGTTCTATGGAGAAGACTGAAATGTCATAGCCATCCTCATCACAGTGGGGTGTCCATTGTTCCTCATTGATGGCTACATCCATTGTTGCTAAAATTTCTGCCCAGTTGTGAGGTTCAAATTCTTCATCAGGAAATACTACAAGTGCGTAGGCTGGGTCTTGAATTGATCTATGGGTTTCTTTTGCACCTATCTCTCTGGCCTTTTCTCTCTTCTCTTCTTCTACTACTACTTTACACATCCATAGGTGAGTGTCTTCATGCATCCATGAGGATCCTGATCCTATGGAGTGCACTGACTCCGAGTCATCTTTAGATCTATGGATCGGGTTCCATTGAATAGGCGGTACATCTCTATGAGAGTAATCCTTGAGATTGACTTTGGTCGTAACACCTAAGTGTTGCAAATACAAGGAATTGGTTCCCCAATCCTGGACCACTTGCAGCTGTCGCATAAATGGTCTTCCCAAAATCATCTCATAGGCATGGTTCTTGCTAAAGTCACAGATAGCAAATGTATGCTCAAACTCTACACCACAAGTGGTGAGAGTTATTCCTTCCAGCAAGCCTAAGGGTCTCTCTATGTGGCCATCAGCCATTTGCAATTTCATTCTCGTTGGCCTAAGTGCTGGTTTGCCCCAACGCTTCCATAGGGAAGTGGTAGCAATTGCAACTCATGCGCCTGAGTCTAGAATTGCCTTGGTTGTGTACCCGTGATGGGTAATGGGAAGATAGGTGTTTCCTTCTTCACCTTCACTCATATCTCCTATCTTGTCCAGAGGAATTTCTGGCACTGTTCTAAGAGAACCTACCTGGGATCGGGGTTTCACTACTTCTGGCACTTGGTTAGCTACATGTTTCCATAACTCTGGCCTAACTTTGAGTAGCTCTTCTAAAGTGAGGTTGCACTGCACTTTAGTGTTTTTCACTACCTCTGTATTCCTAGGTATGACTGAGTCTTCATTTCTTACCATGACCGTGGGTGCTCTCATACAAGTAGACTTGGCTTCCCATGGGCATGTGAAGTGTGGTAATTCTTGTAAAGAATTAGACTCAAAGTCTAATCTCTCTTGACTTTGTGCACTCTCTTGCTCTCCATAAATGGAGGGAATATCTTGTGGGAATTGGTCATGTGCGTCATCCACCAGTTCAATGGAGGATGGACTTCACTCTCTTTTGCCCATTTCTCTTCTTGAATCTCCCGTAGGAATTCTGGTGTGTACCTATTCATAGAAGAAGAGGTGTCTGGTTCAGTGGAATTGGGCACATAAGCTTCCCGTGGGGGAATGCTTATCCTTTTACTTGCCTCATTTCTTCCTTGGTTTTTTTCTTCCTTGGCAGATCTTGCAATTATGCTCTCTAACTTTTCTAGTAGTCCATCCAAGTGCAATTGTGTCTTAGCTGAGCCAAAGTAGTTGAAGAGGCGACTGGCTTCAAACATGGTCTGAGCCAATGCGACCATTTTCATGCAAAGCTTGGTTCTTTCTATCTCTAGGTCAGCTCTAGGGTAGCACTTGTCATGATTCGTCACATTTGGCCCTTCTTGGATTCTGGCCTGATATGCCTTAAGCATCATGTCTATGTCTTCAGGAGTGGGGTCAGCTAGCACTGATCCTACTCTAGGGGGTGGGTGGATGGTCTGATGTGGGTTGAAAGATGGTGGACTAGATGGTGATGGAGATGAAGGTGGTGGTGGTATGTGTGATTTTGTTTGAGAAGTGAGTTCAACAATTTTGGCTTTTGTTTCTTTTATGCTTTCTTCTAAGTCGCTCATCATTTTGGACCATTGTCTTTTCATTCTCTCTCGGCTATCCCTCCAGGCTCTCGACCGTTTCTTGGCTATGCTCTCAGTTTCACTAGCCTCTGCACTCTTTCCTTGACCTAAACCTTGGTTCTGCTGCAAAGCCTGAGCTCTAGTGACCACCTGTACTGGTGGAGTGGAAGTTACACTTCCTGTAGCGTCTACTACTAACCCAATAACATTAATTGGAGTGATTTTTGGCATATTATTGGGATTCTTTAGACAATCTCGTAAGAGATGCTCCTTTCCGCAATCTTGACAAAATCCCTGTATTGTTACTGAATGGGGTTGTGTAGGTGCAGGCATGGGGCAATCACGAATGAGGTGATCTCCCTGACATCTGTAGCATGGCCCTCTAGGGAAGGGGGGGTCTTACATGCCTACGTTGAGGTCTAGAGTTGGGGTTTGCGTACATGGCATTTGTGTAATCTGGCTCCCAACTAGGTTCACTCGGTTCTTCACTATAGTAGGACTCACCATGTTCAGGAGACTGCATGTAATAAGCCTGGGGGCTATCAATATGTGTAGAATCAAAGCTATGGTCACTGGGATCACTTTCTGAAAGCAATGGTGTCACTAGCACTATGGCTCTATTCAGGTTCTCTTCTGCAGCTGCATAATACTTCACTAGAATCACATTAGCTGGGGTTGGAGGTTCTTGAGCTAACACAGGTTGAGGCCTTTTGCTGGTTTTGGTAGGCTTGTTGATAAGATTGCTGTGGTCTACCATATTGCTATGGAGGGTATTGGATTTGGTATCTTCCCTGTTGTGGATAGGGCTGAGGGTAGGTTTGCCTAACTGCTTGCTTATTGTATGGGCAGTCTTGTGCTGTGTGATTTGTGTACCTCCGTTCTATGGTGCAATACTGGCTACTAGGGTTCACTTGGGGTTGAGCCATGATGGGACATATGTTCGCCATATGGTCACCACTGCAAGTATAGCACCTCTTTATTGGGGAAAACCTTGGGATTTGTTTGCTAGTGACACCTAGTTTTTGAGCTACTTTCTCCACGAGTTCCTCAATAGATGTGGATTGCGTGGAAGAGAGGCTAGTTGACCTATCTGAATCTTTGTAGATTTTTGAAAGCTCTAACTCCTCCCCTAGGTTATCCTCTATGTCAGTGCACATGCGTACACACTCTTCTATGGTTCTAGGGTCTTTCAAGTACACATATGATCTCAACTTTGTACTCAGCAGCCCATCGAGGAATAAAGCCACTTGTTTGGCTGTCGTGGGTAACTCAGGGATAGGACATCTCTCTAGATATTGCCTAAACCTTCTTCCTGCAAGTCTAATTGTCTCTTGGGGGGTTTGCTTGAAGCTATGTATCTATGAGGAAGTATTATGCCTTATCCCACTCTTCGAGAATTCAGTGATAAAAGCCTCTAAGAGGTGGTCTATGCTCCTGAACTATCTCTCACTCAATGGTTGAAACCATGTAAGGGATGTGTTCCTAAGGGTTAGACCAAAGGAATTATACTACGTGAATAGGTCCTCAACTTGTTCAGCTCTCAAGACTTGCCTAAACTCAGCCACATGATCATATGGGTCTCCTGTGCCATCGAAGTAGTTCTTCATGGACTTGACCAGCAGTGTAGGTCTCAAGGTTCTGGTGTGTTCCCTAGGCCTTGGCAGAGGGAAATCATCAGCATTCCTTTGATTCCTTGGGGCTCTAAGTCCCTCAGATTCCGCTCTATTTGTTTCCGTTCTCGTTCTTTGTCTTCCCACTGGGTTGGCAAAGCTTACCTCAGGTCTATCTCTATGTCTGTCTCTTTGAGCTCCATGAGCTTGGATGTTCTAGCTCCGGGGTGACCATAGGACACATTAGATCTTAGTAGGGGGAAAATAAATTCACCTTTCTAAGTATAAGCATGCCTATCATTTTCTGTAACCACAAAGATCCTCTCTAAGGCGTGATCTAAGTAGGTCACTCTGCCTGGGCTATCAGGATCTTTGAACTCATATATCATGATTGTTCCTACCTCATTTGGCTGATCAGATTTATAGCTCCAAAAGGCTTCATCAGTCTCTCGGTTCAAGAGCAGATCTATGCTCTTATTGTCTTGGGGAATCCACTCTAGTGTGATAATCCTAGTGAGAACAGATTTCTCGGAGGGTTCTAGGTTCTACACCCATGTTTCCTTGCTCCAGGTCACCTAAGTCCATTTCTGGGATCACATTCCCGAATTCATCTATCCTATTTGGATGACTGGTGACTACATATATGGTCCCTTCCTTGTCAAGGTATGCTCCGTTTTCAAACTTGACAGCTGGGTGCTCTAGTCCAATGGATTGGTCAGGGTTTTTAATCTGGACCACACATCTTCCTAGGCCGTCCTCATAGATGCAAGCACCTAATCGGTTGGTCCTAAGGTATTCGAGTTGCGTCTTGTAAGGGCCTTCTACCCTATGTAAATATGGCACTCCTAAACTTCCTGTAGGTCTCTCCATACCGTGGGACATCTCATACTCGCTAGTCTCAAAGCTAGGGTAGTACGAATGATGGCTCAACTACTGGGCCCAAGACCTAGCAGTATGATTGACACTAGCTGCTGAAGATCTAAGACTTTGTCTATCTCTCCCTAGGTGTCGTCCAGATCTAAGGTTCATAAGCCCAATTGAAGAATTCCCCGAATTTCCCAAGTACAATTTTTGTTGCTGAGTTCTTTTTGTATTAGTCACTTGTTCTTTTTAATTTTCCTTACGATGTCACTTCTTGTCCAGTTAATCTTCGTCGCAAGGAACACTTAAGTTTTATCGTACTTTGAGTGTGGTCACTCGATTTAAATTCTTTTCCCTTAGGTTGTTTCACAATTGTAATCTCCTAACACTTGCACTTGAGTGATTAGAGTTCTTGGACTTGGTCGTTCTTAACGTATCCCTAATTAATCAAAACCTCTATCCATACTTAGCCTAAGCTAGGGATTGACAGAGGGTGTTGAGAATTTCCAACCTTGAGTTTCTTCCTTTGGTTGCCCTTGTGTGCCCAGGAAGCGTGTTCCCAAGCTTGCACTTACTCTTGCTTCGAGTACCCTTTGATGCTCTCAAAGAACCTGAAAAGTTCCCAAAGTTAGCTCAAGACTTAAATTTGATTTGACAGGCAGATCACTTTCATGCATGTAATTCACTAGCCAAATTGCCTTTTGCCCTTATGAAAAACAAACCCAAGGGACCCTCAGTTTTTCCTACCCTGGGATATGATCAAATTCAAATTACCCTATCCAAATTACCCTATCTAGTACTCCCCACAAGCTTTCCAACAAAACAAAAATCACAGCAAACGGATTTTGTATGAGAAAGTTATGTCAATTCAGGGTTTTGGGGCTAAAACAGGATTTAAAACAGGTTAATAGGCAGACAGGACTTCTCGAAATGCTTTGGGTGTCGGCCTCACAATGCTCTACTAACCCTTACAAGCTCCCCACAAATTGCCAAAAAATTAGACCACTATTTTTGCCCTAAAAAATTGGCCAAATTTGCCCGTCAATCGCGGTCGCAAGCTCTGTCAATCGTGATTGATATGTCAATCGCCATCGACGTGTCGGTCGCGATTGACAGGTCCGTCGTGGCTGTCACTCACGATTGATGGGTCAATCGCGATTGACACGTGGCTTGGATTTTCAATGGATTGTGGTCAAAGGGTCGTTGACTGGGTCGGTCACGATTGATGGGTCGATCGTGATTGACAGGTCCGTCGCGAGTGTTCAATCGGTCGTGGTCAAACAGTCGTTGACTGGGTGGGTTGCGATTGACAGGTCCATCAGGGCTGTCAGTCGCGATTGACTGGTCGATCGCGATTGACACGTGTCACACGTAGGTTCAGTCAGTCGTGGTCAGTCGGTCGTTGACTCTGTCGATCGCGATTGATGGGTCGATCGCGATTGACAGGTCGGTCGGCAAGTGTCTGTCGTGGTTTGTCGATCGCGATTGAAAGAAAACTGAGGAATTTCAAAATTTCAAACACATATTCATGAAGCTCTAGGCCTATACATCACAGTTATACACTTTGTTTTGCAAAATAGTCAACTCTTCTGTTAGTCGCGATTGACAGAGGTCAACGCCTCAGGACCTGCACAGTCAAATTTTTTACCTGCTAAAGCTGGTGCAGCTGCTGGGGATGCTGGTTCCTGCAGAAAATCTCAAAAAACACAGAAAAGCACAAGCACACAAACGCTCTCTCGCTCTCTCTCACAAGTGAAATGAGGGAAATGGTATGGGTGGGGTGATATGACCAAAAACTGAAGTTTTTCGCGATGATGGAGATGGATGTGGGAGATGGTGAGGATGATGATGGTGATGAGAAAAACAAAAGAAAATAGATAAAAGTGAAGAAAATACCTATGACTCCAATGCCTCAACTCTACGTCTTACCATCACACGCTCGTCCTCAAAGCTCGATCCCCGGCAACGGTGCCAAAATTTGGTGTAGCTCAGTGATGAGTAGCACCTCCTTTAATGTCAATCCGGGAAGACGTGAGGATGGTATGATGACCTCGAGCAAGTGAAGGCACAAGTGCGTGAGTGAGAAGCACACTAACATGCACACACATACACACACACGCACACACAGTAAGACAAAGAGGAAGACAATGGAGTTCTTTTAGATTACTTCCAAAATGCTCATACAAGTTCAAATCTATTACAAGCTAACCTCAAAATTGAGCTCTCTAGCTCTATTTATAGTTTTTGACTAGCTTTTGGCCCTGTCCAGACCTAGTGTCCGGCCTAGTTAAAAAATAGGTTCTAGGGCCTATTTGGAGGCTCAAACAAAGTCTAAAAATTATGAAAAATGGTACAATGCTACTTCTAATACTCCTCAAGCTCGAGGACTCCTCGATTTGCACAAAATGGAGTTACAAAAAGGTGAAATGGTATTTACAATGATTTGTAGTGATGAGAATCACTGTTATGAAGATGTTGTTTTGGAAAAATTTGAATGGCCTACTTGCCAGATCTGTTGATATATTTAGGTAGTGATGTGTGTGAACACTCTAGGACCGCCGGGGCACTTTTTTCCCTCTTTAGGAGGTTTTTTTCCCCCGGCTTGTATATACGCTGATTGCCCTAATGGGCTGTTTATCTTTGTACATTCTCTAGTAATACATTCAGTCTTGTGTGTTGTGCTCCAAGCTTCTTCTTCTTCCTTGTGCTGTTCGCGTGCTTCCGCAGACGTCTATCTCCAACAATTGGTATTAGAGCAGGTCGTCACTTCTTCTAGGGTGCCGTCGACACTCCTCTGTTTGTAGTCTCAGATTCGCACGAAATTTGGTGAGCATAGTCAGGGTGTTTACGAGATCAAAGTTGCTTCGCTCTGTGGTGCCGAAATCGCGATCTGAGCTAGTTTCGGCCTCCGAACGCACTATCGCAGCGCTTGTGCAGGCTATTTCGTCCTTTTGTGCCAAAGGTATATACCAGTTTCTGTTTGCCAGTTTAAGCATCTCGAAGTCTGCTACAGGTCTAGCAAAACTCGTATGGGCAGTTCTGTTCAACTTTTTGAGATACAGTCAATTTTCTGCATCAAGGTATTTTAGTCACCGGCCATGGCTGAAAGCAGTGATGTATTCCGTATGTTGGCTGTTGAGGATAAGTTGGATGGTACCAACTACCCATTATGGGCTTATATGATGCGACATGTACTGGTTGCAAAAGGATTGTGGAACATTGTGCAGGGTGTTGAAAGACGTCCTGTTACACCTGTAACGACAAGTACTGCAAATACAGGTGTTGGAGCTGATGAAGATGGTGTCGAAGATGATATTCCGCAGATTCCTGTTCGTGCTGCTATTTCTGTTGCACCTACTGCAGAGCAGATTCGTTGGGATGGCAGAGATGCCCAGGCACATGCATTGATAGCCTTGTCTGTCAAACGTGCCATTATTCCTCACATTCGCTCTTGCAGAACAGCAAAGGATGCTTGGGATACACTTACCACTTTGTACCAGGCTAGGAATGAGGCTCGTGTTGCTTACCTCCGAAAACAGTTGGAGAGTGAGCACATGAATGAAGGTGATTCTATGGACAGTTTTCTTACAAAGATCAAAGACCTAAAGGAACAATTGATTTCTGCTGATGAGGTTATACCAGATAGCTCACTTGTGCGGACCGTTCTGAATGGTCTTCCTGATTCATATCAGAGTTTTGCCTCTACTCTTCGGTTGATGATGAAAGGCAATCCGAATGTCTTGTCATTTGAGGAATTAGTCTCTGTTCTGTTGCAGGAAGATCAGCCCAGGCAGAACAGGTCCATTATGCGTGTTGCAGATCAAGCTTTCCTGGCTAGTCAGAAGGGCAAAGGAAAATGGAGCTCTTCTACTAGTAAGCAGAAATCTGCAAATGCTGCACAATCGAAGAACCAGGATAAAGATGAAAAGAAATCAGAAAAGCAGAAATTGTTCTGCAAGTACTGTAAGGAAATGATCATATTATAAAGAACTGTCCAAAACTGGCTGCTAAAGAGGCAAAGAAGAAAGAGGCTGGAATGGTTGTTACAGAGGCCTCTACACCGAAAACAGAGTCTGCAAATCTTGTGCAGGAAGAAGAATGGGCGTTTACTACTGTCTGCAGTTTTGACCCATCTTCTCATGATCAGTGCATGTCTGCAGTAGACTCAGATGTTTGGTACTTTGACAGTGGGGCGACCAAACATATTACCTCGCAGCGCAGTTTCTTCTCTTCACTCGAGCCTGCCCCTACAGGGAATACTGTCACATGTGCCAATAACTCCTCTTATCCTGTTATGGGAGTTGGTAAGATCATTCTGACTACTGCTGATGGTAGTTCTTTCACTTTGTCAGATGCTTTATTTGTGCCAGGGATCAAAAAGAACCTCTTATCAGTTTCTGCATTAGCCAAGATTGGCTTGGTTGTGAAATTTGTTGATGACAGGTGTACAGTCCATGATCTCTCAAATGGCGATGTGATTATTGCTTCTTGCATTTTATGTCGTGGGCTGTATAAGCTCATAGACTATGAAAGATCTATGAATGATTCGGCATGTGCAGTTCATGATTCTCAGGCTATGTCAGATGCAAAGCTTTGGCATGCACGATTTGCTCATCTGAATTTTGCTAGTTTGTTACGCCTGCAGAAATCTGAAATGGTGTCCTCTTTGCCCAAACTTGAGGCACCTGGAAAACATGTTTGTGAAGGCTGTATTTTGGGCAAAATGCACCATTCTTCCTTTCCAAAAGATGGTTCAGTTCGGGCTACGCAGAAATTGCAGCTTGTACATAGTGATGTCTGTGGTCCTATGCAGACACCCTCTTTTGGAAATTACCTTTACTTCGTGACTTTCATTGATGATTTTTCCAGGCATGCATGGGTATATCCACTCAAAGCAAAGTCCGAAGTGTTCATGTGCTTCAAACAGTTTTTGGTTTTGGCTGAAAATCTGTCAGCATGTAAAATGGGCACCCTTCGTTTTGATCGAGGGGGGGAATATATGTCTTCAGATTTTAATGCATTTCTGGCTGAACGTGGGATAAAACACCAGTGTACAGTGCCGTATACACCTCAACAGAATGGAGTTGCTGAACGAAAGAACAGGTCACTCATGGAGATGGCGAGGTGCATGGTCAAAAGTCAGGCTTTACCACATAGTTTCTGGCTTGAGGCTGTCATGTGTGCAGCATATGTACTGAACAGGTATCCCACTAAAGCGTTGCAGTCTATCACTCCATATGAGGCTTGGCATGACCGCAAGCCATCTGTTGCTCATCTGCGTGTTTTTGGTTGTTTGGCATATGCATTAGTGCCTGAACAACATCGCAGAAAATTGGATGATAAGGCAGTAAAATGTATTTTTGTTGGGTACAGTTCTGAAAGTAAAGGCTATCGTCTGTATCATCCACAGACTAAACGCATTCTGGTTAGCCGTGATGTTGTCTTTGTGGAAGATGCTATTCAACCATTGCTTTCATGTACTAAGGAGACATCTGTTAGCTCCAAAGACATATATGATACTTTGATGCCTCTTTTTACAGGTGGACAGGCTAGTGCTGGTCCTAATGAGGCAACTTCTCAACCTTTGCAGGTTTCATATGATGATGCAGATCATTCCATTTCTGATGCAGATTTACATGATGCACTTGTTGATGAGAGAGCTGATATTGAACAGGCAAAAACTATGCCAAAATGGCTGGTGCAGACTTTGCGTGACAGCAAATTAGATGCACCTTTGTCATATCGTACTCGTTCAGGCTCTCATAATGCCTCCTTTGCATCAGATTGCTATGCTATGGCTGCATCTAGTCTCTGTGATGAGAATGAGCCTGTTTCTTTTGATGAAGCACAAAATTCAGAAAATTGGATGGCTGCTATGCAATCTGAATATGATGCTATAATGAAGAATGGTACATGGTCTTTATGTGACTTGCCTCCTGGCAAGAAGGCCATTGGCACTAAGTGGGTATACAAGCTGAAGCGTAAACCTGATGGTACAGTTGACAGGTATAAGGCTAGGCTTGTTGCAAAGGGTTATGCACAGGAAAGAGGCATTGATTTTGATGAGACCTTTGCACCTACATGCCGTATGACTACTGTTCGCAGCATTTGTGCACTTGCAGCCCATCATGGTTGGAATGTACATCAGTTGGACATTAAAACAGCATTTCTGAATGGTGACTTGCATGAAGAAGTGTATGTTTTCAGCCCCGTGGCTTTGTGCAGAAAGGGCATGAAAACCAGGTTTGCAGGTTAAAGAAGGCATTATATGGTTTAAAGCAAGCACCACGTGCTTGGTATGAGAAGATACATGCCTATCTGATTGCACATGGTTTTGAGAATAGTCCAACTGAAAGCACCTTATATGTTAAGCGTGCTAATGATGTGCTTCTGATCATTGTTGTCTATGTTGATGACATGCTGCTCACTGGTCCTATTGAGACACATATTGCTGATTTTAAGGCTGATTTGCATGCCTCATTTGAGATGTCTGATTTGGGGTATTTGCATCACTATTTGGGCATTCAGTTTATGCATGTTGATGGTGGAATGGCTTTGTGTCAAACGAAATATATTGACACATTATTGCAGCATTTTGGCCTTGAAGACTGTAAGCCTATTGCCACTCCTATGGAGACAAGTTTACGATTGAGTCTTCATGATGCTGGAGATGCATTTGATGCTGTTCTCTATCAGCAGGCTGTTGGATGCTTGATTTACTTATGCATTACTCGGCCAGATATTCAGTTTGCTGTCTCACAGATGAGCAGGTTTATGCATTGCCCAGGAGTCACGCATTGAAAAGCGGTTAAGCGCATCTTTCGCTACTTGAGTGGTACTCGGCTACTTGGGTTGTTTTATCCCAAGGGGGGATCACTACCGCCAGATTTGCATGCTTTTTCTGACTCAGATTGGGCTGGTTGCTATGACACTCGTGTGTCCACCAGTGGTTTTTGCTTCATGCTTGGTAGCTCATGTATATCGTGGTTGAGCAAGAAGCAACCTACTGTGGCCACTTCCAGTTGTGAGGCTGAGTATAGGGCAGCTTTCACAGCGACTGTTGAGTGTGTTGTTGGTGCAGATCAATCACCAATTGAAGATTTGAAGTAAAGAAGATGGATACATTCACAAGAATGAAGGACATGTACACATATGTACATTAGTTATGACATAGGTTACATATACTTATGCTTTGATAAAAGTTTGTACATAATTGCCTATAAATACTTTTGAAAAATATCGGGGCATAGAGAGAAGACAATGAGAGACTATGTATGAGCATAGGAATAGAGAAATACGTGATTGTAAAGGTCAGTAGATACATGAGAAGTGAAGGGAAGTCTCTCTCACTTCCAGTTGTAGTCTTCTCCAGAAATGAAAGAAATCTTGCGCCCGATCTTTACGAGTCTGCTCCTTCTGTGGTAAATCATTTGTGAAATCCTTTTGAGGATATCTAAGTTGATAGTTGATGAGTTTGTGTCAAAAGTTTTAGAGTGTAATTGCAAACAGGTTAGGAGAATTATCTGTAGGAACATTTATATGTGTTGAGTGTTCACAGTCTCCTAAAACAGGCGCAGTTTTCGAGTCCAAAGAAATGAGTAGTGCTCAGTGCACAGTGTAAAGTTTTACACATGTGATAGCTCAAAATCTAAGTTGAGAGATAAGCTATCTACAGTCAAAAGGATTTGGCAAAACGGGTTTGACATTGTGAGAATCAAAGTTAAGAAGTTGGGGGTGTCAAATCGACTTCTCAGAAGTACTGATTTGGACATAGGTAACTTGTGAAGTTGATTTCTCAAGTTATACTAAACCTTTTGAAGAATTTTAACTTGGAGGAGGTGCGCAATCTCTAGGCGACACTCCATACAAAATTTCATAGAAAACTTTAAAGATTTGATAAGTCAATGAGAAGAAATTGTGCAGCAGACTTTCTGTGTTTCATCTTCTTCACAGAATTTTCAAGTTTTTGATAATTTGGAGATTGGACATCTAATTTGGTAAAGGTTTTGACTTACTCTTGGTATAGAGGTGCTCTAATCACAAGAGTAGGTTGTTCTTTTGGATATTAACACTCTCCATCAGTGGTATCAGAGCAGGAGACATCAAAATCAAGAAAAGGAGGATCCTGACTGTTGCAGATTCAAGAATTTCAACAATTGAAGAGCTAGAAGGTGAAAGTTTGAAGGCAAAGCTTGAGGAGGAGACCATACAACATAAAGAAGGACAAAAGGAGTCTAATTCGAAGTAAAGGTACACATATTGCTCATAAAGGTTGAAGTTTTCAATACACAGGAGGACACAAGATGGGAGATTCTCTTCAGATAGAGAAATTGGATAGGGAAAACTATCCTGCATGGTCAATGAGGATGGAAGCTCATCTTATGAGCAAAGATTTAATAGCCTACATCACAGGTGAAGAGCAGAAGACAAGTTTCAGAGATCCTAGTGTTCCAACTAGGGAAGAGTTAGCAGATTTGAAAAATTGGATGAAGAAAGATGCTCAAGCTAGGAGCATTATATATATGGCAGTCAATGATTACTTGTTGCCTCATATTCGAGGTCTTGAAAGTGCAACTGATATTTGGAATGCTTTGGAGGAGCATTTCCAAAATACTACAAAGTCAAGGAAGGCATCCTTATGGGCAGAGTTTACAACCTTCAAGAAGAAGGCTTCTCAATCTATTTCAGACTATCTAACAAGGATGAAAGACATTGCAGATGCATTAGGAGCTGTTGATGAAGACATTGAGGAGGATAAATTGGTAAGGCAAATTCTTACAGGCTTAAGAGCTGATGACAAATGGAAGCCATTCATTTTGTCTACAGAGTTATCACTTGATCATTTCACTCCTGATTTAAATCAGTTGCTAGGTCATATGCTAACATTTGAGCAGGATGTTAAAGGAGATAGTGACAAGAGTGAAGGTCATGCAATGTACTCAAAGGACAAGAAGAAGAATAGCAAAGGAAAGCAACAAGCAAATGAAGATGAAGGCACAACTAGTCAAGCCAACTTCCTAAGAGGTAGAGGAGGTGGCAAAGGTAGAGGAAGAGGCAGGAATAACAAAGATGGAGGCAAAGCCTGCTGGATTTGTGGTAAGACAAATCACTTAGCTAATGATTGTTGGCATAATACTCAGAAAAATAATGGATATAATCAGAACTATAACTCTAGAGGAAGAGGTGGCAGAAACCAAAGAGGTAATTTCAGAGGCAGAGGTAGTAGGGGTTACTTTGGAAGAAATGCAGGAAGAGGTTTCCAAAGTCAACAATACAACAACACCTACTACAATTATGCTTCAGATCAAAAGGAGGATTCAACATTAATAATGAATGCTACTTGTGAAAGTCAGAGTGAAGATCAGAGAGTCTTCTACATTGACTCAGGGTGTAGCAACCACTTGAGTGGTAATATATCTTTGATGACTGATTTGGAGAATAAGGTTTTTAATCATGTTGTTCAAACAGGTGACAACACAAAGCACAATGTGAAGTCAATTGGATCAGTGAAGGCTAAGGATGGTAGTACCTTATTGAGTAAGGTTTTGTATGTTCCTACAATTCCTAAGAATTTGATAAGTGTAGGACAAATTGTGGAAAAAGGTTATGAAGTAAGGTTCACTAATGATGGAGTATATGTGGAAGACCCTAGTCAAGGGTATAAACAGATTGTTTTAGGGAAGAAAGAAGGAAGACTATTTACATTAAAGATTCAAGGCAATATTGGTCATGCTATGTTCACATATGGAGGACATAAGATCTCTGAGTTAGATCTTTGGCATAAGAGGCTTGGACATTTCAATGAAAGAGGTATTAAAGACATGATTAACAATGGTTCAGTGCTTGGTTTGCCTAATGTTGCAGGTCAACATATGACATACAGATGTGAGGCATGTCAATTAGGTAAGGCTCATAAGTCTTCCTACTCCAAGCATGGTTTTATGTACTCAGAGAAGCTTGAGTTGGTACACACAGATGTGTGGGGACCATCAAAGGATTACAATATAAATGGGTCAAGATATTATGTGATTTATGTTGATGATGCTACTAGATGGATCACTATTTATGTGATCAAAGATAAGTCAGAAGTGTTTAACACATTTAAACACTATCATGCATATGCAGAAAGAATTACAGGTCATAAGTTGAAGAGACTAAGGTCAGATGGAGGGGGAGAGTATTTCTCTAATGAGTTCAGTGATTACTTGTGGAATGCAAGTATAAAAAGGGAAGTTACTTGCAGGTACTCTCCTCAACAAAATGGTGTAGCAGAAAGGAGAAATAGAACACTTGTTGAGTTTGCAAGATCCATGATGAAGGAGAAAAATTGCCCTAATTATTTGTGGGCTGAGGCTGTGAATACAGCTACTTATTTGGTCAATAGGTTACCATGTAAAGCCTTGCAGGGTATGACACCATATGAGGCTTGGTGGGGTAAGAGACCTACCTTGGATCATTGCAGAGTTTTTGGATGTGTGGCATATGCATATGTGCCATCACAATTAAGGCACAAGTTAGAGCCTAAAGCTGAAAAATATGTTTTTATTGGTTATGATGATAAGCAGATGGGGTATAGATTGTGGAATCCATCTACAAAACAATTCATGGTTTCTAAAGATGTGACATTTGATGAGCAAAGTACTTGGTATGCAGGTACAATTAATATCAATACAGGTAATGAAGAAGAAGTGAGCCAAAGGAAAGGTAAATCAAAGATTCAAATATTTGATGAACAAGAGAATAATGAAGTGCAGATTGAAGTGGAAGAAATACCAAGATTTGATCCTGAATATGAAGAACCAGAAACCTCAAGAAGTGGAGAGCTTAGGAGGTCTACAAGGAACAGATGGCAACCTACAAGGTATAGCTATGATACTTCATTTTTGGCCACAAAAGATTATGCTTATATGATGAATACAGATGAAGACCCTTCTATATATGAAGAGGCAAGAGGTAAGGAAAAATGGGAGAAAGCTATGCAGGAAGAATATGATGCATTGATGGAGAATCAAACATGGGATTTGGTTCCAAAACCAAATAGTCAGAAAATCATTGGATGCAAGTGGGTTTACAAAACTAAGAGGTTTGCAGATGGAAGTGTGTCTAGATACAAAGCTAGACTTGTTGTCAAAGGGTTTGCTCAGACTTATGGTGTTGACTATGATGAGACTTATAGTCCTGTGGCAAAGATGACAACCATCAGGACACTTATAGCTATTGCTGCATGTAAAGGTTGGAAGTTATGTCAACTTGATGTGAAAAATGCTTTTCTGAATGGTTATATTTCAGATGATGTGTTCATGGAGCAACCTCAAGGGTTCAAAGATAAAAGGTATCCAGATCATGTGTGCAAGCTCAAGAGAGCTTTGTATGGCTTGAAGCAGGCCCCAAGGGCATGGAACTATAGTACAGATGAAGAAGGAATACAAAGACTCAAGAAGCAGATGGAAAAGGAATTCAAAATAAGTGACTTGGGAGACTTGTCATACTTCTTGGGCATGGAGATTACATATACTCAACATGGAGTATTTGTGACCCAAGAAAGGTATTTGAAGAACTTGTTAATCAAGTTTAAAATGGATGATTGCAGGGTAGCACCTACACCAATGGAGGTGAATCACAAATTGAGTAAGTTTGGTGGTGAAGAGTTCAAGGACATGAGACAATATGAGAGTCTGATTGGTAGTCTTATCTATGCTACTTTAACTAGACCTGATTTATCATATGCAGTAGGGGTTTTGTCTCAATTCATGCATTGTCCTAGGAAAGAACATTGGATTGCAGGTCAAAGAGTGTTGAGGTACATTAAGGGTACACTCAATGAAGGTTTGTATTATGGGTTTACCTCAGATACAAATATCAAAATCTATAGTGATGCAGATTGGGCAGATAATCCAGATGATAGAAGATCTACTTTTGGATACATGTGTTATGTGGGAGATAAACTTATCTCATGGTGTTCCAAGAAGCAACATACAGTTGCTTTGTCTTCTACAGAAGCAGAATACAAAGGCATGGTTGAAGCTGCAAAGGAAGTGATTTGGCTCAAGACCTTAATGAAGAGTCTTGACATTGTGCATGGGATACCAATTATATTTGGAGATAACATGAGTTCATTGTATTTAGCTGCTAATCCTGTTTTTCATGCCAGGACCAAACACATTGAGATACAGTATCACTTTCTAAGAGAGAAAGTGATGGACAAGGAGATTGAAGTCATACATACTTCAACTAAAGATCAAATAGCTGATATGCTTACAAAGAGCTTGGATGGACCAAAGCTACAGAAGTTTAAGGATATGGCAGGTATAAAGAAGAAAGGAGAAACCTCAATTGATGATTGAGGGGGAGCTGTTGGTGCAGATCAATCACCAATTGAAGATTTGAAGTAAAGAAGATGGATACATTCACAAGAATGAAGGACATGTACACATATGTACATTAGTTATGACATAGGTTACATATACTTATGCTTTGATAAAAGTTTGTACATAATTGCCTATAAATACTTTTGAAAAATGTCGGGGCATAGAGAGAAGACAATGAGAGACTATGTATGATCATAGGAATAGAGAAATAAGTGATTGTAAAGGTCAGTAGATACATGAGAAGTGAAGGGAAGTCTCTCTCACTTCCAGTTGTAGTCTTCTCCAGAAATGAAAGAAATCTTGCGCCCGATCTTTACGAGTCTGCTCCTTCTTTGGTAAATCATTTGTGAAATCCTTTTGAGGATATCTAAGTTGATAGTTGATGAGTTTGTGGCAAAAGTTTTAGAGTCTAATTGCAAACAGGTTAGGAGAATTATCTGTAGGAACATTTATATGTGTTGAGTGTTCACAGTCTCCTAAAACAGGCGCAATTTTTGAGTCCAAAGAAATGAGTAGTGCTCAGTGCACAGTGTAAAGTTTTACACATGTGATAGCTCAAAATCTAAGTTGAGAGATAAGCTATCTACAGTCAAAAGGATTTGGCAAAACGGGTTCGATATTGTGAGAACCAAAGTTAAGAAGTTGGGGGTGTCAAATCGACTTCTCAGAAGTACTGATTTGGACATAGGTAACTTGTGAAGTTGATTTCTCAAGTTATACTAAACCTTTTGAAGAATTTTAACTTGGAGGAGGTGCGCAATCTCTAGGCGACACTCCATACAAAATTTCATAGAAAACTTTAAAGATTTGATAAGTCAATGAGAAGAAATTGTACAGCAGACTTTCTGTGTTTCATCTTCTTCACAGAATTTTCAAGTTTTTGATAATTTGGAGATTGGACATCTAATTTGGTAAAGGTTTTGACTTACTCTTGGTATAGAGGTGCTCTAATCACAAGAGTAGGTTGTTCTTTTGGAGATTAACACTCTCCATCATGTGTGTGGCTCAGACGCCTTATGGCTGATTTGGGTGTTGGCCAGTCTTCTGCCACCACCATCTTCACTGACAGTCAGAGCGCATTGGCAGTTGCGAGGAACCCTGTGTTCCATGCTCGCACTAAGCACATTGAGGTGCATTATCACTATGTCAGGGAGAGGTTCTCTGCTGGGGAGATCAGCTTGGCATATGTGCCCACGCAGGAGAACATTGCAGACCTTTTCACGAAGGCTCTGCCTAGGGAGAAGTTTGAAGCTTTCCGCAAAGCTTTGGGCTTACTTCCTTTTGTGGAGTGATTTCCACATAGCTTGGCACTTCCTTATACATGAGTGCCAGCTCCTTGTTCATCGCATCACTCCCAGGGGGGATTTGTTGATATATTTAGGTAGTGATGTGTGTGAACACTCTAGGACCGTCGGGGCACTTTTTTCCCTCTTTAGGAGGTTTTTTTCCCCCGGCTTGTATATATGCTGATTGCCCTAATGGGCTATTTATCTTTGTACATTCTCTAGTAATACATTCAGTCTTGTGTGTTGTGCTCCAAGCTTCTTCTTCTTCCTTGTGTTGTTCGCGTGCTTCCGCAGACGTCTATCTCCAACAAGATCTTCGTTGACTGCTTAGTCTGCTTGTGCCTTCTCTCCGCTCTGGCTCCCTTCTTTGGCTTCCTTGTCTTGTGAGTCCTTCAGTGCCTTGACTACTGCCAACACCTCCATTCTAATTTGCCAAGCCATGTAGTTGTGTCGATCAAGCTTCTCGATCATTGAGAGAAAGCCGTCACCCATCTTGATCTAGCTATGATGTTGGTGCAGGGCAATCAACAATTGAAGCTTTGGAAGTCAAGGACTGAAGAAAAGACCAACTTATGAAGCATGGAAGAAGTTCATATTCAGAAGATAAAGAGTTGTACACATATGTACATTAATTTAGAGTCAGCTTACTTATGTCTTTGATTAGTCATAAGTTTGTAAATTTTTGTCTATATATACTATGGAAAATATCAGGGAAATTATGAGAGAGCATGAGAATAGAGTATTCAATAGTTTTAAGAGTTATTAGACATCTTAGAAGTTAGTTGAACTCTCTCTGATAAAATTCCTTTTGAGGGAATCAAATTAGCTAATGATTACAATTTGAATCATAAAAAATGATGAACTATACTTTGCATCAGTAGATGACCAATGGGCAATTCGATGGTGATTTCTCCCAAATGGCTGAGGAGCCAAAAGCTTTGAAACTTTTCCAGCATAAAATAGACTTTGAGCTAGTTCCAATAAGCTATAGATCATGCAAAATGGTTAAAAAGAATGCACTGCGATATGATCAAGCAACATTCATTGCTCTAAGTAGTCATAGCAGAGAAGTAGAGAGAGATGATCAATGAAGTATATGTATTATAGGACATTGTTGATAAGATCATTGGCATAGAAATGATGCACAATTATAGTAGTCTAAGTGAGCTATGGTGTAAGACACATAGCTACTGCAAATGATGATGAAGAAGGCTATGCAATGAGGCTCACAGGCCGCGAGTTTTACAAGCTCGTTTATAAGAGAAATTTTTCTCCAGTTTGAATTTGAATTTCAAACTTGGCTCCAACTAAAGTGTCTCCTCTAAACTAGGAGATATTCTCTCAATCTAAAGTCGTAACCAATATTCTAGCTAACTCCATGAGTTGTAGCCTTTTACAAGATTCTCTCAATGATTTATCCTTTTACAAGTGGTAAATGATCAAGTATTACAAGCCAAGGATTTCATGCTTCATCAAGTGCTTCCACTTATTGCTTTCCATGCTAAGCCAAGTGTGAGGGCTTGTATGTTTACACCAACACATTTTCCAAGTTGGGTATAGATTTCTTAGGTCCTATCAACCCCCCAACTAGAAGCTCCCATGCACAATACATCATTGTTTCCACCACCTATCTTACCGAATGGATAGAAGTAAAAGACACTAGTAAAAATGATGCAAAAATGAAAAAAAAATTCTTTTTTGGGAATGTGTTCACAAGGTATGAATTGCTTAGAGTTTGTAAGTGATAGAGGAACTCATTTCTTGATTTAAGTAATCGAATAATTGTTACAAAATTTCATGATGATTCATAAGAAATTAGTTCCATATAACCTACAAGCAAATGGAGAAGCAAATAGTACAAACACGATCTTATGTCACATGTTGACAAAGCTCATAGATAATAAATGTTCTGATTGGCACAAGCAAATAGATCATGTTTTTTTGGCATATCAAGTGGCATATAAAATGGTACTCAAAAAAACTCCCTTTCATATGGTATTTGGCCACAATATTCTGCTTCCATTAGATTTCTTAATATCAACACTAAGGCTCACACAAGAACATTGATGGATAGGGCACAAGCTACCCCTAACCCCTAAATGTTGAACCCTAAACCCGAAATCCTAAACCCTAAACTCTAAACCCTAAAAATTTTAGATGATTCTCTGCTTTGTACATTTAGATGATCCTCCCATCAATGAAAATGAGGATAATAAATTCAAGTATGTATTAGAAGGTACTACAGATAAGAATATAATCAAAAGAGTAGATGTAGATTTTGTTACTTGAAATTCTTAGAAATATCTCCTGAAACGGTTTTAACTTATCCGAGAGTGATGGCTTAGGATCATTTTTGAAGTGGATTGTTGTAATTGAATATATATGTGAATCGAACATCTTTTTTATTATGGTTTTAAATTTAAATATTACGTTTATATTATATAGTTGTTTCTTTCAATTGAAGTGTTATGGTGTTGTGTGCACTGATAGTATGGATTGTAATGTACAGTGATGATGTGGATTTCAATAATTACCATATACAATGATATGATATGGATTTTAATTTCAATGTTATGATGTGGATTATGTTGATTCAATGCTAATTCAAAGATTATGATATGGGTTGATATAGCAGTGATGATGTGAATTTCAAAAGTTAAGATGTTTAGTGCTACAATATGGATTTTAACTCAAATGTTATCATGTGGATGATATCAATTGAATATTAATATAAATATCATGATATGGATTGATATAATAGTGATCATGTGGATTTCAAAAGTTAATATGTGCAATGATATTACATGGATTTTAATTCAAATGTTAGGGTGTGGATGATGTCGAATGATTTTTAATTTAGAAGTCAAGATGTGTACTTATATTATGTGGATTTTGATTCAAAACTTATGATGTGGAGTGTCATGATGATATCGTCAGATGAATGATCAAGTGTTATTATATTATTTGATATATTGCAGTTTAAGAAGTAAAAAGTTAAACATTCCAAATATGAATAATCAATGTGATCATGTTAAGTCCCAAAGAATTTTATATGAATAAAATACAATGTAAAATCTCATATTTTCATTCAAAAATATTTTTAATCTAAGATATTTTCAATCTAAAATTTTTTCAATCTAAAACTTTTTCAACCTAAAACCTTTTCAATCTAAAATATTTTCGATCAAAAATATTATTGATAAAATTGTTTTTGATCCAAAGTGCCTTCGATTGAAAAATCCCAGAATTCTCATGCAAAAGCTATTTGGACTTGTCAAAATAAGCGACATGGCACCGAATAATTCTCTCAAATAATAAGAGGTCATCAAAAAATTCCATAATTATTCACAAATAATGAAATTATCTAAGAATGAATAATGCAACCTAGCCTGGATGCTCTAAAAAGTCTATAAAAAAGATCAACTTTAGATCAAACTTTTATTAATGAGCAAATGGGACTTCTCAAGTCATAAGCTAGGGCCTTCAAAATGCACACTTTGCTTAAAAAAGCACCCAAATTGGACTTAAATTTGCTAAAAAATAAAACCCTAAAATTGCATTTCACTCGAACCATCACAATTGTCTGACGCAATCACGTTTGTGATGAACCTTTGTGATGATCTTACACAATTCCGATGGCTCAGTGTATCGTCGGGATGGTGTGGTGGGTGATTCTCGAGATGGTCTATAACTTACAGGTCATCATGATGTTCATGATCCGTCCTGATGGTGTGCAATGAGCGCGATGCGATGGCCTAGTCTCATTGCGATGGTCAAAGCTCGTGTGAGTGGTTGTTTGTTATTGACTTTGGAGTTGTCCTCTCCAATCATGAAGTACAAAAGAATCAACAAATCATCCTTATTTTGTCAATCCTGGAAATATTCATAAGACCACAGCCCCTTCTAGATGATAGATTCATAGAAATAAGAGATTAATGGTTGGAATTCTGAGAAAATGAAAATGAAGAGGAAATATCTAGGGTTTACCTTATTTAAAGCAAATCTTCATCATTTTCTATGATCTTGGTGTCTAATTCATGTTATTTTCTCAGCAGAATACAAATATGAAATCAGAATTGGAAAATATCACCTGTATCACAGAGACGAGACAATCGCGATTCTGTACCAACAGACGATTTTCACATTTCTGACACTTTCTTTAATCCTTCTCCACTTATTACATCAGTAATCATCTCTCTTCATACATTTCACTCAGTATTACACAAATGAGACTCACAAATCTCCATGATTAAGCAAGAAGCAAGCACTTACATCAAAGGAAACACACACAACAAGAGAAAACACGATTTCAGCAGAAACTCTCTCTTCTCTATTGATAGCATGTACAAATGACTAACCAACCTCTCCAAAATAGAGAAAATTGACTTTTATACATTTTCAAGTGTCCTCTTTCACACTTGAATTTTGGTCATTTCCTCTATTATTCTAAAAAATATGCTATCTAAGAGTTTCCAAAAATTCTATAAAAAATACATAAGATTCTATCCTACATAAGGAAGACTCTTCCTTATTTTTACAACATTTGCATAAATATTTCTACAAATTTTTATCATTTACAATATTTTTCTTTCAAAAAAGATTCCAAAAATGCTTCTTCCAACATCCTTCCCCTCCTAAGCCTTTCGGCTCCTGACAAAAGATTTCCCTGCTTCTCAACACTGATCACTTTTCTTCATTTCTTCTTTCTTTGATATACTTGTGACAGTAAATCATGACTTTTTCTTTCTGTTACATTTAGATTGTTGACCATTTCAAACAAAGCCTTTCTCCACTGTACTGCAGCTTCAGGTTTATCTATGACATCTTTTTTCAGATACTCTGTATAGGCGGCTTCATATGCTGTGAGTCTGGACTTGGTGACGACTGATAGGTTTCCAAAAATTTCTGACTCCCTCTCAAAAAATCCATAATCAAAGGCATCCTCAAAAATCTGTAAGTAATGACTGCCCAAAAATATCACTCTGCTGTAATATGCCATTAAACAGATTCTATCAGGAGTCTCGCTCAAATCAAATAATAAAGCATCTGTGGGAGAATTGAAACCAATATAGTTTAATGTTCTGATATCTGTGTTAGTGTATGTTTCTATACAGGCCAAAATTAATCTCATTATTCTGATAAGTAGAATACAAGCAGGATCATTAACATCTTTATACATAGCTATAACTGACTCTGTAGTGTTCACCATATAACTCTTTGTAGGCCAAGTTCCTGCCTTTGGACCTGCTATCTTAGGGAAGTTCAACCATTTGGCTGGTATCTGACCTTCTTTTCTTCTCTCCCAAAAAACAGTCCACTCTCTTCTTCTGGCAACTGGGCAATAAGCTGGATTTATCTTTAAATGTAGAGGTGCCACTTTCCAAATTTTCCTACATTCCTTATTAGCATCCAACCATTTATTCCTCCATTTTGGATTTGCTCTTTCAAATAACTCCTTAGTGACATTAATATCTTCTTCATACTCAAGGTATTTGTTTGAAGATAACCCCACTCTGGCCAACTGATAATTCTTTATACTTTCCAAGATCATGCAAAATGGTATCCCCAATCCGTCTGCTGCCCAATGATGCTGATCTGGATTAATGCCTTTATTCAGAGCAAAGGTAACTATTTGATCTTCATACTCATCATGCATTTGTCTGATAAATTCCATTCTTGATTCTCTATTGGTCAATAATTTCTGGACATATTCTTCAGAATACTTTTCCTCTAGTTCTTTGGATGCTGATTCATTGTACTCTTGTTCATTATTAAAATCCCCTGTTTCATATTCCCCTTTTTCTGTGTCTTCTGCCTGTACTTGATCTTGAATTCCTTCTTGGATTTTTGGTTTCTCCAACTGTTTCTGTAGTTCCTCTATAGTCATCATTGAACTTTGGTTCTGAGCTACCCATAACTCCTTTTCCTTCCTCCACTCATCTCTTTCTTTCTCCATTTTTGTCTGCCATTCACTTCTTTCCTTTTCTACCTCCAGATGTAACTGATGATACCCTCTCATGGATGTGGCAGCATGAGTATTTGCTTGTTTCTCCATTTCTTTGGCCTCTTTTAATTCTAGTTGAAGTCTTTGAATTTCTTTATGCAACTCTTCCTTTTCTTCCTCTGTCAATTGAGCATGTTTACCTCCATCTTCTAGTTGACCGTCTTCTAACAACACTCTATTGATCTCCTCATGAGCTTTGGTCAAAATTTGATATGATGTTTGCAAGGTTCTGTACTTTCCTCCTATGACTTTTAATTCCCTTTCCAATTTGGCATTCTGCTCTGACAACTTTATGCTCTTTTCCTCCAAATACTGGATTCTGTTCTGCTTCTGAACCTCAACTTCTTCCAAAGCAATGATTCTATTGATATATTCTTCATTCTTTTCCTTCATCATTCTTAATTGCTCTGACATCTGCTCTTTTTCCTTCTTGTGCTCTTTGATAATTAAACTACCTTTTTCAAATTCTGATTCAGCCACCATTCCTGATATGATCCTATTTCTGCTAGATGGTCTGAACTGTTCAATGTTGCTCATGATCATTTGACAAGCTGCTCTTATATTTTTGGGTATTCTGTCCAATCCTACTTCCAATCCTGCCTGTCTAACTTCAATTTGCTTGTCTTCTTTACCCACATCATCTTCTTCCACTGTTATTTCATCATCTATATCCTGAATGCCTTGTTCTTCATAACTATGATCATCATTCTTTATCTCCTGATTGGTATCATCTTCTTTAAAATCTACTACTTTGTCATGTGCAATCTTTTGCTCTGAAAAATCTGAAGTCCTCTTCTCTTCTAATGACTTCCTTTCTTCCAATATTTGTTGCTTCTCTGTCAAGAGCTGGTCTCCCTTAGTTTGTATCTCCTGCTCTTTTATTAGGGTTTCCTGACTTCTGTTTGAGTCTTTTCCAACCAAACCCATTTGAACCTTCCTGAGTTCTTCTTCCTGTCCCTGTTTTTCCTGAACTAATACTGATTCAATCTCTTTCATCCCAGCAACCTGTTCATCACTTTTCTTATTTGTGCATTCTTGTTCCTGTTCATCAATGTCCATGAGGTCTGCTTCTTCCTCTTGTTTTTGATCATCCTTGGATGTAAATTCCTCACTACTTTTTATATCATGTAACACCTCCTTTATACTTTGAATGATCCCTTCTTCCATTACTTTCCCTGTGACCTTTGAAGCACTCTCTCCCATTTCTATCTTCTCTATTTCTTGATCCTTCTGTTCTCTAATTGACTTACCCTTCTGTATCTCCTTTGTCAACTCCTCTAGCTTTTCATCCAATTTGAAGTGTGAAGGTTTTGTCCATATGGGTTTTATTCCTGTATGTACCCACCCATAACTGACTTCTTCTCTTACTCGGCCTTCCTCTTCTGTCATTACTGCCTTTCCTTTAGACAGCCTTCTTTCATTTTCTGAGCTCATATGTTGAACTCTTTCCTCCTGTGTCTTCTTTTCTTGAGACTTCTTACTTGAATCCTCAGGTGTCTTCAGTTTCTCTATGGCCTGTGTCATCACATTAGGAGTATTTGGTATTGAAAGATTCAGACTTTTTAACAAGAAGCTTTCAATATCACTATCTGAATCGGATGAAAAGTGTGAAGGCCCCCCTATTTCAGGTTCTGTAGGCTTTGATACTTATTCCACTATGATAGGCTTCTGTGTTTCTTTCCTGATCACCTCTTCTGTGCCCTTTATTGTCGCAGCTTCAGCTATTACCTTTTCTTTCCCCTTCTTAACCAACTTCTTCTTTTGAACTGGTTTCCTTGGCACCTTCTTCTTTACCACAACAGTGGTTCTGGTCTCTGGAGGTCCTTGTAATTCCTTGAAATAAGCCAGCAACTCCACTTCCTTCTTTACAAACACCTCTTCTGTATCAGCTGCCATCATTTCATCATGTAATGTTTCATAATGCTCCACTTCTTCTTGAATCCAGTCTGTAGCTTTGCATGAGTAATCTTCCAACATTTTTTGATACTGTGCCTCATACATAGCTCTTTTGTTGTTTCCTTGGGTAAGATAAGTATAGAGCTTTTCTTTACTTATCTGTGGAGGATGAGGTTCATTAGAAGATTGTACCTCCTTCTGAGCTGCTACATGTTCTTCTTTTGTTTCTTCAGTCTGTTCCAACTCCACTCTCCTGGGATCCAACTTTCTCTTTTTAACTGGAATCACTTCTTCAGAGATTATTTTCCTCTTCATCCTAGCTCCCCTCATATTAGTGTGTCCCTCTGTTTCTTTAGGCTGCATCCTTTTGGAAGGACTTTTTACTCCTGCTATTAGATTCCTGAAGTACTGTGCTTCTGGAGCCAGTTTAAGTTGTTCTTCCATTCCCAAAATATGATAGATGATTCTGGTTAAGAATTGACCTCCATTCATAAACTTTTTCTGTTCCCAATGCTTTGCTGCTTCCTTCAGCTGCTCATGGATGTATGGAGAGACATCCATTACTCCAAATGGTTTGGTTCTATCTTCGTTGTTAAACATCAACAAAGTCACCGACTTATGTGGCATTGTGTATCTTGGTAATTTTGGAAAACAGAAGAATTGTAAGAACATTCTTACAGCATATTCTTCTTTCTCCCTTCCTTTAAAATCAGTGAACTTTGTAAATCCGGTGTAGGTTCCCTTATTCTTTTTTACAAAGCTTGGGTCTAGTTTGGTTCCCATTGGAAAGAACTGTAAAGCAGCTTTGATATGGTCTGCTTTGATAGTAACCCTTACCTCCTGATTGTCTTTGTCCTTTACTTTGCATCTGAAGTATGCATCATTACCTTTCCCAACTTCTTCCAAACTCCCCATTACCTGTGCTACTCTTTCAAAGTCAATGGAGAAAATAGGCTCCTCCAATATTCTGTGCAATCCAACAGCTTTCCATCTCTTTATGTTGACAGGAGTTCTCTGAAACCTGTAAAATTCTTGGCACAGCATAGTGTACTTATACCCCCCAATTCCTACTGTACAAATATGCTGTCCTATCATTCCCAAAATTTCTTTAAGTTCTTTTACTAATTTTTCAGCTTCTGGGATTTCTGGGTCTTCATCTGATTCTAGATCCACCTGTTCCTCAACTGCATCGCTGTCCAGAAACCAGTGTCCTCTGGACAAAGTCACCGAATCTGCTCTGAAATCATGGATTGGTAATTCCTTTGTATTCACCATCCTGTATTTGTAACACACAAAATAAAAGAAAACACTCCACCCATATAAGTCACAAAAATCCAGAAAAATAAATGTTTTCTTTTGGAACATTCTTGTCATGAACATAACGAAAGAAAGTCTTCCAAATAAATTTTGTTTCTTCACAAGACTCAATTAAAGTGATCATTACAGGTGTAGCAAGATGTCTAATGTGCCTGAAGAAAGAAATGATGGAAACAATGATTAATGAGAAAAACAATTTCAGAAAAAATAGAAATCAAAAGATGATCATAGAAAATTGAAACAAAAAAAAAAATACAAATTTTCCATAATAATTTACTTTCCACCTCCCTATATCTTGCTTTGTGTTTAAATTTAAAAATACCATAAAATACACATTTGTTCTCTTTCTTTCTTTTTCTCTTTTCTTCTTTTCTTTTATTTATTTATTATTTTTTTCTTTCTTTCTTTCTTCCCCTCCTAATTTTCTTTTAAGGGGAAAAAGGTTTAAAAGAAAAATACTTTTGTCATCCTTTTTTTTTTTTTTTTAATATTTTGTTCTGATATTGTGAAGATATGTCAGATGTGGATGATCTTTCTGCCATTGACATAACTCTGATTTTTTTACCCAATAATATTTGACTGCAATTGTACTTAGGTCATCCAAACATCCATGCTTCCTAGACCAACATTTTGAAGCATTTTTTGGTCTCCATACCCATTTTGTCCTAACTTCCTGTTTTAATGAGTCATATCGGTGTATGCCTTCTTTCCATGTCCCTCTTGTTCTGATTTGTTGATGTTTCAAATTAGGGAATAAGTGTTTTCCTCGTTTTGTCTCACCATTCTTCTTTACTCTTGAATTCTCTTGCTGATTCTGATTGTAAGAAGCTTGATCATTTTGTAGTGGCAATATGTCCCTGTCCTTCATTGAGAAACTAAATCCTTCCATATATGGGTCATGAACATCTAGATGAACTTCCTGTTTTTCATTACTCAGAAAAAACATTAAAAATTTTTTGTCATTTATGATCAAACTGAGCTTCATTTTTTCAAAGTTCAAAATAACTTTACCTTGTTTGAGCCAGGGTTGTCCCAAAATCAATTTTTCAGTCATCAAATGATCTGGCCACTCTTCACAATCTATCTTCATATATTCATTATTAAATTTCACTTTAATAATAAGTGAAGACAAACTCTGAATCATTTTTCCCTCTAATGTTTTAATCATCATTCTGCTTTTATTCCTCTTTATGCTAAATTTATTTACCAAGGCTGAGCTGATCAAATTCACTTGAGCTCCTGAATCTATCAAAACCTTTATGTTTTCATTCCGATGATCCATTTCTATCACAGGCAAATGTTCTCTTTGTTTTAGAGTGCTTTCACATAAACACACCTCCTTAAGTTCTTTCATTTTTCTTATTCTTTCCTTTGCTTCCTGTTGAGCCTCCTTTCTGATGTTTTCTTCTTCTTTTTTCCTATTTTGAGCCTTTTGCAGTCTTCTCCATTCATCAGTAGTTAATGGACACTCATACCTCTTAACTCTACATCCACTTATAAAATTTGGCATGATTTCTCCATCAATGATAGCTAATTGAATGGCTCCACTCTTGCTTATCTTATGTATGATGTATGGCCCATGACCTTTCTTCTGAAATTTTTTCTGATGCTCCTTGACTGTGTATGCTAGAACCAAGTCTCCTTCTTGAAGATCTTTTTCTTTTATATGCACATCATGGTAAGCTTTTTGTCTTCTCTTGTCTGTATATATACTCATTACTGCTTGAAGTTGAGAAGCTCCCAGGTTTTCTAAATCTATGATCCTCTCAGATAGTTCATGTCCTGTCCAATTGTATTGACTACCCATTTTTAATGTTGCAATAAGAAATTCCATGGGCAAAACTGCATTTTGTCCATATACCAAATTGAATGGAGTAGTCCCTAAATCAGTTTTATATGCCACTCTATAAGCCCAGAGAACATGATTAAGTTGAGAATCCCAATCATTTCTGTTTGTGTTGACTAATTTGGACAATACAGTGCAAAGTACTTTATTAGTACTTTTTGCTAACCCATTAGCTTGTGGGTGATATGGGGCTGACTTACTATGATGAATCATGAAATACTTTGTCATGTTTTCTATGATCTGGTTCAAAAAATGAGTTCCCCTATCACTTACTAATTCAATTGGGAGTCCAAATCTAGTAACAATATTTTCATACAAAAATTTTGCAGTTGTATGAGCATCATTTCTTTTAGTGGCTTTGGCCTCAGCCCATTTTGTCAAATAATCAGTAGCCACTACTATGTATTCTGCATGAGATTGTCTAGCTGGAGGATGTATAGGTCCAATAAAGTCCAATCCCCATTTGCTAAAAGCTCTGGCTGATATTAATGGAATTAATGGCATGTTATCCCTTTTATTTGGTTGACTCACTCTTTGACAGATGTCACATCTTTTTACATAAGTTCTTGCATCAAGAAATAGAGTTGGCCACCAAAAGCCAGAATACAAAATGAGTTTGGCTGTTCTATCACTAGAAAAGTGTCCTCCTGCCACTCCACAGTGTGCCATTTCCAACATCTCCAAATACTTCTCTTCAGGAACACATATTCTTAAATAACCATCCATTCCTTTTTTGTATAATTGTTCTCCTATGAGTTGATATTCTTCAGAGATTTCTTGTAAATTTCTTGAGTCTGTACCAGCTATAAGTTGCTCCCCTCTCTCCTTTTTCTTTAATTCTTCCACAATATTCTCACTCCATTCAGGGTTTTTTTCAAACCAATATAGGGTTATGAATTCTGAATTCTGCAAATCTTGACATTCTTGACATTTAGCAACATATCTTTCCACATCTTGAATTTTATTTGGCCAGTGTACTCCCATCCTAGCAAGATTGCTTAAAGTGACTATTTTGGAAGCATGAGTACATGGGTTCCAGCAATGAGCTTTTCTTACATATTCATGTTGCTCCTCTTCTGGAGTACAGTATTCCAGTACACCTGACTGATTGAGATGATACAAATGTCCTGCTAGCAACATAAAATTCCTGCTTTGTAACACCAAATGTGTGTTATTTGCCAATGACTTACAAGGTCCCATGGTTAACAAAGGAACTAATGATATAGACCATTCAGGAACACTTTCCACTTTGAATAAGTATGTGTCTGGCAGGTCATCATCTAAGGGTGAACTAGGTTCTTTAGACTAAATTCTAGACAAATGATCTGCTCTTAAGTGTGTTTTGCCTTGTCTAACCACCACCTCAAATTCAAATTCCATTAGTAAAAGAAACCATCTAACTATTCTTCCTGTATGACATGGTTTATTTACTAAATAAAGTAGAGCTTGGTGATCCACAAAGAATTTAAACTTGTTGGCCAATAGGTAATGTCTGTATTTTTTAACAGCAAATATCATTCCCAACCCTTCTCTCTCAGTGGTTGTATAATTCTTTTCTGCAATGTTCAATTGCCTACTAGCATATGCTACTGGGAAATCTAATTTACTTCCTTCTATAGGTTGTGCCAGCACACATCCCAAAGCATATTTTGAAGCATCTACATGCACATGAAAAATCTTATCCCACTGAGGTGTTTTTAAAATTGGGGCTGTCACCAAACAAGTTTTCAATGTTTCAAAGGCTTGGTCACATTCCTCATTCCACTCAAACTTTGTGATGAGGGCATATAAGGGTTTAGCTATTTCTGCAAATTTGTGAACAAATTTCCTATAGTACCCGCAATGTCCCATAAAAGTTTGGAGTTCCTTTACATTTGTAGGTCTTGGAAGCTCTATTATAGCTTTTATCTTCTTCTCATGAGTAGAGATTCCATTTTTTGAAACTATGTGACCCAACATTCTTCCTTGTCTTACATAGAATACACACTTTTCAGGATTTAAGCATACTCTATATGTCCTGCATTTCCTGAATATTCTTTCTAAATCTTGTAAATGATCCTGTCTTTTTAAAGAGAAAGTGCACAGATCATCTACATAGATTTCCATCACATTTCTCAGGAATTCTTTGAAGATATGACACATCAATCTTTGAAAAGTTGCTGGGGCATTGGTCAATCCAAAGGGCATAACCCTAAAAGCATAAATCCCCCATTCTGTAGAAAAGGCAGTCTTATGTTGGTCCTCCAAGGCTATTGGTACCTGATTGTATCCTGAGAAACCATCTAAAAAGCTATAAACTTCCTTTCCTGCAACTCTCTCAAGAAGATGATCTGTTATTGGCAATGGATAATTGTCCCTTATAGTTGCTGCATTCACTTTTTTCAAGTTAATGCATACCCTAAGTTTTCCATTCTTTTTTGGTACCAAAACTGATGGAGAGTGTTAATCTCCAAAAGAACAACCTACTCTTGAATTTAGAACACCTCTATATCAAGAGTAAGTCAAAACTTTTACCAAATTAGAGGTCCAATCTCCAATTTATCAAAAACTTGAAAAATTCTGTGAAGAAGATGAAACACAGAAAGTCTGCTGCACAATTTCTTCTCATTGACTTATCAAACCTTTAAAGTTTTCTATGAAATTTTGTATGGAATGTCGCCTAGAGATTGCGCACCTTCTCCAAGTTAAAGTTCTTCAAAAGGTTTAGTATAACTTGAGAAATCAACTTCACAAGTTACCTATGTCTGAATCTGCACTTCTGAGAAGTCGATTTAGACACCCCTAACTTCTTGACTTCAATTCTCTCAGTATAAAACCCGTTTAAGCAAATGCTTCTAGCCACGAGTAAATCACCTTCCAACTTAAAGATTAAGTGCTTGCTTGCACAAAACTTTAAACTATGGAGTGAGAACTGATCAAAAGATTAAGATCGAAAATTGCGCCTGTTTCAGAGAACTGTGAACACTCAACACATATGAATGTTCCTACACACAATTCTCCTAGCCTGTTTGCAATTAGACTCTGAAACTCAGGTCACAGACTCATTAGCTACCAACTTAGATATCCTCAAAAGGATTTCACAAATGATTTACCACAGAAGGAGCAGGCTCGAAAAGATCGGGCGCAATATTTCTTCATTTACTCAGAAAGTTACAGTTGAGTGATGAGAGAAAACTCAACTAACTTTTCTCATGTCTCATGACATCTCTCTTCCTCATTCTTGACTTCTATCTATTCAAACATAAGCTCTCATATCACGCCTCGACATTTTCAAGGTATTTATAGATAAATTTGTACAAGTCTATGACTAATCAAAGATCTAAGTGAACTATGTACATATGTGTACATTCCTCACATACTCTGAATGTATCTTCCTTCCAATCTTCAAGAATTCATCTCATCCTTCATTCTTTAGTCTTCAACCATTCAATTGGTGATTGATCTGCACCAACAGCTCCCCCTCAATCATCAATTGAGATTTCTCCTTTCTTCTTTATACCTGCCATGTCTTTAAACTTCTGTAGCTTTGGTCCATCCAAGCTCTTTGTAAGCATATCAGCTATCTGATCTTTTGTTGAAGTATGTATGACTTCAATCTCCTTGTCCATCACTTTCTCCCTTAGAAAGTGATACTGAATCTCAATGTGTTTGGTCCTGGCATGAAAAACAGGATTAGCAGCTAAATACAATGAACTCATGTTATCTCCAAATAAAATTGGTATCCCATGCACAATGTCAAGACTCTTCATCAAGGTCTTGAGCCAAATCACTTCCTTTGCAGCTTCAACCATGCCTTTGTATTCTGCTTCTGTAGAAGACAAAGCAACTGTATGTTGCTTCTTGGAACACCATGAGATAAGTTTATCTCCCACATAACACATGTATCCAAAAGTAGATCTTCTATCATCTGGATTACCTGCCCAATCTGCATCACTATAGATTTTGATATTTGTATCTGAGGTAAACCCATAATACAAACCTTCATTGAGTGTACCCTTAATGTACCTCAACACTCTTTGACCTGCAATCCAATGTTCTTTCCTAGGACAATGCATGAATTGAGACAAAACCCCTACTGCATATGATAAATCAGGTCTAGTTAAAGTAGCATAGATAAGACTACCAATCAGACTCTGATATTGTCTCATGTCCTTGAACTCTTCACCACCAAACTTACTCAATTTGTGATTCACCTCCATTGGTGTAGGTGCTACCCTGCAATCATCCATTTTAAACTTGATTAACAAGTTCTTCAAATACCTTTCTTGGGTCACAAATACTCCATGTTGAGTATATGTAATCTCCATGCCCAAGAAGTATGACAAGTCTCCCAAGTCACTTATTTTGAATTCCTTTTCCATCTGCTTCTTGAGTCTTTGTATTCCTTCTTCATCTGTACCTGTAAGGATTATATCATCAACATATATGCACATGTATATGAAACCATTATCACTTGCTTTGATAAGCAAGCTACTATCTGCCTTAGACACCTGAAATCCAAGTTCTTTCAAGAACTTTACAAGTCTATAGTTCCATGCCCTTGGGGCCTGCTTCAAGCCATACAAAGCTCTCTTGAGCTTACACACATGATCTGGATACCTTTTATCTTTGAACCCTTGAGGTTGCTCCATGAACACATCATCTGAAATATAACCATTCAGAAAAGCATTTTTCACATCAAGTTGACATAACTTCCAACCTTTACATGCAGCAATAGCTATAAGTGTCCTGATGGTTGTCATCTTTGCCACAGGACTATAAGTCTCATCATAGTCAACACCATAAGTCTGAGCAAACCCTTTGACAACAAGTCTAGCTTTGTATCTAGACACACTTCCATCTGCAAACCTCTTGGTTTTGTAAACCCATTTGCATCCAATGATTTTCTGACTATTTGGTTTTGGAACCAAATCCCATGTTTGATTCTCCATCAATGCATCATATTCTTCCTGCATAGCTTTCTCCCATTTTTCCTTACCTCTTGCCTCTTCATATGTAGAAGGGTCTTCATCTGTATTCATCATATAAGCATAATCTTTTGTGGCCAAAAATGAAGTATCATAGCTATACCTTGTAGGTTGCCATCTGTTCCTTGTAGACCTCCTAAGCTCTCCACTTCTTGAAGTTTCTGGTTCTTCATATTCAGGATCAAATCTTGGTATTTCTTCCACTTCAACCTACACTTCATTATTCTCTTGTTCATCAAATATCTGAACCTTTGATTTACCTTTCCTTTGGCTCACTTCTTCTTCATTACCTGTATTGATATTAATTGTACCTGCATACCAAGTGCTCTGCTCATCAAATGTCACATCTTTAGAAACCATGAATTGCTTTGTAGATGGACTCCACAATCTATAGCCCATTTGCTTGTCATCATAACCAATGAAAACATATTTTTCAGCTTTAGGCTCTAACTTGTGCCTTAATTGTGATGGCACATAAGCATATGCCACACATCCAAAAACTCTGCAATGATCCAAGGTAGGTCTCTTACCCCACCAAGCCTCATATGGTGTCATACCCTGCAAGGCTTTACATGGTAATCTATTAACCAAATAAGTAGTTGTATTTACAGCCTCAGCCCACAAATAATTAGGGCAATTTTTCTCCTTCATCATGGATCTTGCAAACTCAACAAGTGTTCTATTTCTCCTTTCTGCTACACCATTTTGTTGAGGAGAGTACTTGCAAGTAACTTCCCTTTTTATACCTGCATTCCACAAATAATCACTGAACTCATTAGAGAAATACTCTCCCCCTCCATCTGACCTTAGTCTCTTCAACTTATGACCTGTAATTCTTTCTGCATATGCATGATAGTGTTTAAATGTGTTAAACACTTCTGACTTATCTTTGATCACATAAATAGTGATCCATCTAGTAGCATCATCAACATAAATCACATAATATCTTGACCCATTTATACTGTAATCCTTTGATGGTCCCCACACATCTGTGTGTACCAACTCAAGCTTCTCTGAGTACATAAAACCATGCTTGGAGTAGGAAGACTTATGAGCCTTACCTAATTGACATGCCTCACATCTGTATGTCATATGTTGACCTGCAACATTAGGCAAACCAAGCACTGAACCATTATTAATCATGTCTTTAATACCCCTTTCATTGAAATGTCCAAGCCTCTTATGCCAAAGATCTAACTTAGAGATCTTATGTCCTCCATATGTGAACATAGCATGACCAACATTGCCTTGAATCTTCAATGTAAATAGTCTTCCTTCTTTCTTCCCTGAAACAATCTGTTTATACCCTTGACTAGGGTCTTCCACATATACTCCATCATTAGTGAACCTTACTTCATATCCCTTTTCAACAATTTGTCCTACACTTATCAAATTCTTAGGAATTGTAGGAACATACAAGACCTTACTCAATAAGGTACTACCATCCTTAGCCTTCACTGATCCAATTGACTTCACATTATGCTTTGTGTTGTCACCTGTTTGAACAACATGATTAAACACCTTATTCTCCAAATCAGTCATCAAAGATATATTACCACTCAGGTGGTTGCTACACCCTGAGTCAATGTAGAAGACTCTCTGATCTTCACTCTGACTTTCACAAGTAGCATTCATTATTAATGTTGAATCCTCCTTTTGATCTGAAGCATAATTGTAGTAGGTGTTGTTGTATTGTTGACTTTGGAATCCTCTACCTGCATTTCTTCCAAAGTAACTCCTACCACCTCTGCCTCTGAAATTACCTCTTTGATTTCTGCCTCCTCTTCCTCTAGAGTTATAGTTCTGATTATATCCATTATTATTCTGAGTATTATGCCAACAATCATTAGCTAAGTGATTTGTCTTACCACAAATCCAGCAGGCTTTGCCTCCATCTTTGTTATTCCTGCCTCTTCCTCTACCTTTGCCACCTCCTCTTCCTCTTAGGAAGTTGGCTTGACTAGTTGTGCCTTCATCTTCACTTGCTTGTTGCTTTCCTTTGCTATTCTTCTTCTTGTCCTTTGAGTACATTGCATGACCTGCACTCTTGTCACTATCTCCTTTAACATCCTGCTCAAATGTTAGCATATGACCTAACAACTGATTTAAATCAGGAGTGAAATGATCAAGTGATAACTCTGTAGACAAAATGAATGGCTTCCATTTGTCATCACCTCTTAAGCCTGTAAGAATTTGCCTTACCAATTTATCCTCCTCAATGTCTTCATCAACAGCTCCTAATGCATCTGCAATGTCTTTCATCCTTGTTACATAGTCTGAAATAGATTGAGAGGCCTTCTTCTTGAAGGTTGTAAACTCTGCCCATAAGGATGCCTTCCTTGACTTTGTAGTATTCTGGAAATGCTCCTCCAAAGCATTCCAAATATCAGTTGCACTTTCAAGACCTCGAATATGAGGCAACAAGTAATCATTGACTGCCATATATATAATGCTCCTAGCTTGAGCATCTTTCTTCATCCAATTCTTCAAATCTGCTAACTCTTCCCTAGTTGGAACACTAGGATCTCTGAAACTTGGCTTCTCCTCTTCACCTGTGATGTAGGCTATTAAATCTTTGCTCATAAGATGAGCTTCCATCCTCATTGACCATGCAGGATAGTTTTCCCTATCCAATTTCTCTATCTGAAGAGAATCTCCCATCTTGTGTTCTCCTATGTATTGAAAACTTCAACCTTTATGAACAATATGTGTACCTTTACTTCGAATTAGACTCCTTTTGTCCTTCTTGATGTTGTATGGTCTCCTCCTCAAGCTTTGCCTTCAAACTTTCACATTCTAGCTCTTCAATTGTTGAAATTTTTGAATCTGCAGCAGTCGGGATCCTCCTTTCCTTGATTTTGATGTCTCTTGCTCTGATACCACTGATGGAGAGTGTTAATCTCCAAAAGAACAACCTACTCTTGAATTTAGAACACCTCTATATCAAGAGTAAGTCAAAACGTTTACCAAATTAGAGGTCCAATCTCCAATTTATCAAAAACTTGAAAAATTCTGTGAAAAAGATGAAACACAGAAAGTCTGCTGCACAATTTCTTCTCATTGACTTATCAAACCTTTAAAGTTTTCTATGAAATTTTGTATGGAGTGTCGCCTAGAGATTGCGCACCTTCTCCAAGTTAAAGTTCTTCAAAAGGTTTAGTATAACTTGAGAAATCAACTTCACAAGTTACCTATGTCTGAATCTGCACTTCTGAGAAGTCGATTTAGACACCCCTAACTTCTTGACTTCAATTCTCTCAGTATAAAACCCGTTTAAGCAAATGCTTCTAGCCACGAGTAGATCACCTTCCAACTTAAAGATTAAGTGCTTGCTTCCACAAAACTTTAAACTATGGAGTGAGAACTGATCAAAAGATTAAGATCGAAAATTGCGCCTGTTTCAGAGAACTGTGAACACTCAACACATATGAATGTTCCTACACACAATTCTCCTAGCCTGTTTGCAATTAGACTCTGAAACTTAGGTCACAGACTCATTAGCTACCAACTTAGATATCCTCAAAAGGATTTCACAAATGATTTACCACAGAAGGAGCAGACTCAAAAAGATCGGGCGCAATATTTCTTCATTTACTCAGAAAGTTACAGTTGAGTGATGAGAGAAAACTCAACTAACTTTTCTCATGTCTCATGACATCTCTCTTCCTCATTCTTGACTTCTATCTATTCAAACATAAGCTCTCATATCACGCCTCGACATTTTCAAGGTATTTATAGATAAATTTGTACAAGTCTATGACTAATCAAAGATCTAAGTGAACTATGTACATATGTGTACATTCCTCACATACTCTGAATGTATCTTCCTTCCAATCTTCAAGAATTCATCTCATCCTTCATTCTTTAGTCTTCAACCATTCAATTGGTGATTGATCTGCACCAACAACAACTATAGGTGATATCCATTCAGTATACTCAATTTCATAAATGAAGTTAGCAGCCAACAACTTGTCAATTTCTTCCTTTATCTTGGCAGAGTATTTATCATTGAATGTATGATGTCTCTGTTTACTAGGTTTTGCATCTGCATTCATAGGAATTTTGTGCTCACAGATTCTTGGATCAATTCCTTTTAAATCTTTATAACTGTAAGCAAATACATCCCTATAATTCTTTGCCAGGTTCTTTATTGCTTTTTCTTCCTCTATGGTCATATCATCAGCTATTACAATATGTCTTTCCTCTCCTTCTTCCTGAGTAATCATGATCTTTTTAGTTTGTTCCTCAATATCATAAGCTTCTCCTTTCCTTTTTTCTCTCTTGGGTTTCATTTTTAGAAGTAGTCTGTCTTCCACTTCATAGGTTTTAAAATTTGCTGGTACATCAAAGTGTTGATCTTTGTTTGTTCCCTTCTCTCTCTTCTCAGTTTCTTATTCCTTTTCCATTTCTATGTGTTTATGCTCCTTGTATTTGCCTGAGATTTGATCTTTGATTGCATCTTCAGCTTTTACTATTTCCAAATATTTTGTTTTTCCTTTTTCTAATACCATTTCTGAATCTTGATCCTCCTCAGTTTTTGATATACTTATCATGTTTATACTAATGTGAAAAATATCAAACCCTTCTTCATTTTGAAATTCCACTCCTACATACTCATCACTGGCTATGTCCATGGTAGCCAAAATTTGGTTCCAGCCGTAGGGTTCAAACTCTTCATCCTTAAATTGTTGTGGCATATAGCTTTCATCTTGCACCTTTCTTCTTTCCACACAATCTTCTCTTTTCAGTCTCCTTTTTCTACTGGTGAGATTTCTTATTATGTTGCACTTCCATATTGCTGATTCACTCTCTTCCTGATCCTCCAGCTCTGATTCATCACTTTCCTCTTGATTTTGATGTATTTTGTACCATTCCTGTGGAGATATATCACAGTAGTGCCCATTTCTTAAGTTCACTCTTGTTATTCTTCCTTTGCTTAGGAGATATAAACAATCATTACCCCAATCCTGCACAATTTGCATTTGTCTCATAAAAGGCCTTCCTAGGATGATTTCATATGAAGTGGATTGTGGAAATTCTACTATGGCAAAAGTGTGTTCTATTTCTGTTCCACATATGTCCACAATTACTTTTTCCCAAATACCTAGGGGTTTTTCTATATGCCCATCTGCAAGTTGCAATCTCATCTTAGTGGGTAGTAATTCATTGCTTCCCCATTTTTCCCAAGTTTGTTTAGTCATTATGGCCACTCCTGATCCACTATCCAAAATGGCTTTAGCAAAGTTTTTTCCATATTGTATCTTTAGGGTTGAATTTCCTTCTTCCCCTTCACAATACCCTCCTATCTTGTCAATAGGAATGTACCATAATTCCTCTAATTCTTGTAATGGAGAATGAATGTTTTCAGGAATTGTTTCCCCTTTGTTCATTTTGTTTTGTAAGTGAGGATTTTGTTTCAACAGTTCCTCCCATGTTGTGTGACATGTAATGCTACATTGTTCATCTATAATCATCTGGAATGTTATTTGTGTCTTTTCTTTTGTGTCAGCATTTTCCCTTGTTTTTGTTTTCTCAAGTTGTTCAATTGTTCTCTGCGAGCTACTTTCTTCCCCCATTCTGAGCTGTACTTCCTGAATGATTCGTTTGCATTTTTGCATCCTTTCATGCTCCAACTCTGGTATGGGATAGGCCACTGCATGATCTGTAGGACTTGGTCCTTCTTGAATCCTACCCTTATATGCTTTGATTAGGGTGTCTAGACTCTGAGAACTTCCTATTTCCGACTGATTTGATGTCTTCTTAGGAGAAGTACTTTTTGACTGATCGTGATTGTCTTCTTCTAAATTTTTGCCCATCCTTTTCTTCTTTTCCCATTTCCCTTTTTGCCTATTTCTCTTCACCTTTGAGGCTGAAATTTCATTTTGTTCCTTAGTTGTTCCTTGTTGTTTGGCTTGTGCCCTTGTTATCATATTCATTTGTACTTGGTCATTTTCACTCAATTCTTCCTGTTCCATAATGTTAACTGTTTTTAAAGGTATGTTATTAGGTGTGTTCTGTTGTTTTTGGGGATTTTTTGGGCAATCTTTTATCAAATGTTCTCTGCCACAATCCTTACAGTAGGCTCCCTCTATTCTCAATGTAGGAGGTTACGGACAGTCTCTAATGAAATGCTCTCCCCCACACCTATAACAAGTTATCTTTGGTCCCCCTTTGAATTGAGGTTTTTGGTTGGACATGTAATTGTTGGTAATGTACATGAATGTTGCTGTGTCCATTTCAATTTTCCCATTTCCCAAGTCTAGGGCTTTTAACTCAGGTTCTCTTATTTCATATTCTTCCCAATCTTCTTGATATCCCTCACTCCATTGATATTCTTCTTTATATGGTGATCTTAGTCTTGAATTCCCCTCTTCTATTGGTGTATACTTGATTGGTACCACATTGGTTGGTATAGGAGGTTGTTGTCCAAGCACAGGTCTTGGTTGTTCAGCATAGCCTGATTCCCTTTGAGCCATATAATCTCTTTCCTTGATGGGTTGTTTGTTATAGAAGCATTCCTCCCTGGTATGGTTCGTCCATTTTCTCTCTAGTGTACAGTACTTAAGTGTCTTCCTATCTTGTAAGTGTGGTGGCTTCTGATATGGGCATTGTTGTGCCAGATGATTTTCTCCACAAATGTAACATTTTTTATTTGTGTTTATCCTAGAGTTTATCAGATTAGTTTTAGTGCTTACCTCTAGGGCTTTAGCAATAGCCTGAGCCAACTCTTCTGCTGGAGGAATTTTGTCTTCATATGATCTAGGTTGATCAAATGCTAACAGATCTTGACCTCTGTTGTCCTCCAAATCTATTGCTTCCTTTACACAGGCTGCTAAATCAGAACATCTTCTATAATACACTAGGGTTCTTAGTTGGGCACTTCTCAAACCCTCAATGAATAAGGACACTTGTTTTGCCATGGAAGGTACTTCCTCTCTTGGGCATCTATCAATGTATTGTTTAAATCTTCTGGCTGCTTCTCTAACATTTTCATCCTTTTGTTGTTTGAAACTATGTATCAATGTGGCTGTACTATGTTTTATCCCTGTCTTAGAGAATTCCCCAATGAAGGCTTCTAAGAAAGATTCAATATCCTGGTACATTTCCTTTCTCAAAGGAATGAACCAAGACAAGGCTGGTCCTGTTAGGGTTAAACCAAATGCCTCAAATTGTACTTTGTAATCTTCTACTTCTTCAGCTCTAATCAATTGCCTAAATTCTGCAGCATGAGCATGAGGATCTGAATAACCCTCATATTGGTTCTTCATACATTTGGCAACTTGATATGGTCTAAGCATTCTACCCTGAGGCTGCCAATGGAATCTTCTTCTAAGTGGAAAATCATTATATCCTTCTGGTTCCTTGTCAAAGGGATTAGGGGAAATGTGTGTCCTCCTCCCATGTTGTTGTTCATTACCAGTATAGTTTTCATTTGGCCTAGGTAAATTTGTTTGCTCCATATTATGTTCCCAAGGTCCTTTGTCAGTACATTGCCCTAGATCATTTGAATTTTCTGGGTCTTGAGAGAATATGTACACACATCCTTGCCTATCTTCATATCTCCCATCTTTAAATTGAGCTACAGGAGTTATATTCAGGGGAACTTCTAAATTCCTCAATCTAATGAGAAATTTATGCATTCCATCCTGATATACATAGGTTCCAAACCTATTTGTATACATATACTTGAGGATATTTCTAAAATCCCCAGTTTCCATAGGTTCATTTGTTTCATTTATGTTGTCCATGTTGTTTTCTTGCCCTAAACTTCTTTCTTGCCCTTTGCCTTTTACTGTTTCTATCTCCTTTCTTGTTAGATCTTGTTTAGAAATTTTGTTTCCAGATCTAAGTATCATTCAATTGATTTTCCCACTCTCAAACTCAACAGAGTGTTTGTCACAATTTTCTAACTAAGGTATTACTTTTTTCACAATTTTCTAATTATTTTTGTATTTCTCACGATTTTCTGATTAAAGTCGTGTTTTTCCACGATTTTCTGCTTAAAGTATTAATTTTCACTTTTTTTCTGACTATTTTTGTATTTTTCACGATTTTCTGTTTATTTTTGTGTTTTTTCACGATTTTCAGTGAAAGTTGTGTTTTTTCACGACTTTGTGTGAAAATCGTGTTTTTTCACGATTTTCAGTGAAAGTCGTGTTTTTTCACGACTTTGTGTGAAAATCGTGTTTTTTCACGATTTTCAGTGAAAGTCGTGTTTTTTCACGACTTTGTGTGAAAATCGTGTTTTTTCACGACTTTGTGTGAAAATCGTGTTTTTTCACGATTTTCAGTGAAAGTCGTGTTTTTTCACGATTTTCTGTGAAAATCGTGTTTTTTCACGATTTTCAGTGAAAGTCGTGTTTTTTCACGACTTTGTGTGAAAATCGTGTTTTTTCACGATTTTCAGTGAAAGTCGTGTTTTTTTCACGACTTTGTGTGAAAATCGTGTTTTTTCACGATTTTCAGTGAAAGTCGTGTTTTTTCACGACTTTGTGTGAAAATCGTGTTTTTTCACGATTTTCAGTGAAAGTCGTGTTTTTTCACGACTTTGTGTGAAAATCGTGTTTTTTCATGATTTTCAGTGAAAGTCGTGTTTTTTCACGATTTTTTGTGAAAATCGTGTTTTTTCACGATTTTCAGTGAAAGTCGTGTTTTTTCACGACTTTGTGTGAAAATCGTGTTTTTTCACGATTTTCAGTGAAAGTCGTGTTTTTTCACGACTTTGTGTGAAAATCGTGTTTTTTCACGATTTTCAGTGAAAGTTGTGTTTTTTCACGACTTTGTGTGAAAATCGTGTTTTTTCACGATTTTCAGTGAAACTCGTGTTTTTTCATGACTTTGTGTGAAAATCGTGTTTTTTCACGATTTTCAGTGAAAGTCGTGTTTTTTCACGATTTTGATCCCCAAACAATCGTGATTGCTCACAAATTGTAAAAACACGATTTTCTTTAAGAAAATCGCGTTCTGGGAATCGCGATGTTGTCTCCTAATCTTTCAAAATCGCGATTTTGTGTGTGGTTTACAGAATCGCGATTCTGAGTGATTTTCTGATTTTTTCAAGTTTTGATTTTTCAAAATTTTCTTTCTCCACTAGGGTCGCCTTACTGAAATTTTGACATGCAATAAAACATTTAGATGCAAATTTAAGATTTTCCTAAAAAAAACTCAAAATGCAGAAAATCGCGATTCCGTGATTTTTATTTATTTTCTCATTTCTAGGTGCTATGTGATTACTTATTACAAAAATATGTATTCCAAATTAATGAAAAAGTTTTTACCTTGCTTGCTTGGTAGAAAAATGCTCAAAAGTCCACTGATTGCTGGAAGTCGCGATTTTGGTCTCTCTGTCTCTCTCACTCACTCTCACTCAAATGAATTTTTCTTAGAATTTCAGGTTTTTATAGTGTCCAGAAAATCGCGATTTTGTGTGATTTCCAATTTTTCACCCTCTTTTACTTGTTTGATTTCACTCACTCAATCTTAATGATCTCCCCTACACTTTCTTGTCTCCAAGTACCCAAATATGCAAAAAATTTCCAACAATTTTCCTTTACAGGAAATCGCGATTCTGTGCAGAAAATCGTGTTTTTTGCATATTTTTGACTTTATGCCAATTGGAGTAGTCTCTTCTTCTTAATTCCCTTCAATACCCTGTATCAACCTCAATTCAACATGTGGATGAAATGTTGCTCCAGTTTCAACACTTTTTTTAGAAAATCGCGATTCTGTGCAGAGAATCGTGTTTTCTAATTTTCTGGTTTTTTGACCTTTTTTTTTTTTCTTTTCCACTTTTTCACAATCACCCTTGTCCACAACACTTCACTTCAACTTCCTAACAAGAAAAGAATTTTTTTTTGATTATTATTAAGGAATTTTATGAATTTGTTTGATATTTTTGCCCTAAAAATAAAGGTGAACACTTTACTTAGGGTTTTTGGTTTTGGTGATCCACTGATCCCATGTTTCTTGATTGGTTATGAGTTTCTAAGTCTGTAGCTATCACTAAAGTCCAAAAGAAAATTTCCCAAATGAAAATGTGTTATGGAAGGCAAACAATTTTTGCAAAGATAAACTCAATCACATCTTTCTTTTCAAAATGCAGAACAACTCAAGATTGATGCTTACATTTGGTCAACAACTGAATCCTTTATGCTTACCTCTAGCTACTTTAACTGTCCTTTCCTTAGTATCACCATGTTATCTTCCCAAGATCTCCCATGGTGCCTAGTACTTGGGCAAAAAGAAATCTAGAAATGCAAGAAGAGACTCAAGTTACCTCATCTTCAGCTTTCTTGGCTCAAGTCTTCCATACACCTGCACTTTTACTTCAACAATATGATGAGCAATTATCAATTTACAAAGATTTCAGCACTTCCAATTCTACAAGATATCAATTGCTTTCTTTTTTCCCCAAAGACAAACAATGACATCTATCTATTCATGTGAACATTCCTTAATTGATGAGTTTTACCTTTTTCTTGTATTTGTTACCATCATCAACAGAAGATCCAGCAAAGGTCCAACTTCAATGAAGTTTTTGGATTATTCCCCGGCAACGGCACCAAAAAATGTTTGTTATTGACTTTGGAGTTGTCCTCTCCAATCATGAAGTACAAAAGAATCAACAAATCATCTTTATTTTGTCAATCCTGGAAATATTCATAAGACCACAGCCCCTTCTAGATGATAGATTCATAGAAATAAGAGATTAATGGCTGGAATTCTGAGAAAATGAAAATGAAGAGGAAATATCTAGGGTTTACCTTATTTAAAGCAAATCTTCATCATTTTCTATGATCTTGGTGTCTAATTCATGTTATTTTCTCAGCAGAATACAAATATGAAATCAGAATTGGAAAATATCACCTGTATCATAGAGACGAGACAATCGCGATTCTGTACCAACAGACGATTTTCACATTTCTGACACTTTCTTTAATCCTTCTCCACTTATTACATCAGTAATCATCTCTCTTCATACATTTCACTCAGTATTACACAAATGAGACTCACAAATCTCCATGATTAAGCAAGAAGCAAGCACTTACATCAAAGGAAACACACACAACAAGAGAAAACACGATTTCAGCAGAAACTCTCTCTTCTCTATTGATAGCATGTACAAATGACTAACCAACCTCTCCAAAATAGAGAAAATTGACTTTTATACATTTTCAAGTGTCCTCTTTCACACTTGAATTTTGGTCATTTCCTCTATTATTCTAAAAAATATGCTATCTAAGAGTTTCCAAAAATTCTATAAAAAATACATAAGATTCTATCCTACATAAGGAAGACTCTTCCTTATTTTTACAACATTTGCATAAATATTTCTACAAATTTTTATCATTTAATATATTTTTCTTTCAAAAAAGATTCCAAAAATGCTTCTTCCAACAGTGGTCGTGATTGTGTGGTCTAGCTGTGATGGTCTAAGGTCATCGCGATGGCATAAGCCAATCGTATGGTGTATCCCTATTGTGATGCTTTGATGATATGAGGTCATCACGATGGTGTGCTTTGGATGCAATCTGATGGTCCAAGCACGATATTCTTGAAGTGTTGCGATGGTATGAATCGATCACAATGGTGTAGGTTAGGATGATCATTGCGATGGTCTGTCCAAGTCCTTGCGATGGCCTTGGCTCATCACGATGGTCACGGACCATCGTGATGGAATGAGCCCATCGTGATGGTTTGGTCTCTTTGCAATGGCATGAGCCAATCGTGATGGTGATGCCTCCTCGCGATGGTGATGCACCATCGTGGTGGTTCACCAAATTGCAAATTTTGCAAATGCACCAATGGAATCCTTCAAGTTCTAGTATGCTCTACACCATGCATATGATGCAAACTCAAAATCTCGAATATCCCAAACCATCGTGATGGTCTGAGGCATTCAATAGATATGACAAAAAGTCAGAGTTTTTACTTTTTAGAGCTGTATTCTCATATTAGAGCACTTTCCTGCAAGAAAAACTCAAAAACACATGCACATGCACTTGCTCACAATCTCTCTCTCTCTCTCACTCTCTTACAAATGACGGAAATGAGGTGAGAAGGTGGATATAGTGAATTTGTTGGAATTTTTTGAGATGAAAGAAGATGATGTGGGGATGCGAGATGCGTATAGGGGAGGTAAAAGAAGCTAACAGTAACACAAAAACAACAAAAATAGTTACCTTCCAATTCCAATTCTCACTATAAGCTTACCATCACATGTTTGTCCTAGAGCTCGTTCTCGACAACGGTGCCAAATTTGGTGCTTTTCTAGAAAAGGGTAGGCACCACATCAAGTAGCTCCACCTCCTTAATTGTCAATCTATGAAAGAGATAGAGCGATATGAAATCGTGAATGAGTGATGTGCGTGAAGGTTAAGGTGTGAAGCACACAAGTGCACACACACATACACACACATAAAAACGGTAGAGACAAGAGAGACACAATCGAAGGTGAGAATCGCACTTTATTACTCAAGATTACCTCTTACAAGTTCACTTACACTGGCTACTCTCAAACAAGCTACAACCTAACTTCAAAAATGAGCTCTCTAGCTCTTTTTATAGTTTTAGGACTAGTTTTTGCTAGTTTCAAACCAACTGTCTGGCACAATTACAAATTGGGTCTCAGGGGTCATTTGGAGGTCCAAATGAAGTCTAAAAATTACCAAAATTGGTATGAGCATTCTACTTAAGCTCCTCAAGCTCGAGGACTCCTCAACTTGCAGAATAATGGAGCTGCTTGATACAAAATTATTCTATAATACATATTTTACAAGAGTGATGAAAATCACTATTTGATCCCTCCAATCTAGCACTAGAGACACTTGATAGAGAGTGGCATGTTCAACTGGAGGTCTAGTGCTGCACATTGGGCATTATTTGCATAACCTGTGCACATTTGCTTCCATTTTTGGCCAATATACCCCTAACCTTTGTAGATTTTGAAGGGAGACTCTCTAGAAGTTAGTCTAGAAAGGTGATCAGCCCTAAGGTGAGTCCGACCTTTCCTAACCACAACTTCAAATTTGTATTCCATTAGTAGGAGGAACCATCTTACTAATCTACCAATATTGCATGGTTTGCTCACTAGATATAGTAGTGCTTGATGGTTTGTAAAAAATTTAAATTTATTTGCAGGCAAATAGTGTCTAAACATTTTTATCGCATATACCATGCCTAATCCTTCTCTTTCGGTTGCGGTATAGTTTCGTTCAGCCGCATTGAACTCTCTACAAGCATAGGCGATTGGGAGGTCCATATTACCTTCTTCAGTAGGTTGTGTGAGTACACACCCAATGGCATAATTGGATGCATCCACATGAATATGAAACGACTTGTTCCAATCAGGTGTAGTCAAGATTGGTGTAGAACACAATCGTCTCTTAAGCTCATTAAAGGAGTTTTTGCAATCTTCCATCCACTCAAAGTTGGTCAAAAGAGCATACAAAGGCTTTGCAATGATGGCATACATGTGAATGAAATGTCAGTAATATCCACAATGCCCCATGAAAACTTGTACCTCTTTGACATTCTTTGGCCTAGACAACTCTGCAATAGCTCTCACTTTCTCCTCATCCGTGGATATGCCATTCTTTGAAACTATGTGTCCTAGAATCTTGCCCTGCCTGACCATGAAAACACACTTTTCTAGGCTCAAGCAAACCTGATATTCCCTAAATTTGTCAAAGATTTATCTTAACTTAGGTATATGTGTTTGTCTAATGTTGGAATGAGCACATGGATCATCCACATAGACTTCCAGGTTCTTCCTCAAGAATTTTTTAAAGACATGGCACATCAACCTCTGAAAGGTACCTGGCGCATTGGTAAGCTGAAATGGCATTACCCGAAAGGTGAATATGCCCCACTCTGTGGCAAAGGCCATCTTATGCTGATCTTGGGGGGAAATGACCACTCGATTATAGCCAGAAAACCCATCAAGGAAGTTGTACACTTCCTTGCCTGCTATTCTTTCCAATAGATGTTTGGTGATAGGAAGTGGATAACTATCGCTAATTGTGTCTGCATTAACTTTCTTCAAGTTAATACAAACACGTAACTTTCCATTCTTTTTGGGCACCACTACAATGGGGGATACCCATTCGGTGTGCTCAATTTCGTAGATGAATCCAACCTCTATCAATCTATCTATCTCATCCTTGATCTTGGCAGCATAGTTATCATTATATGTGTATGGCTTCTGTTTAGAGGGTTTGGCATCTGAGGTCATGGGAATTGTATGTGAGCATATGTCAGGGTCTACTCCTTTCAACTCCTTGTAACTCCATGCAAAACCATCTCTCTATTCTTGTAGCAATGCTACCAATTCTTGCTCTTCTTCCTCACTCAGGTCATGTCCTATGTAGGTGCATCTTTCTTCTCCTGCTTCTATGGTAACCACAATTTTCTTGGTGGTTTCTTTGTTATCATAGGCCTCTCCTACTTGTGCATCCCATTTAGGCATTCTGATCAAGACTCTCCTAGTATCTTCTATCTCATACTTCTTAAAGTTTTCAAGGACCTCAAACAAAGATTCTTCCTCAGATTCTGATGTGGCTTCTCTCTTCATCCTTTTCTTGCCTTCATTCTTAGTGGCTACCTCTGTGGCTAATCTCACATCATTTGTAATTTCTTCATGTCTCTGAGGGTGAGCTTCTACTTCATAGAAATATTCCTCAGCTGATGCAAAAGGTGGATCCATAATGATTGACTCTAGATCGGAGTCACTCGCATCCTCGAATGCATCAGTGCTAGGTTCAAATTCCTCAATCGCCAAATCACACATGATTGACTCTATTGTGAAGACTGAAATATCATAGCCATCCTCGTCATAGTAGGAGGTCCGTTGTTCTTCATTGATGGATACATCCATTGTTGCTAAAATTTCCACCCAACCACAATGTTCAAATTTTTCGTCTGGAAAGACTACAGGTGCATAGGCTCGGTCTTGAATTGATCATCTTCATGCATCCATGAGGATCCTGATCCTATGGAATGCATTGATTCCATATCATCTGTGGCTTTATGGATGAGATTCCATTGTCTAGGAGGCACATCTCTATGAGAGTAGTCCTTGAGATTGACTTTGGTTGTAACACCTAAGTGTTGCAAATACAAAGAATTGGTTCCCAAATCTTGTACCACTTGCAACTGTTGCATAAATGGTCTTCCCAAAATCATCTCATAGGCCTGATTTTTGCTAAAGTCACATATAACAAAGGTATGCTCAAAGTCTACACCACATGTAGTAAGAGTTATCACTTCGAGTAATCCTAAAGATCTCTCTATGTGACCATCGGCCATCTGCAATTTCATTCTCATTGGCTTGAGTGCTGGCTTGCTCCATCCCTTCCATACGGAAGTGGTAGCAATTGCAACCCCTGCACTGAGTCCAAAATCGCTCTAGTTGTGTACCCTTGATGAGTGATTGGGAGATAGGTGTTTTGTAATTCTCCTTTGCTCATGTCTCCTATCTTGTCGAATGATATTTTTGGCACTATTCTATGAGATCATACTTGGGAACGAGGTTTTGCTACTTCTGGAACTTGATTGGCTACATCTTTTCACAGTTCTGGCCTAACCTTGAGTAGCTCTTCTAAAGTGAGATTGCACTACACTTTAGTGTTCTTCACTACCTCCATATTACTAGGTATGATTGAGTCTTCATTCCTTACCATGACTGTGGGTGCTCTCATATAGGTAGACTTCACTTCCCATGGGTCCCTGAAATGGGGTAGTTCCTGCAAGGAATTAGACTCGAAGCCTGATCTCTCACAAGATTGTATATCCTCCAGATCTTCATAAATGGAAGAAATGTCTTGTGGGAATTGATCGTGCAAGTCGTCCACAAGTTCAATGGGAGGAGGAGCTTCACTTTCTTTAGTCCATTTCTCTTCTTGAATCTCTCTTAGAAATTCGGGGGTATATCGGTTCATAGAAGAAGATGGGTCTAGTTCTGTGGATTTAGGCACATAAGCTTCCTGGGCAAGAAGGCTTATCCTTTCACTTCCCTTGTCCTTGTTGGAGCAAGTCTATGACAACCCTAAGTATTGGCTTGAGTCCCACAAATTCATAGAAGAAGCTTTAAAATGAAGACAATGTAAAGTTCACTTGTGAACTACCTCTTGTAACTTTTTGAAGTCTTACTTGATGTAAAAGTGAAAGAATCTTAAGTGGTTGAGTCCACTTGATCAAAAGAGGAAAGAGAAGCCATGAATTCGTGATTGATGGTAGTTGGAGAACCAAATCAATCACTAATAGATTGGAGAGTGATTGTAGGAAGTTAGGCTCCCAAGATCAACTATAAATACATGGTAGTTTTAGTCATGGTTACGAGAAGACCTCCAAGAGCTAAGCTTTATGCCATATCAAGGTGTGGTTTCAAGGCGCACATATGTATCAATAATTCCATTGTATTTTACAATCAATATAATTTCATTTTCATGATCATTTGAGTTCATATCTTCATGATCTTGTGAAGTCTACTGTTCACTACCATATCTCTCAGTTTTCACAGTCAGATTGCAGAGATGATTTCTCTGAGCTTGGTGCATCATTTTCCATGACTCAACTTGGTAAAGTTAGCTCTCTAAGTCTACTCTATGCTCACAAATTTGCATTGTATTCAGATGTTTCAATCTTCAGTTATGATCATTTGAAGTCAACTGTGTCACCTCATTTTCTTCTACTCTGCCAACACCCTCTTAGAACAGTCATTTTGTCAGAGTTGTTTCTGAGTGTGTACTTCACCATTCTCCATGATTTAAGGCTTTTTAGAATCCTCATACTGTCTAGTATATGCCTACAAATGTTCATGAGCACTAGATCTTTTAATCATGAGATATTACTATTTTACTGTGCACAGATGTGTGTATTGTTGCAGCTCAAGAAAATCGGGGTCATCCTATCACTTGCTAAACTTCTTTCTCCTTGTGTAGCCCATCGTTTTTGTTGAAGTAACTTTTGATTGTTAGCTTACTAAACTAGTAATTATTCCACCGCGTCCGGTGCCAGCCAGAGTCACGTACACAAAACTTGGAGGTTTTTCGGGAGATGATCCCAACGCGCATGTGCGGACATTTGAAATTAATTATGTAGTTTTGAATCACCCAGCAGACCCTGCTTATAAAGCCATCGTGTTCCAGTCAACTTTGGTTAATGAAGCTACTTGCGGCTTAACCAAACATGACTTGAATCATTTCCAATAGTATGATGATGTGAAGGATGCATTACTGCAACGATTCCGGCTAAAGAAAAACCCAGCAGAAATTTTTGATTACCTGCAGAATAACAGGCAGAAGCCACACTAGAATGTACAAGATTATGCCACTCTATTCCGGACTCATTTACGGTAGCTACCGCCAGCCCATGCCAATTTACCAGATGATGTCATTACTCAGTGGTTCGTAAACGGATTAAATCCCCAATTGAAACAGATCATGATTGAAACTAGAGTGGTTGAAGGCATCCAAGCATTCAAACTAGGATCCTCTGAAACAAATTTACTGTACTAAATGTAAAAATACAGTACACAGCAACTCAGCATGCACTCTGAATCAGATGTACTGCGCCATTTGCCATACAGTGGACCACACTATAGAGACTTGTTCTTATAACGCAAAGGTACAGAGTAGAGTGGTTGTCAATGCTATCATTCAGGAACAAGGTCAACCGGCAAGTCACTACGTGCCACCACAAATGAGGAATACTTCTTACCAAGGATACAAGAATTATAGAGGAGCACGTCCAACTCACTTTGGACAAACTCGATGGAATGTGGGTCCATCAGGTGAAGGTGCATCTCCTCCACCACCTAAATGTCATTTTTGCGATGAAATAGGACACATTCGTAGGTACTGTAAAGATGCGGCTGAGTACGATAAAAGGAAAAAGGAACGACAACACCCGATGGCGAACACGGTGTACATTTCAGCAGTTGACACTCAAACAGTAGTGGTGCAAACACGTTTAGGAAAGCAATTACAACGAGCTATAGAGATTTTTAAACCTAGAATTCTTGAACACCAGAAGGTGTTTACTAAAGAAAGCAAGTGGGCAACCCAGGAACAAACTATTTTTCCTGACCTAGTTCCGGCGATACAGCAAAGCATACCATAGGCAGTATCGAAAGGCAAAATCTGACCCACGTAGTATCAGAGTCCCCGCGGGACACCGTACTGAAAACAACAAAATTTGATTCGGTGTGGGATGTCTTATACACGGCGTCAATTACACTACCATTGGGACAGTTGTTGGCTTTGGTTCCTGGCGTGCACCAACAGTTCCAGCAGCAGGTCAGTCCAGGACCTTCATGTGCCCCTTCGATAGCAACAATCCAGCCCGAACTTGATCCAACAGTGGATCATACGATGCCCTTGATTACGGTCTGGTATAAGAATCATAAAATCACTCAAGCATTAATTGATGGCGGTTTTGGTGTAAACATTGCAACAACAACACTTTGTCAACGGAGGAGACGCACATCGAACCTGTCCAATTTTTTGTCCAGATGGCTGATCAATCTCGAGTTCATCTGGTTGGATTGGTGCGAGAGATTCCTATTACTCTTCAAGGAGCTTCTTTTAAAATGACCTTCTTGTTCTGGAATTACCCGAATCCAGCCTTGACTATAACCTGCTCTTTGGAAGACCATGGTTAAAGCAAGCTAAAGTAGTTCAGGATTGGTCAGCACATGAATTGATTTTTAAGAATAACCACCGTAAATATGTCGTTCCATTGGACGACATGAAGCCTTGCGCCTTGCATGCATGACATATGTAGCCGAACCTGTACACATGTTGGATGGTCTTTTAGATGATGAAGAGGAATCTTTTCTTAAAGCCAACAAGGATCTGATGGCACTTGACACTATGGACTTACAAACACTTGCAGATAATTGGAGTCCGACGGCCTCTACAGTCGTACCACTAACCGGAGTGCTTGAACAAAGTGCAGCACAGACCTTGGATGATGCGACGCTCCAACAATTGCTTCAGCCAATTGATGATTTGACCATGCCCCGGCAGTTCTACGTACTAGAAGACCACTTGGCTACGTGCAACTTAGGTGATGAAACTAATCCACGGCGAGTGAAGATTAAGGCGGGACTATCAGAGACCTTCCAAAATAACTTACAGCAGTTACTATGTGAAGTCTCTGATGTGTTTGCATGGGATTACCGGGATATGAAGGGGTTGGACCCGCGTATCTATCAACACAGGGTTATGTTGAAACCAGATGCTTGGCCTATTAAACAACCCAGCTATAGAATGAATCCTCACTATGCGGCCCAGGTCAAAGCAAAATTGGATCGATTGTTGAAGGTTGGGTTTATTGTTCCTATCGAGCATGCGGAGTGGATTTCCCCTATTGTCATAGTTCCTAAGAAGAATAAGCAATTACAGATATGTGTGGACTATCGGAAATTAAATGTAGCAATAGTACCTGATCCATTCCCTTTGCCATTTCTGGATACCATGTTAGATGATGTGGCAGGTCATGAGATGTACTCCTTTTTGGATGGATATAGTGGTTATAATCAAGTATGAATGGCGGAGTAGGACATTCCAAAGACAGCATTTATAACAAATTGGGGTGTTTATGTGTGTACTCTGATGTGGTTTGGTTTGTGAAATGCTCCAAGTACGTTTCAGTGCTATATGCGAGAAGTTTTCTCCCCTTATCTAACCACATTCATGCGAGTTTACCTGGATGACTTCTCCATATCTGGTGATATTTTGGTGCATCTGTATCATTTATGATGCTTATTCTTAAAATATCGAGAATTCCGTTTATGCTTAAACCAAAATAAATCTGTATTCTCTGTATCTTACGGTAAGTTGCTAGGGCACATTATCTCAAAATAGGGGATTCAAGTTGATCCAGATAAGGTGAAGGCAGTACTGGAGGCACCTGCTCCCAAGACATCCAAAGAAGTGATAACTTCTGTTGGAAGTGAGGTAGGCCCTTGACTCATGTCACAAGTCCATGGTTCCATAGTTCCAGTATATACAACATTAATTTAGCAATCTTCAATATTGACAAAACATGAACATACCACAACTTAATCATACAGATGATGAGACAAAGATAGAGAAAGAATAGACGACATCTGTAAGGTGTTACGTAAGCCATCGCTTACTCATAGTATCATATATACCAATGTTCAATGTACAATGTGGGAGCAAAACTCTCAACCACTCTATGTGATGAGAAATAGATGAATGAGTGAATGTATAAGGACTCCTCCTGATATGAACACCACGGCCTCCCTAAAATTCATGTAGTACTTGTGTGCATAAAGAGAATATGTACATGAATACTTAACATAAGATGCAAATCTTATGTTAACCACCATCCAATGTCTTTGAAGTGGCCGGACATCTTCTTGTAGAAGAGAATCTTCAACCTGATATATTCTTGTAGAAGACAATCTTCAAATACACCATATAGATGGCCGATCCTCACCATCAAGCTGCTAATGACCAAGTCTTCTTGCCATGAACAAGAGATAACCTCCTCTCCATGAGCTAGAGTGTGAGCACACCCTTCATCTTCTCCAAGAAGAATCATTAAGAAGAACTCCATAGTTGCTCCTCAACATGCTTCAAGTTAGCACCATGGTTGCCCCATGTGCTAGACAAAACACCACCTCTATTGAGGTCCAAGCTCCAAGCTTGTGTTGAATACTAGGTGAAGGATGCAAGATAATGAGCCCAATGGCTTCTTTTATAGTATTGTATAGATCTTTAAAAGCACAATAAAGCACTAGCAATCTACGATCGCTTAATTAAAAACACAAGATTTATGAGAAGCTCCGTTGTGCATCCATCGGTGTGCTTTTATCGTGTTCGTTGTCTCAAAATATTGAGCTACAAAAATTAGCTTTGAGCATTGCGCCATCTGTGGGAATCGACTCACCCAGACGGATTCTTTGAGAGTGCTCTTCTGTAGCCACATCACCCACGCTATTTTCTTCTCTAATATGTCTCTTGAAGAGTATATATACACAGGCGACACCCATCGATTGTTGTAGAAGCGAGTGAGATGAAAACTATACATGTATCCTCTGATCAATCTTGACCCATAGAACATTGCTTTCCAACAATCCCCCCTGCAATGTTATATTGGTACAAACTGAACTGGATTTGCAAACTATCAAAGCTGCAAACTATTACAAGCTTCAAGCTTGTACTCCTACACTTCACAACTTGTTCTTCAAAAGTCTTCTTCAAAACTGAATTTGACTTTCCTTCAAGAACTTGAACTTGCTGAATATGAACCATGATACTTGAGAAAATATGCAAATTAGATATCCAATAATATACTCATCAAGCAATCATTGCTTGACAACAAATGTAGCATGAACTGTCTCTGAACCTGCTATCTCCTGTTTTCAAAAACCTAAAAACATACACTAGGATCCACATATTTGCATTTACCTTACAAAAAAGGTTTCTCAACGTATTTCTGCTGCGTCATGTAAATACACTAAACAAAATCAGGAATTGAATCCTGGAACCTGTGACAAAGAACTCACAACTTAGTGTATTATGAGCATTGCTGATTGATCTGTGACTGTACTCAAGTCAAATCAACTCAACTCAATTGAAATCAACTGAAATCAACTGAAATATGAGTAAAAAAATCTATGATGTCATCATGTCTTCATCCTTAAATTCTTCATACCTCTTTCCTTCAGAACCTGGTATAAACATAAATGTGCGCACTTCTCAAATATACCTTTCTGAAAATTCAAGATTCTCTTCAATAGAACTCTGGAACCTTCTCCTGAACAGGAACATCCTAACAGGAACTTTCTCCAAACATTCTTTTTCTTCCTTCTTCTTTCAAAGCTGGAACATAAAGAGAACATGACAAAGGAAATATAGGAATACCTGTAGGTATGAATCTGCATTGTTTCACATATGGCTTGAAAATAAGTCTTCATGTTTCATCACCCCCTTGGATGACTTAACACTAGTATCTAGAATTCTTCAAATATATCACACTTTATGAAATCTGGAATGTCTTCCTTCATAAATCTGATGTTCAGTGATCAATACCTGTACTTGAAACAAAATCTCTGAACCCTTTTTATTAGCACTGTAGTTGCTAATAGCTTTCACTGTAAGTCTTCAGCTTCCCATATTCTAGAATAAGGTTAGCTGATCCTAACATAACAAAACCTTGCTGAAAGCTTTATAGGATTCATAACCTTCTGCAACATAACAAGTATCTACTTCTATCTCTGTGCAACACAAATCTGATAGAACCTGAATCTTTGACTTACTTCTTCCAATGTTAAGAATCTTCACAAACAAAGGATAGACAACTGAATCATAAATACTCAAGATCTTCATGATCATTCAAGATCAATGATCTCTCTTGTGTAGAATCTGCTCTTATCAAACCTTCATGACTGAATGTTTGATTTATTACCTGAATGTCTCTATGTGTCCATGCTTCTTACAAAGTTGTAAAATTTTTCTTCAAACAAATTTCAACTCCTACTTGAAACATAAGTGGACAAAACTTCTCACCTTGAGAACTCCAAAACCTGCAAGTTGATACTTCATAACTTTCATATTCTACCCGGGTGAAATGTGATAGTACCTACTTGATTTTCTTTTGGCTAACTCCACTTCTCAATCAAGTGATAGGATTTGATGGAACACCTTTTTGAATACAAACATGTATGCAAAAATCTAGACAATCATAGAAAGTAGATTCTCCATTGACTTGTACATCAGCAATCTGAATTTTCTGAAGTTTTCTTAAGAGTTAGATAAAAAAGAAATATACTTCTTTGCAACTTGTCATATACGAAGTGGCTCTGTATTGACACTCCAAGAATTCTTTGAGGGAATATATAAGCTGCGTGCTTAAAAGCTTCAACTAAAACATAACTCATAGACATATGAGTCAAAACATATATCTGCTGCTTTTCTTTCTCTCAATGCAATTCTTTGTCAAATCTACTAAATCATGACCAAGTGTAATGCAAAACAAGAAACTGCTTCTTCTTTAAACAAGATGTACTCGTAGACTTGTCTTTGGGTGTAGAGGATAAAATAGGAAAAGTATATGGAAAATATATGAGAAAAGGAAGCCTTACTTTTCTTTTGGAAATGATGGACTTTCTTCTTCTACATCTTTCTTCCACCTGATGATGTCAACATCTTCAAACTTCTCTTCCATACCTTTTGTTCTCTTCATCTTGAAGTAGCAAACACTCTTGACCTCTTCAAATGAACTTTTCTCTTCCTCTAGTGCTAAGAGTAAGAGATAAAACAAACATGGTATACAAATGGAAGTGAATATAGAATCATGTTTTATCATCTCCTCATATCTCTAAATCAAAATTCTGCTTCAAATGTCTGAAATTATAAATTCATCAATCTTTTGTCTGAATGATGAATTACCCTTCTAGAATTACCTTCTCTAGATACATTTGTACCTTGATATCCAACCAACTTACAACTGAAAATTGGCTGAAAACAAAAAACTCATCCCATCTTCACATTTGTCTTCTTAGATGAGCCTTCTTGCCATGAAAGAGATCTCTCAAAACTTCTCTAGAAAAACAACCTCTAGATACATGTTTTGATGTAGCCTTTAACTTTCAAATGATGAAAGCATATAAAAGCACTACTTGAAACCTTCACAATCTCTTCGTAACTGCTCTTCTAAGATATGACCTAGAAATGATAATCTGATAGTAATAATTGATACTTGTGATTTGATGTTGATCTGATTCCTTCATCTTCTCTAAACCATTGTTCTTCCTTGAATTTGAAGTAGTCTTCTCTTCATCAAGTCTGGTCTTCAAACAATACTTTTGTAAAGTATTTGCATACTCTTCCAAAAATATTCGATTGCTAAGAGATCATCAACTTCATACTCCACACTAATGAATACACATGTGACTGAATTGTCTAATTCTCAAATCTCTACTCATCTAGATTAAGTGTGTATGTCAAATGTCAAATGTTAGAAGATGCTCTTAAATCATATGTTGTAAACCTGGAAGTCTAGGAACCTGACAATCTGAATGAGCCTTAATGAATTGATGCCAAAGATCTAAAGTTCTGAAACCAAAACCTTAGTGCTCTGATACCAAATGTTGGAAGTGAGGTAGGCCCTTGACTCATGTCACAAGTCCATGGTTCCATAGTTCCAGTATATACAACATTAATTTAGCAATCTTCAATATTGACAAAACATGAACATAGCACAACTTAATCATATAGATGATGAGACAAAGATAGAGAAAGAATAGACGACATGTGTAAGGTGTTACGTAAGCCATCGCTTACTCATAGTATCATATATACCAATGTTCAGTGTACAATGTGGGAGCAAAACTCTCAACCACTCTATGTGATGAGAAATAGATGAATGAGTGAATGTACAATGTAACAAACATATTCAGATGTATGGGTAGAAATATGAATATACATGAGATGTGTGACCGTATAGGTTATAGAAGAGTGAATATGAATGACTGAAAGAGGAAGGATCAGTGTGAAACTGATAATCAACAAACCCTCATCTAACCTTAGGCTATGGAAGACCCTAAGTCAGATACGTGTGTGAAAAGATCACATACTTAAAAAGTAGTAATGAATGCTAACAAGTTTGTTGCCAGAAATCCTCAAACTCATGTGAACACACCTTCTCAAAGACCTCATCCAAATATGCATAAAGCATATACGTACTGTTTCTCTTGTACCTATGCTGAATAGGACTCCTCCTGATATGAGCGCCACGGCCTCCATAAAATTCAAGTAGTACATGTGTGCATAAAGAGAATATGTACCTCAATACTTAACATAAGATGCAAATCTTATGTTAACCACCATCCAATGTCTTTGAAGTAGCCGGACATCTTCTTGTAGAAGACAATCTTCAACCTGATATCTTCTTGTAGAAGACAATCTTCAAATACACCATGTAGATGGCCGATCCTCACCATCAAGCTGCTAATGACCAAGTCTTCTTGCCATGAACAAGAGATAACCTCCTCTCCATGAGCTAGAGTGTGAGCACACCCTTCATCTTCTCCAAGAAGAATCATTAAGAAGAACTCCATAGCTGCTCCTCAACATGCTTCAAGTTAGCACCATGGCTGCCCCATGTGCTAGACGAAACACCACCTCTATTGAGGTCCAAGCTCCAAGCTTGTGTTGAATACTAGGTGAAGGATGCAAGATAATGAGCCCAATGGCTTCTTTTATAGTATTGTATAGATCTTGAAAAGCACCATGAAAAGCACAATAAAGCACTAGCGATCTACGATCGCTTAATTAAAAACACAAGATTTATGAGAAGTTCTGTTGTGCATCCATCGGTGTGCTTTTATTGTGTTCGCTATCTCAAAAGATTGAGCTACAAAAATTAGCTTTGAGCGCTGCACCGTCTGTGGGAATCGACTCACCCAAACGGATTCTTTGAGAGTGCTCTTCTGTAGCCACGTCGCCCACGATGTTTTCTTCTCTAATATGTCTCTTGAAGAGTATATATACACAAGCGACGCCCGTCGATTGCTGTAGAAGCGAGTGAGATGAAAACTATACATGTATCCTCTGATCAATCTTGACCCATAGAACATTGCTTTCCAACAACTTCTTAGGACAAATCCGGTGGCATGCACGACATTTGCGGTGGCTTGCTCATCTAGCCACGCCACTCAATTGACTGATAATCAGTACTCCTTGTCAGTTTGAATGGATTGAGGCATGTCAACTCTCTTTCGATCAGTTGAAACCACTGTTAACGCAGGCTCCTATTTTACAAGTGCCAAATTGGGAACTAACATTTCATGTCTTTGTGGATGCGTCCGACATTGCAATTGGTAGCGTGCTAATGCAGCAAACGGGTAAATGGTTCCATCCAATGTATTATGCGAGTCACAGATTAGCTCCGGCAGAGCGCAATTATTCAGTCACCGAATGTGAATGTCTCGGATTAGTGTGTTCGGTGAAGAAATTCTGACATTATTTATTGGGATGTCGGTTCACCTTTCATGTGGATCATGCAGCCTTAGTGTACCTTGTTCGTCAACAGCATCTCGGAGGACGGTTAGCCAGATGGGTATTGTTGCTCCAAGAGTTTGATTATTCGATCATACATCGACCAGGGTCCGCACATGCAGTTGCCAATTTTCTATCTCGGTTGGATTCAGATGAAATCCTAGAAGGAGTTGATGATACCACACCTGCTATCTATGCAACTGAGACTGTACAGGATGATCCACAAGAACTACCCGTAACATCCTCCTATTATGACACTTTGATGCTTTTCTTGACCAGTGGATGTCTTTCCAGCACGACCTCTCCTGCTGCTCGACGGAAACTGGCCATGTATAATCGATGCTTCCGGCTAATTGTTGGGAAGTTATATTACATGGATCACTCGGGACTGTTGCTACGATGTGTTCCACCACACAAAAATGCTTCAGTAATCACAATGGCTCATTCTGCCCCAGCTGGAGGTCATTTTGTGGTGGATCTAACCCATCGGAAGATTCTGCATAGTGGCTTATGGTGGCCTACTATGTCCCGTGATGTGACTAAATATGTGCGATAGTGTGATGAGTGTCAACGTTCAGGCCAACCTTTACAGAGACATGACTTTCTGCTCCAACTAGTTTTGCCTCTCGAACCCTTTCAGAAATGGGGCTTGGATTTTATCAGACCAATAACACATCCTGCTACACTTACTAGTAACAGATATATTCTTACCTGCAGAGATTATGCGACTTGGTGGGCAGAAGCTTGGGCTCTACGGTCAGCCACAGCTGCTACGGTCGCTAAATGTTTGATGAAAGATATTTTGCCATGCTATGGTTTACCTTTGGAGATTGTGATTGATCAAGGTATGCACTTTGCAAACACATTAATGCAAGCGCTTACTCAAACCTTCCAAATTGTGCATAAGTTCAGTTCTCCCTACTATCCACGAGCGAACGGACTCACTGAGAGCACCAACAAACCTTTGTTGAACATCTTAAAGAAACTAGTATTACATTGCCCGGAGAGATGGGACCAATTCTTACCTGCCGTATTCTGGGCTTACCATACAACATATAAAGTGGCAACCGGAACAACTCCCTTCAAGTTGACCTATGGTTTGGAGGTGATTGCTCCTATGGAACTGGTGGTTCCTAGTCTGCGAGTGGCATTAGAGCAAAAATTACTACTATAAGAATCATTCCCTTTCCGATTGGATGCTTTATGGTCTCTGGATGAACAGGGCCTTGAGAGTTTTCTGGTGCTGTAGGAAGTCCAGCTCAGACAAGCAAGAACTCACGATCATTTCCTTAAAACCCCCGTGTTTACCACCAACCAATTAGTGCTCTTTTATAATGCTAAATCTAACCGATCTGCCAGAAAGTTTAAATTACACTCGTTCGATCCCTATCACATTGCCGAACAAGTGGGACCATCAACTTTTTGGTTATCCACCTTAACTGGTACCCTTCTTCCTAAGGCGATCAATGGATCCAAGCTTCATCCCTATTATCCACCGCCTTCATGCTCATGGTGCATGATCGGTATTTTTACTTTTCACCCATTTTTCCCCACTATTCTGACTCGACAATCCTTTCCTTTGTGCGTGATTCTAGTTGACTGATTCACCATAATCTTTTAGTTTTCTTACCTAACCATGATTAGTAGCCGCCTTCTGTGTCTTCGATTCTGTTAATGCATGCATGTTGCCATTATATGTGTTTATTTCCAACATTGCATGATGATTAGGTTTCTTTTCGTATGATTCTTCCAGTGTTTCTATTTAATGTTGTTCTTCACGCTGTTATTCGCTATTGCATCCTTGTGTGCTTGTGCCCCTGTACTACCTGTGCTCTTGTGTGTTCTGATTGTGCCATGGAAGCTCTAGCGAACATCGTTACCTTCTGTGCTGGTCTCGCTCCGGACGTGAGCGAGTTCTTGTGTGCTCGAGGTCTCCTGGCCTTCGCTGAATTGCCTTGGCATTCAGTGGAGTGTCATCCATTCGTTGCTCAGATAATCTCTGCCATAGCTGCTACGCCTGCTATAGAACAATGCTGGCCACTAGCATGTTTGAAACCCACATCGTTGTTACACTGAGCACAGTTGTTGAGGGATTCTATCTCCCTCAGGAGGGTCTAGTCAATGGATCTCTCCTTCCTCTGGCGACAATGAAGGAACTCTTCCCCAGGCACTCGTCTAACGAGTTTTCCATTTTATGTTGTTGCAAACTAGAGCGCACCATACTTCAATTCCTAGTAGCTGCCCTAAATCTCCAAAAACACACTTACAGCATCTCTCGCCCATTTTACTCCATGATCGATACTGCAGCACCAAAGGCTGTTAATTTCACTTCTTTATTTTTCCTGCATATTCACCGTGAATGCCAAGCCGTTTCGAAGCAATTAGCCAAGAATGAGATCCCTAGGACTCATTTGCCGCACCTCATCACGTTCCTCCTCCTGACAATTCAGGCCGCACAACCTCCTCCTTTGCCTACAATTCTATTACATGATGACGATGATGATGAAGATCTTCTCCACTTCCTCCAGTGCAAGTGCAGACGCATCAATCCATCCCAAAGTCAAGCGCAGGAATCAATCGTTGTACAAGAAGTTGAAGTCTTCCATTGTTGGAAGCAGCCAGAGGCACAGACGCCACGGAAGCATGTAAAGACGGAGCAGGGAGCCAGTCGGATTATTTTTTTTCAACAATTATGTTTTTATTACCTCTTCAAACATCCAACAGTGATTTTCATCACTCTTGTAACATATGTAATATAGACAAAACCCCATTTTGTAATCCATAGCTCCATTTTGTGCAAGCCGAGGAGTCCTCGAGCTTGAGGAGCTTAGGTAGAATGCGCGTACCAATTTTCGTTATTTTTAGATACCGTTTACCCTTCCAAATAGCATCTAGGACCTAATTTTTAACTAGGCCGGTCACTAGATGTGAAACCGGTCAAAACTAGTCTAGAAACTATAAAAAGAGCTAGAGAGCTCATTTTAGAGGTTGGTTCATTTTAGCTTGTTTGAGATTAGAGCTAGTTTGAGCATGTAAGAGTGTTCTTGAGTAATAGAGCTAATTTCCTACCTTCCATTGTGTCTTGCTTGTCTCTTCATTGTGTGTGTATGTGTGTGTGCATCTTTGTGCTTCTCACCTTCACTCTCACATCATCTCACATTCACGATCTTCATATCACTCCTATCTCTTCCGCGGATTGACATTAAGGAGGTGGAGCTTCTTAACGTGGTTCTCACCATTGTGCTAGAGCAACACCAAATTTGGCGCCGTTGCCGGGGATCGAGTCTAGGACGAATGTGTGATGGTAAGAGTATAGCAAGAAGTGGCGTTGGAAGGTAAAAATTTCAGTTTTTGTTGTTGTTTTTACTTAGTTTTTAGTGTTTTTCACCTCCCCCACACTCCATCTTCATCACCGCATCATCATCTTCATCTCCAAAAAAATCAGAAAATTCACCATATCCACCCATTCTCCTCATTTCCCCTCATTTGTGCATGCGAGAGAGCGAGAGAGAACTTTTGTGCTTGTGTGTGCTTGTGTTTTCTTGAGTTTTCTTGCAGGTACAGAGCTTCAGAGCATCAGGAGAGCTTCCAAAAGGTAAAACATGTACTTTCTGTCAGAAATTTCTGAGTAGGGCGGACCATCGCGATGGTCTGCAACTTTCGGACTTTGAGGTAGGCGACCACACCACGAGGAAGGCGATCCCTGCGCATACACGGAACCATTTTTGCATTTCAAAAATTCGTTGTTTGGTGGACCATCGCGATTGGCTCAGACCATCGCGATTGTGTCGCACCATCGCGATAGGCTCACGCCATCGCGACGGCTCGGCCGGACCATCGCGACGGTTCATTTTTCGGACCATCGCGACGGTTCACTTGAGCCATCGCGACGGTCCACTTGGACCATCGCGATTGTTCAGCTGACCCCGGACCATCGCGATTGGCTCATGCCATCGCCACGACGGTGCCACGTGTCAAGATAGACCATCGCGACGGTTCGTTTTTCGGACCATCGCGACAGCCCAAAATCGGACCATCGCGATTGGCTCACGCCATCGCACTTGTGACCATCGCGACGGGTCATCCCGGACCATCGCGATTGTCCACCTTTGACCGTTGACCGCGCCATCGCGACGGTTCATTTTTTCGGACCATCGCGACGGTCCATTTTTCGCGCCATCGCGATTGTCCACCTGATCACGCCATCGCGATCGTTCACCTCGGGCCATCGCGATTGTCCAAATTCCGCGCCATCGCGACGGTTCGCTCGGACCATCGCGACGGTCCCAGACCATCGCGATTGTGCACCCCCATCGCAAATTTTGGACTTCAATTTTTGGACCAATTTTGAGGGTATTTTTGAAAAATTTTTGGACCATTAGACTCATAGTAGACCCCTTAACCTATATTTAAAGGAAAAGATGATTGTCAGTTTTTACCCCCCAGGGCCTGAACGCTCATAACTTTTTCATCCGAAGTCCGTTTCGTGAGCTTAATAGCTCATTAGAAAGCTCGTGACGAGTACTACGTGACCTCAACTGTTTTTTTCATATAGAATACGTCTAATTTTGGATAAGCTAATTTGAGGTTCACTCAGTTAGGGACTAGAAAGCCAGGGGGCAGCCATTGAAAATTTGGGCAAAAAGGGGAGGGACTAAAAGGGTATATATACTCAAGTGTTTGATCATCCTGTGAATTGGTCTAACATTGGAATTTTCCAGGTCTAGCAAAGGACAATCAAAGGCAACCGAAGCAAGGCAGTGAAGACATCAGAGCTTGGGAAGCGCGGCTTCTTGGGCAACAGGGCATCAGAGCAACAGAAAAGCCGACTCGAGGTTGGAAGATTACTCAACCCCCTCAGTCAATTCTTAGCTTAGGCTAAACGTTAGCATTGTGGATTTAAAACGATAGGAACGCCTCAAGTTCAAGATACTTAATTTTTTCAAGTCCAAGACCAAAGTAAAGGTGTGACGCGAAACCCTAAAGGAAAAGAACCTAAGTCTGACGGAACGAGAACTCAAAATTATCACGGAAAGTCGAATTCCTGACGCATACAGTAAGACAAGAATCCAAAGAAATCTAAAAAGAATCAAGAAAATAATAACAAAGAATCATTGACGATCTGAGTATGTACTGAGTGTGCAAGGAAGAAAATTAATGAACCTTAGATCAGGGAGACACATAGGTAAGTCGGACCGACGAAGCCTTAGATCTTCAGAGGCAAGTGTAAGAACTACTGCTCGATCGTGGGCTCAGCAATTGAATAGTAATTACCCCAACGAGAGCTCAGATACTAGCGAATCAGAAATGGCATTTAGCACAGAAAGACCAGAAGGAGGGTCTAATGTAGCATACTTAGAAAGACCAGAAGGACCCTATAGGACGCAATTAGAGTTTCTCCGAACCAACCGATCAGGTGCTCGCATCTATGAAGATGGTTTGCGAAGGCAAGTGGTGCAACTGCACAACCCCGATCAACCCATTGGATTGGAGAGACCAGTGGTGAAATTTGAGAGAGACGCTTACATAGACAAGGAAGGAACCATGTACGTCCTAAGTACGCAGCCAAATGATACTAATGAGTTTGGCACAATTCAATTAGAGGCGGAAGCGAAATTTCAAGGAAAAGAACCGTTAGAAGAACCTAGAACACCTAGAGGGAAATCTGTACTGACACGAGTACTAATCCCAGAATGGATCCCTCAGGATAACAGAAGCATAGAGTTGTTTGTAAATAAAGAAACGGATGAAGCCTTTTGGAGATACAAGACCGAGATACTTAGTGAGGTAGGTATCATCACTATATACGAGTTCAAGGACCCGGATACACCTGGAAACGTTGTATATCTGGATGAGACTTCAGAAAGAGTCTTTGTGGTGCCTGACCACGCTAAAAACACATATACATGGAGAGGTGAATTGATATTCCCTCCATCTAGAATGAACTTGAATACAAGACAACCAGGGGCAGGAACATCATCAGCCCATGGAAATCAAAGAGAAAAGAATAAAGAAAGACCCGAACTAAGCTTCACTCATCCCATAGGGAGAGATAGAACAACCACGGATCGACCAAGAGATCATGGAATACCAGGTGGTAGAGATGATTTTCCTCTACCTAGACCACGTGAACACGCAAGAACATTGAGACCCACACAATTAGTAAAATCAATGAAGAATTATTTTGATGGGACAGGAGATCCCTATGATCATGTCGCAGAATTCAAACAAGTACTAAGAGCAGAACAAGTCGAAGACATGTTTACGCAATACAACGCATTTGGACTAACGTTAAAGAATACCGCTTTAACTTGGTTCCAACCATTGCAACAAAGGCAATTTAGGGACATCCATCACTTTTTAGAGTCATTCATTACTGAATTCTCTAAAAGTGGGGTTAGACATGATACGTCTTCGTTGATTCATAGCTTTAAACAGACCCATCAGGAAACAGTTAGACTCGCAGGACGTAGATTTAGACAATATGTTGAACGATGTCCAATGCAAGAGCTACCCTCACAAGCTAAGCAAGTGTCATTGTTTTTAGATGGCTTGTTGAGCTCTAAACTACGCTCCTATGTGTACCTAAAAGAACCCAGAACGCTAGAGCAGTGTGTAAGAATTTGCATAGACATTGAGGACAACTTAGGAGACGAGTTGGAACTCTCAAAGGTCTATAAGGACTCAGACTGTTCATCTCTAGCATCCACGAAATTGTCTAGCTCGATAGAGGACCTAGCAGAGAAAGTGGCCCAGAAACTAGGAGTTTCTAGTAAACCTAGGGAGTTTACAAACAAGCGTTGTTACACCTGTGGTGGTGATCATATGGCAAATGTGTGTCCCAATGCACCACAACCACAAGCCAATCCTAGTGGAAAATACTGTACAATTGAAAGAAGATACACGAATCATACGGCTCAGGACTGCCCATACAACAAACAAACCGTGAGACAGAACTACCCGCAAACGTACCAGCAGCCAGGTAGGTATCAAGGCCAATACAATGCTCAGTCTTATTACTATAGGCCTCCTCAGAACTACCCATACCAGGCTCAACAGAGACCTCAACCTGTCTTAGCTCAGCAGCCACCACCACCAGCGAATGTTATCACAGTCAAATACGCTGCTGCAGAAGAAAACCTAAGTAGGGCCTTAGTGCCTTCTTCACCTTTGATCACAGAGAGTGACCCACATTCAAACAGTTTTGACTCTACTCATGTAACTAGTCCACCCGCTTATTACACGGAGTCACCAGAACATGTGGAGACATATCATTATGATAGTCCACCAATGGAACCTAGTTGGGAGCCCGACTACGCTCATGTGAGATACACCACCCCAAACCCACGGCCCCAATTGAGACAACAGAGACCACAGGGCCCTAGAGGACCATGCTTTAGGTGCCAAGGAGATCATTTTATAAAGGATTGTCCACATCCTCCCATAACAGGACAATCACCGTACTATAACATCCAGGGCTTTTGTGCCGATTGTGGCAAAGAGCATATAATCAAGGATTGTCCTAAGAACCCTGTTAATGCTTCGAATGTGACACCGATCAATGTGATAGGTATTGTGAATAACGCAGATGGATCCAACCCTACCTACGTGCCTATCCAAGCTATAACAAGAGCCCAGGCGCTCTTACAGAACCAACAGCTTAATCAAGAGAAGGTAGCTGGAACCAGTGAAGTAGCAGAATCTAGCAGTAAAAAGACAAAATCTTGGAAAGATTCTCGAGAAAGAATTAAGAGAAAATGGAGTAAAAAGATAACTGAGTTGGAAGGAAGTTTAAAGGAATCTAGAGCCAAAATCCAAGAATTGACCTCACAAGAACTGAATCAAGAGAACCCAGCTCAGAAATCAGGATCAGTTTTAGCGGAACCCATACCAGAGAATCTAGACATGATGTTTCGTGCATATGAGGCTAGATTAAAAGAGGGACCTCAAGTAGCTGAAATGAGTAAGAATTACCCTCGAGCTGATCTGGAAATTGAGAGAACTAAACTTTGCATGAAGATGGTAGAACTAGCACAAGCTTTGTTCGAAGCCTCTAGGTATCTTAATTGGAATAACATGGCAAAACCGGAGTTACACTTCCAAGGACTAATGGAGAGGCTAGAATATTTGATCAAGAGCAAAGAGAAAAAGGATCAGCCTAGGAACCCTATTGTCCCAGAGACACAGGAAAGGAATGCACCATCCCTGTCTCAAGTACCCAATACAGAAAGTCAAGACAATTTGTCTTCTATACATAGGTACTCACATGAATTTTTGAGAGAAATCCAAGAAGAGAAATGGAGAAATGAACAAGAAACTCGTCCTCCTATTCAAGAAATAGATGATTTGCAGGAGCAATTTCCCCAAGATATTCCCTCTATTTACGATGATGTAGAGGAAGAACAACTGAGTGAACACACAGGCTTTGAATCGAATTCTTTACAAGAATTACCTCAGTTCACAGGACCTTGGGAAGCAAAGTCTATTAGTATGAGAGCACCCACGATAATAGTGAGGAATGAAGAATCAGTAATCCCTAGAAACACGGAAGTGATCAAGAATACTAAGGTACAATGTAATCTCACTCTAGAGGAGTTATTAAAGGTAAAACCCGAATTGTGGAAGCATGTAGCAAATCAATTTCCCGAGCTTGCTACTGCTCCCTCACAAATAGGATCACATAATAAGGTACCAGAGATTCCAGTGGAAAAGATTGGAGACGTGAGCGAAGGAGAGGAAGGTAACACTTATCTTCCAATAACCCATCAGGGCTACACCACGAAAGCCATCTTGGATTCAGGAGCAGGAGTAGCCATAGCTACCACCGCTTTATGGAAACGTTGGGGTAAGCCAGCATTAAGACCCACCAGGATGAAGCTACAAATGGCTGATGGACACATAGAAAAACCATTAGGCTTACTAGAAGGAATATCTCTCACCACTTGTGGTGTAGAATTTGAGCATACCTTTGCCATTTGTGACTTTGCAAAAAACCATGCTTATGAGATGATATTGGGACGACCATTCATGCGTCAGTTGCAAATTGTACAAGATTGGGGAACAAATTCTTTGTACTTGCAACATTTAGGAGTGACCACAAAAGTCAACCTTAAAGACTATTCACATAGAGACGTACCCCCAATACAATGGAATACCATCCATAAGACACAAGTAGAGACGGAATCCGTGCACTCATTAGAATCCGATCCTTCTTGGTTGCACGAGGATACTCATTTATGGATGTGTAAAGTAGCCAAACAAGAGGAAGAAAGGTTAGAAGCCAGGACGTTGGGTGCAGAACAACATCCACGGACCCTACAAGATCCAGCCTACGCACCTGTAGTATTCCCAGACGAAGAGTTTGAACCCCATGGTTGGGCAGAAATCCTAGCAACCATGGATGTAGCCATCAATGAAGAACAATGGACACCCCACTGTGACGAGGATGGCTATGACATTTCAGTTTTCACTATAGAGCCAATCATGTGCGATGCGATTTTAGAAGAGTGTGAACCTAACACTGATGCATTTGAGGATGCAAGCGATTTTGATTTAGAATCAATTATCATGGACCCACCCTTTGCATCAGAGGAAGAATATTTTTACGAAGTAGAGACTCACCCTCAGAGACATGAGGAAGTTATGAATGACGTGAGAATAGCCACTCAAGTGACTAATAAAAGCGAAGGCAAGAAAAGAAAGAAGAAAGAAACCATGTCCGAAGAAGAAGAATCTTTATTTGAAGTACCGGAGAATTTCAAGCAATATGAAATTGAAGATAGAAGGATCATGGTACGAATGCCTAATAGAAAGGCAAATGACGGACAAGTATATGATAACCGAGAGAAAACCAAGAAAGTAATAGTAGCCATAGAGGGAGAAGAAGAAAAATGTACCTACATAGGGCATGATTTGACAGCTGAAGAAGAAGAAGAGCTAGTTGCCCTATTGCGCGAATATAGAGATGTTTTTGCTTGGAGTTACAAAGATTTAAAAGGAGTAGATCCAGATATATGTTCTCATAGAATCCCTATGACTCCAGATGCAAAACCTACGAAACAAAAACCATACACGTACAATGATAACTACGCTGCGAAGATTAAAGAGGAGATAGATCGGCTGATAGAAGCAGGATTCATTTACGAAATTGAGCATACCGAATGGGTATCCCCAATTGTGGTAGTGCCCAAGAAGAATGGAAAATTGCGTGTGTGTATTAACCTTAAAAAAGTTAATGCCGCCACGATTAGGGACAGTTATCCTCTTCCTATCACAGAACATCTATTGGAAAGAGTTGCGGGCAAGGAAGTTTACAGCTTTCTTGATGGATTTTCGGGCTATAATCAAGTAGCCATTGCTCCAGAAGATCAACACAAGACGGCTTTTGCCACTGAATGGGGCATATTTGCATTTCGTGTAATGCCATTCGGCTTAACAAATGCACCCGCCACTTTCCAGCGACTCATGTGTCATGTTTTTAAGGAATTCTTACGCAAGAGCTTGGAAGTTTATGTCGATGACATATGTGCTCATTCTAATGTAAGACAGACACATATCCCAGAGTTAAGGCAAATATTTGACAAATGTCGAGAATATCAGGTTTGTTTGAACCCAGAAAAATGCGTTTTCATGGTCAGACAAGGCAAAATTCTAGGACACATTGTGTCAAAAAATGGAATCTCTACGGATGAAGAAAAGGTGAAGGTAATTGCAGACTTACCTAGACCAACTAATGTGAAAGAGGTACAGGCATTTATGGGCCATTGCGGCTATTACAGGAGATTCATACACATGTATGCAATCATAGCTAAGCCCTTGTACTCTCTTCTAACCAATTTTGAGTGGACAGATGAATGTGAAAATTCATTTAATGAACTTAAACGATGCTTGTGCTCGGCACCTATATTAACAACCCCAGATTGGAGTAAGCCGTTCCATGTACATGTGGACGCATCCAATTATGCCATAGGATGTGTGTTAGCACAATCCACGAGTGAAGGTAACATAGATCTCCCCATAGCCTACGCGAGCAGACAATTAAACGCAGCGGAAAAGAATTACACCACGACGGAACGAGAAGGATTAGGGATGATCTACGCAGTAAAGAAGTTCAGGCACTACTTGTTGGCCAACAAATTCAAGTTCTTTACAGATCATCAAGCCCTATTGTACCTAGTCAACAAACCATGTAACACGGGACGACTAATACGTTGGTTTCTATTACTCATGGAGTACGATTTCGAAGTAGTAGTCAGGAAAGGAAAGACACATCTTAGAGCTGACCACCTTTCAAGATTAACATCAGGAGAAGCTCCTCAAGGAGTAATGGATGATCTACCAGATGCATATTTGTTTAATCTTGAGATAGCACCAGAATGGGCTAAGCCTATAGTCCCTATTCTCACCTATGGACCCAAGAACCCTAGGATAAATATCAGAGAAGGAGAGATTACCAAGTCTCAGAGATACCAAATCTTAGCAGGCAGCATATATAAACAGGATAATCAAAAGATTCTTGCTTGTTGTGTAGATGAATCAGAACATGCAAATTGGTTGCAATTAGCACACATAGGTGCACTAAAGCAACATCATTCGAAACATCGAACATTACAGACTCTGCATAGACTAGGAGTATATTGGCCTTCAATGGAAGCAGACGTCTACAAGCTGTGTAAAGAATGCCACATTTGTCGTGAAAGACCACCAGTAGAGCATGCTACTTTATATCATGTGTCTCTCACACCAGACTGGAGTGAACCTTTAGTGACATACTTGAGGACGAACACATTCCCTCAAGGCATGACCTTAGCTCGACAACGTAGTCTGGAGCAGGAATCTCAAGACTATTCACTTATTGGCGATAATCTATACAAAAGAGGGCGAGATGGATATCTAAGACAATGTGTGCATGAAAGCGATTATCTGAGCATACTAGAGACTGCACACCAAGGTGTTGCAGGAGGTCATTTTGGACCCGATAGGATAACCAAAGCCATCCTCTTTGCAGGATTATGGTGGCCCACTCTTCACATGGATGCTCATACCTATGTCAAGAGATGTGATGTGTGCCAAAGAACTCAGTTTCCTACTCGCAGAGATGAAATGCCATTGAAACCCATGATGGGCGGACGTGCATTTTCAAAGTGGGGTATAGACTTTGTAGGACCCATTAACCCCCCTGCAAAAGGTACACATGCGGAGTACATTATAGTTGCGACAGATTATCTTACGAAATGGGTAGAGGCAAAAGCCACGAAAAAGAATGATGCACACACAACTGCAAAATTCTTATTTGAAAGTGTCTTTACAAGATATGGATTGCCTATAGAGATAGTGAGCGATCGAGGCACTCACTTTCTAAACCAAGTCATTGAATATTTGTTACAGGATTTTATGGTAATTCACAAGAAATCTGCACCATATCATCCTCAGGCCAATGGTCAGGCTGAAAGCACTAATAAGATCCTTTGTAACGTACTGACAAAACTTGTGAACAACAAACGTTCAGATTGGGACAAACAGTTACACCACGCTGTTTGGGCATATCGAGTGGCCTACAAGACCGTACTCAATGCAACTCCCTTTCAGATGGTTTTTGGTCAGAATGCTGTGCTTCCCTTGGACTTCTTGATACCGACCCTTAAGGTGGCACAAGAACATCAGTGGACCGGCCATGAATTATCAGCGAGAATAATGGACTTGGAACGATTAGGAGAAACGAGGCTAAAGGCAGCAGCAGGAATATACGCAGCGAAGAAGCGACAGAAAGCATATTTTGATGCACATGTGAAAGATAAAGGCCTAAAAGAAGGAGATTTAGTTCTAGTGTATACACTGAAACAGCACGCACGGAAGTTAGAAAAGCGAGGTTATGGACCTATGATCATTAACAGACTCTCAACAAGTGGAGCAGTACAGTTAGCCACCTTAGAAGGAGATGTAATGCCTAATTATATTAGTGGCTGTAGAGTCAGGTTGTATCAGGAACCTCTTACTGAGGATATGCTTAGACGACTCACGTTGGCAAAGAAGCGTAAGGAGGAAGAAAATAGAATACGAGCGGAAGCTCAGGCAGAAGCAATGGAACGCATAAAGCGCATGAAGCTAAGAAGACAAGGACTAGGGAGAGAACATTATAACCATCTGGAAACTACACCCAGATATCCCATGGCCATGTGTCAAGTAAAGTCAACCACTCATCCTAGTATAGTGGACAGGAGACCATTCATTACAGTTAGGCTAGAGCACGGCAACCCTTGCCAAGAGCTAAGGGCTTTAATTGACTCAGGTGCTGCGACTAGTGCGATTAGATGGTCCCACTATAAGGATTCAGGAATAGAAATGCGGCCGATTGAGGCATACCTCATAGGCCTAGGAGGCATGGAAACCCCTTGCATGGGTGAGGTGGACCTTCCTATCCTCATTAAGGATGTGACTATGACAGCGAAGCTACTAGTGTGCCATGATGACGACCTGATAGAACCCCAAATCCTTGGCCAAGATTGGCTATACGATCACTCAGTGGACCTAAATCTTAGACAAGGCTCCTTACAGATTGGAACCTTCGAGCAGAAGCGAGTGATACCGCTTGACTTCCCTAATGGCATTCCGCCTAACGGTTGTGACCCTAGACCCTATGAAACGCATGCGACGGAAGACCGGAAGATCTTTAATCAGCTCAGTCACGCTACGTCTACACCGACCCACTCGGTCGTGGCTATAGACAGTTGTCAGCTACCCAACCGCTTGGGCAGATGGACACAATTTGCGGTCAGGTGGGTTGCATCAGCGGCCAAACGAGCACACCATACTGCGGTGCTCATCCTTCCAAACTTGTTGCGGACTGGCCTAGATTAAAGTTAAATAAGGCATCACTTCCTAATGGGCAGGTCACGCAAGTCTTGGATCTCCCTTCTTTTCCAAAGCAGAGTGTCCATCCGACCTCTCAACTCGAGCAACAACTGAGTCAATCACGACGAAGGAACCCAGACCGACTGCAGTATCGGAGGAAACTACAAGAAAGGCAGTTCAGGCCACCCAAAGGAAGCAGCACCAGACAAATGTGGGTGCCAAAAGGACAAAAAGCACCAAAGAACTCCAGCCAAGCAGAAATCGATAAAAAAAAGGCAGTACAGAAACAGAATCGATATCCACCATCCCCTCGACCTTCTTCTACAGGTCCGAGCATCCGACAAATGTGGATCGCCAAGAAGTACCTTACCCATAAACCCACGCCCACGCAGATTTGGGTACCCAAACCATGTATCATAGCTCAAACCATAAGCCATGTAATATATAACCCCCACAACTCATTTCATCCCTCGATACCACCACACACGACACCACCCTTTGCCCCTCAGCAGAAACCCACCTCCCACTCCAAGATCCTTAGGAAATGGATACCGAAACGTGTCCAACCTTCTCCCCCTAACCCCATGTCTGATAAAACTACCCCCCCGACTAACATACAACCTCGTACTAAATCACTAACCTTTAAACCTTGTATAAATTCACCCACCATCATCACACATCACTCGTAATCTCATATCATCAAGAAATGTATGCATGATCTGAAACGTATAGGTGTCTAGAGACCTGCACTAGTGCTGCAAGAAACATTGCATCCATCACATCACAGCACTTGGCTACACGGGTTACGCATCAGTTATGGAAAGGGATTGCGGTCTCACTTTAATGGGATCATAATTAATTTCCATGCTAATGTGTTAATCTTTTGTAGCAGATCTTTCTAATTAGAGCATCAGTCACCATGCAAACCGACGAAGGAACATCCGGAGCAGGCCCCAGTGTAGCGGCTGTGCCCCTCAACGTGCTACGAGCAGAGTCCCACCCGACTGCTCCACCGCCGGAATTTCAGGGATTTCCAGGGCCCATGCCTATCGACAACCCACCCATGGGTTACACCGAAAAGATACACAGGAACTCTCATTGGTTTCAGGGCCTTGCAGGACCCCTTGCGGACGCGGACTTTATATTTGAATCCTCTTTGACATTTGATGACCGCACGTGGGGAAAATACCAGTTTTTCTCCAGAGAGTTCGAAGCCCTACAGAGCACACAGGATTTAACTCATGTTTGGGCCAGAGCAGGCTTCACAGAGTATTTCAGTGATCCTCTGCCCAAACCGGATTTTTACAGGTGCTATTACTTAATCACTACCCTACTGGCCTCAGAGAATAAGAACATCCCAGGGACCTTCATATTGCCTACTCTAGTGGATGATCCACCTTACAAAAGGTTTTACCTATCTAAGGATTTAATCAGAGCGGCCATCAAAATTCATGGCACCCACACACCCACAGATCGAGAGAGATTAATTCCAGAACCGATGAAACGTGGGGATGTCACGAAGTGGGAGGAGATTTCGGCAATTACACCTGAGCTGTCGAAGCCACTAAGGATATGCATGCAACATTTTGCGTTTCCCGCTCAGGACAGATTTACCATGCCCCATAAACGAATCTGGTTCGGATTGTATTTGGCTTGCACCGGACCTCAAACTGTTGATCTGGCAAGCTGGATCATAGATCAAATGTATCTGGCACAGCACAGATGGGAGCGCAAGAAAGTACTTAATGGATGTTGTGCACTCACTAGAATTGTGTATATGTGCTTAGCATATGACTTGCCCATCGAGCGTGCATTAACAGGAGAAGAGCTGAAGGCATTCAAAGGAACGGCGAAGAAAGCCAGGAAGCCCAGTAGAACACGGGCAGGTAAGCGCATGAGAGGCACCATCCCTTGCCTTCAAGTGCCAGAGTCGCCATCACCACAACCCTCTCCAACACAATCACCGACAGAAGCCGCTCCCACAGTGCAACCTATTCGCATAAGGTTGTCTAGACCAGTGGTCACGGAGGGCACTACTAGTACAGTTGCACCTCAGGCAGCTACACCCACAGAACCCACCACCACGACAGCAGAAGCTCCCACCACTATTGGTGCGGAAGCCTTTTCTTTCCCAATACCACACATGGAGGCAGAACCAATAAACACAACATTCGATTTTGAGATGCCGGATGCATTCTCAAATGAGTTCCAGTTTTCAGAGGCACAGATGTTCTCTCAAGAATATGAACGCCCCAGTTACCCTACCACACCGCGGGACCTACCACAGGGACAAGTTGTGTCGAGCTCTGATGACGAAAGAACAGCCACCGACGATGACGAAGGTGATGACGAAGCCAGCCAGGGCACGCATGATTCCCAAGAACAAGGACAGACAGACGGTCAAGACCAACAAACCGATGCACACGGTGACACCAGCACGCACGAAGAGGAGACTTTCGAAGCAGCAGCGTACACGCTGGCAATTAAGAAATTATATCGTACGATGGAGAAAGTCTGGGCACGGAAGAAATTGACGGAAGAAGAGAGCCAGGCCCTAATCGAACAAGAACTAGTCTCCGGAGGATTTGAAGAAGTCTACATCAGAGGGTTCAGAGAACTGGTCCAATCCATCGGCCCGGTCGAAGCACTGAGGTATTTACAAAGGAAGCCACTCCCCCAATATGACCCTCGCAGAGTTCGCCTGCTATCGAAGCCCGGTGAATATATTCGAGTTCCGGTAGGTGCTCAATCATCCCACCAAACGCAAGATGCACGCCTACGACCGGAAAGATCCTTCACCGAAGAAACCATCCTAGTCGACTCCCCACCACATACTACCGTTGTACATACTACCACTATCCTTGAAATAACATCCACACCATCTACTCCTCTCTCACCTCATGTTTCACCAACTCATCCTGTATCCCCCGCACACCCTACTGCTCCTCCCACTTCCACACCAGTTCACGGCAACATAGCCACCACCTTTGCCCCACCCATTCAGGCCACCACGCCCGTACCCACCCCACCTCATCCACATGATAACCCCTTCATCCCTTCATCCTTCCCATCCTTTCCCCCACCTTTAAGACACCCTTTCACATTTCTAACCCCACTAACCTTCTCACCAGTTTCACCTCCTCAACCCACCATAACCCCTATTTCCCCTTTTTACCAAGCTGCTCCAACCATTCCCCCTGTAAATTACTCTACATTTGTAAATCCCGTCTTCACACCGACACAACCACCCACATACACACCACTTTTCACAGTCACCGCACTTGACACGTCCAATGACATGGACATCTCACCACCCACCGCACCAGCACCCACTACACTCACAGCACCATCATATTTAGGTACGTCACAATTTTCCACGATCACCACTGCATCCACATTCCCAACCCCATTTCCCATTCCCGTTGCATCTACTTCTACTGCATCCTCACTTAACACTTCATTACTATTATCGCCCACCATAGACACTGCACTTCATCAAATGTTAACATGCATGACACAAGTACGAGATGAGTTTGCATCTCTTGGCAACAACTATCAACAGCTGCAGAGGACGACAAATGAATTACAGTCGCAGCTTAATTCATTATCGATCGAGAATGCCTCGTTAAATACGCGACACCAAGAACTAAGAGAGGCATATCATAAGCTAGAGCTAGAAAGTGAAGAGAAGACAAAAGAAGCCACTGCTGATCTGGACAACCTGCTTCGAGCCCAAACAATTAGGAACGCGACGCTGACCAGAAATATGGGCCTACTCAGGAGACACCTAGCCGCAGCCCAGGAGGAGAACGTGAGACTCCAAGCGCAGAATAGAGAAAATTTGGAAGCGGCATTGGACCATCCGGAACAACCATTAAGTCCGAGCAGATTCAAGGCAATCCCATCCGAATCGATGCGGATGTTGCTAGATGACCACGTTCGACTGCTAGAGGACTACGATCGAATGAACGAAGAGCATCAGAAGCTAAAAGAAGATCACAAATTACTACAACTCAGAGAACCGGCACCACAACAACTACCAGTGGCAACAGAAGTACCAGAACCTGTGGACCCCTCTCCTGAACTCATAGAGGAACTCAACGCACTACGGGCCCAGGTAACCACTCTTCAAGCACGCATAGATGTATACGAAGCACCACCACGGCCTGATTCCCCACCGGAGATCCCAGCTGACGACGAGAACATAACCATCCCGGTGGAGGAAACGTTTGAAGAAGCATACGAGCCCATACCCATCCCAAGCGGACAAGTCACGGCCGAAGGCCAGATGACCTATGAACTTCCTACCCCCGCGTGGATGAAAACGATTGAGGAACTTGGAACGACACATTCAGCCAGAGTAGAGGCCCAGCTACATGCTATGGCCATGATCGAAGAAAGAATATTGCAATCTCCCTACTTTGCTCAATTGGCCCCACGAAGGTATATATCCGGGCATGAGATACAATACAAACCGTACTTTATGCTAATGGCCGAATACCAGCTGGCCATAGAGAAGCGAACTGGCAAGAAGCCATCACATGCAACTCAATTTGAGCCTGAAGACTTGCCACTGGATGCGCAACAAGGTACTATTTATCAACCAGATTGGCGTACACGTCTTTTACAGGAGTACCCTGAAATGATGAGCACATGGGTTAAGGCACCTTTACATTTAAAATACAATCCGTGTTGGGGACCAGTGCCACGACGCCGCTCCTGGACTGCCTTCGCTATCAAAGTACAAAACAATAAGCAGTGCCAAGACTGGCTGAATTACCCCTATTTTAAGCCACCCATCGAGTTACCAACTATTGGCTATATGATAGCTACAATCCGTCACTGGCTCCCTCGCTTGAGATATATGGATGATATAGCAGCGCATATGACTGTCAAGATTTTTGACATGATGCAAATGATATTTAAAGTCTTCCGGCGAGTCAAAGCACCACATGTTAACACCCCGGGCTTTGAGCATGGCAACTTGGATCTCGCATACGACATGAGTACGACGCCATCGCTCCGGGTGTGTTACGCCTGGCATTGCAGAGTCAAGTACTTACCGGCGTGCTACAAGCAGACATTTGAAGAGATGTTCACCACCGGATTTTGGGAATACCACTCTGAAGTGTTCATCAGCAGGCCGACCCACTTATTGCACTTATTTGCCTGTGAACAGTTGGTGTATTCCACGCATTACAGACTCCCACCATCCAATGAACCGCAACCTATCGACTGGGAGAAACTCGAGGCTGATCTAGCCCGAGGCATTCGTATATCAGAGCACACCCTCGCTCAATACCTACTACAGAACTACATCCGGCAGACCGCACAACAAGGTTCTGTCAGGGACGACAGAAGCGAGAGGGAGGGGGGTGTTGGAAGCAGCCAGAGGCACAGACGCCACGGAAGCATGTAAAGACGGAGCAGGGAGCCAGTCGGATTATTTTTTTTAAACAATTATGTTTTTATTACCTCTTCAAACATCCAACAGTGATTTTCATCACTCTTGTAACATATGTAATATAGACAAAACCCCATTTTGTAATCCATAGCTCCATTTTGTGCAAGCCGAGGAGTCCTCGAGCTTGAGGAGCTTAGGTAGAATGCACGTACCAATTTTCGTTATTTTTAGATACCGTTTACCCTTCCAAATAGCATCTAGGACCTAATTTTTAACTAGGCCGGTCACTAGATGTGAAACCGGTCAAAACTAGTCTAGAAACTATAAAAAGAGCTAGAGAGCTCATTTTAGAGGTTGGTTCATTTTAGCTTGTTTGAGATTAGAGCTAGTTTGAGCATGTAAGAGTGTTCTTGAGTAATAGAGCTAATTTCCTACCTTCCATTGTGTCTTGCTTGTCTCTTCATTGTGTGTGTATGTGTGTGTGCATCTTTGTGCTTCTCACCTTCACTCTCACATCATCTCACATTCACGATCTTCATATCACTCCTATCTCTTCCGCGGATTGACATTAAGGAGGTGGAGCTTCTTAACGTGGTTCTCACCATTGTGCTAGAGCAACATCCATGATACAACAATGTCATTACAGGTAGTATCGGCCCAATCTTCTCCTATTAAGAAGCAGGATACCGATGTCAGCATGGAAGATGTGGCTGAAACTTCACAGCGGGATGAAGCACAACACCTGGATGATATGGCTGTGAAGGATACAGTGGATGATCGCACTGTCATTGTTTGTCATCCATCATCCCCACCATTAGTAGTTGATCAAGCACGTACGGCAAAGCCACAACCAAGCGCTGAGGAGGTAGTTACTGAACTTGCCGCTGTTTTGTCTTTGCTTCAAAATGAGACAAGCATTGTTCTTGTTCAGACCCCTCTTCCCCCTCCAATCACACTTCTTGCCGCTGCTGCTGCTTCTCCCTCCTCACCTCTAGCCGCAATCCGTTAGGTCGTGCCCAAAGTTCCTTCTTCTCCCGACTACTCTCCACCTTCGTCTCCACACCTCCTTTCTTCCCAACCATCACAACCTACACCTTCTATTCCCACCCCGGTTATGTTCACTGAATTGGCGTCCATGGGCCAGTTCTTAATTCAGTTATCCCAGCAATTACCCCCTCAATTCTAGACGGCATAACAAACCATTTGTCAGGAGTTGCAAACTCAAGTAGACATCCTAGAAGCCGAGATAGCACCTCTCCAAGAAGAACTCCTTGAGGTGAAAATCGATATTCACTCCCTACAAACCCAAATTCAGCGATTGCACGAATAGTTGACATAAAAAGATTCTATTATTGCTAATCAGGACGCAAAAATTAAGGGATTGAAGCAAGAAGTTGCAGATAAACAAGATGCCATGACTGCGTTAGGCAATGGACTTCATCATACAAGGTATAAGCTCAGTATATTAGAATAAGCTTCTCAGACGCTAGCTACAAATGTCATAAACATTAAGAGAGAACTCAACCAGGTCATCAAAGAGCTTTTCAACAAAAGTCGTTCTATGGAAGAAGAGATTGGCAGGAACATTAAATTGAAGAAGGAGATTGAAGCAATTCAAAAGGAAAGAGAAGATTTTTACAAGACAATGCAGTTTCAATCTGAAGAACTCGAACGCAAGGAAAATAAATTAGGCATTCAAGCTGACAGATTATCCAGAATCGATGCTGACATTGCAAAAATGAAGTTGCGCAGAGATGCTGCTCTTGCCTACGTTTTCTACTTACAAGAAGCATTTTTGCAGACTCAGGCTGAGTCCTTAATAAGTCAAGTAGTCGTTGCCAGTTTGGTTAGAACTGATGTGTAGCTTATTGAACCCAACATTATGCAGAATATGTTAGAGACTTTGAAATAGAAAATTGTCTGTACCTTTAAGTTAGCCCGCTCCATGTACATACAGGGCATTATAGATGAATCGTGAACTTTGTATTCACCATTTTTTGGGTTCGAGTCCACCATGCGTGCTAGTGTGAGTTACCAGAATGTAATTCTGAAAAGTCGCATGCATACCAAAAGGGCGCAGCACAACAGTTGTAACTTTTTTATTAATAAAAGAAGCATGCGTAAGATAGAGGGTAGGTCACCGGACTGTGGTCTGGGCGAATGCCTGAAGTGGAGTGCAGCACACATTGCGGATATCCTGTGTACTCTGAGTGTTTCTATCTCTTTGTAATGAAGTTCAGTAATGTATTAAGTTTGATGAAGTATTAAGTTAAGCGACATTTTGGTAAAGTGATGAAGTGCGCGTTAGGCGTATTGCGGTGAAGAACATTGTAATGTGTAGAACAAATAGGTATTTGAAGGATAGTTAATTTGGAGTGATAAGCTAGTGTACTAGCATATAATTGAATTGAATCTATAGAATCGAGAAAATACAAAACATGGCCTCTGTTGTATAGACCCCTGACCATCCGAAGAACCCAGATTTGATAAACAGTTTAAACATTAGTTTAACAGTCGACAACTTCCTCGACTCTCAAGACTTGCCTAAATTCTGCCACATGATTGTATGGGTCTCCGGTGCCATCGAAGCAATTCTTCATGGACTTAACCAGTTGTGTTGGGCTCAAGGTCCTAGTGTGTTCTCTAGGCCTTGCCAAAATGAAGTCATCTACATTTCTTTGATTTCTTGAGTCTCTATGTCTCTCATTTTCCATTCTATCAACCTCCATTCTTGTTCTTTCTCTTCCCAATGGGTTAGCAAAGCTCACTTCTGGCCTATCTCTACTCCTATCCCTATGAGCTCCATGAGCTTGGGATGTTCTAACTCCTTGGTGACCATAAGAGACATTAGATCTTGGTTGGGGAAAAACAAATTCACCCTTCCAAGTGTAGGCATGCATACTATGCTCTGTGACCACAAAGACCGGTTCTGAAGTATTATCTAAGTAGATACTTGTCCTAGGGTATCTGGATCTTTGAATTCATAGATTGTAAGCATTCCTACCTCATTAGGTTGATCATGTTTATACCTCCAGAAGGCCTCATCTGTATCTTGGTTTATGAGCAAATCTATGCTCTTATTGTCTTGGGAAATCCATTCAGGAGTGATTATTCTAGTCAGGACTGATTTTTCTCAAGGGGTTTTTGGCTTTTTTCCTAAGTTCCCTTGCTCTATGTTGCCCATTTCAACTTCTGAGATTATGTTGCCAAATTCATCCATTCGATCTGGTTGAGTGGTGACTACATACATTGTCCCTCCTTTATCTAGGTATGCACCATCCTCAAACTTGACAACTGGATGTTCTAGTCCAATGGGTTGATCTGGGTTTTTGATCTAGACAACAGATCTTCTTAGACTGTCCTCATAGATGTGAGCACCTAAACGGTTGGTCCTAATGTATTCAAGTTGAGTTTTGTAAGGGCCTTCCGGATTCTCTAAGAAAGCCACACCTGAACTTCTTGTGGGTCTCTCCATACCATTAGACATCTCTAATTCACTAGTTTCAAAGCTAGGGTAGTGCGGATAATCGCTCAACTACTGGGCCCAAGACCTAGCAGTGTGATTGACACTAGCCTCTGAAGACCTAACGCTTTGTCTATCTTTCCCTAAATGTCATCCCTGATCTAAGGTTCATATGCCAGATTGAACAACCCCAGCTTAACCCCAAGTACAAGCTCATTGCAGATCAATTTATGTCAATCACTTGGTTCTTTTTTAGTTGGTTGTCATGTTTATGCTCTTGTCTAATACCACATCATCAAGAACATTCGAGTGAATTGCCGCACTTTTAGTTGACCGCACCATGTTAAATTCTTTTCGTTAAAGTTATCGATCACAAACAGATTATATTTCTGCTTGAACCTGAGTGTTTAAGTAGTCTTCAACTTGATAGATGCCTATCTTCACCCTGATTTACTTCTAGCATGACTCGCACTTAGCCTAAGCTAGGAATTGACAGAGTAAGTTGAGAATGATCCAACCTCAATTGCTTATCCCTTGCTCTTGGGTGCTCAAGAACCCCCTTCTCAAGCTTGCAGAATACCCTTGCTTTGGGCACCCTCTATCGCTCTCAATGGACCTATAACAGTCCCACAATTAGCTCAAGACTTAATTTTAATTGATGCAAAAGACCATGGCCATGCATGCACTTCATAGACCCAAATTTTTCTTTGTTTTAATGAAAATTGCCTTAGAGATCCCTCTACTTTCTCACCTCTATGCAAGGTCAACTTCAAAATACCCTATCTATAATCCCAAGTATAATGTTTACAAAAACTAGTGGATGTTTTTGTGGAATTCGAAACGAGCTTTCCAATGAGCCCAAGATCACTCTACTTGGATTTTGTATGAGGAAGTTATGACAGTTCTGGGTTTTGGGGCTAAAATAAGGTTAAAACAGGCTAACAGGCAAACACGATCTCTTGAATTATTTTCTTGGGGGCCTCACTATGCACCAATTTCTTGAAATGTATGCCCAAAATTGCCAAAATTTGAAAATTAAAATACCCTAAAAATCTTGTCAAAAATGCCTGTCAATTGCAATCGACAGGGTTGTCAATCGCGATGGACAGAGCTGTCTGTCGTGGGCTATCAATCACGATTGATGATGTCAATCATGATCAACAGAGTCGATCATGAGGATTGTCAATCGCGTTCGATGGTGTCAATCACGATTGTAGCTCAAGCGTAAGCACCACCTCCTTTGCTTGTCAATCTGCGAAGACGTGAGGACCGGTATGAAGACCACGAGCAAGTGAAGGCACAAGTGTGTGAGTGAAAGCACACAAGCATGCACACACATACACACACACACGTACACAAGGCAAGATCAAAGAGAGGAACAATGGAAAGCTTTGATTGCACTAGAAATCTCTTACAAAAGCTCTATTCTGTTGGTGTAAATCACAAGCCTACACACTTGACTTGGAAGACATCATGAAAACTCCACATGCATGAAGAACCATAGAAACATATGCTAGTGGTTTATTACCACTTTACCTCATTGTAAAAGTCTAATTTGACTTAGAATCTTTTGTAATCACCTACCTAAGTGATTCGTGGAAAAGTAGATCACTTGATTGAGAGAATATCTCCAAACTTTTAGATGCTTGATCATAGGAAGCCAAAGATTTGAATTTGAAATCAAATCCTAAGTCATTTCCTATAAAATTGGATGTGAAAAAGTCGCGGGTAGATCACTCCATTCCCAAGGCTCATTCTGTTGAGCTTGAGTGTGTGTAAGGACTATACCATAGCCTACACCTCTCTACACCATTTGGCAATGCTAGACATGCCAATGGAATTGTACACAATTGTTAATCAATAGATACATTTACATCGTTCATCTATGTGTTCTCTGCTAGTCTACTCAAAAGTCTGTGAACTTGTCAAGGGCATATCTCAGTCAATACTACTCCAAATTCAGTGATTCAAAGCTTGTTGGATTCAGCTCAAAGTCTCTACATGCTGACAAAGTTTGAAGTGATTTCAGTCAGCCAATTCAGAGAAATCGTCGTCGAGGTGCTCACTCGTCTATCTCTGCTACAGTCCTAAAACGTCGGGGGTATAGCTAATTTTGCTAAATCAATTTCTCTCAGTATAGTTTGTCATTTTACATCATTCCACTTGCAAATGTTAGCTTACTAAGCTAATTGAATACTCCTAGAAGGAATTTTATCAATTGCTACTATGCTGGTCACACTGAGCAAAACATTGAGCAAGTGTCAAGACCAAAATAGAAGGTTTTCTTGACTTTGTGACTTCCAATGTTATCTGTTTTGATTCAATCATTGCACACATCATTTCCACTATTTCTTCTTTCTGCAACTCCATTCTGTTGAGGAGAGTACCTACAAGTTACTTCTCTCTTTATACCTGCATTCCACAAATAATCATTAAACTCTTTATAGAAATACTCTCCCCCTCCATCTGATCTCAACCTCTTAAGCTTTTGTCCTGTAATCCTTTCTGCATAAGCATGATAATGTTTGAATGTCTTGAAGACTTCTGATTTATCCTTGATTACATATAAAGTAATCCATCTGGTTGCATCATCAACAAAAAACACATAATATCTGGATCCATTTATGCTATAGTCCCTTGAGGGACCCCACACATCTGTATGAACCAATTCAAGCATATTTGAATACTTGTACCCTGATTTATTGTATGAGCTTTTGTGTGCTTTACCTAATTGACAAGCTTCACACTTGTACACCATGTGTTGCCCTTCAATTTTTGGCAAACCAAGCACCACTTGATTCTTTGACATTTCCTTTATAGCTCTCTCATTGAAATGACCTAGCCTTTTATGCCATAGGTCTAACTTAGACATCTTTTGACTTCCATAAGTAAATAAAGCATGTCCCACATTACCTTGAACTTTGAGAGTAAACAACCTTCCTTCCTTTTTACCTGCAATTATGTTTCTATATCCTTGATTTGGATCTTGCACATAGACACCATCATTTGTGAATCTGACTTCATATCCCTTCTCCACAATTTGCCCTACACTTATCAAATTTTTAGGAATAGTAGGAACATAAAGTACCTTGCTCAAGAGTGTACTTCCACTCTTTGTCTTTACTGATCCAATGCTCTCCACTTTATGTTTGGTATTGTCACCTGTTTGAATTGTATGTCCATTCACCTTTGCTTCCATATCAGTCATCAAGGATATATTGCCACTCAGATGATTGCTACATCCTGAGTCAATATAAAACACCCTTTGATCTTCTCTTACTGATTCATGAGTTGCATTCAAGATAAGAGTCATATCATCCTTCTGATCTCATGCATAGTTATAATAATTGTTGTTGTAGGACTGAGGTTGAAAACTTCTTCCACCTCCTCTAGCATATGATGTCCTACCACCTCTTCCTCTGAAATTGCCTCTTTGGTTTCTGCCTCCTCTACCTCTCTGATTAAAATTTTGATTATTGCTTCCACCATTTTGATTGTTATACCAACAATCATTTGCCAAATGATTGGTTCTGCCACAAATCCAACAAGCTTTAGTATTATCTTTGTTCTTACCTCCTCTTCCTTTACCTCTTAAATTCATCTTTCCTTTTGTAAAGTTAGCTTGGCTTGAAGATCCTTCATCATCAGTTGACTGTTTTCCTTTGCCATTCTTTTTCTTGTCCTTGGAGTACATAGCTTGACTTGCACTCCTATCATTATCTCCCTTAATGTCCTGCTCAAAAGTGAGCATGTGTCCTAGCAATTGATTAAGATCAGGAGTAAAATGATCAAGTGACAATTCTATGGACAATATGAAAGGCTTCCACTTCTCATCTCCTCTCAGACCTGTAAGTAATTGCCTTACCAACTTATCCTCTTCAATGTCTTCATCTACTGCTCCCAAGCTATCTGCAATATCCTTCATCCTTGCCACATAATCAGAAATTGATTGTGAGCTCTTCTTCTTGAAAGTTGTGAACTCAGCCCATAATGAAGACTTCCTTGACTTGGTTGTATTTTGGAAATGCTCTTCCAAAGCATTCCAAACATCTGTTGCACTTTTCAATCCTCTGATGTGAGGTAGAAGATAATCATTTACAGCCATGTAAATGATGCTCCTAGCTTGAGCATCCTTTCTCATCCAAGTCTTCAAATCTGCAAGCTCTTCCCTAGTTGGAATACTAGGATCTGTAAACTCAGGCTTTTCTTCTTCTCCTGTAATGAATGCCATCAAGTCTTTGCTCATGAGGTGTGCCTCCATCCTCATGGACCAAGCTGGATAGTTCTCCCTATCTAGCTTGTCAATTTGCAAGCTTTCTCCCATCCTTGATCTTCTGTGTCTGCAATTACTATGGTTTATGAAAATAGAGTGTACCTTTGATATGAAGCTTTGATCCTTCTTGATCCTTCAAACTCGTGCTTTGTACTTCTGCAGATTATCTTCACAAATTTATCCTTGTCCACCTTCGATTAGAAAGAACTTCAATATCTGCAATAGTCGCGACTTCCACTGACTTTACTTCCCTTGTATTGCACCTTCAGCTCTGATACCACTGTTGGAGACCTCTTAATCTCTAAATGTTTGATCTATACTGATCTGAGAATACATCTATATCAATTATAGACCAAACTTTACACAAATGTTACTTTGATTTGCCAAATCATTCATGAACAATTCTCTGAGTGAGAATTTTCCTTCTTCAAGAAGTCTGGTTCAGAAATTGACTTCAATACATGCACATATCTTTAGATATCTTCAAACTAATGATGCTCAAGTCTTCACACTACCTTTGCGCAATTATATCAGCCATTGATTCTCCAAAAGAATCATTAAACCTTTGATTTGATCCTTAAGATCAAAGATATATCAAAAATTGTCTTCCAAGAATGGCGACTTTGACATGGTCAACTTCTTAAGTTGATTTCTCACAGCACAAATCCCGTTTTGCTAAATGCTTTTAGCCATAACTTCCTTATCTTCTAACTTAAATTTTGAATGCTCACTCATTCAAAACTTTACACTATGCACTGAGATCTAAGTAAAACATTCACACGGAAAAGTGCGCGACTCTGAGAAGTCTGTCTACAGATTTTACACACAAATGTTCCTATTGATCATTCTCACAGTAGGAAAGGAATTAGTCTATGAAAATTTGAACATAGCTTCATTAACTTTCAGAATAGATGTGTACAAAAGGATTTCTGATCCACGTGATCAGACTGAGAGAACTCAGAGAAAAACCCATCACTATTTTCTGAGGAAAAACTCTCTTCACATCTATCTCTCAAAAATTTATCTTCTAATGACTCTCATACATATTTCTTTACATCATTGATTTATATACATATAGTTGTAGACTTATCCCGCGTCTATTACATTTCTCCTTATCATCCTAAGGATTATCTGTACTCAGTTTACAAAAATTTCCACCTATAATGTACATATGTATACATACTTCACTTCTGAGATCTCTTCACTCTCTCAAGTGTCTTCTTTCCACTTCAATCTGATCATAAGCTTGATTCAAGGTATTCATAATCATCAATTTGTGATTGGTTTGTTCCAACATTTTTTACTAGTTTTGGCCTTGTCCAGACCTAGTGTACGGCCTAGTTAAAAATATGGTTCCAGGGCTTATTTGAGGGCTCAAACGGAGTCTAAAAATTATGAAAAATGGTAGGATGATACTTCTAATACTCCTCAAGCTTGAGGAATCCTTGACTTGAACAAAATGGAGTTATAAAAGTATGAAATGGTATTTACAATGGCTTTTAGTGATGAAAATCACTATTTTTGTAGGAGATTCTTCTCAAAATTTGACATACACTTCTTTGAGCTCCCTACTTGCTCCCACTTCCTGTGTGTCTACTCTTTTGATTTGCTTCCATGCTTGTGCTTGACCTTGCATTCCAACACTCCCCCCCCCTCTCGAGTCTATCGTCCGTGACAGACCCTTGTTGTACAGGTTGTTCTAGATGGTGCTTTGAGAGGTAGTGTCCATTCGGTAGGAACGAGCACCGTTTCACTTCCAAATGTGAAAGGGTTGGTTGTCCGGTTCTTCATTTATCACTGCGAGCCTTTGCAAGTTTTAGTCCCTTGGTATGTGCTTCTTCCTTGGATTCCAGCATGACTGTGTCATTGTAAGTCGCCATTGATGACCTCAGATCTTCCAAAGATGATGTTCATGGGAGTCATGCCAAGTACTCGTACCCCATAATGAATGATGGGTAAGTGTGTTCGTGCATGGGTTGAGTAAAATATGTGCCTTGTGCATGGCCTTGTATGTAACCCTATGCATGCTTACTTCGAAAATGCATTGGAAATAGTAGGGTGCAAAAATTGGGGGTCTTGAGCTAAGTTCTCAAGGGTATGCCGACGAAGAGGTTTCCTAATCTATCATGGTTATGGTGTTGCCAGAGTAAAGATACTTGCCATGGTGAAGGGTCGATCGATGTATATCTTTGTGTTGTACACCCGGCATTTATGATGGAACATTGTCAATGAATGTCCGTGTTGATGGTCCACCGATGACATTTTTTGAGTGCCTGGTCCTGTCTCCTCTTCGCAAAGCAACATTTGCCAAATACTAAGAATTGGATTTCTTTATATTCCTTAACAAACAACATTGAGTAACTACACCAATCTTAGTTTCACATATTCTCTTTAGCTCATCATAATCAAGAGTCTTCTGACCCAGTATACAGACAAGGATTTTCAGGGTACCAAACTACCGCTTGCAGATATCTCCTTGGATGCTCTCGTACATACAGTAGTGAAGCATCACTCAAGTTTTGGACCGTCAAGATCTTCCCTCCTAGCATGGTAAGGGGAAACAATAGTTGTGGATGCCATGTTCATGCCAAGTGCTTGACATCTACCAGATAAGGCAGCAATAATATCATTCTGCTAGCCGAGACACACTTCTATCAAAACTGATAAATGCCCAGTAATCAATGGTTCCATTTTTCAACTAAGCATGATTCATTCATGTTCCATGAGCCAAACCTGGGAACAAGTTTTTTCTCTCTCTTTTTTTCTTCCCTTTTTTTTTCCTTTTTCTTTTTTTTCTTTTCTTTTTTTTTCTTAAATTGCGGAACAATGTCACAAAACAAGAAGACAAAGGTTAGTATCAAAAAATGGTATACATGTGTCAATGTGCTCTTGTGCATCGGACTCTCAATTGTGTCTATGCACGGTCATGTGATGTGGCCCTATATTAATGCATACTTTGGAAATGCATGACCTGAATGGTGCAAAAGACAGGGTTGTGCAAGGATCACATGGTTGTCGCTTGTCGGGGATTTCAATGTTATTTGCGGATGTTGGTGCCATCTTTCTTGGAGGTATCCATTGGATCTCAAGATGACAACTGATCCTTCCTTCTTCTACGGATCCATTTGAGAATGGTCTTCGACTGTTTAGTGATATCCTTTGGCTGCTCCATGTGTGGATGGTTCCTTGAGGGTTTGATCCTTCATGGTTGGCTCTTTGGTTCTGTGGAGCCTACTCGTGTTTTTGGCTTCCATACCCATACCATTGTTGCTATTCTACTGACTACTTCCGAAGAGGTGGGTTTATCTTCCTTGTCTCTCCTTGGCTTCTTGATTGACACCTTTTTCAAAGTGGAGAGCATAGGCCTTTGTGCCTCTAAGAGTCCATTGGGAACCCACATGTGTAATCACCCTTGTTGAGCTGCAGCTAATTTCTTAGGCACCCAAATTTGTCGCTGACCTTCTTGTTGAGCTGGTCGTGGTTGCTTGGTTCTAGTCCTTGCATTGTTGACTTGCATGGGTGGGAATTGTGTTGGCAAGGATGGTGGTTGCTCTCTTTTTCATACCCAGTTCTGCTTCATGCCTGGAATTGCTTTCTTGTCAAATGGTGTCTTTCTATTTGATATAGCAGTTGTCCTGAACGGTTGTGTTTGCCTTTGTGGTGGAACTAATGTGGCTACCTGATTCTTTGGAGAAGAAGAGCGATCCACCCCCCTTCCAACCTGTTCTTTCACGATTGACTCCTTCTGCATCATAGAGCTTTTGACACATACAACAACTTCTTCCATATGATTAGTCTTAGAAGAACTAAGAGAATGTGGGAAATCTGGATTTGTGAGCATGCAGTTCTCTAATTCTAATGTAATGCATTGTTCCTGTACCCAAACTTGAAGGATTTAACTTCTTAAGTTTAAGTTAACTACATGTTCATAGATCCAATCTTGACCCAAGACAAGTGGTTCTATAAGGTTCTCATCTTGACACACTAGCACTTTGACTTTCATTGGAACATCTTGAAGGTAGATGGGAAGTTCCACCTCGCCCAAACAAGGGGTTTCCACACCTCCCAATCCTATGAGATAAGCTTCTATGGGATTGATGTTCAACTGCAAGTCTTGGCAGTAGGACAGTCTAACTGCACTACTTGCTGCACCTGAGTCAATCAATGCTTTCACAGTCCTTGCACCCTTCCCTTGTCCTATCTCTATGGTCACAAAGGGACGTCGGTCAATGACTTGAGAAGTAGTTATGCCCAATTTTTGGCACATATCCATGTGATATTTTTAGGCTTTTGAGTTGACATCTAGGCCTAGTCATCTTAACTTATTTCACCTAATACGCTCTCTAGCTTCTTCTCTGACTCTCAACTCTTCTTCTTTTCGTTTCTTACCAGTATTGAGTCTCATTAGCATGTCCTCTGTAAGAGGTTCTTGATATAACTTGACTCGACAACCACTCATATAGTTTGGCAAGATGTCACCTTCTAAAGTAGCCAATTGAACCGCCCCGCTAGTGGAAATTCTATTAATGATCATGGGTCCATAT